>JARHVA010005901.1:220000-847500 GCA_037957365.1 Torreya grandis | reverse complement strand
TACCTCAATTTTAAATAAAAATATTCAAAAATTTGAAATTTCCAATTACTTTCCTATGATGTACTCATTTTAGCCATTATACATCCTCCCCATCGTAGTTGTTGTCTCCTCATCATGATGGTTCCCTAGTCTCAAAATAGGTTTTTCAGAGCTCTATTTTCTTAGAATAGTAAAAATAAAAAATGAATTATTTTTTACCCTATTTATATTTACTATTCAAAATTGTTTACCTTTTAAATATTTACCATCAAATTTTGTATTTTGATCATATCTTTGTCTCTACTAACTCTTCTTCCAAACCATATAATATTATAGAATCCTTAAATCATAGAGAATAATTTCATTTATTATATGTCTATGTTTTTAAAAAAATGATTTTTCATTCTTTTTTGCTAATGTCTACAGGGTCACCTAATATTTTCTACATTGGACACATTCACATTTTTATATCTCCTTCTTTATCTACAACACTAAGGTAGGTAAAAGTGTGTGTTTTTCAATTTCATCATTTCATTTATCTTATTTTATCCTTACTATGATTTATTTAGATTCAATATTATGTGTTATTATGTTATTTTATTGAATCACCATCCCATGTTTCACCTATGTGACATGTGATGAGCTTTGAGTGTGGAATATGTATACATATAATATTTTCAAACTTTATCAACTATTTATACTTTATCTCTTATAGGAACCTATAGAGTCTCAATCTCTCTGAGTGTATGCCTTAAGGGGTGCACTAGGAAAGGGGTGGGTAGACTATTGGTGCTTCACAATATTGTTGTCTTGATACTACCACTTACTATCTTCACAGCCATATCCTAAAAACATTTCCCTAATCTTGACTCCTATTTTTCACCCTCATCTAGTCATTTGTCTACCTTCATTAGCCATTCCCTAGCCTAAAATACTTTTTGATGGTTGATGTTACACTTTTGGCCTTGTAAACTTTGTAATCTAATTGATAAAACTTATTTAGGGTCTATGTCAACCCTTGGCTGACCTAGAACAAGACCTAATTTGTTTTTGTCAATAATGGTACAATGTTGATTGGGTTGACCTTGTTGGCTTAAAATTTTAAAAGGTAATAGGTTTAGATCCATCTATATAAACACATCCATTTCATCATTTCTAATAAGAATAGAAGAAAAAGATATATATATATATATATATATATATATATATATATATATATATATATATATATATATATATATATATATTATGCATCTACGTATCCACTATTCTACTTGAGAAGCATAGCTTAGGGTTTCATATTTTATTTAGAGATACATATATTGTCTTATGGATAAGTTTTTTAGATGCATTTATAGGTTGTGTATCCTAGAGTTTATTTATCCTTGTCATCCTTACATACCACAACAACCTCTTATGAAGCACTTTGTCCAAGGGAGAGATTGAGGCTCGATGGGTTTATCTTTGAAGGTAAGTATTCATAACTTTGTTACTCCTTTGTAAGAGTAGATAGATATGCACTTGTACTTTTATCCCATGCATTAGTATTTTATTTACATTAACATGAGTATATGTCTTGTATTCATGTTTACTCTTAGTGTTTATTCCTCCCACATTATGCCAAAAGCTTTGGTGAAAACTAGATTACACTTTGCTTTACTTGTTATTAGTTTAGTGAATATGAAAACATAATACCTAGTTAGTGTTATTGCATAGATTTTCTTGATTGGAAGCTTTGTAACCCTCCCTAGTGATTTTATTGTTGTAATATATCCATTAACTAGGTCTAGAATATACATCTTGGTCATCACCCCTAATATCTAATGTGTTGATAATCAAAAGTGTAACTAGGATTTTTCTTCTCTGAGCTAGGATGGATTTATAGATTAGTTGCATTTCTCTTTGCATACACTCTCCATGGGAAAACTAAAGTACACAATTTGGTCAGATTCAATTCATAAGAGTTCCAATAATCCCCCATATAAGGTAAGGCCCATTGAAGATAAGAACGATCAAAAGATAAATATTAATATAACCCTAGATCCAACTCCTCACATTATTTTATCAGTTCCTCAAATAAGACCCTTCACACACCTTCCCAAATCATCACCAAATGTTCTTCAATAACTCTTAGAATGCAATGTCATATCTCTCCCTCACATCAAAAAGGTTGGTATGACTATGCCTCTTCCAAAGAGTTATGATGTCAATGCATATTATGATTATCATAGGGAATTATGCCATAATACAAATAGATGCCTCAGTTTATGACATAAGATTCAATATTTGATAGATGTTAATATCATTGTTGTCATTACTCCTAGAGTGGCACCTAGAACACAACCAATGAAAGGAAAAACATTACAAATAATTTCAAATCCATTTACAAAGCATATGAAAAATGAGATAGTAGGCACTTAAGGTGTTCATTATACTTATTAGGCATAACCACAACCATCATCTTATCATACTCATATAATGGACACACACCATCTAAATAATAACATTGATGTGTATAATACTATAGGGCCAACTAGACCTCTCATCACTCTCTCAGAGTAGAATATCATAGATAATGACTCAAATTTATATGCACTCTTTGTATGATATTATATTAATCATTATCATATTCATAGTTTCATGATTGAGAATGGTTTAAGAATTAACAAGTGTGCCATCACACTTCTACAACACTTAGGTTATTTAGAGTAGGATATTTATCAAACATATATAATTATTCATGGATTTAATGGCCATGTTAAGAAATCCATTAGGGAGAGAACACACATATGTCCGCCCAATTCTTAATCATACCTAGTACTAAAATATTTGACATGTTATTCAGTAAGCCTTGGATATAGTAGCTTCTTACCGTCCCATCTATTATACATATATGCCTTAAGTATATACATGATAATTAGTTTGTTATAGTCAAGGTCCCTCCATAGGATTACCCTTTATCTATTCCACATATAGTTACTTAGTAGATACTAGTTAACATTCCACACATAGCTTCTATTATCACACCTCTAATATCAGTTGCACCACTAGTATAGGTGTGGTCTTCTCCCATAGAATTACCACATATACATAATCTCACATAGAGACCTATATTAGAGATACCCCTACATCATATACATGTTTTGGATACTATATATCCTCTCTCTACCCCATTATCATATATATTAGTGTTATAACATAGGTAACAAATGCTAATCATAGATTCTTTTACCATATGGGTCCCTAAGAACACCATAATTCATAGTCCTATTTAGTTAGATCTATAGATTCATAGTGCCAATCATTAGGTAGTTTCATCTAAAAATTAATCATATATCCAATTTAGATATCTTATATACCTCCTCACATAGCATAGGTGGTCACTCTTCCCTTATTTGATACAGGACACCTTGATACTATGTGTTTTGTAAGTCTCATTAGTTAGTATGTTCCTCTCTACTTGTACATAGTTTCTCTTACCTTAATCCTTATATATAGTTTCATTTTCATGTTTATTATACATAAATTATACTCAAAAAACCAAAAACCAATATAAAATTTCAAAAAAATACAAAAACATTCAAATATTTACTCAAAAAATACAAAATTTTAGATTGTATGCATTTCTATGTTTACATTCCTTATATTTTCTAGATACTACATATGTTATCTCTATTAGTATAGTTAGTTTTTATCATAAAAACATGCTTCACTTGTTCTCTTAAAGTGTTATTAGATCACTATAAGACTCATGTCCTCTACATAGTGATGTGATGGCAAATCATTATTCATAAGTCACTATTCATTGTGACTATTCATGGTGATGTGGTAGGTGATGTAGGATGATGTAAGAAGGTCATGTGTTATGGGGTACATTTTTCATGTGAGGAAAAATAAAAGGATAGGAAAAAATCAAACCTACCAATTTTAGAAGTTTATACTAAGTGGGAGACATGGTTCACTATTCTAGATAGGCATCTTCCTTTTCCCTTTTGTCATTGCTTGAAGGTGGCACCAAATTTATAAAAGAGAAATTTTCCTTATAAAAAATGAATCATGTTAGGAATGTGATGTGGATTTATTTTGGATACCATTTTTACTTTTTTGGATATTCTCCCATGTGAAGGGTTGGCACCATTTTGGTCCTCCTTTATTGGATTCTACCATGTAATTCTATAAAAGGTTTTAATCTTGGCTTAGTATGGTAGGATAGAGGAAGAAGAGTGTAAGTTTTGTGATAAATATTGTAAAACCTCCTTGGAATTTTGAGGCCAAGTATTGTGTATTTTGAGATAACTTGTTGAAGCTTTGTAATGTGAGGAAGAGATAACTTGTTGAAGCTTTGTAATGAGAGGGAGAGATATTGTGTAATGTGATAGATTGATGAAAATGTGTGAATATTTGTTGAATAAAATTGTGTGATATGATTTATGAGATTTGAGTTTATTTATATTTTTATGTTATTTGTGAGAGTTGTGGCTTTTTTAATCCATCATGTGGTTGGAGGCTACATTAAGTGATATTAGAACAAGTTCTGATTTCTTAGGTAGAGGATGTGAGAGAGAGTCTTATGTTTTTATTTTTTAGGTATGAAGATGAAGAAGAAGAATTGAGGAGTGCCTATGTTATGTGGATAATAATATTATAAAGGGATCATGAAATGGATATATAAACTAGAGATGCATTTTGAATAAATGCATGTTAAAGACCCCATGATGGTGAAGGCTGAAAGAAAGAGGAGTGGAGTTCCATCCATTTTTTGGAAGGATTATAAAGTGTAGAGACAAAGGAGAGGTAAAAATAAGATATGTGATTGGGAATATATGGTTTCTAGGTTGATGGGTGAATTTTTTCACCCAAAAATGCAAGGAGGTTGGATGTAAAGGATTCCTATGATTAGAGAAGACAAGAATCTTGAGAAGGAAGGAAAGTTCATACTTATGGAAGCTGATGAAAGAGACCCTTTATTTTAGGATGGGAGAGGTTTGATGTAGTTTGAGGAGGATGAAATTTTCAATAAATAATATTTTAATGTTTCTTGTGAGGAATCATTAGATGAGGTGGATGCGTAAGCTAGTGCACATGAGTAGAGTGTGGAGGAAGAAAAATAATAGAAAGTTGTTGGTGGAGGATTTGATGGTCCAAGGCTTGTTGTGGTGATAGAATATTATTTGATGATTGAGGAATATTTCATCCATATCGGGTTACAAAAGAGTGAAGAAAATTTTAGCCATGAGGAGTTACATATAGAGGAAGAGGGAAGCCATATAGAGTTTCGTGTTTCCATGGCGGAAACTTTGGATATGGATGTTGTGGAAGTCTGTGCATAGAAAGAGATTTTGATGGTGGATGTGCAAGAAAGTGCACATGAGGAGAGTGAGAATAATTTTTTTTCATCCATGAGAGAGGAGATGTAAGTGATTATGTTGTGTGATGTGGAAGATCCAGTAGATGGTTGGATGAGTTTTAAATAAATCCAAGAGAGTTTTAAGTGGAGGTGGATGGATTTTCGTGGGATAGATCTCACATGGGATTATGAGATGAATGATAGAGAATATTCATGGAGGAGGATGGTTCATGGTGTTGGATTTGAGCCCACATGTGAATCCATTAGGATATGGATATGATTTTGGTAGAAGAGGATAGTTTTAGGAAAGTTAGTGGTTATATGTTGGAAGTGGAGTATTAAAGTCAACCTCCTAGATAACTTGCTGTGTTTGAATGGGATACCATGGGCATAAAAATCCATAATCAAACAAATGGTTTTACCAATTACCCATGCATGTGATTGATAGATCACATTATAATACCTTAGGTTTGGGCAATCTTGAATCACCCAAAAATAGAGTGGTGTGTTCATGTGTGTGTGCCTACAAATCTTGGAGAACAATCTGATAACTCATAGGAGTTGAGTTATTTTCAAATGGAGGAGAATGATGTGGCAGGAAAAAACTATTCATAGATCACTATTCTTAATTTACTCTTCATGAACACTATTTACTATCACTATTCATGGTGATGTGGTAGGTGATGCATGATGTTGTAAGAAGGTGATGTGGCATGGGGAATATTTCTCATGTGAGGAATAATAAAGGGGTAGTCAAAAATCAAGCCTAACCCTTTTGAAAGCTTATGCTAAGTGGGAGTCATGGTTAACTATTCCAAATGGGAATCTTCATTTTCCCTTTTTTTCATTTCTTGGAAGTGGTGTTAACTTTCCATAAGAGACTTGTCCTTAGAAAAGCAGACCCATGTGAGGGATGTGTCATGGATTTATTAGGGAGACCATTTGTCCTTTGTTGGATATTCTCCCATGTGAAGGGGTGGTACCATTTTGGTCCTCCTTTGTTGTCTTCTACCAAGTAATTATATAAAAGGTTGTAATCTTGGCATAGTATGGTAGGATAGAGGAAGAAGAGTGTAAGCTTTGTGAGAAATCTTGTAAAGCCTCCTTGGCATATTGAGGCCAATTATTGTGTATTGTGAGATAATTTATTGAATATTTTTAATGTGAGGAAATGATATCTTGTTGAAACTTTATAATGAGAGGGAAATTTATTGTGTAATTTGAGATATTAATGAAAATGTGTGAAGATTTGTTGAAGAAGCATTGTGTGATATGCTTTATGAGAGTTGAGTTTATTCATATGTTTATGTGATTTATGAGAGTTATGGATTGTTTAATCCATCATGTGGTTTTAGGTCACATCATATAGATCTATGTTTATTATTGTCTACCCATTTGGGGCTACAAATATATATACATAACTCCATCATTGATATATTCACCCATTGGGGGCATCCTACTACACAAATTCTAGTTTCCCATGTTATATCTTTATATACTCCATATCACATGTTTCACATTGATTATATATTGATATTGATCATCCTATACTACATAGAGTTTTTGATGACTACTACTAATATAGACTCATATTATGTAAATATTTTCTCTTATACTTATTTGTGCCACATGCTCATACATACTTTCATTTCTAGATTTATTAGTTTATATGTGATTGTGTCTCTTTGTTTCTACATCTATTCAAGTGAATTTGAATATGAAATTATTATATGGATATACACTAATTCGTTTTATTTTGTGTTTTCTTTGGGTATGTGACCATGCCCTTTTTTATGTCTTATTGATTGTGTACGTAGACATTTGAACATGTCATTCTATGTGACTCTAATCCAACCTTGTTTTCTCTATGCATACATGGACATTTAAACATGTCCTTATATGTTTCATATTTCTGAAACTTAGTGAAATGTGCCCATGTCCCTTGGACTACTTTACATTCCTCATGTGTTTATATATATGCCTTAATGTATGCATCATGGCCATGACATTTACCTCTTGATATTTACACTCACACTCATTTTATGATTACATGAGGGATCTCATACATCTCCCCTTCCTACTTGGGTGCCTTGATGGACATCATGCTTGATCCCCCTACATAGTTACTCATATTATAATCATATTCATTGTTCATATACATGATTACATTTTTATATCTATCTTGTAACCTTGTGAATGATAGATCTAATAGACATTATACATTACCAACTTATTCTCATATTATCTTACATTTTGATGCCATGTATACACATTCTATTAGTTTTTCATGCATACATAATATATTTTTAGTATAACACACATGGTTCATACCATTTATTTTGAGGATAGTTATAGAATAAGTTCAACATCTCCCCTAAAAATAAAGTGGTAGTTTCAGGGGTTTGTCATAAAGATTAGGCCATGATAATACACTCAGAATATGGTTTTCATCATGTAGACATAGATTACATATCCTAGAGTTAGGAAAACACAATTTAAAATAGTAATACATAGATTAGTTTTAATTTTTCATAGAAACAATAAATTAGGACACTAATACAACATAGAGGACACTAGTACAGTGTGATACTATCCAAGAGACTTTGATACTATCTATTGGCCCAAAAATAGAAAATTTTGGAATTGCCAAAAAGGTAAAATAGTTAGATATTAGGTTTTCATAATTTCTATCATATATTATCAAATATGCTTAGTTTATGATTAGTTAAAAGCAAAATTACATAATTTTGCTTAGACTATGGGAATAATGTGCATCATGATCACTCCCATTTTAGTATCAAATTATCAGACAAATTATTTTGACTCTGTCTAGAATCTATTTTCAAAAATATAATATTTTGGGGCATGTGTGTGGCACCTTATTCCCATATGTTCAGTTCAACACTAGTACACTCATATGGAATGTCATATCCATGTCATTCTCCACATTTTTAATCTATACATAATTTTCAATAGTTTTGCACAAGATTGATGCCTTATTCTATCTATAATGGTTAGAATTAATGAATAGCCCTTTAGCTACATACATGAGTGACCAAGTGGACCCTAAATCATTTTGAATTTTAGAATTTATAAGTGGCCCTAGAGCCATCCTACATAGTTTTAGTTCCATCCCAGAGCTTCGATTACATTAAAGAATTTCACTTATAGATGCATATACTACACATGGGTAGGTAATGATGGATTCATAGCCTACTTCAATTCTTGAGCCACCTACTTAGGAGGGTTGGACAAGCCATAAATCCAATCCAATTTATTCACAAATTATGATCCACCAAACAAGGGTGGACAATGATGGAGTCAAGTCTAGCTTGAGTTATTTATCCACCCACACATGAGGATTGATCAATCCATTAGCTTAGTCTAAGTTATTCACCATTTGAGCACCATTTACACACACACACACACATAGGATGCCACTAGGTTTTAACATTGGTTTAAGTACCCAACAAGGTGTATTCATTCCTTTCCTCTTTTTATAATGTTTTTACATATTTTTGTCTTTGATTTTAATGTTTCTTAAATTATGAATAATTATTTCATGTTTCATTTATAAGATATAAAATGGACAATGATTCATAGATATAGACCCAAATTCATAGGCTTCACATCTCAATTAAGTCTAAGTTCATTTCTTTTCATTTATCTTAGTCATTTTTATTTACTAAATTTATAAAATAAGGGGGGGATATAGTCATATAAAATGTTATTTCAGTGAAATGAGTGTAATTTGAGATAACCTTATCATACCATTAACCCTAGACCTATATTAGGGCCTCTCTTGATCATTTTTTAGCTTTTGTATAAACCCACCCTATTCCTAAATACACCAAAAGTAGTGTTTATACACCTCCTAGACATCTAGGCCCCTAGTTCACTAGCCTTTTCCACTTGGACACTATCTTGGCCCTTCATACACTAGTACATTTCAATAATGTCTTAGGGACCACGCTAGTGTCCTTTGTCTCCTTACTCCTCCAATAGATATATTTCTAGTGTTCAAGAAAATTTTGGGTAGACCTAGACCTATTTAACATTGTGACAAGAATTTGTTTTATATATACACCTATTTCATTCACTTATCTACTAGAGAGGGAAAATTAGATGTAAATACTCATAAATAAGATAAAAAATAGTTGTGTAAATCAAGGTCATTGATCCCTATTTTGATCTACTTATACATACAATCATCTAAAACATCCCGAATCTCAGACTACTCAAATTTTTAGTCTCAAGTGACACTCAAAGAATTCAAATAAAAATTCATAATATTACTCACTCACACTTGTACCCATACATATATTAGGATAAATACATTGGGTTTGATGCCATTTTGAGGCATTGGTATGTAGGTGATGCTAAACACATGGGGTATTGAGATCACATCTAACCTACCCTAGCAACACTACTCTTTTTAACTTGTGCTCATCAAATACCATAAAACATGAAGGCTTAGGGTTTGGATTAAAATAATTTAAATAAGTAATAGATATTAAAATATAATTCATCCATTCAAGCACAAGTGTCTTAGGACTAGGCAAAGATCCTCTTTGAATATCACTATCTTAGTTATAGAAAGACATGACCACACCCCTAAGGACACTATCATGGTGTGCTACTATCCAGAGGACCATAGTTATATCTAAGAGAGTTTATAACTCATGATTAAAACTTATGACACTCTTCACAACTATTGTACCAAGTTTCAACTAATCATCCATTCATCTCAGTCAATTTATAGCTAAGTGGAATATGTTCTAGTTTATTATTATTTATATAATTATCAGATAGGTCAATTATTATACAAACTAATGGTTATATCTATTACATATTTATTACCTTATTTATTATTACAACACTTTAAAAAACTAGGTTTTTAAATACCATAATCCTCTTAAAAGTTAAATTAGTAACATATTGAAGGGTTTAGGATCCCCTTGGGCTATAAAAACCTTACCCATGTGTAAGAATCAGACTTGCTAGAATAAGGTAGAAGGAATGGAATTAATTTTATGTATCCAAGGTCTTCTTAAGATTATATTTTAATTGGTTTCCTTATCTATGACATATCAATCTAAAAGTATCATATTTGGACCTAAGGTGATCAAGAGCATGATAGTCCCAATAAAATCCAACTTGAGAATGTTGAAGCCTCATAGTGTGTTACATGTTTTAAAATAGTCAATTTCCCCATAACCAAGTTTTTGTAACAAGGGAAAGGGGATGATGTTGAATAATCTCTATCATGAACCATGTCTCTCTTCACATAGTTATTGTAAATCAGTACTTGTAAAAAAATGATGGATGACCCCTTATTTCCATTTTTGATTCAAGGGGAAGGCTTCACAAATTGAAGAAATAACAAACTTCTTGGGATTCCTAACCATGTAGGAACATATTCAAATCAATGTAATTAATATAATATTTTTTTGGATGGGTGAAACTAAAAAAATATCTTAATACTAAGGCATCAATCAAGGTTGACTGATAAGTAGGATAATTCTTGAGTAAGTATAGGAATGAAATGTGGGAGAATGTCTTGGTCAAATAGGATATTATTTTTTTATTTTCCCATGGGTTTATGAATTTATTAAATTTATATGATGCTTGAGGGGTGAAAATTCATAGGAAGATACTAAATTTTAAGAGTAACATTGTTTGTTTCCTCTTCGACTTCCAATTCAATAAATCCTATGATCTTGCATTTAATGTGCACTCCAAATTGAAAAGCCACATCAGGATTTATAGTTATCGAGGTGGAGGCCTCAACTTCATGAGTTCCTACCATTATGGGTTGGTTGTGTTGAATGGGATGATAAAATATTATAGATAATGATATTCACTAAAACACATAAAAACTCTAAAACCCAAACATGTAAACTCACTGATACAAACTACATAGATAAACTGTGATTCTAACTATGTCCTAAATCACCTATGGCACTATAAAATTTTAGAGTTTTAATATTTATTGATTAACACATAACCACACATAAAATTAATATTACAATGAAATTATTTCATAGGAGAATAATGCCATCAAATGCTAACTACCATATGTATTTGGAATATGGAAATGACCTCCAAAATTAAAATGGAAATGAAATAACAACTCATCACACAATCCTCTTATAATGACAGAGATGACAAATAAAAAAAATATTATATTAATAAATACATAAAACATAATAATAACTTACAAACACACTAAATGGAAAAGATTCCATTGAATGCAATACCACACATAATAACTCCACATAACTAGATGCTGGATTCTTGCAACATACGTAATCTAGAAAACTAACACACCCTATACTTTGTAATAATTTGAATCTCTAAATTAAACTCAAATAAAATTCTTGGATGGAATTGTCACAATTAGCAAGGGTGGAATATTTCACCACCCTAGATTAGGATTACAACTCTATGAATTGAATCCAAAGAGAGGGGGAAGTTGAACATGAAAGTTCAAGATCAAAAGTGGGTTTGGGGGATTTATCATAGAATGATATACAAATGTTAATCCTCTCCATATATAGAAATGAGAGGGAGAGAAGAGAGGGAAGAAACTTGGAGAATAAGTTAGAATTTTCACCATCCTTTAAAGTGGGTACACTATTCATGAATAGTGTAATTTGTCTATCACATGTGTGAAAAGTCTTCAATAATATGTGTAAAGGAATCCACTTTTGACCTCTTTGATGTACCCCCATGTGTTTGATAATCAATTTATCTCTCACATGTGTGAGAGGTCTTCACTCACATGTGCAAATGAATCCAATTTTTACTTTCCCATGTTTGCCCATGTGATTCCTAACCAATTTATCTCTCACATGTGTAAGAGATCTTCCACATGTACTAATGACTCCCACATGTGCCAAATGTATACACACTTTCAAATCATCATTTTCTTTCAAATATCCCCTCTATGGGCCAAGCCACCTCATGCAAAAGATACCTTAACAACTACATCATCACTTGCATCACTCACCACATCACCATGAGTAGTGACTCATGAATAGTGCCTATGAATAGTGATATGTGAATAGTGTCTATGAATAGTATCTTATGAATAAAAATCCCACACTAAAAATTCCCCCAAGACACCTCATCACTATGAAACCTAAAGACTATGCTATGTCACCATGAATAATGACATGTGAATATTGATCTATGAATAATACTAATGAATAATACTTGGTGAATAGTGATCTCACTAGAATGTTCCCTATACTACTTAGGTGTTGTAACTTCTCTTAAAAATAACCAATGGATTCATCTTGACTTCCTAGATACAATGCCACTACTAGAATCTCATTCTGAAAATGAAGGTATTCTCCAAGAAAGTTGGGGTTCCCAAGAATATTGGAAGGCTATGAAAATGGGGCATTACAATCATCCCTCCCCAAGATTGCTTATCCTTAATAAATGCATAACTTGGACTCTGATTGATCTAATTAAGTTCTAGGATCCAAGATATATCTCAAGAACTCTTTACCATGCTTTGTTGCACCATTCTAATTAAGACTAGAATACTACTATGCCAAGTCTACATTCTTCTTTCCTGGGTCCCAAATAAAAATTTATCCTCCAAAACCAAACTAGAATACTTTTAGGGACTGGATTCATATAATATCTCATCAACATCTATAACCCCCCATCTCTTATAATCTTGGGCAATAAAAAAACATGATTATTATAATAATTCATTACAGAGTCCCAAAAATGGTGTGGGTCAATCCCTATGAACCAGAACTCTGAGCTATTATGGGATGTCCTCTCCCCAATTCTTCTATGAGATAATCATGGTTGGAACTTAGTGAAGGCATGCATGATGAATAGCATTCCTTTTCTTGATTCTTCCAACTCCCATAGTTCACTAGCTATGGTTTGCCACTTTTGATCCACTGTAAACCCCACTCATAAATCAATACCATCTAAAATACATGGATGTGAGAAATATAAGATAATAAGTATAATACATGAAACTATTACCTCCATATGATGATCAAAGGCTCCTTTTCCAAAGTATGTCCATGTAAAAACTTTTAGTTATTCTATATTAGTCAAGGGTGCTACTAGACATGAAGATCCCTCAACAATTTTTTTGAAATGACTACAAGGGCAAAATAATCTTCTTATATGTTCCATTGTAGTGGAAGGTGTCCAATCCAAGGTAACTTGGATCTTCTATTGATCTTTTTGATTCTCACATGACTGAAAGACAACTGATGTGTTTTCCAAACTAGAAGGCATGATTAAGAGCTCAAAATGTTCCCAATAATATATGAAGACTAGTTGAGGCACCTCTTCATGGATATGATGGTAATTTGAATTCTCAACAATAATTGGATAGTGCATTGCCCCATGTAACTCATCAATGAGCTCATCGATCTTGAGGATGGTGAATCTAACTTTTATGGTATTCTTGGCTCCCCATTAAATCTAAATCTAAGTCCCATGAATAAACCAGAATAATGGAGCCATTACATACCCAAATCCACATCAAAATAACTTAAACCAAAAATAACAAAACCATTACAAACCTCAATTTCAAGGTCATGAATCTTCCTCAAGCATGGTATATCATCTTCATCAGCTAAAATGACATGGGAGTCATTTTATGGGGTATTTTCCTTCTTGGAAACCCCTTGTCCCAACCAATGATAACAATCTTGTAAATAGCATGATCCCAAGAGTACCTTGCTATGATTAGTCATAAGACAAAAAAAATTATAATGGCATATATTTTTCTTTCCCACATCTAACATCAAGTTTTTCATAGGGACTATCTCCATTGATCCATCACTCATTATCTTTTCTTCCCACTTATGATCTATAAATCATGAGCCTTGATCTTTCATGATGTGGTTAGAAAATACAATAAACTCTAAGTGATTCCTCATGGAACTCCCTTCATACCAAATGAAAAACATGAATAATTCAATGGTAGTATCAATTCCTTTATCTACTTTTACTTTAAAAAGATTACCTAGATCCCATATGAAATAATGGTTTAAAACTTGTATCAAAGAGTCCCCATGCCCTTTTCTACAAGTTGTGTCTCTCACTTTATCATCTCTTTTTGCATGCTTCCCATGATGATTAGAATTTTTCAATGACACAGGTAGAATAAATTTAAAATATTCTCATACCTTTGGCTACTAATAACATGCTCATGATGTCTTGATGATGCCTCAACCTATATAATGTTCATTGGTGATTTATCCTTGTGTCCATTTTCATGTACCACCTCCACATCTATTTTTTGGGGAAAATATTTTTCCACACATTGATGTAAATAAACATTCATTTGTACATATTCATGCAACTCAACCATAAGAGTGTCATCATTTGAGGTTTTAGAAGTAATTGGTGCCAATTCTTCATGCAAATCAAGTTCTAAATCTTTAGAAGCAACATGATCTTCAACATTATCTTCTTCCTCATCATCATTATGTGTGAATTTTATGGTAGAAACACACTCACACAATGAGTCATTACCAAGTGTTGATTCCAAATCTTTAATAGCTTCCATTTCATCCTTCTTTGGCTCACTATCATGAATACCAACATTAGAAGATAAATGGACATCTTCTACCAAAATAATATGTTTACCTTTAATTTATTGCATCTCAATTTTTTCCTCTTTCTTTATCTTATTGATTTCTTCTTTTATTGTGTGAATTATTATGTATGGCTGAAATTTCTACTCACATTTCTTGAAAACACTGTAAACTAATTTATATGCAGCTAAAGAAGTAACTTGATCTTGGTTCAAAATATTCACTAACATGGATAATATTGGTTGGGAGATATCATAACATTCATTAAATATTAATGACATATTGGTTTTCATATACTCAACATTAATTTCTTCATGATTCTTACTAATATAAGTTATGAAATTATGAAACATCTCAAGAATAAGCTTATCACAACCTAAATCAATCAAAATAATACATGATCCAATCTTGTTCATAAATTCTAAAATTTTAACCCTCTTACCAAAAGAATGGCTTCTGATATCATCTAAACCATAAAATATTTCAATAATTAGCTGAAATATTTCCCTCATTATGTTATCCTTGTAAGGAAATTTAGGGGCTGAAATTCTTATTATTTCACAAAGGCAAGAGGTGACTGCAAGTTTCACATCCTTGTCTTTGTGCCTTAATAACTCAAGTTCACCCAAATTAATTATTGAAGGAATCATAACTACTTGCATTTCCTGAGAAGATCCCTGATCCACCATGGATAAATAACTCTCTACTTCCTTTAAATTATGGATAAGACCTTTCTCCCAACACTTTTTTTCTTATTGGTGCCATGATTCATAGACTAGGCATCCAAATTTTTAAACACAAACCTCACAAAGAAACCCACAACACAAAAATACACAAGTTGGCAAGATACACAACTTTCATACCACTAAAATATCTCAAACAAGGATATTTACTAAAACACATAAAAACTCTAAAACCCAAACACTTAAACACATTGATGCAAACTACATAGATAAACTTTGATTCTAAATATGTCCTAAATCACCTATAACACTATAAACTTTTAGAGTTTTAATATTTATTGATGAACACATTACCATACATAAACTTGATATTATAATGAAATTATTTCATAGGAAAATGATGCCATGAAATGCCAATTGACATATGTATTTGGAATATGAAGATGACCTCAAAAATTACAATGTAAATACAACAACTCCTCACACAATCTTCTTACAATGAAAGAGATAATAACTCATAAAACTCTTATATTAACAAATACATAAAACATAATAGCAATTTATAAAACCATTTCATGGAGAAGACTTCATTAAATGCAATACCACACATAATAGCTCCACACAACTAGATATTGGATTCCTGCAACTTGCATGATATGGAAAATTGGCATACCCTACACTCTGTAACAATTTGAATTTGCAAATGAAGTTCTAATACAATTCTTGGATGGAATTATCACAACTAGCAAGGGTGGAATCTTTCACTACTGAGACTAGGATTATGGATTTAATCCAAAGAGAGGGGGAAGCTGAACATGCAATTTCAAGATCAAAAGGGGGTTTTTCATAGCATGATTTACAAATGAGAAGGCTATCCATATATAGAAATGAGAGGGAGAGACAAGAGGGAAGAAAATTGGAGAAGAAGCTAGACTTTGCGTAATCCTTTTAAGTAGGTACACTATTCATGAATAGTGTCATTTGTCTCTCACATGTGTGAGAGGTATTCACTCATATGTGCAAAGGAATCCACTTTTGGACTCTCACATATGCCTCAATGTGATTTAAAATCAATTTGTCTCTCATATGTGTGAGAAGTCTTCACTCACATGTGCAAATGAATCCACTTTTGACTTTCCCATATGTTCCCATGTGTTTCGCAATCAATTTGTCTCTCACATGTGTGACAGGTATTTCACATGTGACAATGTATACCACATGTGTCAAGGATCTCTCACATGTGCAAAATGCCTCAAAAATTTCAAATCATTATTTTCTATCAATGATCCCCTCTATGGATGAAGCCACCTCATCCACAAGACACCTCAATAGCTACATCATCACCTACATCACTCACCACATCACCATGAATAGTGACTCATGAATAGTGCTTATGAATAGTGACACGTGAATAGTGTCTATAAATAGTATCTTGTGAATAGTGATCCAACACTAAAAATTCCCCCAAGACACTTCATCACTATGCCACTTAAATAATATGCCATGTCACCATGAATAATGACATGTGAATAGTGACTTGTGAGTACTACTACTGAATAGTACTTGGGAAATAGTGATCTCACCTGAATGTTTTTTATACTCCTTATTAGGTGTTATAACTACTCTCAAAAAGAAACAATGGATTCATCTTGAACTCCTAGATATAATGCCACTACCAAAATCTAATTTTGAAAATGAAGGTATTATCCAAGAAAGTTGGGGTTCCCAAGAATATTAGAAGGCTATGAAAATGGGACATTACAGATGACTCTATGGGTTATCATGTTATTTATTTTGAGTGACATGTACTTTGTGGTTGGGTAAAAGGTTGTGGTAGATCTATAGTTTCTAGATTTGGGGAGAAACAAGAATGCTTGAAGAGGCTTGGGTGTTCATATTAGTGTTTATTAGGAATATATCCATGAATGTTTGCCTTTGGTCCTTTATGAGTCTTTGTATGAATTTTTATACTCTCTACAACTCTAAGTGTCATGACCCATGACCCTATGGAAGAGTAAATAAGTATTGGTGTCTTAATCCCTAAGCCTCATGTTTTGTCCTTGTTACTTGAACCCTTATTAGTTGTTTGATAGGTAATAGTTTTAGTTTTGGAACTAGGATTATTGTACACTTAGTTAATATTGATTTTGGTTATGGTTTTGATATTGCATGTGATGGGTGAGGTTCAATTAAAATCAACCACATGAATAGTAAGAGGATATTGGTTCTTTACCCCTACATTATTATAAGTTTTTTTTGGTGTTATGTTTAGGTTGATATTGATTATTATTTATGTGTTTTTGTTTCTTTCTTGGTGACACTATTGGTGGTCATGTTTATGTTATGATTTATAATTTTTAGATCTTGGTTGTTTGCATTGTTTGGGATTACATTTTGAGATCCCCATTATTTTGACAAGGGGAAACAATGCACCTTTTGGTCCAATAAATCTACTAACCATTTTTAATGGTTGCTTGGTCAATATATAGGGCACTCTTGAGGGATTAATCATATAAACAATATGGGAAATTTCCAATGTCATCCCTCATTTAATTTTTAAGGTAATGGAGTAATAAATCAGATAACTCTCATTAATCCATGTTAGGTGTACTAACAAAATACTACAAGACCTTATACAACCTCATGATCAAGTGTGTAGCTAACTCATTATAATTTTTCTTGATATGCAAGAACTTGCATATGTTAGTCCCTAGTTTATTCATGTCGAAGGCTTTGAAAAAATCAGCCATATGTTAGAATAAAGGTTATATGGACCCCTATGGATGTGGTAGTACCAATAAAGTGCTATCCCTTTCAAGTTTTTGAGAAAAATATTTATGACAACCCCATCCTAAAGTAAGAGTTTTGTAAAGGTGGTAGCACAGGATTTTATGTGTGCATTAGGATCCACCTCTCCTTTGAACTTGGGAATATTTGGTAGAGGACACAAGAGAATAACCCCCCATATATTGGTGTCAATAGGTTTCTTAGGATACTCAACATAGGTCCCCATGTTGTTAAATTCTATTGTGTTCAATGTTAGACTAGGATGAAAGGAGGGAGTTATATAGGGGTTATTTTGGTAACTATTAGAGGGAAAAGTGGAATCATGATAAGGTGAAGTAGAGTAATCTATAATATAATTATTCTAGTGAGTATAATTGGAATATATGTTAAAGTATAGAGGGATATTGTTAGACAAAGATGTTGTACTGATTTACTGAGGTGGGCTATGTGTATTTTGTGTGTAACCTGGTGTTATTTAGGGTGAGACATAGCTAGTTTAAAAAAGAGGATTGTATATGGGAGACACATGGTCTAAATGTGTAAATAGCTTTAGATTGTTTACTACCACATTATTTTGTAATGGTGTGGTGTATGTTTACACACTCCCTACTGGAGTTTAAATGGGTACCTAATAATATGAATGGGTTTTGTAGGTGTCACGATTAGGGACCCTATAAGTGAGCATATATCCAAGTGGCTAGTGAGAGACATAGTTATGTGGTGATATATGCTCCTATGGTGGTATAAGCATGTAGTTTTTTTGTTTTTGTGATGTTGGGTAAGTTTTTATTTGAATGGGAGAGGAATAGGGATGGGCTAGTGTAAGAGATTTTGGGCCCATCTCTTGAACCAAAGTTTGTTGACTATTATTTAGGTCATGGATATGACCCACTAGGGTGATAATGAGTTTATTTTGGTTGGTTTTAATTTTAGGCCCATGGGTATCTAATGCATGAGGGTCAAATATCTGATATGGGGTAGTATGTGAAGGTCGATTAGAGGTGGATACCCCAAGAGTAGTTTATTTTTCAATGGTGGTGGTTTAGAGGCATATTGACTGTACCAAGAATATATGTTGTAGCTTAAATTTTGTTGACCTTGTCTTACAAGTGATGGATCCTTCCTAGGTAGTAATCATATTTAGAAATATTTTATATTTTTTGGCTCTACAAGATGATGAATGTCCTAGTGGACATACATGGAGTGACCATGCCTCCACTTGTAAGGTTCATGGTGATAGATTTAGGGTGGTTTATTTCAGTTTTAGATACATCACATATCTTCTTAATGATAACCCCACTCATTTTTTAGGTGTTAGGAAGAGATTAATCATAATATTGGTAGTCTATGTTTGTGTCAAAGGTTAATTTATTAAAACTCATCAATGAAAGATCACTAGAGTTGAGATGGATTCTCCTATAGCACTTTAAGCCAAGAGATACACCAATGTCCCATCCAAACATTTTTTGGGCTTATATGAATAATGACATAATAAATTTAATGATGATGGAAGATAGATAAGGGAAAGGACAATAATAATAAAGGGAAATAGACTAGATGAATCACTTCACATCAAGTTAACCAATTTATATGAATGTTAATATCACATGTTAAATTATGTACTTGACTCCCTAAGGTCTCACTGAGGGAGCTGTCATAGAAGATGGGATACAAGTTTGGTTGGTTTTTCAATGGAATTAGATTTAGGATAGGTAGTGGCAATGGGTTATCATGATGGAAACAAAAGAATTCAATAATGTCTCAATGCTATTTGAGAGTATAAATTTGTACCAAAATAGAACTCCAAGGTCATTCAATTTATGATATCATAATAAAGTGAAGCTCCTAGTCAATACTAGGATTGGAGAAATGAGAAAGGTCAGGTTGGATGACTTATGGAAAAAGGTATACTCTATTGGGTTGAATCTACTCAACCAATATCATCCACTAGGTGTGAATGATATATGATGAGTCTAGACTTGATGAGAAAAAGGAGACATGGGTGGGAATCTAGGATTAGATGATGTGGTTTTGACATTCCCTATTTTATGAGAAGAAATAATAAGTAGATCAAAGATACATTATTATTATTATTCTAAATTAGATAATAATTCAATGATGATATGAGGAATGTGAATAGAGTGGAAGTCTTCACATCTTAGCTCATTAATAATATCTGATTGTGTGACAATCATGGGACCAAGTTCTCTAACTCTAAGAAAGTGACACAACCATTGAGATCATTGAATCTTAATCACATGACTCAAATGAAAATACAATAAATCCAACTTAAGTGGTATAAACAACTCAAATTTAAAAATGGTATTTGATATGGATATTGAATGTCATTGAATCTTGATCATAGTACTCAAAGTGGCCAACTATTATATACATGAAAGTCTCAAAATGGTGATTTTTGGTAAAAATGATATTTTTTGGTAAAATGTTTTGAGTATATATTTATAAGTTTTAGTCCACTTACATGGCATATACATCTATAATGTGTCTCAAGCTTAGTTATATGTCAAAATGTAACATTTTATCTATAATTATGTATAATATCTATTTAGTTTTAAAAAACATGCACCAAATCTATAAAATCGGTGCCAATTATATAAGATTCTGACCCAAGTGTAAATCTAAATCATGTACATTGGATCAAATTATGCCAAATGTGTATGTGTGGATTCATGTCTATCTAACATGCCCACACTAATATTACCCCTTTTAATGTGAGTGGAATGTAATATGGTAGTCACCTTACCTTAAAATGATAAGATAATAACATTATCTATATATGAATTATGTATCATGTAGGAGTAGCATGTCTAAGTAGATATATCAATGGATCTCACAATATGTGATCACAAAAACCCCTAAGATGCATGATATATGTCATGAAAACATCTAGAAAGTAATAATAAAAGTTCAACAAACAATCAATCATACACAAAATATCACTCATTGTCAAACAAAAAGGGATCTAAGGAGACCATAAATAAGGGGAATGTTCAAATGCACACACTCGAAACGAGGACATATTCAAATGTTCACACATAAATAAATAACAAACAATGGTATAGGGACCTAAAAACAAGAAACATATTCAAATTTTCCACAATTAAGATATTATAAATCAAAAAGTGCACTCAAAGAATTGCTAATGTGAATAAATGTATTATAAGCAACTAACATAAGCATAATATATTGGTCCCTCCATATATGCATTGTAAAAAATGCCAATGTAACATAGTATATCAAGTACATGGTGTAAGATGTGAACATGATTATAGTCATGTGTAAATGTTAGTAAATAATCTCAACATGATAATGTAAAATTGATCATAAAAAAATATAATCTGTGTTGATTATGATCAAAGAAGCAAATGCCTCCAACATAATATACCATGTGGGAGGACAAAAGGTCTAACATATGTGTGTGAAATTATCATGGGTCTAATCTATGCACATATCACACTCAAATACTTTTGAAACATGTGTGTATATAAAATAAATGATATGTTATCTACTAAACATAATGCAAACAACATATATACTGAGGAGCTAGTGAAAAAGAGTAATTTTAATGTTTTTGTATTTTTTTAGGATCTTTGATTTATTTTAATTTTTGGATTTTTTATTTTATCTATAATTATAGAATATCAAGGATAATATGATAAGTCATCACAATTAGAAAATGTAGGGATACCTAGTGGTCTTGTCACCTTCTTTTCCTAACACCATTGTTTATAGTGAATCATTGTTGTTTCTTCATTTTTTTTTGTAGTTGGATATTGGAAGCCATTGGTATTGGTTTATCACCATATCCATCTTTTGTTGGACATGAATATTTTTACACTTATTAAAAATTACAGAATATATTTGTAGTATCCATTATTTATCAATATTGACCAATCAATGCTACCTAAAACAAAATGTCAAATGTAGATGTAGTACCTGCATGGGCATAGGGACCACGCGTGGTCCACATACAATAGGTAATATAATGTATCCAAGAGATTTTGGAAATAGTGGAAAATATTTTAACTTTTTTATAGTATGTCCTAACTATCATAAATATGGAATATTATATATTGTGTCTCAATTATTAATATCAACCTTAAGATGCTCAAAATAGTTCCCATTAATATTTAAAATAATGGTAATATTTTCACATCATGGGAATTTTGAAGTATGCTCTATTTTACCTTTGTATTTTGGACTATTAGAAAGTGGACTTTTTTTTATGTTTGGGCATAATCTATATACATACTTCATTTTTGTATTTATTAATTTTGTTTTACAATACCCCACAATGATCTATATCATATTTAGTGATCTAATGATAATCACAATAGGGTTCTCTTTATTTTTGGATGATCTTCTTTCCTTATTGATGTTTGTTAGGAGGTAAAGATGTCATCTTATGCTCAAGTAATATGTGAAGTTTTGTATGTGGAACATCTTGATTTACAGTGATTTTTAGAATATGTTTTGGATAATTATGTGAAGACACAACATTATTAACATGATGTATATGCAATTATCAATTAAAAGGTTGAATTAATGTTTTTATCCAAGTGGGATGGATCAAGTAGTAAGCATTTACATGTTCATTTTTTTATTTCTCTTTATCTATAATCAGTTCTATACTTATGTACATGGATTTAGTTTATATGTACCAAGATGTGTAAGTGTAAAGAAGTTATGTCAAATATGCTTAAGTGGAATCAAAACTTAGTTTGCATAATTGTTCATTTTCCATATCATGAGGTATATCTTCATCATTATCATAATAATATGACACTTTAAAATCTTGATGTTCAATATTTAAAAATAAAATAAGTTCAAATGTTTGATTTTACTATTATTTGAATATTATCGGTTCATTTAGTGATAGTTCTTACTCTGATTCTTTATCTTTTGGTTCAATTTATATGTTAGTATGTGTACCCATGTGCACCTATATGGTTAGTTTCTTATGAATATCTTGGAATAAATGATTGATTTTGTTTGGCTCACCCATGTCATAAGTTTATTTTCTCTCATGTCGAATATATTGTTTAGGTGGTATCATTTTAGGAACCCCTTCCATATAATAATTCCACATTTTGAAAATTTTTAAAGTTTCATCATCAATAGTTATTGTCCATAATATTCCATCATGTATAGATTTAACACATCGATGAAATATATATGGTCAAGCTTCCATAATGTGGATTCAAAGTCTACCCAAGAGCAGGTTATAATGCAGTGATTAAGACATTAATTGGAATGTAATTTGGACCATTTTAAATCCCAACATCGTACTTGATGTGATTTGGCCAATTAGATGGTTGCATGAATTATCAAATCCTTTGATATGCATATTAGATTTTTGAAGAATATTTTTTTTAATTAACATTGTGGTTGGAAATTTTGTGATAATTTTTTTTAGACTGGATCCATTATAAAATAACACTCTCTTGATTCCTTTATTGTCAACACTAACTTGTATGAATAAAGGCAAATATTGATTAATGATATCCTTTGAGGGTAAATATTTTTGATCAAAAGTGATGATATTTATATTGATTTTGATATCTTGAATAATATATAAAAAATAAGTTTGATCTATATCACATGGTACTTGAGTCTCACATAAGGATTCTTATAGGATATCCTTATAGATAGTTACCTACTGCAAAATCTTTACTATCGAGTTCTTAGCATGTATATTACATATTTTATAAATAAAATCATATTCAATTTTATTATTAATTTAGGATTAGGATGGACATATTTTATATTTAAATAATGTGGGATAGGTATGTAACCCTTTTCTTTTTCATCTAGTGATAACACAGACCTTAGAATCCAATATACATGGGTGAATAATGGGAGCGGGATGGTAGTTGTCACTTGAATAGGATCTAGGGGAATAAAAAGTTGAGACCATGCGTGTTAGTACCTACATACCAATTATATATTATTTCAAGAGGATTTATAAATATAAGTTTTATTCTTATCTTGTTGTAAGATAATCTCAATTCTGTGACCAATTTGTTTAAACCATTGGATTATTCATTTGATTAATTTAACGATACATAAAAAATAGAAAGAGAAGAATATCATCATATAATTCTCAATGAAATAAATATTAGATATATCTATATTAATCATGATTAAATTAATTTTTTAATAAAGGTAAATCTAATTTTTTAGATATTTTATAGTTCAGTAAATTAGAAACGAAAAAATCCTAGGCCAAGTTAGGGTTTGCACAAGAAGACATAAAAGTTAGGTTCACCATGTGTTTAACCATTTTTTTATGATAAGGTATTATGGTTAAAGTGTTATAATATCTTAGTAAAATATATGAAAAAAAAATAATTCTATGGCAAGCCAATTAAACTTATTTAGAAAACAAAATATACTCAATCTAGGAAATTACTAAATATGGAAAGTACAATGCCAATCAATATTATGGTTATTGGAACACACGTAAGGGATAATATTTAGATTATTTAAAAATTATAAAGAATATTTTATCTATTTATAGGTTTAAATATGCATGTTTATTCTCAAAACCCAATTTTTATATTTTGAAAATATTATTTATGGAGGCCTAGACACTTGCATCAAATTGTGGACACTTACATTGACACTTTTGTCCATGTATCTATGGTTATGTACTATGTCAAAAAATATTCATTGTATTATAAAGTTAACACTTATTATTTTTAGGGGTTTCTATCAATTTTATGTTATTGTATCTATATTGTGCACATAAGATCTATATGAATGTGTATATCTCAAACCCTAGTTCCTCGCCTTTTGTTAGGTTAGCTTGCCAAAAATAGGTTAGTGGGTTCAAAAAATTTAGATAATATCAAGGACCCATATATTAATAATCACTAATTAAATAGTAAATAATCCTAGGAGTGCCTCAAACATATGTATTTCTCCCCTAAATTTGGGCTTATGTGTGCACAAGTTTGTAATATGGTATATGCAAGGGCATGCAATGATCTAGATTGTAACTTGACAAATACCACTCATGCATAATTATTTTAATGATTAAGGCATGTAATTTGATTGATCCTATGACTAATATATAAATATGGAAGAATATGGTAGAAAAACTTAGTTATGAAATTTATTTAATGAGTTTGAATATATGCTTACTTGCTTACTTGGTATTTACTAGATGTGTGATTGATAATGATGAATGGTATTTGTTTTGTATTTATACCAAACCTTTTGAAAATATATCATAGAAGGGTAAGATAATATAAATATGTTATCCCATACATTTCAAAATATTTACCATTTGGATGAATTTTTAGGTATGAACACTTGATAAGGAAAGTAAACACTAACATTGATGTTAGTGTCCTTGTAAAGATGTAAGTGTCTAGCAAGATAGGAAAATACTAAAGGTCTATAATTAATAGTGAAGGATATACCATATTAATATTTGAATAGTATACAGGTGATTTTTTTCATTAGGATGATAGGTGGGTACTCAAAGATATGCAATTAAGCATAGTGAGATGGTGAATGCGAACCTTTCAAGAGTCGAAAGTTCTAAGACTGAAGTATAGATCCTTGATTAGTATTTTTCAACTGTATATGAATGAGAATATATATATATATATATATATATATATATAAAATCAAATTTTAGTATCTATGTTTTAACCTTTTAATACTTAAATTGCTTAAATCATATGTTGTTAAAGGGATGAGTATAACAATAACCTGAAATAAAAAATTGAAATAACTTATTTGACAAACCTTTCATAAAATAGAAATATTAGAGAGAAAGAGCACTTATGTAGAATAAAATAGCTATTTATGTGGATTAGAAGGATGAAATAGGCTAGAGAAATAAGTAGAAACCTTTCATTTTATGACTGTAGCTGAAATATGGTCTCAGATAGTAGTGCCCTTATGTGGATAGTAATGCCAATATCCAATTATGGTCCTAGTATCCCTCTTGGAAGAACTATGTATAGATTTTAGGGAAGATATAGGAGGTTTTGGGTCTTATGGGAGCTTTCCTATGTCATGGTTTAAGATAAATATATTCCAAAAACCTAATAAATACCTCAACACATGAAAGAACTAGATTAAATACAAAAAAAGAGAAAAAATGGGTTTTGGGATGTTAAATTTGTGTAGAGTTGAACCCATATTATTTTAGTTGTGAATAATGATTGTATTCATCACTAAGACCTTCATGTGAAGCATAAAAAAATACATAGTCCTTGTGGTTTCTGGAAAAAATTAGGGTGTATGCATTCCCCCCCCCCCTTTTATTACATTAATTACTAGAGTAAAAGAAAAAGAGGAATGTGTGCCTATACTTACCTATGTGGATGTATTTTAGACCTGGCTCACTTCTTGGATAGAGAATTAGATAGGAGATAGAGTGAAATATGTGAAGAGGAACTCCATCATGTGGATGTACTCTATACTCAATCTAAATAGTGAAATAAAACATGAAGAATAAAAACCTATTTTGACCCCCCACCCTTATATCTAGAATGAATTTGAGTATGTAAACTAAATGTATGGAGAAACAAGGCATTATTTCCTCCACTCTAATGTGTGTACTAAATCTAAGTATGTGAATTGAATGTGTGGAAAAAGAAGGCATGCCTACCCCCACTCGAATGTGTGTACTAAATCTAAGTATGTAAATAGGGTTTGATGGAAGTTTATGGATCAATTACTATAGATGGTCATGTGGCACAAATTGGTGAAAACTTGGTGACATCCTATTCATGATACTAAGTATAACCTAGTAATATAAAAATATAGATCAAGGATGTGTGCTTACATCATGCCCCCTAATCCTGATATCTAAGTAATGTTGATGTGTATTTGAATATATATATATATATATATATATATATATTTGAGTGAACCTGTAAATCTAAGTCAAACTATATATATGCATAAACTTGTGTATCTAAATATTTGTATATGAGTATACCTTTATATCTGAGTAGACTTGTGTGTTTGAATATATGTATTTGAGTAGACTTTTATATATAAGTAGACCTATGTGTATGAATATATGTCTATGGATGGACCTATATATCAGAGTAGACTTTTGTTTCTAATTATAAATGTGTGTCTAAATATCTATATCTTAGTAAACGTATATATTTGAGTAGATCTATGTATCTAAATATTTGTATCTAGAGCAATCTGTGTATTTTCCCCCTTTTAGTGAGAGAGTCGAGACTAAGGTGAGGGTATATAACTAAAAGTGGTAATTATCAGATGTGCTAGTGTTAATTAGTGGGTGTGATGTTGTTTTAATTTTAAATAGTTTGTTTATTATGATAGACTTGATTGTTTAAATTGGTAATGGGATAAACATTTTATCTATATTGAGTTTATTATCTTAATATCATTTTTTTGTTTTGTAGAGTTAAATGTGATCAGGATATTAGTTTAACCAATATAAGGTGAGGCATATTAAGGTCAAGTCTCACATGCAATAAATGGATCTTGAACTAGAGTTATAGTTGTCTAGATATCGTGTTGGCAAAAAGTTGGTATTAATTGGTAAAATTGGCATGCAAAGTCAACCTTAGTAATGTAGCATTTGATAAATCTGACTTAAATAGGTCAATTTATTATTTTGGAAATTCATTTGAATCATGTGAGTTGATAATTATTGATTGTTTGATCTAAATAATATGTTGAAGAGATGCAGAGTGACTTGACCTAATAAGTGGAGGTGGAGGCACTTATCTAGGCCAGAGAGGGAGTTACCCTAGTAAGGAGCCTATACATTTTCCTTTTTATTAGTTATAGTGCACTTTTCACTATTTTTAGTGTAAATATTATAGTTTAGGTCCTATTTTTGGAAATGTGGTGCTTATGTCCTAATATTAGTGCTAATGTCTAAGATCTTGTGCTAGTATCCTACATATGGTGATATTGTCCTTTATGCACCACTAGTGTCTAATAGGCCTAGTTTGTGATGCTAGTTAATGATAATTAGTTTTTGATGATTGTTATGTTTTATTGGTATTATATTTTACATTGCTAATGTCATATTTGATTGTATTTTTATAATTTTATGTGCGTATAAAAGAGTTCTAGACTGGCTAGATGATGGAGTCCTTATGAGGTTTTCCCTTGAGATACATCAAGATGGTCATGCTAGAGAAATTGAGTCTAATTCATATGGCATACCTAGATTCTATGCCATG
Source organism: Torreya grandis (assembly GCA_037957365.1). Lineage (NCBI taxonomy): Eukaryota > Viridiplantae > Streptophyta > Pinopsida > Cupressales > Taxaceae > Torreya > Torreya grandis. The sequence goes on along the minus strand of JARHVA010005901.1, from coordinate 818,900 downwards.
GTATAAACACATGATGATTGCACTATGTGAGAGGTTGGATGTAGATATATGCACATTCTAGCTACCTACTAGGGAAATGACTATTACCCTAAAGTATGTGTATATGATCCTATTGTTACCTATTACTGGGTAGAGAGATGTATTACAAGAGGATATGGGTGATCAGACTATACAAAAATATGTTAAGTATTTATATACTATGGCTATAGGGACTCATTTTATATGAAGCCACATCATTGATTGTCACTATAGATATTTCACAGTTGCATAAGTTATTAATGACATGGTTGTCTTATTTTGTGGAGGTAGATAGGAGTGTAGTATCGATCTCCTACATGATACATGAAATAGTGTAGGAGATATAGGATCATGGTACCATATACTCATGGGGTCTCACTATGTTATCCTAGCATTATGGATATTTATACCATTTTATGTAGGAGATGTGTGGTGGAGGTATTAGATCTTCCACACTATTACATTATTGGGCATATGAGCATATGGAAGTGAGTAGGCTTACATTGCCTCTATAAATTGATTGGGCCCACCTACACTCATATGTAGAGAGATGGACTAAGATGACCTATATGCCCAAGAGGAGCATGATGCAGTGTCATCATGTGTTAGATAGTTTAACAATCATAGACATTATTTGGAGGCCCTATAAGGGCTATGATGGACAGTTAGAGGTTGGTGCTTAGGTAAGATAGGTTTGAGTGAGATTTTTGATACATGACCATTTGGTTAATGTATATGATAATTTCTACTATGATTGGGTGACATGACAATTAAATGTTACTCAGGATGTGCCTCTAGTGCAAGTGGTTTGGTTTAGGAGTTATTAGGCTCCAGTGAGGCTAGGTAGTAAGCGTAGGCCATCAAATATATATTTATCCCCAATTCCATTAACAAAGTGGGATTTTTTGATTGACATACTAGATGTGGATCATGTAGGAGTCAGTGATGCCTATATAGCTTGGTGGAGAGATCATACATGGTCACCTCTATTTCCAAGAGGTGGGATTGTTGTAGAGGATGTATTGGATGTAGAACCACTTAGGGTTGTTGATGGTAAGTTATTATTGTATGTTTGTACTTTTTGTGTATTTGGTTACCCATTTACTTGGTTAAGAATCTAATGCATAACATGGGTATGTGAAATTCTAGGTGATAATGAATTTTGGGATATTACCATCCAGTCTATGATCTATGTACTGACATGGCATATTATTGATGATTCCATGGAGGATGGATTGGTGGAGAGGGCCATCAATGTTTCTAATGTTCATACCCTATTTTTATGAAGATATTATAGATACTATGGTGTATAGACAAGTGGATAAGGATAGAGACCGGGCACATGTAGCATTACATAAATGGACCATGCCTACAAATGATGTTCTATGTGGGTCTAGTAACTAGATAGTGGATGATTATATATGTCTACAATGAGAGAATGCAAATTATATAGCTGAGTTGGGTATGTATTGTGAGAGAGTAGATGCATTAATCAATCAAGGTCATAGAAGGAGAGTGAAGCCTCTAGTTTTAATATGGATATGTCTAAGAGTGAGAGTGAGGGGGCCGATCCTAGTCTCCATGTATATATTATTGAGTGATGTACTATATTTGTATTGAAAACTATGTTCTAAGTTATATATATGGATGTTTATTATTGTATTAGCATTGTTTATATTCGTATCTTGATCTGGTTATATTGTGCATATTTACATGTGTTTTATTATTTTGATTATGTTAAATGTTGATATCAATATATGGTATTTGTCTAAGTAATGGTAATGAATTTTTTATTTATTTAAAAATTCTTAGGTAGACATGTGTAGTGGACTAGGAATGTTATTTATTGGTATAGGTTTTATAGGTGTTTCATAATATATCTACCTATAGATCATGTGACTGTGGTATTTATTATCTAAAAATGGATGGCATGGTGAAACAATGACCATACTACTCATGTTGTGTTAGTGTAGAAGTAGAAACTGGAATTAAAAATGCATGTGATACATTGCTAGTGGCTAGTGTGTCTAAACTGTGGTAAAGAGCATGATTATCTATCATGCTCAAACTATAATCTGAGCTCTATGATCTATGGAAAATATCTTTATTGGTTGCTAGACTATGTTCTATTTTCTTTGATATCTTACAAATATCTTGATTGATGAGTGAACTAAATATGTGCTTTGATCTCCATATTCTTTTAAAATATCTAGATTGGTGTAAAAATCTACACTATGATCTAATCTCTATAGTTGTTTCCAAATATATTGATTGGTGCATGAACTAAATTTGTGCCATGATCTCTGTGAACTAGCCACTATCTCTGTTAAATATTTGGTGCATGAGATCACTCAGAAATAGGTTTATATAAACCATATGGATCATACTATGAGTAACCAATAAATCCTCAAAGGAAACATCTTGGGATAACTCTATCATAGAGGAGTGTGATCTAGGATATTTTGGAGATAAATATCTCCATTCCCCCTATGTTAATGCTATAATGCCTTGATTGACATATTGGTAAATGTAGTCTTGGAGTGCATAATAATGATTGTCTAAATTTCCATTTATCTTATGAAAAATTTAATATGGTATATTTTGTACCCTATGCAAATGGTGTGTTGTATGATTATTAATTAGAGGAAGTGTGATCATTTCCTTATCTAATAATGTAAGCAAGATGTCATGATGCATATCTCTATATGAAAACTATATAACTCCTTTATGTTTGTCCTATTCTCTACTCACTATAGGAGATACTCTATGAAGTGGATCTTTGCCCATGTTGAGTATATTTATCATTTGTTTTTGTTTCACTAGTTTCGTAATCATAATCGGAGTAGGTTCTTGTGCCATGTTAGATGATTATGGCTCTAATAAACCTACATCCAAATCCACTTCTGAATGTGTAACCACTAGTCCCAATTATGACTCTAATGTTATAGCTAGGTTACATAGATGTTAGAATGATTTCGATGTCTGATATAGTATTTCTCCTTAAGAGGAAAAATGAGGCATCTGACAAATATGTACTATACCTATAAATCTATTGGATAGTAAAATAACTGATGAAAACATGATTTGAATCTTAGAATGTATTCAATTGTTGGTTCTATCTCACCCTAGTATAATGAAGGTAACCTCTCATGTGTGACTTGAGGTCCCTTATTTTGTATGTAGTGCCTAGGAAAGACTAATTAAAACTCTTCATATGTATATAGTGACCCACTAGGGATTACATGCTAGAACCAATTTGCTACTTACCCATATAAGGACCTTGTAAATAATTGTAGTAGATTCAACTTATTGGTTACATGTGTCATGATTTTCTCATAAGCTTGAAGGTGAAAGTATGGGTCTCCATTCCCATCAAATTTGGGTACAATTGGGTTCTAAAAGTTGGGTGTTAACCTTGTAGTGAAGATTCTACATTTAATAGGGTTGTCATGGATGACATTGGCATTGGAACAAGATTGGTATGATTTATTCTCCAATGTGAGATGGTGTACTTGTTGTTGAAAATCACCCATGACATGCATCAAGTAAATTAACACTTGTGAAGGTATATTATCATCATTAAAGGTTTCATTTAATTCTTGAACTTTTTTATTTATCTTATCCATTGGTATATTACACCGGGAACCTTTTTTATGGGGTGTTTATTTACTCTTTATAACCTTAGGAGGTGTGATATCTAGGACTTGGTTAGAGGGAAATGAGATATCACCCTTATTTAGGTTATGTTGAGAAACATGTTCTACTATATTAAGCAAGGTTGAGGGAGACTCATTGGTATCTCTTATTTTATTTTTTTTCAAATAAGTATAACATTTTAATTGATTAGAAGGTACTTTATTATCATTTGAATGTAAGTTATGTAAACTATGAACATAAAAATAAATGTGGGTGCATTTTTCTATATGTGAACTAGCATTTTAAAAAAAAATAAAAATAGGTAAATTAGGAGAAGAAATAGAAGGTGTAGACTCCATGTCTTCTTGACCATAATAATAGTAATCATCATTATCCAAAGGTTCATCAAAAGCGGTGTTTAATTTAGTTGTATAAGCAAGAGTAGATGTATTATTCACATGTTGAGAGAGAGAGAGAGAGAGAGAGAGAGAGAGAGAGAGAGAGAGAGAGAGAGAGAGAGAGAGAGAGAGAGAGAGAGAGAGAGAGAGAGAGAGAGAGAGAGAGAGAGAGAGAGAGAGAGAGAGAGAGAAGATTTTAAATTTTTAGTACTATGCAATGTGTCAACTTGTGTTGGTGTAAATAAATGTATTTATTCAATAGCTATGTGTAGAGTTAATTAATGATTAATATTTTAAATCTTAGAGTCAAGGGTAGAAGATATAGCAATCATATTTTCATTTTGTATACTATGACATATTGGAGAAGAGTTAGAGACATTTACATTAACAATATGTTGTAAATAACTCTTGCATTGAGCTTGGAATGTAAAATAAGGTGATAAATTAATTTAGTCTACCTTATATTATGTATTGGTAAAAGGTTTAATATCATTGTTACATGATTTTTTAAATTTAACTAAGAAGGGTAAAGAATATGAATTGTTCTTGTCTACTTTACTTGTATCATGCAAAAGTGGATTCATGTATTGCACTTATATTATTTTAATGTGAATAAAGAGGTAGAAAAAGTAGTTGAAAATCTAGGGTCACATTGGAAAAAAACAATACCAACAAGAGACTCTTTTGGAATTATATTGTTATTTTGATTTGAGGTGTAAGAGAAGAGGGAGAGGAGAGAGAAAAATATGTATCTAATATATCCTCATCAACATTTTCATTATCATGCTCATATTAATCCTAATATCCAACATTATAAAAATATTCATTATCATCATTATAAATTAAATTATTGTCATGTTCTAATGTAAAATCTTTAAAAAATTTCCATTCATTATTATAATTATGAAAAAAAATCATAAATTCATTAATTGGGTGAAGGGTAGGAGACTTATTAGATACCATTTTAAACTTACCAAAAAAGATAATGTAAATAATTAATAAAAATCACACAAGAGCTAGAATATAATCTAACATAAGTGTATGTGAAACTGTGAGAAATATTTAACCCAATGTGTAGAAGAAATTAGGATTGTAAGTGAAACCCTAACTGCTAGTATATGGATGTATAGGGACCTAATATGTGGATCTAGGGTTTGACTGAGGGTTTTTTAAAAAAAAATTAAATTACATAAAATTAATGAAACTCTAATATAGGATTAATTTTAATGATATAATTGTGATAAAAAAAGAGGAAAAAATAGAATTTTTTTAACCCTAATTTAGTACACAAAAATTAGAACAAAGTGAACCCTAGGCAAGACTAGGGTTTTATGTAATATTTGAAGTAATTCATGTTCACCAAACGTTTTAACTTTTAGGACTTACATGGTGTAAATATATTTTTTTTAAAGTTTGGGAATAACAATAGCCTTGAATGAAAATAGGAAATAATTGATTTGATAAACCTTTCACAAAGTAGTAAGAATAGAGAGAAATAACACTTATCTAGAATAAAATAGGTATTTTTATGGCTTAGAAGGCTGAAATAGGTTGGAGAAATATGTAGACACATTATTTATATGATCATAGATAAAATTTATTCTTGGATAGTATCACCCTTATGTGTACAATAACTCCATGTGGTGTTAGTATCCAATTATGCCACTAGTGTTTCTCTTGGAGGAGTTATCTAAAACTTTTAGGGAAACTACAAGATGTTCTAGGGGAAATATATATGGTTTTTTGTCTTTTAAAAGGCTTACTATGTCACTATTTTACCCTAATCTATTCCAAAACCCTAATGAGTACCTTTACACATGAAACAACAATTGGATCAAATTTAAAAGGAAGACAAAAACTAAGTTGTGGGATGTTACAATTGTGCAAAGAAATATGCTTATTGTCCTAGCCATTGTGTACATTAACCCCAATGTTATGGGTTTAAAATCACATGTAGTTATAACTTAGGTAATGTTCATAATTAATTCACATGTTATACTAGAATGACTTTCACCTAGGCACTTCTTCGATCAATTGTGTAATGTCTAGATGTGATAGTTGAGTACTATGCAGAGTATTGAGTTGTACTATTGATTGATTTTACGTAATTATGTGCCAAAATATTAAGTGATATATGTAAAATTCCTTATGAGACTCTTTATATAGAAGAAACATGATTTGAATAGAACACCTTGTTTTTTAGCTAACAAGTCATAAAAGAGGGCTAAAAAACATAAAAATAGCTCAAGGTAGGGTTAGGATACAAACATGAGAAAGAATGACCATTAAACACCATATCCATAATTTGACACTAGAGTCACATAGTGCTACTATCTTGAAAATGGTGTTAGTGTCCTCAGGCCTAAAATAGAGATAAGAACAAGCAAGATAAGCTAGGGGCCTCTCTGATTGGGAGGAGATGACTTAGGACCACTGAGGGTACAACAAATATGGAATATAAGACAAGAAATAATTAAAGACTTAAAATGACCATGAAAATAAGGACTATATTCATCGCTAATACCTTCATGTTGGATCATATAATGGTTAAGTGGTGCATTTATGTACCCTTAATACATTAATTGCAATATTAAATAAATAATACACTTTATTATTTATGGGGTCACATGCATGCAATACTAAAGCATATTATTATTAATTTTGGAATTATCGGTCTAGGTTGGAATCATGACTTATGGTCAAAGATGCCAACCCATGTGACCAAGGGGACAAGTTGGACACATGTAATATGACCATTGAAAAGGTCCCACTTCTCCAACAGTCGTATTACTATGGTCATATTCACTTTCCTGAATTATAGATATTTTACATTGTAAAATATAGAGAGGATTCTTATGCATTCCAATCCATTCCATCTAGGTTTTTTGAAGATTCATAGAGAAGAAGTGAGAAGAGAAAGTTGTATTGGGTGCATATTGAGTTTCTCAACTAATGAATAATCTTTATGGGTTTTTTTACCTCTTAGAGGTTTTCTCACATATATATGTGTTCTATAGGGTGTATCTTTACTTATGGTTTCTCATCTAGATCTAGTGTGTGTATGCTTCATTCTACAAGTTTTATCACTTCATGCGAAAGAGCAATAAAAGACATAGTACTTTGGTTTACCAAATTAGGGTGTATTTAATGTAATCAGATTTTAGTATCTACAAATAACAATGAATGTGAATATAACTCTAGTGGTCCACATTTATTAGACTAAAACCATAATGGTATGCTTATGGTAGACCATACCATAGTGGTACATTTTTCCATACTAAAACTTTAAAAATACAATTATAGAAATAAACTCAGAATAACTAGAAATAAGAGGAGAAGGGATTAAACTAAGGATGAGAAAAAATAAGAATAACATGGAAAAAACATGGGGGGAAACATGCCCATGATATTTTATTATAAACCAATAATTTTAAAAACACACAAGTACCCTAAAGCAATGCTATTTGAAAAATAAAAATTTACAAAAAAATTTAGGTTTTATACTATTAATTTATTCTTGATTATAGATGTAATTATCTTTTACTTTTTTACTTGACTCCATGATGTATAAGGTGTTTGAATTATGTGCTTAGTTTTTGGTGTGCCTTATGGTTTACTCAATATATGATGTGTTTTTCCTATTTATAGACTTTGTATACTATGTATGTTGTGTACTCAAATAATGATATAGGATTCTTGTGCATATTTCTACACTAAAAATGTGATATTACTTACTCTATGTGTGATATGTTATTTTATTTGTATATTATGTGTGTTATGTGTTTACCTTTATTTCTATGCACACCCTAGATTTTTTTTCTTATGTTTAGAGTTCCTTGCTTCCCTCATCTATTGAATATGTGTTTATTGTGTTTTTATGCCATGATGTATATAAGACAAAATACATTTATTTCAATGATTCATATCATGTGGGATTTTTCCTTGACATTTTCCTACATTTCCATGACTATTTCAATACGTATATTAGGGGTAAGGCTTAATATATGTGATTTACATAGAATATGACTGCATAATAGTGTGTTTCACATTTTGAAAAAAAATGAGACATGGATGTCCAAATATCGCCTAAATAAAATATGATTTTATTTTGATAAAATTAATTTAAAAATGTGTATGTTAGCTTATATATATACAGATACATATTGTATCCACATTTTTTTATAAAAATAAAAAAATTATAAGTATATTTTAGGATTTCTTTTTTTTTTTTTTTAAATTTCTTAGTAACACAAACTATTATACTTATTTATAATGGGAAATGTTACCTTTATTCATCATTTACTACAATTTTTTCATAAGATATGTATGAATTTTGTGCTTAAATATTGATTTTATATTTTCTACTTAGAACATATATATTTTTCACTTAAATTATTTATATCTATATCATGTGACATATTAAATTTTTGATTCATTGATTAAATATTTCCCATAAGATGCATATTACTCATGCACTTACATTACATATATGTTTCCTATTTTGGGGCATATTTCACTATTTTTTATATAGATAACATTTTGTATGGAGTAACGTATCTATGGAATTTATGTTTTCACGATGATGTATTATTATGTTAAACACCAATATTTTTTCCCCTTATCTTACATATGATGCACATAATCCTCACTTTTGATATATGTGATTCAAAGGTTAAGTTCACATCTCAAAAGGGGAGGCAAGGAGTACATCCTTTTTTACATCAATGTTCCAAAAACTGATATATTTCCATTCTATTTTACTCTTATTTATGAAGGAAATGAAATATTTATGTTTTTGAAATGTACCCACTACCCACCACTTATTATCATAAAAGGATATATTTAGGACATTTCATAACGCTACTTTATTTTATATTACATCAAATTTGTTTAGATTTGATTTTTGGTTATTAAAAGTCGTACTCTTAAATACATGTAAGGTTTAACAAAAATTCCAAGATTTAGATTTATACAGAGGAATTATTACTTGGCATGGACTTGGAGATGCATGGAACTCATAGAAAGGCAACCTCACATTTTACAATAGAATCTAGGTTCATCATTTCCAATTTCTATATTTTTTATTTTAGCAAGTTATTGTTGTGAGCATTTATTCTTGTATATTTTGTTCTCCTTGATTTCATAGGGATACTTGCATTTATACAGATATTTTTGGGACTCAAGGGTGAACACATGGTACTGTGGTTCATTGTTATATGGGAAATAACACCTTTTTTTCTTACAAATGATAGTTTATGTAACTTCAAGTGATGAAAAATGATATATCTATTTATAAGTTTACAATTTATTTTATTTTCTTTGAATTAAAAAAATAGTTTTTTTTTTTTTTAAAGATAGTAGCTCATCAGTATAAAAAAAAAAGAAAATAAATTAAAAATAAAATAAATATTAGTTTTTAACTTTTGCTTCAATCTAGTAGCTCACTACTGTAAAAAACACAGTCGGTAACAGTTGGGTACACTCGTGTGATACAAAAAAATGTAATTATTATGATTTTTTTCAAGAAACATAATCTATAGTCAATGTTTTAACACCAAATAAAAAAATTGAAATTTTATAATAGATAAATATTTTTTTATTAATTTTATAGTTTAAACTTATATCAAATTAATAAATTTTTATGTTGCACTCAATATCTCAATATTAAAGTATTATGATTAAGAAAAAATATAATGTTGTGTCAAGCTCACTTTGATCTAGCACAAACTATTTTTGTCAATTTTTTATGTTTTATATTTATATTTATAATTCTGTATACCAACAAAAGTAAATATTCTAGGATTAAAATAAAAATTTAATAATAAATTGAAAATTAATGTAATAACATACAAACATAAATCTATGATGACATGTTGGTGGGTTGGTTATGTAGGTTAGTTTTTCCCAGTGATACCATGGTCAAATCACAATCAAATTTTGAGATCAATTATAACCATGTGTTAGAATTAAGGTTGATTATAACCATATGTCTTTCATTTGATGTTGGTGGTTATATGAACCCCCAATTTTAGCCATTCAATTACATTGGATCTAACTAATCATATAAAAGTTGTGCTTGATTTGTTTTCTTTCAACAATGTGACACATTGGTGCTAATGGAAAAGAATGGACAAGTATGTTGGAACCCTAGATTTTCAATAATAAACAAGTATCTTGATGGATATTTAGTACCTGATGTTCATAGGTATACTATAAAACATAAAATATAAGCATGTTACGAAATCTGAATTTTTCTTTCACTCTATTAAACAAGATAAAGTTAAAAATTAATTTAATAAATTAAGTAATCAAAAACCAAATGAAACATACTACTACATTAAAATGAGTTATGGCCACCACCGAAGACTCACTTAAGCCTAAAAATAAGATTTGTCATATTCTAAACAAAATGGCAATATTGAGGCACATGCATCTCTTCATCGATCGCATATACACTTGAGATTTTTGTTAGAAAAATAAAGTTGATTTTTTTTAGCTTATCTTTCTACAATAAAAACAAGGGTTTCATCACCATGATTTTTTTTGGAAAACCCTTGTTGGGAAAGTTCCTTTTTCAAGAATCATAAGAAAACATGTAAGTGATTCATATTGTATATTTTATTATATTATAATATATATAATGTATCCATCTTATAAATTATTATAAAATATATCATTTTATTATCATTAAAAATATAGATTATATTAATATTTTTTTATTGAAACTCTACTTTTTACAGGGATTGGGTGTACAAAATGATTATTCGGCCTAGTGTCAAGGTTTGGAGAGTATCCATTCCATCAAATTCTCCTAGGGCATGATCCTAGTCTCATCCATTTTTTGGTATCTCATGGGATTTGTACCTTGGTGGATGAATAGGCAACACCTTTTACACCACCATCCTCATCATTGGACTACAACTGATCATAATTTTAAGTATACCTCAAAAGTGTCATTAGCCTCTATGTTATATATAATTAATACATTAGGTTAATGTTAGATGTCAATAATAATATTTATATCTATATGGATTTGAATATTAAAACCTTGGTATTATTTTTATATTACATGCATAAATTTTTGTCTAGTCATAAAGTTGAAAGAAATCTTTCACAAATTTTAAGTCTAATCAATAAGAATAAAAAATAAATCAATAAAATATATAATCAATAAGAAATCATTTAATTAATAAATCTATATACAAAATATAAAATTGATCTATTCAATTTTTTTTGAAATAAATATATTTAAGATCTCGCAACTACTCTATAGAACATGCACATGGATGACATAGATTGGGTTTTAGACTTTTGAATAATATAGAAGATAACAAAAAATAACAATCCTACACTTTGTTAATGTATTGTTTACTATATCTACATTTTCATTTTCTTCTTTAAAAAATTCATGTAAATGAAAAAAAATAGTGTTGTCATATCCTAAAAAAATACATGTAATTAGAACAATTTTATTGCAGTAATGATAGTTTATTTATCTCTTGGTTTTTACAATTTTAATGCTTCACATTAGATTAAGAATATATAATTATAGAATGTTACAAAGTAAAGCAGTTGGAAACATAACAGTTTAAACTCCCTACTATAGGAACATGCAATCTCCCCAAACTCTAAATGAGACATTTATAGAAGACCATTAGCCTATTTAATTCCCATAGGCTAATTTGGGTATTGTAAGGGAATAATTATGTGTCAAGTAACTATTCACAAGATACTATTCATAAGCACTATTCACATGTCACTATTCATGGTGATGTGATAGGTGATGTAGGTGATGATGAAGTAGAGGATGTGGCATAGTGGTGAGAGTGGGATGCCTTCCTTGGGTGGCTTCATGTTTTATTATCTTCTAATTAGTTAAAAGTTCATTGAAGACTTATCTTGGAATCTTATGTTCACATGGAGAAGAATACAAGATTTTACTCTTCCATATTTGTCTCATATGTGGAAGTGGGGCATGATTTTTGGGGTCACATGGAAGGTGGGAGATAGAGACAAAATAGGAACTAATCATGAGATCCACTTTTTGACCATTTACATATGGGGACAAGCACCACACTATTGATAAAATGTGTGAAGGTAGGGCACCAAAGTTGGAGTCACATGGGGTGGATAATCCTATCTCTCTTGATACTCTTCTTTTTGAATAAGTTACACATTAAGACAAACATTTTAAATAGAATTACTATGCTTAACATAGAATGTGGAATAATTTTCCTCTCTCATTGAATATTTTTCTTCCCCTCTCTCTCTTTCATATATTTCCTATATAATGAGATCTCTCTGCCATTATAAATCATTCTTGGCTATTTTATAAATCCTTCCTTTTTTGAAGTTGAATGTGTGTCCAATATTTCCTAACCAGAGATAAAACCCCTTGGTTATTTAGAGATTATGAGGATAGAAACCCTCTTAGTTTACATTATGGATTTGAGGACAAAAACCCATTTATTCATATGAAGTGATCCCATCCAGGAATTTTAAATATGTTTCAAAGTAGAACTAGATGTATAGAGCGTAGAGTGTGTGTGTTGACTATAGATTTTTTAGTATAGTTATGAAGATATTTATGAGTCTTAAAATTTATTGGTATTAGAGCCATGTTTATTTCTATCTTGTGATGGTTTGTGCTTGTGTATTTGTTTATTGATAGTGTTGTAGGGAAGAAAACTAAATATTATGCAGAAAGATGAAGACATTTGAATAATCTATGATATAAATGTTGTAATCATTTCAATAGTATCAGAAGGATTTAGGAACATGGATGAATAATATAGAGATAAAGAAAATGTTTTTGAAAAATGCAGAAGAGTTCACATCATAAATTTATAAAAAATATCTGATTTTAGAAGTGGTTAGTGAGAATCCCATGAAAAATAAAGGACAACAATGTCCTAAATTTTATGAATAAAATGGTGAAGTGGATGCTCTCACATTGACAGAAGAATTGTAAATAATAGAAGAGGTCTTTCCATCAAAGGAGTTGTATACTAATGTAGAAAAACATGACAATTTTTTTTAATTTGAAATTGAATGAATAAGGCAACTAAGTAGAGTTACAAACATCAGATGTGGAAGTTGTGCATGCAAGTAAACATAATAAGATCATTGTAAAGGTTAAACCATGTGAAGAAGGTTTATATTTATCTAATTATATGAAGGGATCACATTTGTGCCAAGATTGTGATCACATTATGATTAATTTATGTGTGTTATTTTAACTTGATATTTTTATAAAATCTATATTTGACAATTGTGTTGTGTTTTTGATTTGTATTTTTAACAACCATTAGTTTTTTCCATCCATGGGTCTTATGAAATTCTTGATCCTTGATTTTTCCCATAGAAGGAAGACCTCTTGATGAAGCTCCTCATTATTTTATATGAAGACTCTTAGCTACTCATGAAATAACTCTGTTTGTTGCTATACATTTTTAGGTTGGTGAAAATCATAAAATTCCACATTTGGTTGCCCTAATATGCCTAATTTTTCCTCAATGTCTTCTATTTGCATCCCTTCTTGTTGTTCACTAGATTATTTGAAACCCTCACTTAGGTACCCTATAAATTTTGGTTCTTCATCATCTTCTTTTTTAGCAGATGTATCACATGGAATGAGCTCAATATTTGGGATATTGATGGGTGCTTCTTAAACAAACACATCTTTTCAAAATTTTACTTGGTTGATCAAGGCATGGCCCAAAAGACTACATATAACTAGAGAATAGTTTTTTTATGCACAATCCACCACCCAAGGAGGTAGAGGCAAAGGTAGAGGATCATACTTAAGAGGAACCATCCAAGCAAGTAGATCCTCATTAGGAATCTATGACTCATTCCATCCATCTAGGGGATTATCATGAATAGTGATAGGTCAACCATCAATCAGCTATATAGGAATAACAATGTTAGATAGAGACCACTATGAAGGACCAAAATTAGACTTCCCATGAGAAATATATCTATGGCTAGGGAAGGGTAAGGAAAAAAGAGGCCCCTACTTCTAGACTGACTTCTGATTTGATGCCTTCTACAAGGATGAGGTGGCAGACTATAGGGTAGGCCACAAGATATAACCTTGCTCAAGGTGAAATGATCACTCCCCAAATTGTTGAGGAGCTCTTTTAGGTAGCAGAGGTATAGCCATCTTTCCACTTGATCTTGAATATGAAAATAGATAAAATAAATACTAGTAACATTTTTATTAATATAAAATGAAATTTCACAGGTCTCATGTTTAAAAATAACATTGTTCTTAGCTTTCCATAGCTAAAAGAGAATAATAACAAAGAATAATTTATAGAGAAAGGAAATAGAGGATGACTAATTAGAATAATCCCTAAATTATTCTTCTTGTCAGGAAAAAGGTTCTGAGTGATAAGGTTTAAAAAGAAATGAATTCAATTCTAGGTAGACTAGGATTTTGGATAAAACCCCAAATTCTTCCTGTTGTCAAGAAAAGGATCCAAGTGATAAGGTTAAAATAACAAATGAATCCAATACTAGATACACTAGGATTTTGGATAAAACTATAACATATGCTTAAAGGTTTATATATGATTGGAAGTCCATTAAAATGGATAAGGAATGTAGAGCTGGAACATTTTCTCATTGAGGATAAGTCCTTGATAAATAAAACACCATAAAAAATGAGCCATATTGGGCTCTAGTCTACATTGCCAAACATGATATAAAAAGGCAATCCAAGTTTTAGGAGAGAAATAGAGACCCCAATGAATGTTGAGCTTGACTAAATATTGAGATAATGGAATCATCACATGATAAATTATCCAAAGAGAGTATATCTTGAAATGTGTATCATAGTTCCACCTTTAGTCCTTCCATCAGGCCCTAGGAGGTTGTAGGCCAAGTTTATGTAACATAACATCAAGTAACAACTCATAAATTCAAAGAATAGAAGGTGATTATGCATTGTTTGACTAAAACTTGATTTTTAGTTTAGGATAGGGAATCCAATCCTTAGAGGTAACTGTTGACAATTTTGACCCCACATGTCAAAATTGTCACCCTTATCATTCAGAACTTTGCATACCATGCCATTTAATATTTTAAGTTATTAATTGGTCCTTAAAAGTCCTTAAATAATCCATGGTTAATAGGTATTAAGGTTGTTAGGTGATTCAAGGTCTTTTCTTTCACTTGTCTTGTTCTTTACAGGAAAGTATTGATGTTAATCAGAGCAGTGAAAGGAGCAAGTTTTTAAAGAAGCCCAAAGTAAGAAGAAGAGGAAAACGTAATGAAGTGAAAGTAAAAGTTTATTGTTATTTAGAAACTCTTTTTCACCAAAATATTAGAATTTATTTAGACATTTTGTCCGAAGGAAAAGCTCTGAAGGGTCCTTTTCAAAAGCAAGGCCATTTTTTAATTTTTCTAAAGGGTCCATTTCAATCTTTTTGAAGGGTTAATTTCAATTTTTTTTTAAGGGTCCATTTCAATTTTTCTAAAGGGTCCACTTAATTTTTTTTAAGGGTCCATTTCAATTTTTCTAAAGGGTGCATTTCAATTTTTCTAAAGGGTCCATTTCAATTTTTTCAATGGTCTGTTTCAAGAATTTTGAAGGGTATTTTCAAAAGAAAAGGTACTTTTCAAGAATTTTGAAGGGTCATTTTCAATTTTTTTGAGGGGAATTTTCAAAAACCTGAAGGGAATTTTCATAAAGCTAATGGGTATTTTCATAAATTCTAAATGGTAATTTTTAAAAAGTCTAAAGACATGAATTCCTTCAAATAAAGTATCTACAGGAAAGTGATAAACAAAAATCCTGAAGACATGAATTCCTTCAAACTTATTGTCTATAGGAAAGTGATAAATAAAAATTCTAAAGACATGAATTCCTTTAGACAAATTGTTGGAAGGAAAATTACATAATCAAAAGCCCAAATAAAAAAGCCACAAACAAAAATTTTGAATGAAGTGTCCGTGAGAGAAAATGTCGAGATAATTCTTTCAAGAAAGTGGCCAAAGAGAATTTTCCAAAGGAAAATTCCATAATCAAAAGCTCGAAACAAATAGACATGGATAATAACATGAAGGAATACATGAAAAAATGAAGATATTGTGAGTAAAAGGCCAAGGAATTACAAGGACCTAACATAGAGTTTCAACACTGCATATATAATCTTAACATGGAATTTCATACATGTTTGAGTTTTTGAAAGCACCTTTTCATGCAAGTGGAGGCCATTTGGAGTTGATTGGTCTTGAGTTTGAGTTGAATTTTGTCAAAGTTTCACATCTATTATAATTTATCTTTTTAATTTAAGGTTTTCAACACTTCCAACTTGTTCAAACTGAATTTTTTCACATAAACATTATTGTAGCATCTTCTCATGTAGGATGGAGTTACTTCAAGTTGACTAGATAAGGCTTATCATGCATCTTCCTTGATTTCCATTCAAAGAAGGGCTTTCTTTTATTTCAACCCAACTTCCAAACATATCAAGTGGAGTTTCTATTTTAATATTTGGTGTAGCTTTCCATGTAGTATATTAGTCCAAGATGAGCCCATGATCCTTTTCCAATGCTAAAGAGCTTTTTCATGCAAGACATAAGACAAAAGGATATTATTTAAAGGTTGTGTTATCTTTTGATAGCTCAAGTTGGACTTGTGTGATGGGGGAGTTGATCTCCTCTCCTATTTTCAATACCAATCTCTTGGCCTTTGTATGCTTTTTACTATATAAGTTGGTTTCTCAGCCATTTTAAATGATCCCTCTCTTGATAAGACTAGACTATGTCAAGATTGAGTTTTGTAACCTTTTTCAAATAAATAGGACTATTTTAAGATTCTAGGGGGTTGGTATAGTGTATTTATGTCAGTGATTTGCATATTTTATACAATTTTATTCCTTGTCAAGTCCTGATTCTTACCTAGTTCCTTGTTGATCAGATTATGTAGATCATGTTCTATGTTTGATGTCTTTTGGCTGAAATTACAATGGAAGTAAGTTCTTGGTTAGTGACTTGAATTAAGCTTATTCCATCACTTCCATCAAGATTTGATCCCTAGATAAAACCTTTTCATAAAATACTAATGCATAGGATTCAATTAAAGTTAAAGATTTAGTTTTTTTTGTCTAATCAGTGTTTTAGAAGCTCAAATTAAGTGGATGAACCAAAATATAGGTGTATCACCAATTTTAGATAGGATTTATTTTAAATTTTCTCTCTTACCTTTTTCTTCTTCCCTTTTCCTAGTAGTTTTTAGCATAGAGTAGAGATCTTAATTGATAATCAAAAGGGAGATAGCCCTTATAATCTAGAGATTCAATATACTAATTAGGCCACCCATAGCCTAAGATTATTTCCATGCTTTAGCAAACTATGAAGGCTTGAAACTACCTTCATAAGGGTATGAGTCTGATTGACAATAGTTTTTAGCATGATCAATGGGACACTTAATCCTTGCCATAGCTAAAGTTTGGAGCTAATGAGAAGCATTTGTAGTCGAGGAAAATATCTATCTTTGTCACAAGCTAAAGATTCTTTAGGTTGTAGAGTTTATATCATCATTTAGGCAATTCTATCATGGCAAAGGTTACTATGAAGTCATCTATCAAAGGTATTCCTTTTGAATTCATTGAGTTGTCTTCTACATCATATAAAATATCAAGGTTTAATAGGACAAACCCATATCCTCAAAAACAATATTTATCTCTTGGTTAGCCTATTGTTCTAATCACTACAAATGCCACTATCCAAATGGCTATCAAAAACTAGGTGTTTGTTCCATTTAATATAGGTATCCCACTAAATTCAGCCTATTTTTATGACATTATGGTGTCTAACCTCAATATCATCCCATTCTTCTTAGGATAAAATCAAACAACCCCTATTGAGCATATCCAAGATGTAGCTAATCTTTGTTCAGTCCATAATGTTGTTAAGGATATGTTGCTATTAGATTGCTTATTTCTTCTTTCAAAGGAAAATCATTATAGTGGTATAGAAACCTACCACTGAACTCCATTTCTACCTAGGATGAGTTGGGTGTAGCCTTAGTCAAGCATTTTGAAGACAAATCTAATCACCTCTCTTTAGTTGAACAATTAACTACCATAAATAAATCTCTTCATGAGTTCATGTCTAATTTTAATCTCAAATTTTAAAAGACATGGACTAGGATACATGTGTTTATTAGGTCATCCCTTGAATATGCATTCATGTACTATTTTAAATCCCTTAACCTTGACATTAGTGTGATGATACAATCAATGGGTGGTACTACCTTGTCAAATGCTGATGAGGTCGCAATAAGGACATAAAATAGTTTTATACAAGACGGTAAGCTTTCTCTAAGGCCTCCAATTCCTATATACCTAGAATTAAACTCTATACCAACCCCTAAAATTCCTCAAATTCCATCCTTATCTCATATTCCATCCCTTCAAGCTCAAGTTACAGCCCCTACTAGTCAGGCTAGTGAGATAGGAGAGTTTAAAGGTTTGCTACAATCCTTTGGGAATGAAATATTAAAACTCAAGAGATAATAATATCAGGTTAATAGGCCCTATCAACAATAAAATAAGACCACCTATCATCCCTTCAAATATCAAAGGGCCTCCTTATCAAGGTTTCAGATAAAATAAACCACCTTACCAAACACAAGGAGCTATAACTCTAGCTAAGCCATATGCTACCCTTGATCCTAATTCTCCTTCCACTTTAAATGTAATTGTTTCCATCCATCCTCAAATCAACTTGATGTAGGATTTAGGTTGGTAGTTCTCAAATTTCAATGATGCTCAAAACCAAGCCTTGGTATCACAAAACATCATTATGCCACAAATGACACAAGAAGAGTTTTTTTTCAAGGAGGTCAGTACCAAGATACAAGTTTGGCATCACAAGGAGAGAATCAACCAATTAAATGGCAACATAATGCCATTAATATAAATTGGCAAGTGGATGATCATGTTGCTTTTATTAAGGGTGTTGAAATTAATAATATAAGTGGTCAAGTTATAACTGTAACTAGAGATAAAAGAAGAGCCATTGATGAGGCTCAAGAGGTGAAAAATTATTTAAGTACTCTTAATGTTATTTTTAAGAGTACAAAATAATAACTTTCTACCCCTACAACTCAAAAAAATTAGAATATAGAGGTTATCAAAGTTAATTGAATATCTCTAGTTCGTGAGTAGCTAGTGCTTCAGAAAGTATAGCCAAAGGTTGATAGTCTTAGTTTACTATAATGTATAAAATGAATAATTATAATACCATAATTATCATTTGGGATTCTCTTTCCATCCTAGGACAAAAATATATGCTCATCCAAGAGCTTTTAGCTCTCAAATTATCTCCAAAACTGGTTGAGAAAGAAGGTGTTTTCTTAACTAATTCAGATGAACCAACTAAGAAAAAAGTACATCAAGTAAATAATATGGTAAAAATAGAAAAAATTGAGGTAAAATAAAATAAAACTCCTCATTTATACCTTTATTTTATAGTATGTGATAGTTTGGTTCATAACTATATGGTGGATAGTAGAGCTAGTTGCACAGTTATGCCTAAGCAGATTGTAGACAAGCTTGGCCTTATTTATGAGCCAAACACTAAGGTGGTATTAAAATTATATGGGTCACCAATAAATATGGTAGGAATCATCAAATATCTGAAATTAAAATTACATTCTTTTCCCAATGTTACTATTCAGTAGGATGTTGGTGTGGTAGACTTGCCTCCTTACTTTTCTATGTGCCTTTCAAGGGACTTCACCTCCAATATTAGGGGATATTTATTAGTTGATTTGAATTATTTGATGTTTATAACTAGGTATGGTACCAAGTTAATGATTCATTCTAAACCTATTGCATGTTTCCATATGGAACCATACATGCCAAGTATTGTGAACACTAACTGTATTATCTCGAATGATGTATTAGAAACAAGTGGAGTATAAAATGGATCACCTTTGGATGGAGTTACATATTTGTTTCTTTATGATTTGGATTCCACATTTCATGATAATTATCCTTATAAGTTTATTGAATAATAATAATAACTTGGTGTGCATTGCCTTCATGGTGATAATGCACTAATTCTGGCCATGGGTAAGGGTGATGAATTTAGTGAAGGTTTGTGGCAATTATACTTTGATGGATCAAGGAATAAACATGGTAATATATCTATAATTATATTGGTTTCTATAACAAAGTATATATATTTATCTTTTATTAAGTTTCATTTTGGTTGTTCAAATAATGTTGTAGAGTATGAGGCACTAGTTCATGATTTGCAGTGGGCTAGGAAGATGAAAGTCAACAACTTATAGGTTTTTGGTGATAGTGAACTTATAGTTCACCAAATAAAAGGTTTAAATGTATGTAAAAAAATTTATGCTTAAATCATAAAATCATATAGTATGGGACTTACTTGAATATTTTCAAGCTTTTAACATTCAGGCAATACCAAGAGGTGAGAATAAACACGTAGATAGGTTAGCGACCGTTAGGGCATAATTTAGTAACCTAACTGATATAAAATGTAAAAATATTTATTCACATAAATTTGGTTGTAAGACTTTCTATTATAGATAATCATGAGAATTAGCAAGTGTTCGAAGATGATAATCAAATTGTGAGATTCTTGCAAGAGGAAGTTGAGTTTTCTTCAAGAAACCAATTGAAGTATTTGCAGCAGTATGGTGATTAGATTGTGCAACTAAAAAAAATAAGTTGCCCCAGGGATTGGTCACACTTGAGAACATTTTTAGTGGTGATTATGAGTTAAGGAAGGAGAAGTCATCCTTTTCAAACAAATAGGAACACTATGCCAATGTAGAGATTGCAGCTGGTAAAAATTTGAAGTTGGGTAAGGCATGCACTCCTTCACAAAAGGAAGCTTTAATTGAGTTATGCAAAAGTTTTGATAATGTATTTTTTGGAAATATAGTGATCTCAAGGGATCTGACCCAAGTTTATCTCAACACACCATTGAGTTAAAGGCTCAAACTAAACTAGTGAGACAAAGACAAAGGCCCATCAATCCTAAGATTGATCCTTTGATGAGAGATGAGCTTAACAAGTTCATAGAGTCAACTATTATATTTCCAATCAAGTACTCAATTTGGGTGGCAAATTTTGTTCTAGTGTAGAATAAGAATAGTGAGATTAGATTGTGTGTTGACTTTCATGATTTGAATAGGGCTTCACTTAAATATCACTATCCATTTCCATCAATGGAACAAATTTTAAAACTAGTTGCAAGTTTAGAGAGGTTTTATTTGTTGGATGGATATAGTGGCTACAATCATATTTTGGTCAAGGAAGAGGACCAATTTAAGACAGACTTCATAACCAAGTGGGGAACATTTGCATACAAAAAGATGCCATTTAGTTTATCTAATGCTGGAACAACCTTTTAGAGAGCCATGGATATGGAATTCCAAGGCCTTCTTAACAAGTTTATACTTATTTATTTGGATGATATAATAGTGTTTCCAAATAGTGCAATTGATCACATGGTTCATCTCAAGCAAGTGTTTGAAAGGTGTAGGCAACTTGGGGTATCTCTAAATCCCAAAAAGTGTGTCTTTTTGGTTCATGAAGGTAAGCACCTTGGACATGTGGTATCAAATTATGGCTTAAGCATAGATTCTGAAAGGGTTGATTCCATTCTTGCACTTTCCTTGCCTAAAAACAAAAAGACTATGTAAAGCTTCTTTGGAAAAATCAACTTTATAAAGAGATATATTTTATATTTTGCCATTTTAGCTAAGCCACCTACATCCATGCTAAAGAATAATTATAGATTTAGCTGGTCCAAAGAAAGAGTAAAAAGTTTTGAATATATTAATAAGGCCATAAATAGTGCTCCTACACTTATAAATCTAGTTTTCACAAAGGGTATCATTTTGTATACATATGCTAACATGGACACCATTTCAGGCATTCTTACGTAACAAAATCCCAAGGATTTGGAGCAGCTAATAGCCTTATTTAGTCAAGGCTTGTAAGAGTATGAAACAAAGTACTCTTTTGTGCTGGAAATATTGTCATTAATGTCAAAGGTTTAGTATTAATGGTGTTAAAGGCCCCATTGCATTTAATGTTATTTATCTTGGCTAATGTGAGTTAATATTTATTTAATATTAATGAATATATTTTTGGTTGCATATGAAACAAAATAAGGGCCCGTGGAGAAGTCGAAGAGCCATGGGGTAAAGACAAAAGAAGGATGGGATGCATTTTCCCATGAAGAGTCATCTTGGGGAATACCACGAGTCACCAAGTGAAGACAAAAGAGTAAGGGCAAAATTTCTCATGAAGGGACACTTTGAGGAATATGAAAAGTCACCAAAGATAAGGACAAATGTGGGAAGGACGTTTTTGGTAATGAAGGGTCACCACATGACTTTTCAAAGGCTTGGATATGAAGGGTCATCCAAGATTGGCACCATTTCCCATGAGGATTGAAGGGTCACAAAGGGGGAAGGCCAAAGGTCATTTGGAAAGCTATAAATAAAGGCTTGAGAAGCCATTTGTGATATGGAAGTGAGAGGTTGATTTTATATTGTAATATCTAGCTTAGAAGAGCAATTGTGAGAGTTGAATATGATTTGTATTTCTTATTTTTAGATTAGAAGAGCAAAGGTGAGAGAGAAGAAGGAGATGTTGTATTGATCTATCATTTATTGAGATAGCAACATTTAGAGATAGGTGTGTGGTATACACAAAGGGGTTAGTGCTCCTGTGGGTTGGTGCTCATGAATTGTTACTGGGCTGGTGCTCGACAAAGGGGTTGGTGCTTCTGTGGGTTGGTTCTCACGAATAGTTGTTGGGTTGGTGCTCATGAATTGTAGCTCGGGTGGTACTCAGCAAAGGGGTGTGGTGCTCCTGTGGGTTTGTTCTCATGAATATACTTGAGATTATTCTCTGTGGTTTTTCCCACATTGGGTTTCCATGTTATATCTGGTGTCTCTCTCTATCTTGTGTGATGTTTATTGTTTGAGTTCTATTGCATATCTTGAATGTTTGATTAAGTGTAATTTGTTTAAAGGAAAGTTTTATAATATATATGATATACTGATTCAGCCCCCCTCTCAGTATATCCCATGCTTAACAATTGGTATTAGAGTAAGTTCCTTTTTGAAAAGTTTTACAGTTTGAAGGTAGATCGAGAAAGCATGATGGCTAGGTCATAGAAAGGATTTTATACAAATAAGGCACCTTTGTTTGATGGGATGAATTATGCTTTTTGGAGCATGAAAATGAAGGTTTATTTGATGGCCCTTGGATTTGACATATGGAAAGCAGTGGTGGAGGAATATGAAGAGCGACAGACATCTACAATTACTCTAGTAGAAAAGAAGGCAAGTGAATGTAATGCTAAAGCTTTAAATGCTATTTTATGTGGTTTATGTGAATCTAAATTTGTTAAAGTTATGCAATGTAAATCTGCTCATGAAAATTGGGTAAAACTTGAGAATATTTACAAAGGTGATGGAAAGGTTTAGCAAGCTAAGTTGCAGACTTTTAGAAGGTAGTTTGAAAGTTTGAAGATGGAAGAAGAAGAAGAAGATATAGAAAGTTATCTTTTACGAGTTGATCAAGTCATAAATCAGATTCAAGGTCTTGGAAAAATGTTGGATGAGTCAACAGTGGTGCAAAAGGTTTTGAGATCTCTACCAATGAGATATGATGCAAAGGTTTCGGCAATTAAGGAGATGAAGAATTTAGCCAAGCTAAATATGGATGAGCTTCATGGTATTCTCACGACATATGAGATGCAGATAGAACAAGATAAACCTTCAAAGAGAGAAACGGCTTTCAAGACATCAAAGAAAGAGAAAGCTAAGATTCAAGAATCAAGTGATAGTTCCAATGATGATGAAGATGACAATGGAGCACTTTTCATTTGCAATCCAAAAAGAGGAGTAGGTAAATATCAAGGAAAATTACCTTTTAAATGTTTTAATTGTGGAAATATTGGACATTTTTTAGCTAGATGCCCAAATAAAGTTAAAGATGATGAAGAAGAAAAGCCTACATACAAGAAGAATTTCAAACGCAAATCTAAGAAGGGATTCGAGAAGAAGAGCCTGTATTCTAAAGATCCTAGTTCAGGCGAAGATAGTGGAGTCAGTGATTCAGAAGAAGAAGAGATTTTATTCATGGCCAAACATGAAGGTGATCAAGAAGAAGAAGAGGAGGAAACTGAATTGAATATGGAAGGAGAGCTCATTTGTGCCTTAGAAGAGTTAGAAGCTGTTCAAAAGAAGAATAGAAGATTAAAGTGCCAGATCGAGAAAAATGAACAAGAGTTAAAGGAAATGATTGAAGATATACAAGCACACTTTGAAGAAGCCAAGAAGAATGAAGAAGATCTCACAGCATAGTTTGAAATAGCAAGAAAAGATTGTGAAAGGTATGTTATTTAAATTGCCTCTTTAAAAGAAGATATTAAGAAAGCAGTCAGTGATAAAGTAGTCAGTGATTCAAAATTTGAAGATAGCACTAACATGCTGAATAAGATATTGGAAAGTCAAAAAGCATATTCAGATAAGACAAGATCAATTTTGAAAAGAAAAAGAGCTATGCTAAAGCTACTACACAAGAGGAAACAAAAAGGAAAGAAGTGAAGAATATAGAGGACATTCCAAATAGATAAGGCTGGAAGGAACAAAGCTAAAAAAGGCAATCAGGTCAGAGATATACAGACAGGTCTTATTTTTATGGCTATTATTTTTATTGTAATGGATATGGTCACAAGAAATTAGAATGTACAAAAAGAGCTAAAAATTTCAGAAATAAGGAGAAGGAAAATCAAGTAGAGTCAAGTAGAAGCCACAACTCTTTTGCTCCTCTATCAAGCTTTGATGAAGAGACAATAGTGTGTTACAAGTGTAACAACTTTAGACACATAGCTCGGTATTACAAAAGCGTGTTCAAGTTAGTTTGGAAGGATTAGAGTTTTAAAGCTCCATTCATCAAGAAGAATAATCAAAGTGTCAAAGATTCATTCATCAAGAAGAAGGTTCAGACATGTTCATGGCAGAACAAATAATCTGAAGATTCAATGATGGTTCAGATAGCACTATATGTAAGAGGAAAAGATCAGCCATGGTTAATTGATAGCAGATGTTCAAGGCATATGATAGGTGATAAAAGTAAGTTCATTACTCTAAAGAAGATAAATGGTGGTATAGTGAGATTTGGAGATAAAACCACTGCCAGGATAATAGGAAAAGGTACTTTGAGTTTAGATTATGGTAGAACTAAGACTAAGAATGTTTTGTATGTGAAAGGTCTTAGGCATAATCTGTTAAGTGTTAGTCAAATTTTTGATCAAGGATACACATTAAGGTTTCATGTTGAAGGTTGTGAGATTAGAAGAAAAGATTCAAATGAGTTGATTGTAGATGCTCAAAGGATAGGGAACAATGTATATGTATTTTTAGATATCTTCTCAAAGGCACGATCAAAGGATACATTCAAATATCGATGAGAGGAGTTGGGAGTAATTTTTATTACTTTCTACCATTGATGTTCAGCATCAAGTGAGGGGGAGCTATGTGTTAGCTCCAGGTAGGCCTTTTGCCATTGATGTCAAAGGGGGAGAATAACAAGTACAGGTATAAGTGCAAAAAATAGTTACAAGGAACAGGTACAGGACAGGTTGCTACAATAAGGGGGAGTTACTATATGTTTTTAGATGATAGTATGTGTAGGTGATAGGATGTGGCAGTTTCAAGATTGAGGTTGCCATCAATGACAAAGGGGGAGATTATTGGAAATATTGTCCTTGATGTCAAAGGTTTAGTATTATTGGTGTTAAAGGCCCCATTGCATTTAATGTTGTTTATCTTGGCTAATGTGAGTTAATATTTATTTAATATTAATGAATATATTTTTGGTTGCATATGAGACAAAATAAGGGCCCATGGAGAAGTTGAAGATCCATGGGGTAAAGACAAAAGAAGGATGGGATGCATTTTCCCATGAAGAGTCATCTTGGGGAATACCAAGAGTCACCAAGTGAAGACAAAAGAGTAAGGGTGCAATTTCTCATGAAGCGGCACTTTGAGGAATATGAAAAGTCACCAAAGATAAGGACAAAAGTGGGAAGGATGTTTTTGGTCATGAAGGGTCACCACATGACTTTTCAAAGGCTTGAATATGAAGGGTCATCCAAGATTGGTGCCATTTTCCATGAGGATTGAAGGGTCACAAAGGGGGAATGCCAAAGGTCATTTGGAAAGCTATAAATAAAGGCTTGAGAATCCATTTGTGATATGGAAGTGAGAGGTTGATTTGATATTGTAATATCTAGCTTAGAAGAGCAATTGTGAGAGTTGAATATGATTTGTATTTGTTATATATAGCTTAGAAGAGCAAAGGTGAGAGAGAGGAAGGAGATGTTGAATTGATCTATCATTTGTTGAGATAACAACATTGAGAGATAGGTGTGTGGTATACACAAAGGGGTTGGTGCTCCTATGGGTTGGTGCCCATGAATTATAGTTGGGTTGGTTCTAGGCAAAGGGGTTGGTGCTCCTGTGGGTCGGTGCTCACGAATAGTTACTGGGTTGGTGCTTGGCAAAGGGGTTTGAAGCTCCTGTGGGTTGGTGCTCACAAATTGTAGATGGGGTGGTACTCGACAAAGGGGTATGGTGTTCCTGTGCGTTTGTTCTCATGAATATACTTGAGATTGTTCTTCATGGTTTTTCCCACATTGGGTTTCCATGTTATATCGAGTGTCTCTCTCTATCTTGTGTGATGTTTATTGTTTGAGTTATATTGCATATCTTGAATGTTTGATTAAGTGGAATTTGGTTAAAGGAAAGTTTTATAAGATATATGATATACTGATTCACCCCCCCTCTCAGTATATCTCGTGCTTAACATTTTGTTGAAAAAGCATGTGCTTTTAGTTATAAGGTCTTTTAAAAAAATTAGATACTTGTTGTCTAACAATAAAATACACCTAATGGTTTCTCATCCAAGCATCAAGGAGTTCCTTTTGAACAAAGATATAAATGAGAAGAGAGCTAGTTGGATAAACAAGGTAATGGAGTATAATATGGAAATTAAGGTCACAAATTTGATTAGAGGTAAAGGACTTTATGAGCATATAGCTCAAAACTTACAAGGGAATAATGAGGTTGTTTTGATATCAAATGATGAAGAGGTTACAGATGGTCATACCTCACCCTTCCAGTTGGTTTCATGACTAAGTAAGCTATCTCCAAGATGGTATTTATCCCTCTCATTTAAGTGCTTAAAAAATAAGATATTTTAGGTTGTAATCAATTCCATTTTTGCTTTTTGATGGTGTTTTGTTCAAGAAGGATATCAATGGCATGTTGCTAAGATGTATGGAGCCAAGCCAAACTCAGAGATTTATTGTAGAATTCTATGATGGTCATGGTGGAGGACATTTTTTTGCAAGAACTATAGCCCTTAAGATCATGAGAGGTGGGTACTATTGGCCTAGTATATTTAGTGATTGCCATGCATGGGTGAGGAAGTGCAAACAGTGTGCTATGTTTGTAAGAAAAGTGAAAATTGTAGCCTTACCTCTTCAACCAATTGTGATGGATCAGAAATTTTCCAAATGGGAATTGGACTTTATTGGTCTCATAAATCCTCCTTTAAGTTTTGGACATAAATAGATTCTAACTACGATAGATGACTTCACACTTTGGATGGAAGCAGTGGCATTGAAAGAAGCAAATGAAACCATGTTATAGATTTCTATGAAGGTTTGATTACTAGATTTGGAGTTCCTTCAACTATTATTTCTAATAATACAATAGATTTTGTGGGAACTAGGATTAACTAATGGGCTGTCCAACATGGAATTTATCTTATCACTTCATCAAAATATTATCCAAAAGGCAATGGCCTTGCTAAATCTATGAATAAGAACCTAGTGAAGATCATAAGAAGGACTATTGAAGACAATCATAGGTCATGACATCTCAATTTGAAGTCATCTTTATGGGCTGATAGGATCACCTACAAAATAGTAATAGCCAACTCTCCATACAAGCTAGTATATGGTAAGGAAGTAAGGTTACCCATTTCTCTTGAGTTTGCTACTTTAGAACTAATGCATCAACTTGAGTTGTTAGAGAATGAACCTATGGAGATTAGTTATACTGAGCTTTTGGAGCTGGAAGAGACTAGAAATTAGTCCATGCTAGCCATGGAAGTTCATCAAGCACAAGTAAAGCGAGCTTTTGACAAAGGAGCTTCTTTATGAAGTTTTAAAGAAAGAGATTTGGTCCTCAAGTGGGATGAAGATAGAGATAAACCAGGAAGGCACACCATGTTTGATTCCATTTTGAGTGGTCTATACATAATCTCTAGCTAAAAATCCCATAATGCCTTCTAACTTGCAAAGATGGATGGTGAAGAGCTTCAAATCCTAGTCAATGCAATACATGTTAAACATTTCTACTAAAGAGATAGGTTCCTTGTTTGTTTGTTTTTTTCTTTAAAGTGTTGTTCAAGCACATTAATTTATTTATGTTTTGTCCCAAATAATTTCTTTGTTTTTACATTTGCTTTGTTTATTTAGTTTTCCCTACTTTGTGTGTTTTCTTTCTTATTTTAGAGGATGGAGTTGTCTTATTTCAAGTCAAGGGTTGTACTTGCAATCATGGATCAAATTTGTCATTATTTTTTAAGTTCAAGAGTCATGTAAACAGTCTAGTTCTCAAGCATATCAGGTATGCTTCCCAGTTGAGTCACCAAAATGTTGATAATTTTGACCCCATAGGTCAAAATTACCACCCTTATCATTTGAACCTTTGCATACCATGCCATTTCATCTTGCATGTCAATAATTGGTCCTTAAAAGTCCTTGAAGAATCCATGGTTAACAGGTATTAAGGTTTTTTAGATGATTCAGGGTCTTTTCTTTCACTTGTCTTATTATTTGTAGGAAAGTATTGATGTTGATTAGAGTAGTGAAAGGAGCAAGTTTGTAAAGAAGCTCAAAGTAAGAAGAAGAGGAAAAACTGATGAAGCAAAAGTACAAGTTTATTTTTCTTTCAGGACTCTTTTTCACCAAAATGTTGGATTTTCTTCAAACATTTTGACCAAATGAAAAGCTCTAAAGGGTCATTTTCAAAAGCAATGACACTTTTCAATTTTTTTGAAGGGTTCATTTCAATTTTTTCAAAGGGTCCCTTTTAATTTTTCTGGAGGGTCCATTTCAATTTTTTTTGAATGGTCCATTTCAATTTTTTTGAAGGGTCCATTTCAATCTTTTCGAAGGGTCCATTTCAATTTTTTTGATGATACATTTTAAGAATTTTGAAGGGTATTTTCAAAGGAAAAGGTACTTTTCAAGAGTTCTGAAGTGTCCTTTTCATTTTTTCCAAGGGGCCATTTCATAAAACTAAAGGGCATTTTCATAAAGTTAAGTGGAATTTTCATAAAGTTTGAAGGGCAATGTTTAAAAAGTCTGAAGACATGAGTTCCTTCAGACAAATTGTCCACATGAAAGTGATAAACAAAAAGTTTGTAGACATGAATTCCTTTAGAAAAATTATCTATGAGAAAGTGATAAACAAAAATTCTAAAGATAAGAATTCCTTTAAAAATTTATCGAAAGGAAAATTCCATAAGCAAAATCCCAAAGAAATAAGCCATGGAAAAAAAGTCTGAATGAAGTGTCCACGGGAGAAAATTCCAAAATAATTCTTTCGAGAAAGTGGCCAAAGAGAATTATCCAAAGGAAAATTACATAAGCAAAAGCCCAAAATAAATAAGCCATGGGCATAACCCAATGTAATACATGTAGAAATGAAGAGATCGAGAGCAAAAGGCCAAGGAATTACAAGTAGCTAACATGAATTTTCAATGCTGCATATCTGATCGTAACATAGAAGTTCATGCATGTTTTAGTTTTTGAAGCCCCTTATCATGCAAGTGGAGGCCATTTAGAGTTAATTAGTCTTGAGTTTGAGTTGACTTTTGTCAAAGTGTCACATCTATTCTGATTTATCATGTTAATTGAAGGTTTTCAACACTTTCAACTTGTTCAAACTGAAGTTCTTCACCTAAGGATTGGCGCAACATCTTCTCATGCAGGATGAAGTTACTTGGAGTTGACTAGACAAGGCTTATCATGCATCTTCCTTGATTTCCATTCAAAGAAGGACTTTTTTGTTTCAACCCAACTTCCAAACATATCAATTGCAATTTCTCTTTGAATATTTGGCATAAATTTCCATGCATGGAGCAGATTAGTCCAAGATGGGCCCATCATCTTTTTCCAATGCTAAAGAAATTCTTCATGCAAGACATAAGACAAAAACATATTATTTGAAGGCTTTGTTATCATTTGATAGCTCAAATTGGACTTGTGTGATGTGGGAGTTGATCTCCTCTCCTATTTTCAATGCCAATCTCTTGGCTTTTGTATGGTTTTTACTTTATAAGTTGGTTTTTCAACCATTTTAAATGATCCCTCTCTTGATAAGACTAGACTTTGTCAAGATTGAGTTTTGTAACCTTTTTAGATAAATAGAAGGACTATTTTTAGATTCCAAAGGGATAGTATGGTGTATGTATGTCAGTGATTTGTATAAGTGATAGAATTTTCTTCCTTGTCAAGTCTTGATTCTTACCTAATTACTAATTGATCAAATTATGTATGTCATGTTCTATGTTTAATGTCTTTTAGCTAAAGTTATAGTGGATGTAAGTGACTAGTTAGTTCCTTAAATCAATCCTATTCCATAATTTCACTTAAGCTTTGATCCCTAGATAAAACCTTTTCATCAAATACTAATGCTTAGGAGTCAATTGGAGTTGAAGATTTAGTTTTTTCTTGTCTAATCGGTGTTTTAGAAGCTCAAATTGAGTGGAATAACCAAAATATAGGTGTATCACCATCATTAGATAGGATTTCCTTTCAATTTTATTTCTTACCTTTTTCCTCTTCCCTTTTCCCAGTAGTTTGTAATGTAAAGTAGAGATCCTAATTGATACACCAAAGGGAGATATCCCTTAGAATCTAGAGATTCAATCCATTGATTAGGCCACCCACAACCTAGGATTATTTCCATGTTTCAGTAGACTATGAAGGCCTAAAAATACCTTCACAAGGGTGCCACTCTGATTGACAATAGTAACCAAATCTTGAATAGTGTGAATCCCTTTACAAAATAATCATAGAGCTTTCATATCAAGTAATTCAACTAGGGGAATAGTGGAAGTAGTGTGAATCCATATACAAAATAGTATCATAGATCTAATATCTTAGTTTTTTTTAAAAATATTCATGTGAAAGAATACTTTCACGTATTTTATTTTCAAATTTTAATCCTTATAGATAAGTGAATGGTTCAAATATGAATGATTACAATAGAGGTAACAAAAATTGTCAACAATATCTCATGAGCACTTGTAAACATTTGAAAACTACACAACAATAGTTTTTTATGTTGTCTTGACCTATGGACCCCACCTAACCTACTATCACCTATTTATGACTTCATTATGTCAAAACACCCTCTAAAAATATCACTTAAGTCAGGTCCTTTTCACTCATTTGCTTGTGGCACTTGACCATCACCAGTTATAGTAACTGTCGATGGCTGACCCTAACTAGCAATGGTTGTGGTCATAAACCTTGCCTGAAGCTTTAAAAACATTTCCAACTTTGTTTGATAACATATTCCAAAATGGCAACTTGCTCTGAAACTAGCTCTTAAAAATGAATGAAAATAGGCATTTGTATCCTCCCAACTTAGTAACTTTCCCTCAAAGCTTCCCTCCTCACTTAGCAAGTTTTTGTTATAACTGTAGGGATCTTAGAGGGGTTTTCAATCCAAAAATTTGAATCCAGATTATCTTGTTCTCTTTATGCAAATATCTAATACCATAAAGCTCTACCCATGTGACTTTTGAAATTAGGAGTACTGTTATGCTATTCAACTCTCTTCAGGTTCCAACTAGCATCTTCTTGGCATCATACATGTATGATTTACTTATTTTATCATTTTCTTATATCATTTGAGTTTTATATCTTGATCAATGTATCTACACATCCTTCTTTATCCATTGTGTCCATATCCCTCCTTCTACCCCTCATTTACCTCATCTCCACCATCCTTTTAATCCTCTATAGGCACCCATAAAAAACCATCGATAGTTGTTGCAACTGTCATCAGTCAAATCCATCCATCACTAGTCACCTTAACTAGTGATGATCACTACAAGAGAAAATAATAAATTGTTATTTTCTCCCCCTTTCAGCCAATCAAACCCCTTTTTCTATTCTTGACTTATCTATAGATTCTGCTCTAATTCCTTGGACCTAACCTTAGTACACTTGTACATCATATCTTTTATCATGTATGTTATTTATCTTCTTGCATATCTACTTTCTTATCATTTTAATGCAAGTACATTTAATATATCATTTTTGAATTAATTTTATTAAAATTGGATTGACAACCTCCTAAAAATCCTTGTGCTTCTAGGATCTAGTATACGCTAGGCAATCCACTCAACCTAACAACTAACAAAACTCTCTTCTAGTTTTCTTGTGATTTGAAACTTAACCTCCCTAGCCAAAGAGGAGTTCCCACATTCATATAGATCAACATGTACATTATACCAGGTATTCATCTACATACCTTAATACTCACTTTATTTTATCTACTTTCAAAACTAATAAATGAAAGAAATAAATTGAAACATTTTGGCACACCCGATGGGACCCTAATTCCCTTTCTTCCTTAATTGTTTGTTCATCGAATGAAATCATTTCTTTTTGGGCTTAAAAATAAACCATTTGCATTCATTAATTGATTTATAATTTTAATTCACCTAGTAACTTAGGAGGCAT
Source organism: Torreya grandis (assembly GCA_037957365.1). Classification (NCBI taxonomy): domain Eukaryota; kingdom Viridiplantae; phylum Streptophyta; class Pinopsida; order Cupressales; family Taxaceae; genus Torreya; species Torreya grandis. The sequence goes on along the minus strand of JARHVA010005901.1, from coordinate 785,997 downwards.
AGTAATCTTATCATAGCATTCACACTTGTTATCACACATAAAACCAAACCATAAAATAATTTACACGTCAAAACAATAATTGAGACAAGGACCAACTAGGATTTCATCCCCTAGTGGAAACCTTACCCCCTCTTGGCTATTCCACTTGGATTTCAACACCAAAGGGAGAACCAACTTAGCTCTCTGGTTGATTATAAACTCTAAACTCAATATATCTTGGCTAAGTACCCGACACCCTTATCACTACAAGATTGTGAAGTGAGGGGGTAGGCCACAACACCAAGCCACATACTAAAGTTCAACATAGATCTTCCTTTTGAGTGCCTAAATAACCTAAACCCATCCACAGACTTCCTCTTTAGTACCTATTTTTCAAGCCAATCTCCATTATCACACTCTTTAAGGCATAAGCCAAAAGTGATTTAAAATTAATCCTAAGGTTAAAAGGCACTTCTTAGTGTATGTATTGCTTTGAAATTATTTTGGGTTTCTCTCTATTTGAGGTGTGAGTATCACAATAACATTCCATATTTTCTCATATGGTTTTAACCAGACAACAAGTGAGAAATCAAGACAACCAACCACCACCTTCTTCTTCATCCATGGATTATACCTCAGATGTTGACAAATCTCCTCATGCTTTACCCCACCATTCTCCTCCACCACCTTCTCCTTCCATAATCTCAACCATATCTAAAGGAGATTTAGACTTTACTACCTTTCTTGACAATAATCTAGTTACTTTATGATATTAACTCAATACCTTGCCTCATCATACCCGCTGCTTTAGTTCCAACTTTTGATAATTCTCTTAGCACACCCTCCCACCTTATGGTAGGTACAACTTCAACCCAACCATTGACTCAGGCCTCTTACAATACCCCATACACTCAAACTCAAACTAACCTTCCACCTCTCAACCAAACACCTCTTGTCACACCCCATGTGGCTTTAACTTTACCATTAGTCACCTACAACCCATCTATTATAGTATTATCTTCCATTTTGAATTATATCTTCCTTTTGGTTAAAACCAATCCCTTGACCAAAGTCCCACTTTAAAACCTAGTGCTCTACATACCTCAAAACATTCCCCCAATCAGCACTAGGGTAACTATCCAACCTCAACCTTCCCATCTTCCTCCTACCTCAACCATACCAACCATGTATTTTACTCAACAAGTGCCTATGGAAACTTACCAATATGTATCTAACCTACAAGGGTACATACCACCCTCTACCTAACCTTTCATACCAATCAGTTCTTATGTACCACCATCTCAACCACTTGGCACCACTTATTAGTATGCAGCTTCTTCGGTACCATCTACTACTCATTCATGCATTAACACAAACCAACCCCAATAAAATGTACCTTTTAATTATGTATATTCTCAATCCCAACCCAATATAATAAAAATTTTCATGGACAAAGTGACTAGTTTGGAGTCATCCATCTCTGCCTCAACTAATCTTTTGTCTTATGACCAAATTTGTAACGAGCCTATCCACCCATCCATGCCCATTCATGTTTACCCTCATCATTGGAAATTTCCCAAATTTTCTAAATTCCAAGGAAAAAAGGATCCTCAGTAGCACTTAAGATATTTTCATCATGCTTTCAATTTGATCACTTATGATGATGCTCTCCTCCTCTGAATCTTTCCTATGTCATTATCTAGGGCTGCCCTTGATTAGTATAGTTCCCTTCCCACTAATTCTATATTTTTTTTCTCTCAAATGGCACAAACCATTTTATAAAACTTTTTAGTAAACATATCTAAAAAGGTTTCCATTGCCGATCTATACTCTATCAAACAATTTGAGGATGAATCCATTATTGATTTCATTGCTAGATGGAGGGGCCTCAATAATTAAATCACTTTCCCATTACCCCAACCGAAATTAATCAAATTATTCTCTCAGGGGTGTGGTAAACACATTGCTCTAGCCTTCGAGTCCAAACCTTTATGACCTTTGATGAAGCATTCACTATGGCCTACAAATTAGAAAACCATGCTATCGATGAAGGAAAGTTGAAACTTCAAAATAAAAATTATAGTTTCAAATCCACTAAGTGATCCTCCACCAAAACCAGAAACCCAACCAGTTATAAATCAAAAGCATCAACACACATGGTTCTTCTCAAAACTACACCTCCTCTAACTATCAACCAAACACCTAAAACCAAAAATCCTTCCAATGACCAAAATTATATCCAAAACTAGGTTCCTTCAAAACCATTTATCCCGATTGGGGAATATTATGCATCAGTGTTGGAAACACTGCTTAAATCCAATCTAATCCAACTTCTACCCATTAATCCCCCTCAAAAATTTGATGCTTCTCACCCCCTTCTTGGGTGGCATAATGATAATTATCATTGTGATTATCATCAAGTTATTGGACATGATACCGATAGATGAAATACCATTAAGAGCATTGTTCAAGACCTAATTGATAAAGGGGATCTAGTTTTTGATAACCCAAATTCTCATTCTAACCAATATCTTTATATTTTTTTAAAACCATTCCAAAATTATCTACCTTCAACCCAACATCATGAAATCCAACCTAAATCCTCCAACTCACATGAGGCACATGTAATTAATGTCATCAATAATGGGCTCGATATTAAATAAGTTATCACCTATATCACCCAAATAGAGAAAAAATACCCACCAACACCACCTATTTCTATAGATGCCCAAATGGAGGAAGTAACTACCCCTTCCACTTCCTTGGATGAAACCACATCTCCATCTACCCATCCTATGATGGAAATACCCATGGAGATAACCATTTGATCCAAAACTCATAAGTTCTAGTTGATAAATATTGCAATAGCATAGAAATAACATAGTAACAATGAATTCTCTGAGAAGAGATGTAGTATTACTCAAGATCGCAATACAAATATATGCTTATCTCTGGGAAGAGATGTATGTCCTCACATATCAGGTTACCTCTTCATTTATACAAATTTTTAAATAATGGAAAGGATGTGGAAGGTCACCAATCTCGAGGGAGATTAAGTGGTTCAACTTCCAAGATTTAAAACAATATAGAATTTGAGGAATTACTATTTTTAAAAACTTACTATTTTTAGATTGCACTACTAAAATTAAAATTTAGGGCACTTCCATTGGGTTTTTATGGGTCAAACTTCATTAAGTAGATATCCATGCCATCTCATGACATTCTCCTCATTCTTATATTTCCAACGGTTCAAATGGCGAGTCAATTGGAGCTACGGTGCAGAAGTTATGGCTCCCAAAAGTTTCATCATCAATTGGGGTGGAACTGTCACCCAAATTGTTGCCTAAATTGTTGCCCAAATCACTCCTCCCTCCTTAAAAATTAATGGTCCCCATTGTATCAATGTTCCCCATCAGGTGTGGTAGTTTTTTATTGATTTTATTCTCTATGAGCCACTCACCTTGATGCTTAAGTTGGCCCCTTTTGACCACTTGATAAAGTGGAATAGAGCGTCCTCTTGTTGTCTTCATCCAGGTATCCACAATCTAATCCTCTTCCACTAGAGCCAAACTCTATGGATCAAGCTCATCAATGTCTAGTTGTTCTAATACAACTGAAGTGTCCAATATAGGTGGGTGATATGGTTTGAGGATATCCATGTTAAATATTAGATGTCGAATAAGGTAGGCTGGTAGGTTCAACTCAAAAGCATTTTCTCCAACTCTTCTAGTGATGGTGTAGGGACCATATCATAGAGGCTAAATCTTTTTGTGTGGGCCTGCAAGTCATTCCTTCTGAAGTTGCAACCAAACCTTTTCACCCACAACAAAATGGTGTGTAATCCTATGTTTGTCATGGCATTACTTATACTTCTGATTCATCTTCTCCAGGATGTCATGAACTTGTTGTTGGATGTGTTGCATTTGTTCAATAAACTTTGTTGCTTTCACTACCTCAGATCTTCCATGAGGTGTGTATTCCATGGTGGAAAATGGAACAAATATATCAATTGGTGCCATGGATTGGAATCCAAAACATAATTAGAATGGACTGTGCTTGGTCAAGTTGTACAGCACCTGATTGTATCCATGTATGAAAAGAAGTCCCTCATCCCATGTGTGTGGATGTTTGGAGTGATATGTCCAAATCATGTCAACAATCAAGTGGTTTACCAACTCTATTTGACCATCAGTCTATGGATGGAAGGCTGTGGAATTCATCAACTAAGTATCCATCATCTTCCATAGAGTGGACCAGAAGATGCTCAAGAACCTGCTATCTCGATCTAAGACAATGGACTTAGGGAGACCAAAATGGAGCCATACATGACTAAAATATAGTTGAATAATTTCCTCAATAGATATATTTTTCTTAAAAGTAATCATGATAGCCATTTTTGAAAAATGATCAACTACCACAAAAATATAGTCCTTACCATGTTTTGAAGTGGGAAAATCTGAGAGAAAATCCATTGAGATGGATTCCCAAAGCCTGGTTGGTTTTGGAAATGGCGTGTACAATCCTTGCTTCTTATTTGTTGGCTTGGCTATTGCAAATGGGGTGCAAGATTTGAGATATCTTTCCACATCCTTTCACATATGGGGCTAGTAAAAGTGTTTTTAAATAATTACCAATGTCTTTTCAATACCAAAGTGTCTAGCTATCCTACTGAAGTGTGCTTCCCATATCATCTTTTATTGCTCTACAACTAGAACACAGATGTGCCCCATATGACAGAGGACATTATCTTACAAATAGAAATCAAAAACATGTTTACCTTTTTGAAGTGCTTGATATGTATCAGCAAAGGTAGGATCTGCTTCATACAGAGCACCCCAAGTGGCAGTCTCCTATCCGCACAGGTCAAGAACCATTGTGAGTGCAGTAATTGGTGGGTGGCTCAGATAATCTGTAGTTATATTTGAGCTCCCCTTTTTGTGTTTGATTATCAGGTAGAATTGCCAAAGATATGTGGCCCACTTTTGGTGCCTCTCATTTCATAGTTGCTTTGCATTTGGATGAATTCCAATGGTATGTGGTTAGTGTGGATGACCATTTCTTTCCCCAAGATGTAGTGTTTCCATTGTTTATAGGCTTACAAAATGGCATAGAGCTCCTTATCATATGTTGGATATTTCTTGATTGTATCAATGAAAGTTTCACTGTGATATGCAACAAGATGGCCATGTTTCATGATGACAGCTCCCATGGCATATTTAGATGCATCTGTCATCAACTCAAAAGGTTGATGCAAATTTGGAAAGGTAAGAATAGGGGTTGAGTAGAGTCTATTCTTCAAAATCTCAAATTCCCTTTGTTGTATTTCACCCCACTAAAATGTAGCTTTATCTCCTCCTTTAGTCACTTGGGTTAGTGACTCAGAAACACGTGAAAATCCAAGAATAAACTTGCAGTAGAAATTTGCAAGACCTAAAAAGCTACAAAGCTCTATGAGGGTCCTTAGTGTGGGCCAATCTCAAATAATCCTAATCTTTTTTAGATCAACATGGACCCCTTCCTCATTCACAACGTAGCCAAGGTACTTAATTATTGTCATCTTGAATGTGCATTTATCAATATTTGCATATTACTTGTGCTCCTAAAGAGTTTGAAGCACCTTACGAACATGTTGTAAATGTTCTTCCCATGTTCTGCTATAGATGAGTATGTCATCTAAGTAGAAAACCACAAATGAGTTGGTGAAGGGTCGTAGGATGTCATTTATCATCTTCATGATGTTTTTAGGTGTGTTAGTTAAGCCAAAAGGCATAACCAACCATTCAAATAGCCCCTCCTTAGATTTGAATGTAGTATTCTAGACATTAGTGGGATCGATGGGAATTTGGTGATAACCAAATTTGGGATCAATTTTGGTGAAGAACTTTACACCACAGAGTTGGTCCAGCAGGTCATCAATCCTGGGGAGAGGGTAACGATTCTTCACAGAGATTTTATTCAAGGCTCGGTAGTCAATGCAAAGCCTCCATGTTCCATCTTTCTTTGGTGTCAATAAAATTAGGCTACCACAAAGTGAAGAGATTGGCCTGATGTGACCCTTTTGGATCAATTCTTGAATCTATTTTTTTATCTCATCATTCTTCAAAACTGATATGTGATACATAGGATTGTTAGGCAAAGGTGATCCTGGGATCAAATTGATAGAATGTTTTACTTGGCAATGCAGTGGAACTCCTATGGGTGACTTGAATAAGTCATCATATTCTCTTGTGATTCATCCTATCTACTTTTGTTATGTTGATTGTGTAGTCAGGACTACAACATTGGCCTTCTTGGATTTATGTGGTTTGACCACCATGAGAACAAATTGCTTTGTTTTCTCCACTAATCTCTTGCATTACTTAGCACTGATTAGGGAGATAGATGTGGGAGGTGGCACCTCTAGTACCCTATAACACCATGTTCCAAGAGTGAGGGTGATCCTTTAGGTTCATGATTCATAGATGCCATGTCACTCATACATGAATGACTGACCAAGGAGTACATCAAAAACATCTAGATTGACCACATCACACAAGACTTCATTTTGGAATGGTTTTATAACATATAAAAGAAGACACTAATGGATGATACAGAGGTCTCTCCCTGGGCTCAACCATCCAATACTGTAGGGATTTGGATGAGGTTTCATGGATAGATTTAGACTTTTCACAACTTTAGCAGAGATTAAATTATTTTGACTCCCACTATCAAGAATGAATGTAGATGCTTACCTTTTACCCATAATTTGGAGTGAAACAATCTTTCCTTGTCATCTAGTCTTTCCTCATGGGTCTATGATGAAGCGATGATGGTGTCAAGCTCAGTATCTATAATTTTTTCTTCATCCTTTTCGACTGTGGGTTGTGTATGAGGTAGAGTAGTAGATGTCAAGTATTGTGACTCAGAAAGCAGTGACTTGATGGCTTGACATTCTTCTTTGGAGTGAGTTCCAATTTTGTGGTAATCACACCATTTTCCAGCCTTCCCTTTCTAGGATTTCTTATCCTAAAACTCCTTTTGCTTCCAATTTTGGCCTCATGTTTGACCTTCCTTGTCACTTTTCCATTTTGAGGGTTGACTCTTCATATTCTTTCTATCATGCTTTTGTTCAATCTTCACTACAAATTTATATGCCTCACTAAGGATTTTCAAATTGAAGAGTTCCATTTCCCCCTTGATGTACCATTGTAGTCCACCATGATATTTGAGAGTCTTATGTTTCTCACTTTCTTAAATTCCCAATCTTGAAAACAAAGAATGAAAAGTGTCTGTGTAATCTTGAATAGATTGTTCCTTACCTTGGTGAAGTTGTTGCCACTGTATATATAGATCATCATATGCCCCGATGGGATAGTATTCTTCTTTCACCGCTTCCACAAAATCATCCTGGGTAGGTTCCACCTCAAGGCCAATGTCATCTGTACTGAACCTCTTTTTTTACACTTCCCCCCAATTTTTCACAAGCAATGATGATTTCAAAAGAGCAAAAGTAATCTTTTCCCCATTGGTCAACTTATTTACAGAGAAGTATGAAGACAGTTGATCCAACCAATTTTCTACTACATCAGCATTGATTTTGCCTTCAAATGTAGGAATACCAAAATTTACCTAAACCTTGAAGGGTTTTGGGGCACTGAAAGGATGTTCCCTGGATGAGGAGCCAGGAAGTGAAGCCGTGGAGCTGTGGAGCCATGATTTCCCGTCAGAAGTGTTTGAAGAATTTGGAAAATTGTTGTAGAATTTGTACTTTTTATTATTGGAGGGATTCATTCACCATTTATTTGAAAGGATTAGATGTATTGATGTCATATGCCATTTGAAGTCATTTGGACTGAACAGGTGGAAAATTTGGAAGCTTTGTTGTTTCCCACCCAAGCTTCTTGTATCCTAACCTCATCCTTGGGATCATACACTCTCAAGACAAACCACTCTAATACCACTAATCCAAAACTCAAAAGTTCTAGTTGATAAATATTTCAATAGCATAGAAATAACACAGTAATAATGAATTCTCTGAGAAGATATGTAGTATTACTCAAGATCGCATTACAAATATATGCTTATCTCTGGGAAGAGATGTCTGTCCTCACATTTTAGGTTATCTCTTCATTTATACACATTTTTAAATTATGGGGAGGATGTTTAAGGTCACCAATCTTGAGGGAGATTAAGTGGTTTGACTTCCAAGATCTAAAATAATATAGAATTCGAGGAATTACTATTTTTAGAAAATTACTATTTTTAGATTGCACTACTAAAATTGAAATTTGGGGCACTTTTATTGTGTTTTTAGGGGTCAAACTTCATCGAGTGGATCTCCATGCCATCTCATGACATTATCTTCATTCTTAGCTTTCCAACAGTTCAAATGGCATGTCAATTGGAGCTACACTGCAAAAGTTATGGCTCCCAAAAATTATGTCATCAATTGGGGTGGAAATGTCACCTGAATTATCACCTAAATTGTTGCCCAGATCACCATTCCATTGACCATTTCATCCACTCATCTAGACCAAATAGAAGAATCACCTACTTATTTAGATATATAGACTAAGGAAGAAGCTATACCAACCCTTTCACTTGAAACCAATACGCTTACTTCACCTATTATAGAATTATTCATATCTCCCTTGGAAAGCATTTCCTAAGAGACCCTAGCCCTACCTACCCAATCATTACCTTTGGAACCTTCCACCAAAGGTAGTAACTTTGAAATTAATCCTTCCCTAAAGGGTTTGAGCTTTGAAACTAATGATTAGGGAATACAACCCATTTATAAACCCTTTTTTTAGCTAGTTCAAAGTTTGGAATTTACCTCCCAACCTAACTTGGATAGAGCCACATTTTGGCATTAGCTCAAAATCCCATGTCAAAAATAAAATTAAACCTTCTACTTCACTTGAGTCCACTCTCGAGCCTATTATTACAAGTCCACAAATTATCCCTTTTAAATTTACCATAAAAACATCTCAATTAGCCCCATCTAAAATTATCAAGTCACCTTATGCTTCTTTTATCAAGCCAATCAAGAACTTGGGGGTTCTTCCCATGCCTAATCCTGATCACCCTCCTTTGTTATTAGATTTAAACACATTAATCCAACCAAAACCTAATCCAATTAATCCAATTAAGAAGGAAGGATTGCCTAGACCACAACCATGAGGAAGAACCATACCAACTCCTTCACCTCTACCTTCTATTTTAAGACCACATCCCTCCACCATCCCCATTACTTTCTCTTCCTCTAAAAAACCATCTCCCCTTTCTCTACCTATAGAAATCCCATCTCTTAGTTCATCATCATTCTTTACCAACCTTTCTCTATCCACTTTCCTATATGTTAAACCCTCATCATCTAAACTCCCAATTCTTAAACCAATAAGCCAATTATTCCTAAAACACCAACCAGACTTACTCTACCAATCATACCTCCTATCCAAAAGTCTTTGCCCAATAAGATCCATACACCCAAAGTTTAAACTTCAACACCTTCTAAATCTTTACCAAAATATTATACAACCATTTTACAAAGACTGTTGCAAGCTTCTATCATTAGCTTACCACCAATCAAGCCTTTTGACCCCACTCACCAAAATCCAACTTGGTTTAATGACAATCTGATTTGTCTTTGCCATAAGACCCCTGGGCATGATACATATAAATGTAAAACTCTCTAGATGATCATTCATAGCCTTTTGGAGGAGGATGATATATTAGATGAACCTTCTTGAAGCCCCTTGCCTCTTTTACCACCTTATACCATCTACCTACCAATCATTTACTTCTTTACTCCTGATAAGGAGTGAAATAAAGGAACTAAAGAAAACAACCAGTCTCCTTATCCATATTATTCATATGGTGACTCAATATTGAGTCCAACAAAAGGATAAGGTTAGAATAGTCCAACAAAATGAGAAGGGAAAAGCCAAGGCCACCATTCCATGGTCTTACCCTTCAACTCCCTAACCAACCCATCAAACTCAAATAACTACACCCTCACCTTCACCCTCATAGCCACCCAAGATTAAAGTCTCTATTTTGGGAGCCCCTTCTTCCAATGCATCTCCATTAATCTAGTGCTTGGGGTTAAAACAAATTCACCAAATGCCTATCAAAATAAGTCTTTATGACTTTGTTATCACCTCACGTCAACATCATCAAGATTTAATCAAATCGCTACATTCTATATAGGTTCAATTAGATAATCCCAAACCTATTACACCTTTGATATAAGCCATCCAACATGCTACCATGGTCACCTTTCAAAAATCTAAAATTCCACCATGTTATAGTGAAGACCTTGATCCCCCTCTTTTTATCACAACATCCATCAGTCATAGACATGTCAAAAAATTTATGATTAATGGGGCATAAATTATCAATATCATCTCCTCCCATGCCTATGATCAACTTCAATTACCTAAAAACATCATGTTGGAAAACTTGATAGTTCTTTAGTCATTTAATGATACCTTGGCCACCACTTTGGGAATAATTGTTCTCAACATCTGTTTTGGCCCTCAAACTATTCTTGAACTACTATATGTTGTAGAGGGATAATTTTAATATAATGTGTTACTCAGTCACCCTTGGATCCATGCCATGGGATGTGTCCCTTCTACCCTTCATCAATTGTCAAATTTGAACATGAGAGACAAGTCATTACAATCAAAGTTGATTCAAGTCCCTTTTATTCTTGTAATATGACATATCAACCCAATAATGATCTTATTCCACCTTCATCTTCTTCACAACCAACCTATAGCCAAGCCACCACATCAAACCAACCCACCAACACTTATATATTCAACAATGATGAAGCATCCACTAGTTCAACTATCCATTCATCTCAAATCCTAGTTAAACACCCTCTGCAATCCATGTTTTAGTGTCTTACACTGGGAGAATATTGAATTTTAGCTTTGGACATTTTCCTTTTATCCACATGAATTTGGGAACCTTCAAAATGATCCATCATATGATCCCAATATCGGCACCCTCATCCCCTTTGGCCTTCCCAACAATAGAACATATTTTATCTATGGGAGACTTGAAAAACCAATTATTTCTCCTACCACCATGCCTTGTATCCATCCATTCACTTCTAAATTTTCTTATCTTAGAAACCTGACCTTTGCCCAAACATACCTTCATCAATGTTCTTGGAAAGGGTTTGGTTTTCACCTCTTTGAACAAGGACCCCATAAACTTCCTACTATTAAAACCCAAAAACCTCATGAGTTCTTTGGCTTAGGGTATATTCCCATAGAAGATTCCACATCACCAACATCAATCCCACCTATCCCATTTGGAGAACCTCCAACCTCACCTCTCCCATTTGAGGACCATCTACCCTTATCAACCTCACTTTTCAAATTTGAAGAACCTCTACGCTCACCAACTCCATTTGAAGACATCGACATCATCCCACCTAACTTTTTTTTATCAACACTATAAGTTTGGGTTCCATAAATTATCAATGAGAAGGCCAAACCAAAACCATTCCTCTTATCCACCCTAAAATTATTACACATGACTCACCCACCATTAACACTATCCAACATCAAGATGACAGTTTTATTTTTACCTATTTGGCTGTGGGGAACTCTTCTCTTCAAAAATCCCTCCCTCTTGAAAACCAAACTATTCTAAATGAATTGACCATAAAAGTTAATTTGGGTACTTAGGAAAACCCTCATATTATCAAGATTGGCCAATCCTTAACCCTCAAGGAATAACAAGACTATCAATATTTTCTCTGTGACCATAGCCTAGCATTTGCTTGGTCTTATTAGGATATGTCTGGTATCAACCCCTCCATTGCTCTTCATAATAGCATTACTCATCCTAAAGTTAAGCCCATTCAAAAAAAGCTTCATCATATACACCCTCGCATAGATCTTCTCATCAAAGAAGAACTTCAACACCTTATATCAATTAATTTCATTCAACCCATTGACTATCCACAATGGGTCTCTAATATCATTCCTATTACCAAACCCATTGGGAGACTCTGCCTTTTTGTGGATTTCTATGATCTTAACCTTATATGCCCCAAATATGACTTTTCCCCTACCTAACATAGACCAACTTTTTGATCTCACTACTGGTAATGAAATGATATCCCTTATGGATGGATTTTCAAGATATAACCAAATCTTTGTCACCCCTCAAGATCAACATAGAACATCATTTATCAACCCATGGGGAAATTTTTACTATCATGCCATGCCTTTTGGCTTGAATAATGTGGGAACCACTTATCAGAAGGCCATGACTTACATTTTTCATGACATCCACAAAATAGTTGAGGATTATGCAAATGATCTTCTTGATAAATCTAAACACCACCAATATCACCTTGTTGTTCTTGCTATCATCTTCAAAAAACTTATCCATTATCATGTCAAGCTCAACCCAAAGAAATGTATCTTTGGGGTCATATCAAGAAAAAAATTGGGCTTTATTGTTTCCCTCCATGGAATATAAATAGACCTTACAAAAGTCTGATCCATTATAGAAATACCTCCCCCTACTAACCTAAAATAGCTTCGTAGCCTACAAGGCAAACGTTAGTTAATCCAATGCTTCATCTCCCAATTGTCTGATTGCTTTTAGCCTTTTCACCACCTCCTTAAAAAATACACCTCCTTTAAATACACCAAATAATGTTAATATGCCTTTAATGCAATCAAGGAATATCTTCTCTCTCCACCAATCCTTATTCCTCCAAAATAGGATTAGCCTTTTTATCTATACATATCTACCACTGATCATTCCTTGGGGGCCATGCTCACTCATCGTGATGACTAAAATAAGGAGAAAGCCATTTTTTTACATCAGTCTCACCCTCATTAACTATGAAACTAGATAAACCCATCTAGAAAAACATTTTCTTGCCTTAGTTTCTGTCGCCCCTAAACTTTATCACTATCTTTTTAACCACAAAACTTATGTCATTACTAACACTAATCCCCTCGAGTATATGCACTCTAGGCCATATCACAACCAATGTATGGCCAAGTGGCTCATGCTATTATCAGAGTTTGATTTTGAGTTTCTTCCATAAAAATTCATCAAAGTATAAGTGATTGTAGACTAATTGGATGAAGCTCTTCTCCCTAATAATCAAACTCCCTCTCTTACCTTTCTAAATGAGTCTATATCTACCCTTTCTTTATAAGAACTCACCTACCAAATGACTATGTATTTTGATGGCTCTAAATTTCAAAATGGTGGGGATGCTAGCATAGTCCTTATTAATCTTAATGGGGAACCTCTTCCCTTATCTTTTAAACTTGATTTCGAATGCACCAATAATATAGCTAAATATGAGGCCTTGGTCATAGGTCTTAAACCACTCTGGCTTTAGGAATCAAAACCATTAGCATCTTTGGAGACTATTGACTTATTATCAATCAAGTCATAGGAGCCTATAAATGCAAAAATGATGTTCTTATAAAATATAAATAACTTGTTGATAAACTATTAGCATCATTTGACCATTATATCATCCAATCAGTCCCTCATTCTATAAATAAATTTGTAGACAAAATGGCTTCCCTTGTGTCCCAAATTCCATCTCAACTTGATGATTATAAACTATTTGTCACCATCTACCATGTTTTCACACCATCTTACCTTAGTCTTAATATTCCTACCATTTAACAAATAGAAACATCATCTTTTGACAATTGGTATGATAAAATATTTGATTATCTTAACATCGATATCCTCCCTTCAAATATTTATATAAATACTCATAGATATATCATTCAAATCACCTCTCATTACTTAATATTAGGGGGCATTATTTATAAATGAGGCTTTGAAAACCTCTTCCTTCGTTGCCTTCATAGCAATGAGGCTTCTCATGCCATCAAAGAATCACATGACAACATCTTTTGGGGACACTTGAATGGTCTGGCCATTTTTAAATTTATCCTTTGCTTAGGTTATTATTGGCTGACACTCAATTAGGATTATTTTTTTGACTATGTCAAAAAATACATCAAATGTCAACAACATGCTAACCTTCATCATGCACCTCGTCATGGTCTTCAAGTATCAAATGACTATTGGATTTTTTCATAATGGGGTCTTGATCTTATCAAATAAATCAATCCACATTCCTCATAATGACATTAATATATCATCACCAATATAGAATATTTCACCAAATGGGTAGAATCCATCCTGATAATCTAAATCAAAGCTAAAACCATCATTGATTTTATTAACCATTACATTATTTTTCACTCAGTGTTCCTCAAAAAATCATCACTAATAATGCTAAATCATTTAAAAACAAAAAGGTCCAAAAGCTTTGTGATGATTTTGGTATCAACCTAAGATTCTCCTTGCCTTATCATATACAAGCTAATGGATAGGCTAAGGCTTCCAACAAAAACCTCATCAAAATCCTCACTAAGGTAGTTAGTGCTTCAGGTAAGGATTGACACCTCCATATCCCATTTACTTTATGGGATTACCGAACTAATATCCAAACTTATATGGGGGCTATTCCTTTCTATCTTATCTTTAAAGCCTAGGTGGTCTTACCTCTTGAAGTCCAAATTCTATCTCTTTGCATATCCATGCATGAGATTCTTTTTGAAAGTGACTATTGTCAAGAATGATTAACACACTTAGAAATTTTTGATGAACATTGCCTTGATGCCCTTAATTACCTTCATTTTTATCAAGAGCATATCAAATGAGCATATAATAAACATCTAAAAAATTATAATTAAACATCAGAGATCTCATCCTCAAGGAAAACCAACACGTCACTAACATGGAAAAGACCAAGAAAGACAAGTTTGCTTTTAACTAGTTAGGACCCTACATTATAACCCATAAGTATGGATCAGGTGATTATCACTTGTCCTCTCTCAAGGGTAATCCAAAGCCTGAACCCATCAATGCATCATATTTTCATCTCTTTCATTATTAAAACAAGGTTTAACCATACTTTTATGTCTCACTTAAGCTTATCCCTTGGTCCATTAATCTTCTTTTCTATCTTTTTTGAGATCAATTGATTGTATAGAACTATGTGATTCATCCATCATAACAATAACTTAATCCTAAATATGGGTACCCCAAATCTAACCATAACATGGTTCTCATGGATACTTTTCATCTTTTAATAGATAAAATCCCATGGTTAATTATTTCTCAAAACCCCTTCCTCTAACAAAAATTTTGTGTCTAGATCTTGCTTCTACATGGGTAGACCTTTAAAACCTGAATAGACTTGTCCATGTAGGAGTAGAGAAAATTGCCACCCTTGCATTTTCTTGCCCTCTCATGTAGGAGCTGAGATTTTTGCCACCCTTGCATATTTTCCACCTCCACATGTGTGGGTGGTAAAATTTTCTGCCCTTGCATGACCTCAATTTTTGTGTGTGGCATTTATGACCATGTGCACTGAGTGGTTGGCATTGGTTTTGAGCCATTTTAATGTCGATTTGTGTCTCATTTTGATTGTTTTGAGTTGTCTGCTCCCCCTCCCTATAACTAGTCGATAACGCAAATGAGTGGGATTGTAATTTTTCCAGCTTCAAGCATATGATTTTAATTTACCTTGTACATTTTGCATTCTTCTCTTTTGTTTATAGGTTTTCATTTTTTATTTATTCTCTTTTATTTAAAGTTTTAGTTTTCCCTTTTTTCTCCTTTCTATGTTTTATCTTTATTTTTTCCTCCTCACTCTCTTCCCTGAAGAGACGTCCTAGGTGAAAGCCTATAAAATCTATGTAAAGGCAGAAAAAATTACTGACCTTACACAATACCTTGTATACCATGTAATGGTAGTGATTTTTTTCCCCCTTATCTAAGTTCTATACTCCATGTGCAAGGGAACAATTTTTACCACCCCTGCATAAACCCAACATGCAAAGCCGGAAAAAATATCTACCTATGCATCAATAAAAACATGCAAAGGTGGTGATTTTTTTTGCTTGTGCATGTTGACACCTCAACATGCTACGTCGATGATTTTTCTACTGGTACCCCCCCATATGTAAGGATGGCAATTTTTCCACCTCTGCATACTTTTTCTCAAATTTCCCAACTCTAGGAAATTTTGAATTTTCACTTTTCCAAGCCCGCTTTCCTTTGGATTTTTGGCCTACTCACACTTTAGCCCTTTAAAGCACATTCCCATGGTCATGATCATCAACATGCAGTTTTCCTAGATTACCAGTATTTTCCCTGATTACATGATCATGATTTTTGTTGCAGTTTCTCTTGTGGGTCCTTCTTCATCGACATCCTTTCGACAAAAGCTCTTCCAAATGACTAAGGTTTCTCCAAAGAAATTGAAGACAATGAAGTACAAGTATCAAGGTTTTTTCCCAATCACCTCAGTTAATTCTAATGTTGATGATATTAGAGATACAAAGATCGGTCACATGGATATAGCTGAGTTCATGGAAAGAACTAAATCAAGTAATCCCAGCCATGAGATGAAGAAGATAATCAAAAGTAATATTCACCTAGTATCTTCTTTTCTTGTTGCAGCTCACAACATAGAGTTTGTTCTCTAGTGCACTCAGTTCTACAACAAGGATACCAAGGCTGTGTCAGATGCTAGTGGTAATGTGGTGATTAGACTAGACGCTGAGTTCATTGATAAAGTGTTAATGTGTCCTCTTAATATTGAAGTATTAAAGCTTGATTTTGTTGAAGCACAAAGAGAATATGACAAAGATCCTGAAAGAGTGAAGAAATTAATAAATAATAAATCGCTCTAGACTCCAAGGGCAAATTTGTCAAGATGGCCATAGAGCTTTCCAAGAAGTGACTTTATAGGAGTCAGTGACCTGATCACTCTTCTCAGTAGGGTAAGAGGCTTACTACTTCCTCACAGTTTCATAAATGGATGTACCCCTTCATCAAGACAATCCTCCAAGGCAAATAAGTCATTTTCTAGGGAGAACAAATTAGCAATGCTCTACATGAGCAATTGACAAAGGTATCCACTACCTCTAAATTCTACATGACTTCATACCTAGTGTATCTTGTAGCTTCGATGAGAACCTTTCCAGGTTCAACATCAGAAGGAGATAGGAGAGTAACCCCAGTATATTAATATTACTCTCAATTGACATTGAAGGACTCTATTCATTATTTTAGGAGAGTGAATGACACTTTTTTTATAGTATTTTTGTGTCTCTTTGATCCTTAATTAAAATAAAAAAGAGTGTTAGATGAAGCCTGAAAAGTTGTGAATGACTTTGGATGTATGTTCTTGTAATTCCCTTCTTTTTCTTACCTATGGGTTGGATTTTTCCAAGGTCATCCTTATATGCTTCCAAGATTCCCTTTAGATAAATTGGTCTTGATGGAGCTATGTAGGCAAATAATTGTCATAAATAATAAATAGATGGAACTCAAGAAACTTGGTTTCAAGTTCCCAATTAAAATTGGTAAATTTTCAATGTTAACCAATGAAAAAGATAGAGTTATAGAAATTAAAATGCAGCTCATAACCATGAATCATTTAAAAAGGATACCAAATTTTGATTACAGGGGCATAAAGGATATGATCAGGAGGAAAACCCAGTTTCATGAGCCCATGATCAAAGATATTTGGGTGGATCTGAGGACCACAGAAGATGTCAAGAAAATGGACTACAATAGATTATCTCTTGAGAAGATAGAATATCTAGGACTTGCTAATATCACTAAGAATCTAATAGATGATGGAGATTTGATCAATAATATATACCATGCTGAACAGGTCACTAATACCCCTCTTCCCCCAATCCAATGGTCACAAAAAGAGTTAACTTCTTTAAGGAAAAGATTTGAACCAATATTGGCAAAAAATAATGATTGGTTAGCAAATGAGGGAATCACTTTGAAAGAGTTTATCACAGGATAAAATATGAATTTAAAGAGGAAACAAGAAGAGAAGAAAATAGGATGAAGAATAAAGGTGATGTTCCTTCTTCTTCTAGGCTACATAAGCCTAAAATCATATTTGTGATGAAGTCAAAAATTATGGAAAAAGAACCAAAAATAGAAAATATGGAAGTAAAGAAGCAAAGCACTGAAGATCCAATAAGAGAATAGATGGAGACTAATGATAGGCCCATAGATCAATGAGAGAAGGAAACTTTGCCTCCTCAAGAGAATGTGCAGCAAGAAATAGGAATTTCTTCTTCCCTACTAGGCACGCCTATTGCAACTCCTTCACTTATTTCTCCAATTAGTGTTCCCTCTTCTAGATCACCCTCTCCTTCCAAGGTAAATTTTTACAACCCTCAAGGCTCCTTTTGAGATATTCTTTGTTCCTCAAGATCAATTCCTAGTTTGTCATCCCCATCTCTTGATATCTAAGATAGTTATGCTCTTGATCACTCAACAAAAGGTGTAGTTTTTACTAATACTCCACCTATTGTTTCCACTACCGGTGTGAGTGAAACTCTAGTAATGCCAATAATGGAGATTGATACTAATGTAAGTACTTCTGCGATCTCACCTTGGTTGTGAGCATATATGCCCAAAAGGAAAAAATAAGTCATCTCTCTAGATGACTTTGTTTTCAATAAAATTATGTTAGTAAAAGTCAAGGCTTCCAAGAAGCCAAAAATTATTTTAAATATGATTGGGGTTAAGGCACAATTTTTTGGAAGTTACAAGACCTCCACAGGATGCAACTATTGAAAATTTTGATGTAAGTGACTACTCTATCTCTAGAGTTGAGTTAGGTAAGATAACTCATGAAAGTGCTAAAAGTGATATGCAATCAGCTATGGACATCTTAGTTTAGAAGTTTGACATAGAGAAAGAGATGAAGGATCATTATAAATCAAGGGAGGAATAATTGACTGTAGAGGTAAGAAGGATCACTTTCACTCCAGAAATAGTAACTCTAGAAGCCATTTCCATAGAATATCCTATGATTCAAAAAGTGGAAAAGACCTATCTCAAGGGAAAAGTACTTGAATATTACTTGGACAAGATGCATACACAAGGAATATCCTTGCTCATAGAGTTATCTGAGAAAATGGATAAAATGAGAAAAATAAGAGCAGAACTAGATGATCTTATTAATATTATTTCTTAGGATATTGAAAGCATAAGAAAGTATCTTGATAAATTGATGGATATGAAGAAGTTAAAATTGAGCTCTCTAATATCAATTAGTATAATTGTTGATAGAGACTCTTACACTGAAACTAAATAAGAATTGATATACAGGAGTTGAGTGCTTAAATAATTGATTAATGACCTTGAATCATTAAAGGACCTCAATAAACAAAGAGACATCAATATTTTACATAAATTGGAGGAGCTACCTTACAAGCTTACATCACAAGACAGCCAATTCCTTTCAGCAAAAGAACTGATTCAAGAATTTGAAGGTATGTTTTGAAAGGAATTTTAATATAAGGCATTCTCAATAGCCTCCATGGACAATATCCTAGATAGTCATTTAACTCTAGATAATCTAAAAACCAGGCTAACCAGTCATGCAAAATCAGCCACAGTAGTGAGAGATGTCATAGTCAGGGCGAAGGTGATTTTCAAGAATACTATTACTTTAGACAGTATCAGGATAAAATAAGCTATCACCATGTATGATACTCACATGAAGAAAGATGGGGCTACAAATTGAATCAATTTTCCTTTGATTTAATTTATATTTTTTCAAATGCACTTTTGTAACCACTTTGGACATTTGCACATGTACTTTTGTCATGTATAATTACATGTAAAAATATGGAAAGTCCAAAGTCAACAAAGACTTATATCTTCAACTAGGTTAAAATATTTAAGTCTTTTCTAAATCCTCAAGGCCTCTCCCTATAAATAAAGAGAGCCTCTTTTGTAATAGATATCTTTTAAGAATTGGAAGCAAAACTCTTCCCAAATTGAGATGCCTTTTGAGACTTTGCACTCAAATTGTAAATCATATTTTCTTAAATGAATGAGAAAGTAAGTGACTTGTCAAACTTTATATTGGAATAACTTGTGTTGTTTAGGAAATTGTTCTTACATCCTTTTCCTAATACAATCTTATCTATTTTATTAAATAATCAGAGTGAATAAAGATAATCTAGAAGATGTTCTTAAGTTAATTATGGAGACTTTGTGCTGCTATAATTGTTTTTAGTTTGTGTTTTTTGTGTTTTAGTATAAGGGGTATTGGAAAGGCTTTGAACTACTTTTATCCTTTGTGCTCATATACCCTGTTGTATTTTTCAGTGGAGACTTTGGGCTACACTTCATTCTACTATTATATAAGTTATTAATTAGTGAGAGAAACAACATAAGACTTTTCAATTTTATGGGTTTCTTGTGGATTTAGTTTATATCAACGATGTTTTCCTTTATTTGTAAACATCATTTAAAAAGAAAGACAAATGGATGGTATGATTTGACCCCTGAGTTAACATTTAGTTATATTAGTTTATAGTAGTCTATAGGGAACCTCCCCTTGCTCAAAGGAGAGATTTATCTCATTATGTTGTGGCTGATATACCCATTTTCCATTTAATTAGTTGATGACAAAATATTCACCTAACAGTTTTTGGTGACTCTGTTGGGGAATCGAATGCACACTTTGAAGCCTTAAGCTTCAAATTGAAGCATTTCTAGTTCTTTTCCATTTTACAATCTAATAGATCCATGGTATACGTGAAGCTAGAGAGCTCAAGGTATTGTTGATCCTGTATTTAAGTTGGTGCAACAAAATAATTTTGATCTTTTTTCTCCACAATCTCACCTTCAACGAACTAGGAGTTTTCCTCCTACCAATGTCAAATCTCTAATACCAGGTGAAGCTTCTATTTTTAGCACTAGCAGAGTTTTATCCATGCATACCCCATAAAAGTTTGTTATCCCTCCTTTTAATTTTCACATCATGGCAGCCCATGGTCCTTGTGGTAACACTTTTAGCCCTCTCAATCTAACCCCACCTTTACATGAACTACCTCATAGTTCAAGAAAGAATTTTCCAAAGTTCTAAGGTGATGGGAAGGTTCATCTTGATGAGCATATTACAGCTTTCTACATAGCATGTGGTGTAATAGGAATTGAATATGAGGATATAGTGGTAAGACTATTTTTAGAAACATTGCAAGGTGTTGTCATACATTTGTTTTACCATCTCCAAACTCAAACTATAACTGACTAGAATACTCTCAAGGCCAAGTTTGAGGCTAGGTTCAAACCTGTAAAAGATGTTCATGCTTTATTAGCTTAGATTACACAAATGATGAAGGAGCCTCATGAGCCTATGCAAGACTTCATTCCTAAATTCAATAAGCTGAGGAATAGGATCCTTACAATCGCTCAACCAACACTGGAAAATATTAAGTACTTTTTTTTATCAATTATTAACTTCCCAAAGTTAGTTTTCTATTGAGGTGGGTTAGCCTTATAGATCTTTTTGTAGCTCATATTTTGGATACTGAGGTCAAAGATGATCTCATCCTGGTAGGTAAGATAAGAAAATATTCTAATAAAAATAAATTTTTCTCATCTACTAAAAGTTCTTCTACAAGCACTACTGATCCTATGGTGTAAAAGTTAGAAAATAAATTGCTAGCTTTGAAAAGCCAAATGTACCAAGGTATGTTTGCTCCTTCTTATAGAGATATACCAAGGAAGACATTTCCCAGCTATTCATATCAAGGCAATGCTACCAAAAATCAAGGCCATCCCAATCGTCTTCCTCACATACAAGGGAAGCTTGCCATTGAAGTAGCACTGGCCAACTCAACAGTTGGTTATCATGAAGCCAAACATGATCTCTCTTTCCAACCTAAGTTGGACCAAGAAGATGATGCTAATATATTTTCAGAAGGAGAAGAAGAATTATCTGGTGACTCCAACATTGGTTTTCTAAATTATCAAGATGTAGTTAAGAAAAAGGGAGAAGTGTTTGATGGATCATATGTTATTTTTACTAGGTCCCAAAACTAGTCAACTCAACAAGATGATAAGGGAAAAGTAGGATAAGAACCTCACCCTATAATCTCAATTGCTAGATAGGAGACTTCACAGCCTTTCCAATCAAATGACCTCGTGCCCAGTAAGATAGTAAGTACCTTAAACCATCTTGTACCTTATGCTTCAGTTTTACAAACTAGTACCACATCAAATAAAAACTAAAATGATGGATTTTTTCCTCCAATCCTAGTTCATTTTAGTTATTTGATATAATTGATCATGCTTGAGTACTTATAAGCTAATCTTGAATAGTTTGATAGGTTGGCTGAATACGTCAAAATGAAATTGTCCCTATAGGACAAGATTTTTCAAAAGTGACTCATGATCCCCCAAAGAAAAAATCCATCCAAAATAATCTTGTTACTACTCCTCTTGTTTCCCCTATAAAAATAGAACCTTTCTATGTTTCTCTATTGATCAATGGTCATAAGTTGAGCAACTGTATATTAGACTCTAGAGCTTTTGATAATGTTATGCTCTCTAAGGTAGTAGATTCTCTTGGTCTTACCTTAACTAAGAATTTTGGGAGATGTTTATCCATCGAAAACAAGCAAGTACCACTTTTAGGTCAAATCAAAGATGCTCAATTTGTGTTTGCTTTTCTAGATAAGAGGATTAAAATGATAGTCTTAGTGGCCAATGTTTCAGCCTCATATGGCATTCTACTTAGATGTAATTTTTGTAAAGATGTAGGTGGAGAATTGAATATGTATCTGTTTAAATCAAGGATACCTATTAAAGGCATCATGAAAAAGTTGCTTCCTAAAAAAGAGTCAAAATATATTGTCACCCAAACATCAAACCCTGAAGCTCAAATTTTGTTTGAATCATTAGGAATGGATAATTATTTTTTGACCACTGAAGATGTTTTTAGCTCATCAGATGAAAGTTCATTAGGTAAAAATTCAAGAAATTCAGATAGAAAATTAGAAGAATTGTTAGAGAAAAGTTTAGGTAAGAAAGAATCTTCCCCCACCAATGAAGAGAAATTTTTAAGAAGATTAGATTCTAATGATGTTTAGATTTAAGAATTCGATGGTAGCTACTCTTCTACTAGTTCTAGAGCTAGAATTGTTTTGATATATCCTCAAGGAGAAATTTTTCCTTATTCATATAAGTTACAGTTCAACAATACCAACAACACCACTGAGTATGAATCTTTGTTGCTTGGATTAAAATTTGCTCATGCTAGAGGTGTCAAGATTAATCATGCTTGAGGAGATGCTAAATTGGTGTTTTGTTAGGTAAGGAATCTATACCAAACCAAAAATGAAAGGTTGTGATATTATCACAATCTTGTATGGGATTACATTGAAAGTTTTGATGCTTTTAATATTTCTGTGATGCCAAGGGAGTTTAATAATCATGTAGATTCATTGGCTATCTATGTGACCCTCATGGTTCCTCATAAATATTTCAAAGGGAACAAGTACACTATTGACCTAGTCTTCTGACCAAGTGTACCTGATAATGCCAACTAGTGGCAAGTGTTTAATGGTGATAATCAAATCATCAATTTTCTCGAAAAGATGGATGGCTTTGAGGAACTTTATTTTGAAGGAAGTGAATCTCCACCACGAGAATAAGTTCCTAAAATAGATTAAAAAATTGGTAAAGAGTTTCTTCAACTCAAAGGGAATAAAATTCCAAAAAGTTTGGTTTTTCTTGAAAAGTAATTTGATAAGCATGATGGGTATATCAAGCAGTGATAAACGGATTCAAGTTCCTCTAAGGAATTTGATCAAATAAATTTGAGTACGAAAGAAAATCCCAAAATGGTCAACATTAGGAATTATTGCACTTCTGATGAAAAGCTCAAATTCATTACTCTTCTTTATCATTACATTGATGTTTTGGCATATTCTTATGATGATTTGAGATCTCTTAGCCCTAAAGAAATTTGGCATGAAATTCCTCTTAAAGTTGGGTCATTGCCTCACAAGCAGAAACAAAGGAAATACAACCCTAAAATATCAGGTACTATCCTTTTTGAGATCTAAAAGATGTCAAATGCTAGAATA
This sequence comes from Torreya grandis, assembly GCA_037957365.1. Classification (NCBI taxonomy): domain Eukaryota; kingdom Viridiplantae; phylum Streptophyta; class Pinopsida; order Cupressales; family Taxaceae; genus Torreya; species Torreya grandis. The sequence continues at coordinate 762,025 of JARHVA010005901.1, read as the reverse complement.
ATTTTTCCAATCCATCATTACACCTAGATCACTAACATAATTCCCATAAGGAAAAAGAATGGAGAAATTTGTATCTGTGTTGATCTTAGAAACTTGAATCAATCTTCTCTAAAGGATAACTACCCCATACCCATCATGGATCAAGTATTGAAAATAGTGACTAGCTCAAAAATGTTATCAATATTAGATGGTTTTTTTTTGGTATAATCAAGTGGAAGTCAATGAAGCAGATCAATATAAAACCACTTTCACTACACCTTGGAGCACATTTGCATATCAAAGAATGCCTTTTGGTCAAATTAATACTGGTGCCACCTTCTAGAGAGCAATGGATATTGCCTTTAAGATGAAATGGGGAAGTTTATTGTGGTATATGTTGATGACTTGACCATTTTTTCCAAACATCATCATGATCATGTGCATCATTTACAATAAGTGCTAGAATGTTGTTGACAAAATGATATTTCTCTCAATCCTAAGAATTCAATTTTTAGGTTTATAAAAGGTAAACTTCTCAGTCGCACTATATCCTGAGAAGGCATAAAAATTGACTCAAAAAAAGTCAAATCTATCCAAAATCTTACTCTTCCTGCTAGTAAGATTGTAGTTCATTATTTCTTTGGAAAGGTGAATTTAATATGGAGGTTCATTCCTAAATTCACAAAAAAACTTGCCACATTGTTTACATGATGAAGGGTAAGGACACTTTATATTAGACTACAGGAGGCAAAGCAGTATTTGAAGATATTAAGAAATCTATCACCCATGCCTCGATCTTGGTTTATCCTGATTATACCAAAGACTTCATAGTAAATAGCTATGATTCTGAACATATACTTTCAGCCATTTTGGTTCAACAAAATAAAGGTGTGGAATCTCCCATATCATTTATGAGTTGTCCTCTCAAAGCTCATGAATTGAAATATTCAAACATGGAGAAGTATGTTTATACTATAGTTAAGGCAGTAAAACATTTCAGATTCTATATCCTGAATTCACATATTATTATTTTGGTGCCTGATACAATAGTGAAATCCATTTTAACTCAACAAGATTTTGGTAATAAAAGGGGCAATTGGATTACTAAAATTTAATATTTTGATCTTGATATCAAACCTACTAAACTTGTGTAGGGAAAAGGTCTCTACTAATTAATTACTGATAACATATCATGGAATATAGGACATGAAGAAATAGAGGTTGAAGACATGCCTAAAGTTCTCTTTGTCACTACTACCGATGAGTGGTATTCCAATATCACTCATTTTCTTACCTATGATGAGTGTTCTACCCATATATCTCATAAATAAATAATAAATGTTAAGTTGAAACCTGCTAACTATGTCTTGTGGGACAATGGTTTGTACAAAAGAAGCCTTGATGGGGTATTTCTTTGTTGTGTGGATAAAGTGAAATAAAGTAAATTTTTGGAGTCCTTCCATAATTTACCTTGTGGAGGACATTTTTTTCACCTATGATGACTCACAAGATTCTATGTGCTAGATACTATTGGCCTACACTATTTCAAGATGCATATAATTGGGTATGTAGGTGTGAGTTGTGTCAATAGTTCATTGGGAAACCCAAGTTGGTTGCAATACCTCTCAAGCCAGTGGTGAATGGAGAACATTTTCAACAATGGCATATTATTTTCATTGGCATCATGAACCCATCCTCAAGTGTTAGACATGACTTTATTCTCATCATGATAAACTATTTTACCAAGTGGGTGGAAGCGATTCCAACTAAGCATGCTACTTCAGAAGTGGTATGTAATTTCCTTAAAAAATATATTATTTCCCAGTTTGGAGTCCTAACCAAGATTATAAAAAATAATGTTACTTGTTTCTCTTTTCATGAGGTTACTAAGTTTTGCTACTATTACAATATTATTCTCTCCCACTCCTTTGACTATTATTCGGAGGGAAATGGTCAAACAGAATTAAGCAACAAAAATCTAGTTACTATTATTAAGAAACTGGTAGACGATAATTAGAGAACTTGGCACAAAGCATTATTAAATGATTTGTGGGTAGACATGATTACACCCAAAATGGCAATAGGTATGTCACCATTTAAAATTTTGTATGGTTTGAATGCGAAAATACCAATCACCTTGGAACTACCAGCACTAAAGTTGGCAAAGGCAGTCAAAGATCAAACTTTCAACAATTATATTGATCAAAGGATCATGTGCTTAACTGAACTAGAAGAGCAACGAACTATGGTAGTATATTGTATTACTTCACATCAAAATCAAGTAAAAAAACTCTTCGACAAGAGAGCAAGGATTCATGATTTGCAAATTGGAGATAAGTCTTGTTGTGGGACAAGAGGAGAGAACCAAAAAGAATGCATGCAAAATTAGATTCCTTGTGGAGAGGTCCATTCACCATTCATCAATTCTATGGTGAAAATAGTCTCTTACTAGAATATCAAGATGGAACACCATTCTCACTACCTCATAGTGGGAAACATTTGAAGCACTTCAATCCTTGAAGTATTAGATAAGTTTATTTGTATAGTTTTATGTTTTTATTCATCTTTATTTTAGTTTTTGTGTCTTTTTATTATTGGTAGCTTAACTCCATGGCCTAATGACATGGATAAAGGCACTTGGATACTGGTTTCTACTCCCTTCAATTCTTTCAAATTTTAATCGATGGAAGTTCCCCAACTAGAGCTAGCTGTTGTCCCCAAAATTAGTTATGCTTATTTTGGTGGACAACCCCTATGAAACTTGTCTGTTTCATGAACATACTCTAAGTTCATCATTAGAGACAAGTTTATATTGATCTTGAGTGTAGTTGACTAGCATCTTAAAAAATTCACAACATTCCCTCATCAATATTTCTCAAAAATATAAAACTCATTGTAGTCTTGATGCAATTAGAATATCAGACTTCGATAAATTTCAAGAAGTCAATTTTGTTTCTTACATGTAAGGTCGACAAACATTGCCACTATTGCATGTTTCTCTTTTTGTTTTATGTAAAGGCATAATTTTTTTCCACCCTTATACCCTTTGTCTTTTTATTTTTCATGCAGGAGCCGTGAAAACCGCCACCTTTGCATTTTCTGGCCCTCTCATGCAGGAGCGGCAATTTTTTCTTCCCTTGCATATTTTTCACCTCCACATGCATGGGTGGAAACATTTTTTGCCCTTACATGACCTTAGTTTTTTCACACAAAATTTATGACCATCCGTGCAGAGTGGTTGGCATTGGTTTTGGGCCATTTTAATGATAATTTCTATCTCATTTTGATTATTTTGAGTTGTCTGCTCCCCCTCCCTATAACTAGTCGATAGTGCAAATGAGTAGGGTTGTGATTTCACTAGCTTCAAGCATAGGATTTTGATTTAATAGGTAGGTTTTTCATTCTTCTCTTTTGTTTTTAGGTTTTCATTTTTTGTTTGTTCTCTTTTCTTTAAAGGTTCAATTTTTCCTTTTTTCTCCTTTCTAGGTTTTATCTTTCTTTTTTCCTCCTCCCTCTCTTCCGTGAAGAGACATCCTAGGTGAAAGCCTATAAAATCTATGTAAAGGTGGATAAAATTTCCACCCTTACATAATACCTTGCATCTCATGTAATGGCAGTGATTTTTGCTGACCTTACCTAAGTTTTATACTCCATTTGTAAGGGCAAAACTTTTTTCCACCCCTGCATAAACCCAACATGCAAAGGTGGCAAAAATTGCCACCTATGCATCAATAAAAACATGCAAAGGTGGTGATTTTTTCCTCTTGTGCATGCTAGCACCTCAACATGCTACATCGGTGATTTTTTTCACCAGTACCCCCATATGCAAGGGTGATAATTTTTGCCGCCCCTGCATACTTTTTCTTAGATTTCCCAACTCTGGGAAATTTTGAATTTTCACTTTTTTGAGCCCACTTTCCTTTGGCTTTTCAGCATGCTCACACTTTAGCCCTTTCAAGCACATTCCCATGGTCATAATCATCAACATGTGGTTTTCCTAGATTTCTAGTATTTCCCTTGATCTCATGATCATGATTTTTATTGCAGTTTCTCTTATGGGTCCTTCTTCATCAACATCCTTTTGAAAAAATCTCTTCCAGATGACTAAGGTTTCTCCAAAGAAGTTGAAGATAATGAAGTATAAGTATCAAGGTGTTTTTATAATCACCTCAGTTACTTCTAATGTTGATGACATTAGAGATATAGAGATTGGTCACATGGATATGGCTAAGTTCATGGAAAGAACTAAATCAAGTAATCCCAGTGATGAGATGAAGAAGATAATCAAAATTAATATTCACCTAGTATATTCTTTCCCTATAACAACTCACAACATATAGTTTGTTCTCTAGTGTGCTTAGTTATATGACAAGGATACCATGGCTGTGTCAGACACTAGTGGTAATGTGGTGATTAGACTAGACCCTAAGTTCATCGATAAAGTGTTCATGTGTCCTCCTACTACTGAAGTATTAAAGCTTGATTTCATCGAAGCACAAAGATAATATGACAAAGATCCTAAAAGAGCAAAGAATGTAATCAATAATAAATGACTCAAGACTCCAAGGTCAAATTTATCAAGATGGCTACAGAGATTTCCAAGAAGTGACTTTATAGAAGGAGTCAATGACCTGATCACTCTTCTCAGTAGGGTAAGAGGCTTACCTACTTCCTCACAGTTTCATGAATGGATGTACCCCTTCATTAAGATAATCCTCCAAGGCAAACAAGTCATTTTATGGGGAGAACAAATCATCAATGCTCTGCATGAGTAATTGACAAAGGTATCCACTACTTCTAAATTCTACATGGCTTCATACCTAGTGTATATTACAGCTTCGATGAGAACCTTTCCAAGTTTGACATGAGAAGGAGATAAGAGAGTAACCCCAATATATTAATATTAATCTTAGTTGACATTGAAGGGCTCTATTCATAATTTTAGGAGAGTGAATGATGTTTTTGTTATGTTATTTCTATGTCTCTTTGATCCTCAATTAGAACAAAAAAAAGTGTTAGACAAAGCCTAGACAATTGTGAATGACTTTGGTTGTATGTTCTTGTAATTTCCTTCTTTTTCTTACCTACGAGTTGGATTTTTCCAAGGTCATCCTTATATGCTTCCAAGATTCCTTTCAAATAAATTGGTCTTGATGGATCTATGTAGACAAATAATTATCATACATAATAAATAGATAAAACTCAAGAAACCCGATTTTAAGTTCCCAATTGAAATTGGCAAGTTTTCAGTGTTAATCACTGGAAAAGCTAGAGTTATGGAAATTGAAATGCAGCTTGTAACCATGAGGCATTTAAAAAGGAGACTAAATTTTGATTATAGGGGTGTAAAGGATATGATCAAGAGGAAAAATTAGTTTCAAGAGCCCATGATCGAAGATATTTGGGTGGATCTGAGGACTATAGAAGGCATCAGGAAAATATACTATAGTAGATTATCTCTTAAGTAGATAGAATATTTGGGACTTGTTGATATCCTTGAGAATATAGTGGATGATGGATATTTGATCAATAATAGATACCATGCTGAATATGTCACCAATGCCCCTCTTCCCCCAATCCAATGGTCATAAAAAGAGTTGACTTCCTTAAGGAAAAGATTTGAACCAACATTGGCAAACACCAATGATTGGTTAGCAAATAACGGAATCACTTTGAAAGAGTTTATCATAGGATCAGAAGGTGAATTTCAAGAGGAAATAACAAAAAGAGAAAAAAATAAGATGAAAAATAAAGGTGATGTTCCTTCTTCTTCTAAGCCACATAAGCCTAAAATCATATTTTTGATGAAGAAGTTGAAAATTATGGAAAAATAACCAGAAAAATTAGATATGGAAGTAAAGAAGCAAAGCACCAAAGAGACAGTAAGAAAATAGATGGAAACTGATGATAGGCCCATAGATTAATGAGAGAAGGAAATTTTTCCTCCTCAAGAGAATTTACATCAAGAAAGAAGAATTTTTTCTTCCCTACCGAGCACACCTGTTGCAAATCCTTCACCTATTTCTCCAATTAGTGTTCCCTCTTTAGGATCACCCTCTCCTTCCAAAGTAATTTTTGACAACCATCAAGGATCTTTTGGAGATTTTCTTTATTCCTTAGGATCAATTCTTATTTTGTCATCTCCATCTTTTGATATCCAAGATAGTTCTACTCTCGATCACTCAGTACAAGGTGCATTTGTTACTGATACTCCACCTATTATTTCCACTACCAGTGTGAGTGCAACTCTAGTAATGCTAATAATGGAGATTGATACTAATGTCAATACTTCTATGATCCCACCTTGGTTGTCATCATATATGCCCAAAATAAAAAAAACAAGCCATCTCTCTAGATGACTTTGATTTCAAAAAAATGGTGTCAGTAAAAGTCAAAGCTCCCAAGAAGCCAAAAAATCTTTCAAAGATAATTGGGGATAAGTGACACAAATTTCTGGAAGTTGTAAGACCTCCACATGATGCAACTATTGAAAATTTTGATGTAAGTGACTACTCTATCTCTAGAGTTTAGTTAGGTAAGATAACTCATGAAAGTGATAAAAGCAATATGTAGTCAGCTATGGACATTTTGGTTCAAAAGTTTGATAGAGAGAAAGAGATGAAGGATCATTATAAAGCAAGGGTGGAACAGTTGACTTCATTGTTAAGAATCATCACTTTCACTCCATAAATAGTAACACTATAAGCCATTTCCATAGAAGATCCCATGATTCAAAAAGTGGAAAAGACCTATCTCAAGGGGAAAGTACTTGAAGAGTACTTAGACAAGATGTATACACAAGGAATATCCTTGCTCACAGAGATATCTGAAAAAATGAATAAAATGAGAAAAATAAGAGTAGAATTGGATGATCTTATTAATATTATTTCTCAAGATATTGAAAGCATAAGAAAGTATCTTGATAAATGGATGGATATGAAGAAGTTAAAATTGAGCACTCTAATATCAATTGGCATAATTGTTGATAGATCTCTTACACTGAAAATAAAGAAGCATTGATATATAGAAGTCAAGTGCTTAAAGAATTGATTGGTGATCTTGAATCATCAAAGGACCTCAGTGAACAAAGTAACATTAGCCTTTTGCATAAATTGGAGGAACTACCTTGCAAGCTTACATCGTAAGACAACCAATTTGTTTCAAAAGAAGAAATGATTCAAGAATTTTAAGGTATGTTCTTAAAGGAATTTGAAGATAAGGCATTCTCATTAGCCTCCATGGACAATATCCTAGATAATTAGTTAACTCTAGATAATTTGAAAACTAGGTTAACTAGTCATGCAAAATTATTCACAATAGTGAGAGATGCCATAGTCAGGGTGAAGGTGATTTTAAAGAATAATGTTATTATAGATAGTATCAAGATATAAGCAGCTATCACCATGTATGATGCTCACATGAAGAAAGATGGGGCTACAAATTGATTCAATTTTCCTTTGATTTAATTTTCATTTTTTCAAATGCACTTTTGTAACCACTTTAGACATTTGCACATGTAATTTTGTCATGTGTAATTACATGTAAAAATATGGAAAATCCAAAGTCAACAAAGATTTCTTCTTTGACTAGGTCAAAATATTTGTCTTTTATAAATCCTCAAGGCCTCTCCTTATAAATAAAGAGAGCCTCTTTTGTAATAGATATCTTTTAGGAATTACAAGAAAAACTCTACCCAAATTGAGATGCCTTTTGAGACTTTGTGCTCAGATTGTAAATCATATTTTTTTAAATGAATGAGAAAGCAAGTGACTTTTCAAACTTTGTATTGGAATAACTTGTGTTGTTTAGGAAATTGTTCTTACGTCCTTTTCCTAATGCAATCTTATCTATTTTATTAAATAAGAAGAGTGAGTAAAGATAATCTAGAAGATGTTCGGAAGTTAATTATGGTGACTTTGTGCTACTATAATTGTCTTTAGTTTTTTTTTTTGTATTTTAGTATGAGGGGTATTGGAAAGGCTTTGAAGTACTTTTATCCTTTATGCTCATATACCTTGTAGTTTTCAGTGGAGACTTTGGGCTGCACTTCATTCTACTATTATATAAGTTATAAATTAGTAAGAGAAGCAACATAAGACTTTGCACTTTCATGGGTTTCTTGTGGATTCAATTTATATCAAGGATGTTTTCCTTTATTTTTAAATATCATTTCTGAAAAAAGAGAAATGGATGGTATGATTTCACCCCTGAGTTAATTTTTAGTTAGATTAGGTGGTAGTATTTTATAGGGAACCTCCCCTTGCTGAGAGGAGAGATTTATCTCATTATGTTGTGGATGATATACCCATTTTTCCTTTAGTTAGTTGACGACAAAATATTCACCCAACATAAATTAATAAAGAAAAATCCAAAATTAGTAGACTGTAATTAGCTCTTATATCTACTATTTGTAGACTTCCCACATCAATCAGTCTACCTACTATCTAATTAAGTTACAATCAACTTTTATAGCACAAGTAGACTTCCCACATTGATCAGTCTACACATTATTATACAACTTACCAATGGCATGGACTTGTCTTCTAGGGTTCTTTGGTCACCTATGGAAAAGCCAATCACTCCACTACCCACATATTTCATTTTCCTCTACCCATTGATTAAAATCCCTACCTATCACCTAACAATGAATCTAAGGGATTATGATCTTACTTGGTATGAAGTGGTCAAGATACTAGTTTTCTTAATAAAACATGCTCTTACAAAACATTTGATGAATTTATGATCCATCTATGGATTATTATTATTTGGTTCTCACTAGCAAAAGGCACCATGTTCTTTGTCTTATACAAACATGTGAATGTAAATGTCACATTTACCTATGCCACACCCATACCCTCTTATTATTAACCAAACATCACATTTTATTTAAAATTTTAAATCATTAACCAAACATCACATTTTATTTAACATTTTGTCAAAACATACGTAAAATTAACATCATGTGTTAATCATAGAATAAAAACGATCTATAAACCATAACATCAAAATTAACATACAAAATTACATTATTATTAACTTATCAAAACATCATCATCATATGAAAATTACATCATACCTGATACCATCAATGAAAGAGTGTCATAATCAAAACTTATACATCAATAAACAACAAATCATAATCAAATAACCACATCATTCTATAATCATCATATCTTAAATCAGAATCACATGCCTAAACTATGCAAAATAATCATCAACATCATATATCTCCTACATAAATATTCATTTCATAAAGCATGAACAACATAATCTCATCTCAAAACACATCTTTGTGTGTGTGTGTGTGTGTGTGTGCGCGCGCGCACACACACGTGCACATGTGCATGTGTGTGTGTCAATAAATAAACATATCTATGGCTCACATATACATCTCACATCTCAATGCATAGGCCAATGTCAAAATATCAAAATACATCACATAAGATCTCTACTCATGACCCTGGAACACCTAAACTAGAACTTATAGCACCTGTACCTATACCTATCACAGGTGGAGGCCCTATTGGCTAACCTACTACCATAACCCACAGACCTTGTGTTGTAAGTGTCTCTCTACCATCCAAGTTAACCTGGTACTCTCCCCATCTCTACTCATTATGACACTATGCTAGTAAAATGCCCTCATTATAACATAACTCCTATATGGCTACTAAGCACCTGACATGTATCACAGAACCTATAGGTGCCATTGCTACTCTATTGGGCTACATAAAGAGTCCCTCTCTTGAGTCACCAAGCTAAGTTAGGTCCTCACCTAATCCTGCTCTCTTGTCACTGACATAATCTACCCTTGTAAGCTAGCCACATGACCTTATAAAATGGTGACCTATGCTTGCACCTAGTCTCTCTGTACTCAATCCTCCCAAATAGACTTGAAGAGTGGTAATCTATCCTTGAAGAGAAATAATTTTCCCTTTTAACATAGTAATCTAGGCATGTGCTACTATCAATAGTGCTACTACCTATGGATCTCCTTATGCTAGTACCTGTCTTGGGTCAATATCCATTAGCAACTACTCACCATATTTGAAACCAAAATATATGGTTGTATACCTCCCCTAAAAATAATTAGGGTAATTAGTTTTACACCCAACATCATCCCCATCTATGAGGGAGAGCTCCTCACTATCTAGTCACTCCTCTTGTGACTATGGCTTGGGTAGGAAGAACTTGACATCCTCCCTCTTTTATCATATAAATTCTAATGGGATACCTTGTACTAGACCAAACTATTATTGAACCCACTTAAAGGGGATGTGCTCTATCTCCCCATCATGCATCCTATAGACCCATCTCTAGCTCTACAAGGATAAGGTGTGGAACCTATATCCAACCCATATTGGCCATGTCCAATATGGCCTCCACACTACATTATTAGGAACTAAGCACTCCAAATTTCCTCTAAACTAATCAATATCTTGAGACCCACCACCCACACCTATCATGGCCCCATCTCTCCTCCATCAGTAAAATTTGACCAAATAATTTTTCAACTAGTACCCCTCTATTAGAAGGCCTAGGGGTCTTAATACTAATATGTGTTCAAATTCCCAACAATGTAGAACAAACCCCACATTGATGTCATATTGCCTATGAGCCCTAAACCCCCATAGCTCTATGTATATCTGCACTAGTAGAATTTGTGCCCATCTGAATATAATTCGACCAAAAAATAACTCCACCAAAATCCCCAACAACACACTAGGTTATCTCCATCTAATAGAATTTGGCAATGCATAATAAGTAATTATTAATTGCAACATATTCAACAAATGTCTTTCTCTATATCTCTTTAGTATAGTGGCTTAATATTTAAGCATCTAGCATGGAACTATGCCACACCTGCATCATCCCTAAATAACATCTCTAAACACTCATCGATCTCATCCCCCTCTATGTGATAAATGGGATCTCTATGGATGGGTAGACATGTAATCCAATGTACATCCTCTAATAAGATGTATATCTCTCCCATCGACAACTAGAAGGTATTAGTCATCAGATCCCATCTCTTGATGAGGGTAACTATCATCCCAACATCCCTAGGAAGGCACTAGTAATACCACATCACTCTAAAACCCACCACCTCTATGGGACATTAGTCCTCCAATGACATCACATCCCTCACCTCTATAAACATCTTAGGTACCCAATCTCATAGCTATATCTTCTCTCATTCTTAAAAAAACATTTGTATCATGAATCAAATCAAGAACCTACCCTATTTTAATTACCTATACACACAAAAACTAATTTTTCACTTGATTTCCTCTATACCCATATTTTTTTAGTTAACCCCACCTTTTACTATCCTAACTAGACCCACATTTGCCTCAAAATTGTTATATGTCAACTTCAACTCCTAAATCAACCCACATATTATTTTCCCACCTCAACTAACACACACACACCTACTTATTTCCTTCCCCCTAACTCTACCTCTCATCCATCCCAACTAACCTCTTACCCCATTCCTACCTCAACTCTCCTCACCCCAACCCAACTTACCACCCAGCCCTCCCAACTCCTCTCTCCAACCCAACCCATTGACCACTAATGATTCTCCCCAACCATCAATGGTTTCCTTAATGTATTTTCCCCTAGGATCGACCACCACTAGTTGGGGACAACCACTGATGGTCACTATTTGTTGATCATCAGTGGTGCAATTTGACCCCTTGACCTCCTCCTAAAAACCTAACTCCCTCTAAACCACCCATAACCTCCTCTCTCTAACCTAACACATTTATACCTACCTCTCTACAAATAATACACCCCTAAAACATCTAATCTTGTAAACAAAAACTAGAAATAGCCAAACCTCAAAAACCATAATTCCCTAATTTATCCTACTTAGTTATCTTTTTATTATTTAATTCACATATTAAAATTCACTTCTAATTTAAGACATAGCTTACCTTGTTTTGTGACTAGTGGTACCACCTTAGTTCATGTCTCATAACTTATCTTATAATGCCTTCAACATCCATCTCAAACCCACCATCTCTCTCCACCACCAATATCCTCTTGCCAACTCATTAGTACACTACACTATGGAACACTCTTCATACCACCACTCAAAAAACACAAATCACAAAGCTCTAATTTACTAATGAGGATAACTTAGGCCCTCATTGACCTTTGTCTATGGTTTTAGGGTTTTGACCAAACTATTGATAGCTGGATAAGCATTGATGGTTGACCCTAACTGTTAATGGTTCCAACATCGTCAATGATGGAACTTAACCATTGATGATTATCTAACCATCATGATTAACCCTGACCATTAACAGTTAGGGTTCAGCTTTCTAAAAAAAATTCTTTCTTTCTTGTCACCTTAACCAGACTCTTGACCTACTTCTACATGGGGTAACCCATTTGTTACCTCATTATGAGTCCCGTCTCCCAAAAATTAAGAACTACATTGGGCCTGAAGTCTATATTATATTAATTATCCATTAGACTATGTAGGTAGCATCCTCTTGCCTCATGAATTAGGAGTTAGCTCAACCGCCCCTACCTAACTAATAACCTAACCCATTTACCTTCACCTATCTTGACATCGATACCAACCTCTTTGCACACATTGTGATGAATTTTCTTAGATCATTATGACCACCTTGACCAACTTTGCCATGATGAAACTTTTGCATACATACACTCCCTCATGCATGAACTAAACATTTGTGTTCTTCTCAAGAGGAATTCCTACCTTGGATACCTAAGTAAACACCAACCCTTTCTAGGCCACCTAATGAGTGTGACTCAATTAGTTATGCCTAACACTAAGGAATGGTTACCTTCTCACTTATCCTAAGACATGGCCTTATTGATCCTAACATGGTAATATTTTCTTTGCATGCTTTTGGCTCTCACACTTAGTCACACTTTGCATGTAGTAAGGTCAACAACCTTGTAACCTCCCTTTTACTTTTCGTCAAACCCTGACGAAATTCACCCATACCTCATTGACTCCTAATTTTAAGGGGGAACACATCTTCCCTCACACAATTGGGGTAACTAGACTTAGAACTTGAACAACTACCTATTTTTATTCTACAGCTTGATTAAAGCTACATAACAAAAAGGGGCAAAATGTAGACATTTAAAAAATACATAATGATAATTTTTGATGTCATCTTAACTTATGGACCCCACCTAACCTACTAGCACCTATTTATGACTTCATTATTTCAAACACCATCTAAACATATCACATAAGTCAGGCCCTTTTCACCAATTTAATCATGGCCCTCAACCATCTCCGATTAGGATAATCATTGACAGTTGACCCTAACCATTGATAGTTGTGGTCATAAACCTCACCTTAAGCTTTACAATCATTTTTAGCTTTGTTTGAGAACAACATCCTCCAAAATGGAAACTTGCTTTAAAACTATCTTTTAAAAATGAACAAAAATAAGCATCTTTATCTTCCCAACTTAGTAACTTTCCCTCAAAGTTTCCCTCCTCACTTAGCAAGGTTTTACTATAAATGTAGGGCTCTTGGAGGGGTTTTGTATCTAGAAATTCGCATCCAAATTCTCTTGTTCTATTTATGTAGGCATCCAAGACTATGAAGCTCTATCCACATGACTTTTGAAGGTAGGAGTACTATTATGCTATTCAACTCAAATCAATTTTCAACTATCATTCACTTGGAAGAATTTGTTCATTATAACATTAGCTTATGATAGCTTAAAATTATGAGTGTGAGGCCTTCTATTTATAGATTTTTCAAATGGGATAAGATCAACCATGACTGTCTATCTCAAGTTGAAGATGTGTGTCCATGAATTAAACCAATTATGTAAATAAAATACATAAATACCCTCATCATGATTTAGGAATAAGGGCCATTAATGAGGAACAAAAAGGCTTAATTAGATATTTGTTGTACTTATGGCCTATGGATGCCAACTCAAAAAAATGATGTCACATGATGATGCAAATATTAGAAATTAATTTCCAATCAATAAATATTCAATAATTTTCATGGAATTCTTATTTAAGCTCATAATTTGGTTTAATTTGCCTAAGTAATATTAAACAATTTAGTGAATTCTTTAGAAATTGGTGCACAAATTAATCAAACTGGTCTAAATGTCATATTATTGGGTCAAAATTTTATTGGAGTGTAATTATAAGATGATGTTAGTTTTATATGGACCAATATCCCATTTAGGATGTTGTTGACACAAAATAACACATTCACATGTTGTGTGCTTCTAAATTAGGGGAATTTAGTGGTTTAGAGTGTCAAATCATGTTATTATCATTTTGGTTTGAAATGATTTGGGAAGAACTATCAATAACATAAAATGCATCTCCTTATTTATGGATATTTAAGCCTAAATTGGCACTTATATATGAAAAGTTCTAACCATTTAGTGCATTTTAGTGTTTTTAGCCCAAATTGTGATGTTCGGTATAAATTGGTATGAAGCTTGGTTAGAGGTAATTGGTTGCCACTTTTAGGTGTCTATAGTATTCCCTTGTTTGGGAAGGCATTTCAAGTTATAGATACAATAACATCTTTTCAAAGAATGAAAAGGTCCTACTTTCCTATGACTTCAATGGTAATGGATGAACTATATGTGCCCCCTCTAGGGAATGATTGTCAAAGGGGTCAGTAAATAGTCCCTCAAAAGAAGGAAATGAGTGGACCAAAAAAATAAAAAGTGATGGGGTGAAAACACAATGATTTTCCTAAAAGGGGTTAAAATCATTGTTAATGTAGGTGGGATAGTGTACAATGGTTTTCCCAATGGTGGTTATAATCATTGTATCCTAATAATGGTAAATATGATATGATAACACAATGATTTTCCCAAAGGCAATTAGAATCATTGAAGATGCAGGTGGAATGATGCACAATGGTTTACCCAAAGGTGGTTATAATCATTATACCCTAATTATGAAAAAAAAGATTGATGGTTGGTGATTTAAAACATGATAATGACAAATTGATATAGAGGATAAAGATGAATTAGGACAACCTCCTAGTAGGAAGATACTTATCCAAACTAACAAAGGTTAAAATTATTTCATTACTTAATTACTTTATTTGGGATAGGATTGGGCATGGTGTTGATTCCAAGGAGAGATGTCATTGTTCTACTATTGTATAGACTTCTCAAAGCTTATTTTTGTTATAGCACATGATAGGAAGCATCATTATAGAAAACCATGAGAAATTGGCTAAAATATGCATAAGAACTGACTTTTGATATCTAATATTCAATTGAAAATAATGCACCAATGATAAAAACCATGATGACAATGTTTATACATGAATATGGATGGATTCAGGAATAAGTGTGAAAGGAATCACCTAATGAATGCAAATAGATTTGAATCAAGGAAATAATACATAAAGTAAACAAACAAGCACATAAATAAGAAATAAATAAACAAAATAAACAAACAAACAAAATGATGCACATCACCCCTAAAAAATAGGTTATAACCCATCAAACAAATAAGATAGGAAAATAGAAGAAAAGGAAGGGGGTAGACGAGCTATCTATATAAGCCCTAAGCAGGTGGATGTTGCCTACATAGTTTCATGGATGATATATCCAACAAAAACTTTAGGTTAAATGTAGATCTCCCAAGAAATTGCATAGAATAAAATGATTGATAAAGAAACATGATTGATGTGATAGAATGATATATGAATGATCTTGTAAAATGACAAGTGCATGGGATAAAAGGATAAAAATAAGGATGGGGAAACTAAATTATAAGTAATTACTTTTGACTTAGTAAGGGTTCCCAAAATCCTTAAGGTAAAGAAGTGGTCAATGTATTTGGTTTTTTTAAATGGTTTTAAAAATATTATTTTGAATTTTAGAGTATCTCAACTCAATCGAGAATGATGAGATACTAAAAGATCCAAGACATTAAAAATGGTGAAAGCATTTAAATCTTGAAAAGATGCTCACAAAATGGTGAGATCATTTCTTAGGTTGCTCTAAAAATGGTGAGAGTGTTCTAACTTGAAAGGATTCTAAAAAAATGGAGAGATATTTACTTAGGTAAATGGAAAGAGCATTCTAGCTTGAAAGGATGCTCACAAAATGGTAAGAGTATTGCTTAGGTTGCTTATAAAATAGCAAGAGTATTCTAACTTGAAAGGATGATAATAAGATGGTGAGAGAATGAAGTAAAATGGGAATTGAGATGACCGTAACATGAATCAAACACAACCCACATAATCCTGAAATGGCCTTAGGTCATAGTAGTTGCACCTTATAGTGGAGGAAGCTGACTAGTGAAGTAACTAATTCAAACAAAATAGGCACAATTAGCATAATAGATCAGTATGACATACAAATGGTAAGTTGGTACATCAAGGCATAATAAACAATTATTTCCCCTAGTTTTCCCATAGGTGGTTATAACTAGGAAACAACAACATAGATCAATGATATTAAATTTCCCATAGGAAATTATAATTAGTATATAGACTAGTGAGACACTAATTTGACCAAATGCACTTATAATTATGCCCACATAAATAAGGCATGATTTATAATGAAATAATAAATGAAGGATATAACTATAAAAACTTATATTACTCCAAAAGATGGCCTCTATTTGGAATTCTTGAAATAATTGCTAAAACTGATTCGATTCTTCATGTTGAACATGAAACCAATGGATGAACCAAGGTTAAATGGTCTAGGTAGGGAGTTTTAAAACATTTTGGTTAATAGAAAAGGTATGGTAGAATGGAATAGTGGAACACCAAAGTGATAGAATGGTATAATGGTATAATATAAATAATAAAGCCAATAATATGATACAAATTGAAATGGTCTACATAGATAATACTCTAAGTTACTCAGGTAAAGTAAGACTTGAGGTGTATAATGTTCATTGAATCATCAAGTTTGTCTATGTCTAGTGTGGTGAACCTATATGCTCTAATGCCATAATCAACAACAATGATGAAAGGACTTACCCAGTTGGGTTTGAACATTCCTTTATGCCTCTTTTTGGCCATGGTATTTTTTGGTTGTCTTTGAAAACAAGATCACCAAGTTAAAAGTTTCTATGTTTGACACACTAATTATACTAGCCATGGAAGTGGTTTTGATATGATTGTAGATTGTTCATTGCATCCAAGTGCTTCTCATCAAGTAACTCCAACTCTTTTAGGTGAGCTACTCAATAGTCTTCATCATCTAGAACATGTTTTAAAGAGAAGCATAAGGATGGTAACTCGACCTGAATGGGAAGAATGGCTCTAGTACCATGAACACGTGAGTATAGAGTGGATCCTATTAGGTTGTAGTGATTGGTACAATATGCCTAAAGGGAATAGAATATCTAAAGGTGCCAATTATAATCATCATCCTTGAAAATATTTTTCAATATGTTGAGAATGGCTTTATTTGATGCTTCGAATTGGCCATTACCTTAAGGGTAATATGTCATGGAAAAGTGTTGTGTGATGTTGTATTCAACACATAATTTTTTGGCATCCTTATTCTTTAATGATCCTCCATTATCACATATACTGTCAAAATGGATACCATAGTAGTAAATGAGTGTTAAGCATGGGATATACTGAGGGGGGTGAATCAGTATATCATATATCTTATAAATATTTTCCTTAACCAAATTCCACTTAATTAAACATTCAAGATATGCAATAAAACTCAAATAATAAACACCACACAAGATAGAGAGAGACACCAAATATAATGTGGAAAACCAATGTGGGAACAACCACGGAGAACAATCTAAAGTATATGAATGAGCACCAACCCAAACAATATTCGCAAGCTAAGCTTGCAGTGGCACCAACCCCTTTGTTGAGCACCAACCCAATAACTATTTGTGAGAACCAACCCATAGGAGCACCACACCCCTTTGCCGAGCACCAACCTAGCTACTATTCGTGAGCACCAACCCATTTACCGAGCACCAACCCATAAGAACACCCACCCCTTTACTGAGTACCAACCCAGCAACAATTCATGAGCACCAACCCTTTTGTGTATACCACACACCTATCTCTCAATATTTCTATCTCAACAAATGATAAATCAATACAACATCTCTTTCCTCTATCTCACCTTTGCTCTTCTAAGCTAGATATAACAAATACAAATAATATTCATCTCTCCTAATTGCTCTTCTAACCTAGATGTTACAATATCAAATCAACCTCTCTCTTCCATATTACAAATGGCTTCTCAAGCCTTTATTTATAACTTTCCAAATGACCTTTGGCCTTCCCCCTTTGTGACCCTTCAATCCTCATGGAAAATGGCACCAAACTTGTATGACCCTTCATATTCAAGCCTTTGAAAATTCATGTGGTGACCCTTCATGATCAAAAATTTCCTTCCCTCTTTTGTCCTCATCTTGGTGACTTTTCGTATTCCTTAAAGTGTTCCTTCATGAGAAATTGTGCCCTTCCACTTTTGCCTTCACTTGGTGACTCTTAGAATTCCCCAAGATGACTCTTCATGGGAAAATGCATCCCATCCTTCTTTTTTCTTTACCCCATGGCTCTTTGACTTCTCCATGGGCCCTTCTTTTGTCTCATATGCAACCAAAAATATATTAGTTAATATTAAATAATTATTAACTCATATTAGCCAAGATATATTTATTACAAATAACGTTAAATGCAATGTGGCCTTTATCACCAATAATGATAGACCTTTGACATCAATGACAATATTTCCAACAATCTCCCCCTTTGTCATTGATGGCAACCTCAATCCTGAAACTACCACATCTTGTCACTTCCACATACTATCATTTGAAAACATACAGTAACTCCCCCTTATTGTAGTAACCTATACATATTCCATGTACCTATTTTTTGCACCTGTACCTATACCTATTATTCTCCCCCTTTGACATCAATGGCAAAGGGCCTACCTGAAGATAACACTTAGCTCCCCCTCAACTGATGTTGAACATCAATGACAAGAAGTAATAGAAATTACTCCCAACTCCTCTCACTGATCTTTGAATGTATCCTTTGATCATGCCTTTGAGAAGATATCTAACAAAACATATACATTAGTCCCTGTCCTTTGAGAATCTACAATCAACTCATTTGAATATTTTCTTCTAATCTCACAACCTTCTTTATGAAACTTTAATGTGTCTCCTTGATCACATATTTGACTAACACTCAACAGATTATGCTTAAGACCTTTTACATATAAAACATTCTTAGTCTTAGTTCTACCATAATCCAAACTCAAAGTACCTTTTTTGGCTATCCTGGTAGTGGTTTTATCTCTAAATATCACTATACCACCATTGATCTTCTTTAGAGATATGAATTTACTTTTATCTCTTGTCATATGCCTCAAACATCCATTATCAATTAACCATGGCTGATCTTTACCTCTTACATGCAGAGCTGTCTAAACCATCATAGAATCTTTATGTTGTTTCTTCTACCATGAACATGTCTGAACCTTCTCCCTAATGAATGGAGCTTTGAGACTTTGATCCTTCTTCTTGATGAATGGAGATTTGAAGCTCTAATCCTTCTTGACTGACTCGAACACACTTCTACAATACCAAGCTATGTTTTTGAAGTTGTTGCACTTGTAGCATACTATGGTCTCTTCATCAAAGCTTGATAGAGGAGAAAAAGAGTTGTGGCTTCTGCTTGACTCTACTTGACTTTTCTTCTCATTATTTCTAAAATTGTTAGCTCTTTTTTCTCCATTCTAATTTATTGTGACCATATCCATTACAATAAAAATAATAGCCATAAAAATAAGACATGTCTGTATATCTCTGACCTGATTGTCTTTTGTAGCTTTGTTCTCTCCATCCTTCTCTATTTGGAATGTCCTCTATATTCTTCACTTCTCCCCTTCTCGTTTCCTCTTTTGTAAGAGCTTTAGCATAGCTCTTTTTCTTTTCAAATCTGATCCCTGTCTTATCTAAATTTGCTTTTTGAATTTCCAATATCTTATTCAACATGTTAGTGCTATCTTCAAATTTTGAATCACTGACTACTTTATCATTGACTACTTTCTCAATATCTTCTTTTAAAGAGGCAATTTCAATAACATACATTTGGCATTCTTTTCTTTCTATTTCCAACTATGTTGTGAGATCTTCTTCATTCTTCTTTGCTTCTTCCAAGTGTGTTGTTAGATCATCAATAATTTCCTTTAACTCCTTTTCATTTTTTTTGATCTGGCGCTTTAATCTTTGATTCTTCTTCTGAAACAACTTCTAACTCTTCTAAGGCACAAATGAGCTTTCCTTCCATATTCACTTTAGCTTCTTCCTCTTCTTCTTCTTGATCACCTTCATGGATGGCCATGAAAATAATCTCTTATTCTTTTGAATTGCTGACTCCACTATCTTCAACTAAGCTAGGATCCTTAGAATACAGGCTCTTCTTGTTGAATCCCTTCTTAGATTTTCTTTTGAAATTATTCTTGTATGTATGATTTTATTCTTCATCATCATTAACCTTATCTAGGCATCTAGCTAAAAAATGTCCAATCTTTCCACAATTAAAACATTTAAAAGGTAATTTTCTTTGATATTTACCTATTCCTCTTTTCGGCTCGTGAATGAAAAGTGCTCCGTTGTCATCTTCATCATCACTGGAACTATCACTTGATTCTTGAGTCTTAGCTTTCTCTTTCTTTGATGTCTTGAAAGCCATTTCTCTCTTTGAGGGTTTATCTTATTCTATCTGCATCTCATATGCCGTGAGAATACCATGAAGCTCATCCATCTTTAGCTTGGCTAAATTCTTCATCTCCTCGATTGATGAAACCTTTGCATCATATCTTATTGGTAGAGATCTCAAAACCTTTTGCACCACCATTGACTCATCCAAAGTTTCTCTAAGACCTTGAATCTAATTTATGATTTGATCAACTCGCAAAAGATAACTTGCTATATCTTCTTCTTCTTCCATCTTCAAACTTCAAACTACCTTCTAAAAGTCTATAGCTTAGCTTGCTGAACCTTTCCATCACGTTTGTAAATATTCTCAAGTTTTACCCAAGTTTCATGAGCAAATTTACATTGCATAACTTTAATAAATTCAGATTCACATAAACCACATAAAATATCATTTAAAGCTTTAGCATTACATTCACTTGCCTTATTTTCTACTGGATTAATTGCAAATGTTTGTGGCTCTTCATATTCCTCCACCACTGCTTTCCATATGTCAAATCCAAGGGCCATCAAATAAACCTTCATTCTCATGCTCCAAAAATTATAATTCATCCCATTAAAGAAAGGTGCCTTATTTATAGAAAATCCTTCCTGTGACCTAGCCATTGTGCTTTCCCGATCTACCTTCAAGCTGTAAAACTTTTCAAAAAGGAACCTGCTCTGATACCAATTGTTAAGCATGGGATATACTAAAAGGGGGTGAATTAGTATATCATATATCTTATAAATCTTTTCCTTAACCAAATTCCACTTAATCAAACATTCAAGATATGCAATAAAACTCAAACAATAAACACCACACAAGATAGAGAGAGAAACCATATATAACATGGAAGCCCAATGTGGGAAAAACCATGGAGAACAATCTCAAGTATATGAATGAGCACCAACCCAAACAATATTTACAAGCCAAGCTTATAGGAGCACCAACCCCTTTGTGGAGCACCAACCCAACAACTATTCATGAGCACCAACCCACAAGAGCACCACACCCCTTTGCTGAGTACCAACCCAACTATTATTCATGAGCACCAACCCATAGGAGAACCAAGCCACAAGAGCACCAAACCCTTTACCGAGCACCAACCCATAGGAGCACCAACCCCTTTGTGTATACCACACACCTATCTCTCAATGTTGCTATCTTAACACATGATTGATCAATACAACGTCTCTTTCCTCTCTCTCACCTTTGCTCTTCTAAGCTAGATATAACAAATACAAATCATATTCATCTCTCACAGTTGTTCTTCTAAGCTATATATTACAATATCAAATCAACCTCTCTCTTCCATATTACAAATGGCTTCTCAAGCCTTTATTTATAGCTTTCTAAATAACCTTTGGCCTTCCCCCTTTGTGACCCTTTAATCCTCATGGAAAATGGTGCCAAACTTGTATGACCCTTCATATTCAATCCTTTGAAAAGTCATGTGGTGACCCTTCATGATCAAAAATGTCCTTCCCTCTTTTGTCCTCATCTTGGTGACTTTTCGTATTCCTTAAAGTGTCCCTTCATGAGAAATTGTGCCCTTCCACTTTTGTCTTCACTTGGTGACTCTTAGAATTCCCCAAGATGACTCTTCATGGAAAAATGTGTCCCATCCTTCTTTTGTCTTTACCCCGTGGCTCTTTGACTTCTCCATGGGCCCTTCTTTTGTCTCATATGCAACCAAAAATATATTCGTTAATATTAAATAAATATTAACTCATATTAGCCAAGATATATTTATTAAAAATAACATTAAATGCAATGGGGCCTTTATCACCAATAATACTAGACCTTTGACATCAATGACAAGATTTCCAACAATGAGGAGGTTGAAAATGAATATTTAAATTTTCTTTCTAGTCATTGAAGTGAGGGGTATAGCTTCGACCCACTTAGTCAAATATTCAATAATGGTTAGGATGTGTTTATGGTCATATAATGAGGTGGGATTTATATTCCCAATGAGATCAAGGCCCCATATAGTAAATGACCATGTTGTCAACATTGGTTTTAGAGTATTGGCTAGGGCATGAATCATATTAGTATGTCATTGTAATTTATCACATCTTTTTACATATGCAACTATATTTGCATCCATCATTGGCCAATAATAACTAGTACATAGGAAATTTTAGGATAAGATGACCCCATTACTGTGGGCTCCACATACCCCTTCATGAACTTCCCATAATGCTAGTATAGATTATGCCAAAAGTAGATAACGAAGTATAGTTCCATTAAAACTATGGTGGTTTAGGGTTGGGTTGAGTAAGGTATAATATTTGGAATTATGAATGAAGGATTTGGTTTGGTTTTAGGATAATTCTAGTGGTAAAACATGGCCATGAAGGTAAGTGTATAATTTTAAATACCAAGTAAATCTAAGACCAACAATATCACAGATCATTGTGATAGTAAAAGGTTCATGAGCTGGTGCTAGTAGATTTTTGATGAGAAATTGGTAGTCTTTTTTCATGTTTGTATGTCTAATGAGTGACCCAATGGTAGACATTGAATCTAATGTTTTTTTACTTTCCCTTAGTATATGTTCAAATTGGATGTTGACTATCTATTGCTTGAAGGTATCAATCATGGCCTTATATGGAACCAAATTATCATCTTTCATCTGAAAGTGATATGTACCCTGATTGATGATTAACTATGACTCACAATAAACCTTTAGATGATATATGTTCCATTAGAATACATGTCAAACCCCTACCATGAGTGCTTCATATTCAACCATGTTATTGGTACAAGAAAAGGTTATTTTAAATGACTCAGGGGTTAGATCCCCCTATGGAGTGATAAACAAAAAGCCTACCTTTGATCCATGTGTTGTAAATGAACCATCAAAATATAGCTTCCAATGTTTCTCCTCAAGAGGTGTTTCAATGATGGTCATGATGGATTCATCATGAAATTGGAATGTGAGTGGTTTTGTATCTGCAAGGGGTGCTTTAGCAAGTTAATTTGCAAGAATTTTCCCCTTGATGGATTTTTGGTTCACATATTCTATCTCAAATTCATTAAGAAGCATGATCCATTTGGCCATGTAGGCTTGAAAATTTGTTTTTGATAGGAGATACTTGAGTGGATCTACTTTTGAAATAGCCATGGTTTGATTGTTCAACATGTAATGTCATAGTTTATGAACTATGAAGACCATAACTAAATAAGCTTTTTCAATGGGCATATAGTTATGTTTATATATGACTAGTGTATGACTTAGATAAAACACAACATGTTCCTTTACATTTTCATTGTGTTGAGCTAGAAGTTCTCCCAAGGCATTGTCTATGGTTGATAGCTATAAAAGGAACAATTTTCCTAATGTTGGAGGCAATAAAATTGTTGGATTGGCAAGATAGTATTTTAGCTATTGAAAAGCTTTCTAACATTCATTATTCCAAAGAAATGTGACACCTTTCTTCAAAATATGTGTAAATAGGTGGCATTTATTGGCTAATTGAGATATGAAGTGTCTAATAGACTAGATCTTACCTTGAAAGCTATAGAGCTGATTTAAATTGGTTGGTGGTGGCATCTATTATGGCTTTTACTTTAGTTGGATTGACTTCAATGCCCCTGTAAGATATAATGAAGCCAAACAATTTACTAGAATTAATTCTAGAAACAAATTTCTTAGGGTTGAGCCTAATTTTTTATTCATGTAATGGCTCAAATATCCTCTTCAATATTATTGGATGATCGACCCTAGTCTTTAATTTGCCTAGTATGTCATCGACATAGTCTTCAATAATATCATGCACCATATCATGAAATATGACCTTCATGACTCTTTGATAGGTGGACCCTACAATTTTAAGTCCAAATGGCATAACCTGATAATAAAATGTTCCCCACATAATGATGAACACTATCTTGTGATGATAATAGAGGTCTAATTTGATAATATCTTGAGAATCCATCTATTAGTGAAAGCATCTCATAACCCACTGTGGAGTCGACTATCATGTCAATGTTTGGAAATGGAAATTTATTCTTTGGGCAAGCTTTGTTAATGTCCCTAAAATTAGTATAGATTCTAATTCCTTCTGGATTTTTACTAACTAGAACTACATTAGAAATCCATTCAAAATAATTGATTGGCCTGATACATCTCACTTATAAGAGCTTCTC
The DNA here is from genome assembly GCA_037957365.1 of Torreya grandis. Taxonomy (NCBI): domain Eukaryota; kingdom Viridiplantae; phylum Streptophyta; class Pinopsida; order Cupressales; family Taxaceae; genus Torreya; species Torreya grandis. The sequence continues at coordinate 737,193 of JARHVA010005901.1, read as the reverse complement.
CAACTCTTTATTTATTAATACAACAATGTAAGGATGCATATTGCATAATTTTTGCTTCACTAGTTTTGCATCAAGATATACCATAATGTGATGAACAACCACAATGGGTTCTAAACTAGGCATGTCATAATATGACCATGAAAATATATACACAAATTCATTTAATAGGGATGTTAAGATGTTGTAATCCTCCTCAATGAGAGACATTCCTAATGTAATCCATTTTGTGTCATTTGGGGACCTTATGTTTACCTTCATTGTATCTTTCACTAGAAGGGTTGAATTATCTTTAAGAATAGTGGGCAAATATTTGAGCTATTTGGCTATGTTAGAGTCCTCTATTGAGACTAGATATTCAAGTTCTCCTAGACATGATGAAATAAAATCCCCCATGGTGAGATATGGCCATGTAACAAAATAATTGTAAATTCTTGTATGATTTGATTGAAGGCTTGTTATTGTTTGAGAATAAATTTAGATCCATAGATAGGTTGTTCATTGTTATAATCCTGAATGATGTTATAAAAAACTAATTCTTTTTCAAAAATACACTCAAACCGATAGACAATTTCATCATTGGTGGTCTCCTAGTCTATATTTGAAGAAGGTTGAACACCCAAATCTAGTGGCACCTAAAATAGGTTTTTACCACTAAACTAGATTTTATCTTTACTTTTTCCTTAGTCAAAAAACACCTCAAAGAGGTTTTCACTTTGGGAACTCAATGTTTTATCTATTTGATTTTATCTAAGGGTGTTCACCCGCTCTCCAAAATAGGCTTCAAGATCTAACTTGATTGATAATCCTAATTTATGATCTCTCAACAAAACATTGTCCCAAAGGCTGAGAAAATCATAGAAGGCCTCATCATTTTGGAACTCATCAACCAACACATTGGATTCTTTTTGGTCCCAATCTATCAGTTGGGGATAATATAATTGTAGTGGATTATGATGAATGACTAATCTAAGGGTGAAATTGACATTATTATCAAATAGGTTGGTTTGGGCTAGGTCATTAAATTGGTTATAATCAAACTTTGTTTCATTGTTGGAATCATTGTCACTAGTCATTGGTGATGGAAACCAAATAAGATACATGGAGTCACCCCTATAAAATTTAAATCTAAGTCCATAGGTTTATTTCTACTTAGTCATATAAATTGGCTTGAGTGTTCCTTGATAATTTAGCTTGAGACCTCCTCCTTACATAATCTAATTAATAATGGGATACTTGGAATTATTGTAATAATCAGCCAATTTGTCATTATATAACCATGATTCATCTCCTCCAAGAGGGTCCTTTTATTTACCAGAGGCTGGTATGAAATTTACAAGTGTTGGACTATGTATTTGGCCTTTGCTCTTTCTTTGCCATTACATGAGTGGTTTGCGTTTTGGTCTTCCAAAGGATTTAGCATTATGTTAAATTTTTGCAATGTAAAAGGTGTCATGGGTCAAGTATTCTCTTGGGAAATTATCTAAAATGGTGTAATGATTGGACATTTCAATAAGTGACATATGGGAAAGGAAATCAAGGGTATTATAGTCAATACAACTGGCCTCTAGTAAATCAACAAGTATTGTTTTCCCTTTATTCTACTTGGTGATTTCATTCATGCCAAAATTGTAATTGTGGCTCTTAAAATCAGCCTCAATATGTTTTCAATGCTCATATGGGTGTAAATCTATTGAAATATTAACCTCTATTCCTAAGTGGGAAAAAATTGATACACTAATGTAGTGTCGAAGGGATTGCATGAATCTCATGTAACCAAGGTCTACCTAAAAACATATTGTATGATAAATTAATATGTAGCACAATGCAAAGTGTATCATATGTCAATAGCCCAATAATAACTAACAAGCTAATGGTGCCTTGTGATTCTTGTTCTTCATTGTCGAAGGCTTTGATGGTGATTGTTTCTACTTGGAGATTTGTTGAGGTGTACCTGAGAAGATTGATAAGCTTTAGAGACACTATATTCAAACCCAATCCATTGTTTATGAGGACACATTTCACTTTTTTCCTCTTTATGTATACTTTGATGTATAATGGATTATTATGTAGTAGGCCAAGGGATGGCATATAACTTTAATTAAAGATTACTTGTTGGGTTGGAGCTAGATGTATAACTAAAGCTTTAAATTTATCAGGAGATATGTCATTTTAAACTATGGATTAACCAAAAAACTCCATCAATATGGTTTTGTGGATTGTAGACATATGTAATAAATCTAAAATGGAGATTAGTACTAGCATATTTTGTAATTGTTCCATAATGTCAAACATATTTACTTGGATAGTGGTAAATGGTTTGTTCTGAGGTATAATAGTTGGTTAGATGATGGGTGAAGTGGTAGATGGTTGTGGGCCTAGTATGGTAATCTTTGACCATCAATTTTTTATTGCACAATCAAAATTAGGTATAAGACTAATGTTATTAACAAATGATGGTGGAAGGGGACCAGATAAGACTAGTATTGGTTGTTGATGTACTTGCATGTGGTCATGGGATAATAATGAGTTATCAATAAAAGGTCCTAACATGGGGATCCCTACTTCTTGGTTCACTTCTGTGTGGTCCTAGGTCAAGGAAATATTGCCAAAATGGTTTGGTTGATTGGTATGATTAGCAATGGTCTTGTCTGATTGGTACTTGGTCTAGGATTAATGGAAATGGTATTAACACAACCTCCTACAATATGGACTATAACTAAATTGTAGTCATGTGCAACTTCATGGTAGGCATATTGGTTGTTACCATTTTGACCTTGTTTTTCTCCATTATTTTGATGTTTTTGGCTCTATTGTTGGTTCCACCTTGGTTTTTGATGATGTTTTTATTTTTATTATACTATCCATTTTTATTTTTAGTTGTTATATTAAGAAAATGGATTCTAATAAATGCCAAGGTTTTGATTTGATGTGGAAGCTCCATAATACAATGACATCTCTCCATTTTCAATCATATTCTCAATAACATGTTTGATTTGCACACATTGCTAAAAATTATGGATGTTGACCTGATGATATTCATAGAATTCATTTAGTCTATACCAATCTAGAATGTCATCACCCTTAGGAATTGGCCCTTTTAGAATAGGCCATCTGATCAAATTAGTTGTGGTACATTTGTAAAACATAGTCTCAATAGGCTCTCTAAGGTTTATGAAAGCACATTGAGTTGAAATATTTCTTCTTGGAGGAGGTTTTTGTAAAGGCATTTTTTACATTTATTACATTTATGGCACTACTCTAGGTTGTTGCATTTGTTTTGCATGTTGTGATTATTGACAAGGTTATTGGTTAGGAGTAAGCTATAAAGGTGGTGTAGGTTGAGTAGATAATGATTTCAATATTTGGACATGTCATGATTCTATTATTCCATTCCCTAAAACATTCTTGTTATGATTGAATTTCTTAGGTATGTCATTGTTATTGGCCTATGGTAGTTGTGATGCTTGCACTTGGATTAGATGTGGATTTTGGCCACTAATTTGGTTTTGATTCTCATTGTTAATCTATTTTGATGAGGCTAATTTCATTATCCCCTTTTTAATAAGGGATATTTCAATCAAAAAACCTTTATCAATAATCTCTTTGAATGTGTGCACACATTACAACTCCAAATTGTAAGATATCTCATTGTGTAGATTTTTGGTTAACCCAATAATTAGTTATTTATTTGGTAGACTATGGGTGAACTAAATTTCAAGGGATCTCCATCACTACAAATAACTTGTGAAGTTCTCACCAACTTTTTGTTTGGCCTATGTTAAGTCTACCAATGAAATTGCATGCTCGAGATTATATGAGAAGTGTTGTACAAATGTCTGAAAGATCATCAAAAATAGATAATAAATTCTTGGGAAACTTTAGGAACAATTCCCAAGCTTGTCTACCTAGACTTATTATAAAAACCAACAACAAATAGATGTCTCTATAGGCCATTGGTTGGCATGTGATAAATAATTATATTAGATGGGCTTTGGGGACACCTTTCCCCTTGTATTTTTCAAACTTTAGTGGCTTGTACCCTAGAGGAAATGGTATCTATAAGTAATCCATGTTGAAAGGGTAAGAACACACATCATCCAACTTGAACTTCTTGACTTGTTTCCTAGTTTGGATGGTGGCAATTGTATCCTTCATTTTATGTAACTCCTATGTGATGATACTAATGGGATCATTGGTCTATTGAAGTGGAGTTTGTGTTGTCACAAGTGGATTAGGAAATGGGCTAGGAATATGCATTCATGGATTAGGTTTTAATTATTGTCATTACACTTTTGATTGTGTGATATTTTGGTTGGGGTTGGGTATATAGGTCTGATGTTGGGAATATTAAGGTAGATGATGGTATATGGTTTTACTATGCCTATTGAGGTTGAATAGGGACATGTCGCTAACTAGTCATACCTAGCTGATTGAGAGGGACTTATGAACTTGTGTTACATTCTACATGAAAGGTAACTATTGCCTAATAGGTACTTAAGGAATATTAGAACCTCTTTTTATTCATGAATCTTGATTAGGAAGTAGATGCATGTTGGATGTTAGGAATCTATCATTGACTACCACTTGTATATTATTGGTTAAACATCATTTGGTTTTAGATCAATATGTTAGTATACAATGAAAGAGGTATGTTTAATACTACTTGATGACATGGAAATATGTTTTGCCTCTATTGGATGGGTTGATTGGATGGTGCATGTTGTGGAATATTTTTCATCACCTATTGGGAAGAAGTATGATTCATCATATTCTATTGTGTCATGGCACTAGTCATTGGATGACTACTTAATCCTTATTGTTGGATGCTTAATGAAGTAGATGTTTGAGGATTAGAGGTAGTTGATTGAGGTTGGGATGTAGAATTTTTTACCCCGTGAGTTTGAGAACAACTAATGGTGCTAGTTAAAGGCACATTTTGTTGTTGAATATGTGTTTATGCATTAACACCACTTTGTTTTGGATTGGACATTATTTGTGTATTATCCACTATGTTTTGATCACTATTTTTCATAGAAGTAGAAGACACTTCCTCAGTAGTTAGGAAACTGAACATGTTGTTGACTGAAGTGTTTTGTGTAAGTGGGTCAAAACCTTGATTTTATTGACCTGTCAACTCAAATAAAACTCCCATTAAAAGGAGTGACTAAATAAGAGGTGCATTTAACATGGCCATTTAATTAAAGTTATGTGCTAGCTTTTGATATACTAGTATGTTGTTTGCATTTGTATGAATTGGTCCTCCATGACACCTCTTTATGTGACAAGCATACATAGATATTGATATGTCATTGGTAGTATGGCCTTAGGGTTGATATAAGAGTCCTAATCATTATTTAAATTCAAAAACACATTATAATGTCTTCTTAGTAGATGTGAAAAGTTATTATGCCCTGCCTCTATGGATCTATAGGATCATAAGTTTATGGCATGGTCACATAATAAGGTTGTTATTGAACATTTTATACAATTGAAGGTATGCTACCCAAATATTAGGTTATCTATTTTTCTACCCCCTGAGTTTGAGAATAACTAATGGTGCTAGTTAAAGGCACATTTTGTTGTTGACTATGTGTTTATGCATTAACACCACTTTGTTTTGTATTGGACATTATTTGTGTATTATCCACTATGTTTTGATCACTATTTTGCATAGAAGTAGAAGACACTTCCTCAATAGTTAGGATACTGAACATGTTGACTGAAGTGTTTTATGTAAGTGGGTCAAAACCTTGATTTTCTTGACCTGTCAACTCAAATAAAACTCCCATTAAAAGGAGTGAATAAATAAGAGGTGCATTTTACATGGCCATTTAATTAAAGTTATGTGTTAGGTTTTGATATACTAGTATGTTGTTTGAATTTGTATGAATTGGTCCTTCATGACACCTATTTATGTGACAAGCATACATAGATATTGATATGGCATTGGTAGTATGGCCTTAGGGTTGATAGAAGAGTCTTAATCATTATTTAAATTCAAAAACGCATTATAATGTCTTCTTGGTAGATGTGAAAAGTTATTATGCCCTGCCTCTATGGATTTATAGGATCATAAGTTTATGGCATGGTCACATAATAAGGTTGTTATTGAACATTTTATACAATTGAAGGTATGTTACCCAAATATTAGGTTATCTATTTTTGATCTTTCTCTTTGTATGGAGGCATGATAACCAAATAATTGACCAAAGGATATTGAATCTATTCTTCTATTTGAGTGTTGAAAGGTGGATAATTATTTATCTCCCAAATAACATCTTATCTATAAGGGTGCTGAACAAAGTCCTCTTATGTGATAACATTCATATATCCTAGATTGTATATGGATCCACTACATGTATAGTGAGACATGTTCAGATCAAATGGAAAATATTTCATAACAAGATGGGTTAGAGTTATAAAAACTCTAAAAATTTATGTCCAAAAAGACAAAATGTTCAACTAGGTATAACTTGGTTGAGGGTGGAGTTGTATCTCCAAAATGTATGATGCAAAGATTTGGTAAACATAGTATAACATCAAATGTCTAATGTTAAATGTTTTACACAAATAAGTTCAAGTAAAATGACCTAAAAATAAGATGCCAAACTCTAATATCCAAATGTGTTCCAAATAGGTCTAAACTAGGAAAGGGAAATGTTGCTAGGTCTTTTATCCAAACATGAAGTCAAAAGCTAAGATTAAGCAAGATGTTCTAGGACTTTTGGCTAAAAAAGACATCAAAAGTTAGACTTAAAATAAAGGTTGATGATTATTTTTAATGTAACAAACTTGGAACATTTTATCGAAGACTGGGCAATTGATTCTAGACATAAACATGGCCAAATTGGTATAAAACACTTAAACAAAGGCATTTGAATATGGATTGATTTTCACAAATGAAGGGACAAATAATATAGTTTTCAATTTTTGTGTCAAAAATTAACCTAAGTTATGCAACCCAAAAGAGAAATATCTATGTATTCACCCCTGTATGTTGAGGCCTAAATAGAAATCAATCAATGTTTGGATTTGAACTTTGGAAAAGTTAATTGAAGACTCAACTTTAGAAAACTTAGGATTTAATGATCAATAATCTAGGTAAATTTGAATGGCATAACAATTCTAAAACAAATATCTAACAAGGAAAATTTGATTTATTTAAACAATGATAATTAGGATACGAGACAAGACAAGTGTTTTGAAACAATCTAGGTGACATAACAACCTTAGCATTCCCAAAATATGTTACAATGTTTATGATTTAAATAATTCTAAGGAACAAGACTTTAAATTATTTTGGAAGCATAATTTTTCCCATCTTAATCAAGTACCACACTTAATGTTTTGACATAAAATTTTGCTAACTTAAATCAAGGTATCAATTGGATAACATAATGCCTCCTCAAATAATGGAGTAATGTGGAAAAAAACTCGTTCAAGACATGGTTTAAATAAGTTTTAGTTATAACACAACAAAAAAAAATAAAAGAATAAATAAAAATATATATTAATTATATCATCCTAAATCCTATCAAGGTGTGGCAAATTAGGGTTAACTAAAACTAATTTATTTTTGATCATCTAGATTAATCCCATGTGTTCACACTTTCTCATATGCACACAAGAGAAGCTACACATCAATTGAGTTTGCATCAATCAACTTTTTGTGAAAAGGTCTTATCCTTTTCACAACCACTACATCTATCACTTAATTAGTGTAGTGTGATGCCCATATCGATCATACATTCTAGGCTAAACTGACCACTAATGGAGATAGTTTAACTACTCAAACCACTATCCTAGTGGGGTGATCCCAATTTGTATACTCACCATGAAGAGGGGTCAAAGACAATGCCAAGATATGAATTCTTGGGTCAAATATTCCCTATAGAAACTATGGGAGGTAATGAATTCCCCCTCACAAGCCAAGTTACATGAAATAAAAAAAATCTAAGTAAAAAGGCTTTATTAGTTATTTTTAGATCACCCAAAGTATGTAGGTTTTTTAGAGAGCCTAAACAACTTCATTTTTATAGCTTTGGACTAAGGCATAATTTGAAATGAAAATGGAACTTTTTATCCCACAAGTTCCCTATAGGGGATGGGGGAGAGCACACATGTACAAATTCCTTTTTACTCAAACAAATTTAACCAAGCAATGATAGATTAACTATACAAAACTAAACTTTGAAGTGAGTTTGGTTTTAAAGAACCAAATTGAAGTGTTTGGTGGTGTTATTTGGCCCCTTGGCCTTAAGTTGTAAAAAAATTTGAAAAATAATCACAAAACATTCCACATAAACATGTAATTTTTCTTTTTAAAGCACCAAAGGAAATTTCCTAGTTCTTTTTAAGCACCAATATCCAAATGTGTGAATTTGACATGTTCATTTTAGGACCTAAATTGAAATGTTTGATTTGACTAAGTCCCTTTTAAATCCCAAAACAAAGTGTTTGATTATTAAAAATAATAAAATTGGTCTTCAACTCAATCCTTCAACCTGTAAATATTAGATTATAACCCCTTGTTTTAAAGCACTTTATTGATTGAGTAAATGAGGTTTGAATTTTAACTCTTAGGTTTGGATTTAATTTCACACAATGATTGTTGATGGTCACATATAATTGTCAATGGTTTTAAGGTAAACATCATTGATCAATTAATAGATAACTATCAGTGATTGATTAGAATAACCACTAGTCAATAAAAGACCATCAATGATAACCCATAAACCCAAAGGCAAAACCTCACAAAATAACTGCATTAAATTAGGCTTGGTTAGTTAAAAAATTAAGAAAATTGACATGTTAAAACTAATTAAAGGAGTTTAAATGTATTTAAAACATATAAATCATGAACATATATCATATAAAGAATCAAAATTTAAGTTTTTGGTTTGTTTCTACCCTAAAACCCAACTATCAGTGGTTAGAAGTAACCATCTGTGGTCACACTTGACCTTCGGTGTTCTCTGTGTAAACTTGTGAAATAAAAGAAAATGAAATCCAGCTAAAACAAAGAAAATAAATCAATTTTAAAGGTCTTCAAATGTCCAAATCTTAGCTTAAGACCTACATATTGATCTTCTTGGTATGTGGGATGCGTTGAGTCCCACTTAGCAAGCCATTTGTGACTATAGGAATCCAATAAAGGGAGATTAGTATCATGTTAGTAGATGAAATCAAATCCAAAAACATACTAATGAACTAACACCTTAAGCATAGATCTCAGAGGGAGCTTATTTAAGAAAAACCATTGATAGAACATAACTAAAATGCAAAAAAACAAACTTTCTTACCTTCCTTGAATGCACCAAGAGATCTCTTCATTGGCTTGCTCGGATTGTGCTCAACAAGTCTATGGCAATGGATCTTGGCTATCTCCTTCTTCTCTTGGAATCATTGGCTTAGTGGCTTTGGCTTGTGAAGCTTAACTCAATATTTTGGCATAATAACACTATATTAAAATAATTCTAAAATAATTTATGCATTATAACTTTGGCTTATGAGAGCTTTAAATTATGAGTGTGAGATCTTCTATTTATAGATTTTTCAAATGGGATAGGATCAACCATGACCATCCATCTCAAGATGAAGATGTGTGGCTATGAATTAATCTAATTATGTAAATGAAATCATTAAATACCCTGATCATGATTTGTGAATAAGGGGCATTAATGAGGCATTGGAGGGTTTAATCAGATATTTATTATATTTATGGCCTATGGATGCTACCTCAAAATAATGATGTCACATAATGATGTAAATATTAGAAACCAATTTATAGTAAATAAACATTCAATAAGTTCCATGGAATTCTTACTTAAGCTCATAATTTGTTTTAATTTTCCTAAGTAAGATTAAATAATTTTAGTGTAATTCTTTGGAAATTTGTGCACAAATTAATCAAACTAGTCTAAATGTCATTTTATTAGGTCAAAATTTGACAGGAGTGGAATTAGAAGATGATGTTAGTTATATATGGACAAATATCCCATTTAGGATGTTTTCAACATAAAATAACACATTCAAATGTCATGTGCTTCTAAATTAGGGGACTTTAGTGGTTTAGAGTGTTAAATTATGTTATTATCATTTTGGCTCAAAATGATTTGGGAAGAACTATCAATCACATAAAATGCATTTCCCTATTTAGGGATATTTTAGCCTAAATTGGCACTTGTATATGAAAAGTTCTAACCATTTAGTGCATTTTAGTGTTTTTATCCCAAATTGTGATGTTTGGTAGAAATTGGTCTAAATCTTGATTGGGGGTCATTGATTTCCACTTTTAGGTGTCTATATTTTTCCCTTGTTTGGGAAGGCATTACAAGATATAGATACAATAACATCTTATAAAAGAATGAAAAGGTCCAGCATGCTTATGACTTTAATGGTAATGGATGAACTATATGTTCCCCCTTGAGGGAATGGTTGGTAAAGGGTAGACAAACAATCCCTCAAAAGAAGGAAATGAGTGGACCAAAAAAAATAAAAAGTGATGGGGTGACAACATAATGATTTTCTTAAAAGGGGTCAAAATCATTGAGAATGTAGGTGGGATAGTGTAAAATGGTTTACCCAATGGCAATTATAAGCATTATACCATAATAGTGGAAAATGTGATATGATAACACAATGATTTACCCAAAGGTGATTAGAGTCATTGAGGATGGATGTGGGATGATGCACAATGGTTTGCCCAAAGGTGGTTATAATCATTGTACCCTACTTATGGAAAATAGATTGATGGTTGATGATTTAAAACATGATAATGACAACTTGATATAGAGGATAAATATGAATTGGGAAAACCTCCTAGTAGGGAGATGCTTATCCAAACTAACAAAGGTTGAAATTATTTCATTGTTTAATTACTTTGTTTGGGATATGACTAGGATAGAATTGGGAATGGTGTTGATGCCAAGGAGATATATCATTGCTTTATTATCATATAGAATTCTCAAAGTTGATTTTTGTCATAACATGTGATAATAAGCATTATGATAGAACACCATGAAGACTTGGCTAAAATATGCATAAGGATTGACTCCCAATATCCAATACTCAATTGAAAATAATGCACCAATGATAAAAAAACATGATGACAATGTTTACGCATGAATATGAATGGATTGAAGAATAAGTGTGTAAGGAATCACTCAATGAATGCATGTATATTTGAATCAAGGAAATAGTATTTAAATTAAAAAAATAGGCACACAAATAGAAAAACAAACAAATAAACAAAATGATGAACATCACCCCTAGAAAATAGGTGACAACCCTTCAAATAAACAAGATAGGAAAATAGAAGAAAAGGAAGGGGTGATCGAGCTATCTCCATATGCCCTAGGCAAGTGGACGTTGCATACATAGTTCTATGGATGATCTATCCAACAAAAACTTTAGGATAAATGTAGTTCTCCCACAAAATTTGATAGAATAAAATTATTGATAAAGCAACATGATTGATGTGATATAATAATATAGGAACGATCTTGTAAAATGAGAAGTGCATGGGATAAAAGGAAAAAAATGATGGGGAAACTAAATGATAGGTAATTAATTTTGACTTAGTGAGGGTTCCTAGATTCCATAAAGCAAAGAAGTGGTCAATATTTTTGACTTTTTAAAATGGTTTTACAAATGTTTTTTTGAATTTTGGATTATCTCAACTCAATTGAGAATGATGAGATACTGAACAGTCCAAGCTTAAAAAATGGTGAGAGAATTTAAATCTTGAAAGGATGCTTACAAAATGGTGAGATCATTTCTTAGGTTGCTCATAAACTGGAAAAAGTGTTCTAACTTAAAAGGATTCTCAAAAAATGGTGAGAGATTTTCTTAGGTTTCTTGTAAAATGAAAAGATTGTTCTATCTTGAAAGGATGCTCAAAAAATGGCAAGAATATTGCTTAGGTTGCTTATAAAATTACAAGAGAATTTTGACTTGAAAGGATGTTCAAAAAATGGTGAGAGCATGATGGAAAAGGGGGACTGAGCTGACCTCAACGTGAATCAAACACAACCCACATAGTCCTCAAATGGCCTTAGGTCATAATAGTTCTACCTTAAATTGGAGGAATCAAACTCACATAGTATCATATTCAAACAAAATAGGCATAGTTGGAATAATAGCTCAGTATGACATAACAATGACAAGTTGGTACATCAAGGCACAATAAACAATTGGTGCTCCTAGTTTGCCCATAGGTGGTTATAACTAGTAACAATAACATAGATCAATTATAATAATCTGTCCATAGGTAATTATAATTAGTAGCAAGACTGGTGAGAAATTGATTTTCCCAAAGGCACTTATAATTAGTCCCACATAAACAAGGCATGATATAGAATGAAAAAATAAATGAAGGATATAACTACCAAAACTTATGTCATATTACTCCAAAATATGTCCTCTATCTAGAATTCTTCAAACAACTACTAAAATTGATCTGATTCCTCATGTTGAACATGAAACCAATAGATGAGCCAAGGTTAACTAGTCTAGGTAGGGAGTGTTAAAACATGTTGGTTGATATAAAAGGTATGGTAGAATGAAATACTATAACACCAAAGTGATAGAATGGTAGAATGGTATAGTAAAAATAAGAAAGTCAATAATATGATACAACTTGAAATGGTTTTCATATTTAATATACTAAGTTACTCAAGTAAAGTAACACTTGAGGTGTATAATGTTCATCAACTCATCAATTTCATCTATGTCTAGTGTACTAAGCCTATATTCTCCAGTTTCATAGTCAACAATAATGATGAAAGGACCTACCTAGTTGGGTTTGAACTTGCCTTTATGCTTCTTTTTTACCATGGTATTTTTTGGTTATGTTTGAGGACAAGATCACCAAGTTCAAAGTTTCTATGTTTTACACATTGATTGTACTAGCCATGGAATCAGATTTGATATAACTGTAGATTGTTCATTGCATTTACATACTTCTCACCAAGAAACTCCAACTCTTGTAGGTGAGTTACTCAATAATCTTCATCATCTAGAACATGTTTTAAAGAGATGCATAAAGATAGTAACTCAACATCAATAGGAAGAGCACATTTAATACCATAAACAAGTGAGTATAGAGCGGATCTTATTAGGGTGTGGTGACTGGTATGGTATGCCCAGAGGGAATGAAATATAAGAAGGTGCTAATTATGATTGGTATCATTGAAAATCTATTTCAATATGTTGATAATGGTTTTATTTGATGCTTCGACCTGGCCATTACCTTAAGGGTAATATGTTATGGAAAAGTGTTGTGTGATTTTATATTTGGCACATAAATTTTTGATGTCCTTATTCTTGAATGAACCTCCATTATCAGATATAATATTGGAAGGGATATCATAGCAGGAAATGAGGTAGTTGAAAATGAATTTGGAAATTTACTTTCTAGTCATGTAAGTGAGGGGTATAGCTTCGACTCACTTAGTCAAATATTTAATGGTGGTGAGGATGTGTTTATGGTCATCTAATGAGGTGGGATTTATCTTTCCAATGAGATCAAGGCCCCATATATTAAATGATTATGGTGTCAACATTAGTTTCATAGTCTTGTATAAGGCATGAATCATATTAGTATGCCATTGACATTTATCACATCTATTTACATATGTAGTTATATCTGCATCCATCATTGGCCAATAATAACCAATACGTAGGAAATGTTTTGATAGGATTACCCCACTAGTGTGGGATCCACATAACCCTTCATGAACTTCCCATAACACTAGTATAGATTATGCCAAAGGTAGATAACAAAGCAGAGTTCCATCAAAACTATAGTGGTATAGGGTTGAGCCAAGTAAAGTATAACATTTGACATTATGGATGAAGGCTTTGGTTTGTTTTTAGGATAATTTTGGTTGTAAAACATGGTCGTTAAGGTAATTATATAATTATAAATAGAAATTAGAGTTAGGACCAAAAATATCACATATCATTTTGATAGTTAAAGGTTCATGAGCTGGTGCTAACATAATTTCAATGAGAAATTGGTAGTATTTTGCCATGTCTATATGTCAAATGAGTGACTTAATGGTAGACATTACATCTGATGTTGTTTACTTGATGTTAGTACATGTTCAAATTGGATGTCGATTATTTATTGCTTGAGAGTATCAACCATGGCCTTATATGGAACCAAATTGTCATCTTTCATCTGAAAGTAGTTTGTAACCTATTGATGATTAAATATGAATTACAATAAACCTTTAGATGATATATGTTATATTAGAATACTTGTCAAAGCCCTGTCATAAGTGCTTCATATTAATCCATGTTATTGGTACAAGAAAAGGTGATTCTAAATGAGTTAGGAGTTAGATCCCTCTATGGAGTGATAAACAAAAGGCCTACCTCTGATCTATGTGTTGTAAATGAACCATCAAAATACAGCTTCCAATGTTTCTCCTCAAGAGGTGTTTCAATGATGGTCATAATGGATTCATCATGAAATTGGAATGTGAGTGGCTTTAAATATGCAAGGGGTGCTTTAGCAAGTTGATATGCAATAACTTGCCCCTTGATGGACTTATGGTTTACATATTCTATCTCAAATTCATTGAGTAGCATGATATATTTGGCCATGCAACCTTGTAAATTTGTTTTTGATAGTAGATATTTGAGTGCATCTACTTTTAAAATGACCATGGTCTAATTGTTCAACATGTAATGTTGTAGTTTATGAACTATGAAGACCATAACTAAATAATCTTTTTCAATAGGCATATAATTGTGTTCATATACAACCAGTGTATGACTTAGATAGTACACAACATTTTCCTTTCAATTTTCATTGTGTTGAGCGAGAAGTGACCCAAGGCATTGTTTTTGGTTGATAGATATAGAAGGAATGTTTTCCCTAGATTTGGAGGCAATAAAAATAGTGGATTGGCAAGATAGTCTTTTAGCTATTGAAAAAAATTCTAACAATCATTGTTCCAAAGAAATGTGACACCTTTATTCAATAGATGTGTAAAAGGGTGGCATTTATTGGCCAATTAAGATATGAAGTGTCTAATAGACTAGATCTTACCCTGCAAACTATAGAGCTAGTTTAAATTGGTTGGTGTTTGCATCTATTATAGCTCATAATTTAACTAGACTAACTTCAATGCCCCTATAAGATATAATGAAGCCAAGAAATTTGCCAAAAGTGATTCCAAAAACACATTTATTAGGGTTGAGCCTAACTTTGTATTCATGTAGTGGCTCAAATATCCTCCTTAATTTTATCAGATGATCAACCCTAGACTTTAATTTACCGAGTAAGTCATTGATATAATCTTTAATAATATCATGCATCATATCATGAAATATTGCTTTCATGGATCTTTAATAGGTGGCCACTACATTTTTAAGGCCAAATGGAATAACCTAATAACATAATGTTCCCCATAGAGTGATGAACACTATCTTGTGCCAATCTTATGGTGTTATTCTAATCTGATTGTAGCCTAAGAATCTATCCATCAGTGAAAGCATCTCATAACCCACTATGGAGTTGACTATCATGTCATTTTTTGACAATGAAAAGTTGTTCTTTGGGCAAGCTATGTTAATGTCCCTAAAATTAGTATATATTATGATTCCTTCTAGCTTTCTACTAACAAGAAATACATTAGAAATCCATTCAAAATAGTCGATTGGCCTAATACATCTCACTTCTAATAGCTTCTCCAAATCTTTATTTACCAATACAACAATGCGAGGATGCATTTTTCATAATTTTTACTTCACTGGTTTAGCATCAGGATGTACCATAATGTGATGAACAACCAAGGTGGGGTCCAAACCAAGTATGTCATAATATGACCATGCAAATATATATCCAAATTCCTTTAATATGGATGTTAAGACTTCACACTCCTCCTAAGTGAGAGACATGCCTAATTTAATCCATTTTGGGTCATCTAGGGACCCTATGTTTACCTCCATTATATCTTTCACTAGAAGGGTTTAACTATCTTCAAGAATAGTGGGAAAAGATTTGAAATGTTTGGCTATGTTAGAGTCATATGTTATGACAATATCTTCAAGTTCTCCTAGACATCATGAATTGGAATCCTCCATGGGGAGATATTTCCATGTAATAAAATAGTTAGAAACTCATGTATGATTTTACTGAAGGCTTGTTGTTCTTCAACACTAGATTTAGATTCATAGATAGGTTATTCATTATTGTAACTCTAGATGATGTGATCAATAACCTATTATTCTTCAAAACTACACTCAGACCCATATACAATTTCATCATTGGTGGTCTCCTAATCTAAATTTGAAGAAGGTTGAACACCCCCATCTAGTGGCACCTAAAATAGATTTTTACCACTAAAATGGCCTTTATCTTTACTTTTTCCTTGGTCAAAACACACCTCAAAGATGTTTTCACTTTGGGACCTTAATTTTTTATTTATTTGATTTTAGCTAAGGGTGTTCACCTGCTCTCCAAAATAGGCTTCAAGATCTAACTCGATTGAGAATCTTGATTTATGATCTCCCAACAAAACATTATCCTTAAGGCCTAGAAAATCATAGAAGGCCTCATCATTTTAGAACTTATCGACTGTCACATTGGATTATTATTGGTCCTAGTCTATCAATTGGGGATAACATAATTGTATTAGATTATGATGAATGACTGGTCAAAGGGTGAAAATGTCATTATTGTCAAATAGGTTGGTTTGGTCTAGGTCATTAAATAGGCTATGATTAAAATTTGATTCATTATTGGAATCATCATCACTACTCATTGGTGATGGAACTTAAATAAGATACATGGGGTCACCCCTAATAATTTTAAATCCAAGTCCATATGTTCCTTTCCACTTAGTCATAGAAATTGGCTTGAGCATTTCCTGTTGATTTGGCCTAAGACCTCCTCCTTCATACTCTTGGTTTTCCATAATCATATTAAAAATGGGATACTTGGAATTTTTGTAACAATTAACCAATTTGTCATTATATAACCATGATTCATCTCCTTCGAGAGGGTCATTTTCTTTAGTAGAGGCTGGTAGGAAAGTTACAGGTGCTAGACTTTGTATTTGGCCTTTGTCCTTTCTTTGCCATTACATGAGTGGTTTGGATTTTGGACTTCCAAAATATTTATGGTTATGTGGAAGTTTTAAAATGTGAAAGGTGTCATGGGTCAAGTATTCTCTTGGTACATTATCTAAAATGGTATAATGATTGGACATTTCAGTAGGTGATATGTGGGAAAGGGAATCAAGGGTATTATGATCAATACAATTGGCCTCTAGTAAATCAACAAGTTGTTTCCCTTTGTCTTACTTGGTGATTGGATTCATGCCAAAATGGTAATTTTAACTCTTGAAATCAGCATCAATATGTTTACAATGCTCATATGGATGTAAATCTCCTAGAATACTAACCTCCATTCCTAAGTGGGAAAACTTGATACATTGGTGTAGTGTCGATGAGACTGCATGAATCTCATGTAACCAAGGTCTACCTAAAATCATATTGTATGACAAATCAAGAGGTATCTCATGGAAAAGTTCATCATGCATCAAGATCCCAATGATAACTATCAAGCTAATGGTGCCTTGTGATTCTTCTTATTTATTGTCATCAAATTTGATGGTGATTATTTCTACTTGGAGATTTACTAAGGTGTACTAGAAGATCTTGATAATATTTAGAGACACTATATTCAAACTCAATTAATTATATATTAGGACACATTTCACTTTGTGCCTCTTTATGTAGACTTTGATGTATAATGTATTATTAAGCAATATGCCAAGAGATGGCATATCAATTTAATTGAAGGTTACTTCTTGGGTTGGATCTAAATGTATAACCAAAGCTTGAAATTTATCAGGAGATATGTCATTTGTAACAATGGATTGACCAAATAACTCCATCAAGATGTTTTTTTGGATTATAGACATACGTAACAAATCTAAAATGGAGATTAGTACTGACATATTTTGTAATCATTCCATAATGTCAAACATATTTACTTAGATAGTGGTAAATGGTTTGTTCTGAGGTATAATGGTTGGTTGAATGATGGGTGAAGTGGAAGATGGTTGTGGGCCTCATATAGTAATCTTTGACCATTGAGTTGTGATTGCATAACCAATATTGGGTATAAGACTAGTATTGATAAAAAATGATGGTGGAGGGGGACTAGATAGGATAAGTATTGGTTGTTGATGTACTTTCATGTGGTCATAGGACAATAATGAGTTATTAGTATAAGGTCCTAACATTGGGATCCCTGCTTGTTGGTTCACCCGTGTGTAGTCCCAGATCAAGGAAGGATTACCAAAATGGTTTGGTTGATTGAGTATGATTAGAAATAGTCTTGTCTGATTGGTACTTGGTCTAAGATTAATGGAAACGGTCTTAACATAGCCTTCTACAATATGGCCTACAACTACATTGTAGTCATGTGCAAATACATGGTAGGTCTATTGGTTGTTACCATTCTGACCTTATTTTTTCCCACTATTTTGACATTATTGGTTTTGTTGTTAGGTTGACCTTGTTTGTTGATGATGTTATTGTCATTTGTTATGTTGAAGAAATGGATTCTGATAAATGCCAAGGTTTTGATTAGATGTGGAAGCTCCATGATCCAATATCTCTCCATTTTCAATCATATTCTTGATCAAATGTTTGATTTATACACATCTTTGTAAATTATGGCCATTGACCTAATGATATTCACATAATTCATTTGGCCTGTACTAGTCTGGAATGTCATCACCCTTAGGAATTGGCCCTTTTAGAATAGGCCATATGATCAAATTAGTTTTCATAAGTTTATAAAACACAATCTCAATTTTCTCTCTAGGGTTTCTAAAAATACATCAAGTTGAAAATTTTCTTCTTGGAGGAGGGTTTTGAAAAGGCATTTGTTACATTTTTTGCATTTATGGCATGGGTCTAAGTTGTAGTATTTGTTGTGCATATTGTGATTATTGAAAAGGTTATTGGTTAGGAGTAATCAAAAAATGTGGCATAGCTTGAGTAGAAGGAAATTTCACCATTTGTACATGTCATGATTATATTACTCCATTCCCTAAAACATTGTTGTTATGATTCAACTATTCGGGTATGTCATTGTTATTGGCATGTGGTAGTTGTGATGCTTGCACTTGGGCTGGATGTGGATTCTAGCCACTATTTTTCTTTTTATTCTAGCTATTGTTCTAATTTGATGAGGTTAATTTCATTATCCCCTTGTTAATAAGGGATATTTTAATTTTTTTTTTTTAAAAAAACCTTTGTCAATGATCTCTTTGAATGTATGCACACATTACAACTTCAAATTGTAATATATCTTGTTATGTAGATTTTTGGTAAACATAATAGTTATTTGTTTATCTAGTAGACTATGGGTGAACTAAATTACAAGGACTCTCCATCACTATAAATAAATTGTGAAGCTTTAACCAACTTTCTATTTGGCATATGTTAAGTCTACCAATGAAATCTCATGCTCAAGATTATAAGAAAAGTGTTATATAATCTTGTCCAAAAGATCATCAAAACTAGACATTGAATTATTGGGAAACATTAAGAACCATTCCAAGGATTGTCTAGCTATACTTATTATAAACAACAACAACAACAAATAGATGTCTCTATAGGCCATTGGTTAGCATGCGATAAAGAATTCTATCAGATGGGATCTAGGGTCATCTTTTTCCTTGTATTTGTCAAACTTTGGTGGCTCATACCCTAAAGGAAATGGTATCTACAATTACTCCATGTTGAAAGGGTAAGAACACACGTCATTCAACTTGAACTTCTTGACTTGTTTACTAGTTTGGATGGTAGTATTGTATCCTTCATTTTTTGTAGCTCCTATGTGATCATTAGCTTGTTGAAGTGGAGGTTGTGTTGTCACAGGTGGATTACTTTGACCAAGGTATTATAGAGTAGTTTTTTGGGAAATTTTGGATAGGGTAGGAAAAGGACAAGGAATATGCATTCATAGATTAGAGTGTAATTATTGTCATGACACTTGTGGTTATTTAATATTTTGGTTAGGGCTAGCTATATAAGTTTGATGTTGGGAAATTAAGGCTAGGTATGGTATATGGCTATACTAAGCATGTTGAGGTTGAATAGGGACATGTTTTTGACTAGTCATACCTAGCTGATTGAGAGGGACTTATGAACCAAGACTTGTCTTTGAACTTGTGGCGCATTCTACATGAAAGGCAATGGTTGCCTAATAGGTACTTGAGGAATATTGGAACCTCTTTATAGATGCCTAATAGGTTGCATGATTCTTGATTGGGAAGTAGATGCATGTTGGATACTAGGCATCTATCATTGAATACCACTTTTTTTTGTTGGTTAAACATTATTTAGTTCTAGATCAGTATGTTAGTATACAATGAAAGAAGTATGTTCACTCCTACCTGATGAGGTAGAACATTGGTTTCCCCTTATTGAGGTGAAAATATGTTTTACCTCTAATACATGGGTTGATTAAATGGTGAATTTTATTGTGGAATATTACTCATCAGCTATTGGGGAGAAGTATGATTCATCACATTTTATTATGTCATGACACTAGTCGTTGGTTGATTACTTAATCCTTATTGTTGGATGCTTAATGAAGTAGATGGTTGAGGCTTAGAGGTAGTTGATTGAGGTTGGGATGTATAAACTCCTACTCCCTAAGTTTGAGAACCACTAATGGTGATATTTAAAGGCACATTTTATTATTAATGATGTGTTTATGCATTAACACCACTTTGGTTTAGATTGGACATTACTTATGTATTATCCTCTACATTTTTCTCACTATTTTGCATATAAGTAGAAGACACTTCCTCAATGGTTTGGATATTAAACATGTTGTTGACTGAAGTGTTTTGTGTAAATAGGTCAAAACCATATTTTTATTTACTTGTCAAATCAAATAAAACTCCCATTGAAGGGATTGAATGAATCAGAGGTACTTTTGACATGGCCATTTAATTAAAGTTGTGTTCTAGGTTTTCATATACCTAGTATGTTGTTTTCATTTGTATGGATTGGTCCTCCATGAGACCTCTTTATGTCAAAAGCATACATGGATCTTGATATAACATTGGTATTATGGTCTTAGGGTTGATAGAAGAGGCATGATAATTATTTAAATTGTAAAACATATTATAATGTCTTCTTGGTAGATGTGAAAAATTATCATGCCCTACCTCTGTGGCTCTATTAAGATCATAAGATGATGGCATGGTCACATAATAAGTTTGATATTGAACATTTTATATAATTGAAGGTATGCTACCCAAATATTAGTTTGTCTAATATTGATCTTGATCTTTGTATGGAGGTGTGATAACCAAATAATAAACCAAAGGATATTAACTCTATTCCCTTATTTGAGTGTTGAAAGGTGGATACATATTTATCTCCCAAAAAACATCATATATGTAAGGGTGTTGAGCAAAGTCCTCTTATGTGACAAAATTACCATATCCTAGATTATACATGGCTCCACTACATTTATAGTGAGACATGGTCAAATCAAATGGAAAATATTTCACAACAAGATGGGTTAGAGTTATACAAACTCTAAAAAATTATGTCCAAAAAGACAAAAGTTTCAACTAGGTCTAACTTGGTCGAGGGTGGAGGCATATATCAAAAATGTTTGATGCAAATATTTGGTAAAATTAGTATAAATTTAAATTTCTAACGTTAAATTTTTTACACAAATAAGGTCAAGTAAAATGACCTCAAAATAAGATGCCAAACTCTAATATACAAACATGTTTTAAATAGGTCTAAACTAGGAAAGGGAAATGTTGTAGTCTTTTATCCAAATGTGAAGACAAAATAT
The DNA here is from genome assembly GCA_037957365.1 of Torreya grandis. Lineage (NCBI taxonomy): Eukaryota > Viridiplantae > Streptophyta > Pinopsida > Cupressales > Taxaceae > Torreya > Torreya grandis. The sequence continues at coordinate 715,334 of JARHVA010005901.1, read as the reverse complement.
AAGATCAAATAAGATGTGCTTGGAATTTTGGCTAAACATGAAATTAAAATTTATACTTAAAACAAAAGTTGATGATGATTTTTAATGTAACAAACTAGGAACATTTTGGTGAAGACTAGGCACTTGATTCTAGACATAAATGTGATCAAATTGGTATAAAACACTTAAACAAAGGAATTTGAAGATGTATTGATTTTCAAAAATGAAGGCACAAATAATATATTTTTCAAATTTTATTTTAAAAATTAACCTAAGTTATTTAACCCAAAAGAGAAAGATCTATGTATTAGCCCCTACATGTTGAGGCCTACATAGAAATCAATTAGTATTTGGATTTGAACTTTGGAAAAGTTAATTGAAGACACAGCTTAAGAAAACTTAAGATTTAATGACCAATAATCTAGGTAAATTTTAATGGTGTAACAATGCTAAAACAAATATCTAACAAGGGAAATGTGATTTGTTTAAATAATGATAATTAGGATATGAGACAAGACAAGTCTTTTGAAACAATCTGGGCAACATAACAACATTAGTACTCACAAAAGATGTGACAATGTTTATGTTTCAAAGATTTTTAAGGCACAAGACTTGAAATGATTTTGGAATCATAATTTTGCCCATGTCAACCAAGTACCACACTCAATGTTTTGACATAAAATTTTTCTAAGTTAAATAAAGGTATCAAATGGATATCATAATGCCTCCTCAAATAATGGAGTAATGTGGACAAATAAACTCGTTCAAGACATGGTTTAGACAAGTTTTAGTTTTAACACACCAAAAAAATACAAGAAAAAATGACAAAAATACAGTAATTATATCATCCTAAATCCTATCAAGGTGTGGTAAAGTGGGGTTGACTAAAACTAATTTATTTTCGATCGTCTAGATTAAACCCATGTGTACACACTTTCACATATGCACACAATAGAATATATACATAAATTGAGTCTAAAACTATCAACTTGCTATGAAAATTTCTTGTTCTTATCACAACCACTACATCCATCACTTAGTGTAGTTTGATGCCTATATTGATCATACATCGTAGGCTTAACCTGCCACTAATGGAGATAGTTTAACCACTCAAACCACCATCCTAGTGGGGTGATCCCAATTTATATACCCCCCATGAAGAGTGGTTGAAGATGATTTTATAAGATGAATCCCTGGGTTAAATATTCTCTATAGAACCTATGGGAGGTAATGAAGTCCCCATCACAACCCAAATTGCATGAAATAAAAAAATCTAAGTAGAAAGGCTTTATAGGTTATTTTTAAATCACCCAAACCATGTGGGTTTTTAGAGACCTTATAAAAATTCCTTTTTACAACTTTGGACTAAGGCACAATTTGAAATTAAAATGGAACTTTTGATCCCACAAGTTCCCTATCGGGGATGGGGGAGAGCATACACACAAATTCCTTTTTACTCAAACAAATTTAACTAAGAAATGATAGATGAATTATAAAAAAAAATAATTTTGAAGTGATTTTGGTTTTAAAGAACCAAATTTAAGTTTTTGTTGGTGTTCTTTGGCCCCTTGGCCTAAATTTACAAAAAAAATTTAAAAAAAAAACATAAAACATTTAACATAAACATGTAATTTTTCCTTTTAAAACACCAAAGGAAAGTTCCTAGTTCATTTTAAGGACCAATATCTAGATGTGAGATATTTTAAATGCTCCTTTTAGGACCCAAATTAATTTTTTATTTGACTAAGTTCCTTTTGAAGCCCAAAATGAAGTGTTTGATTTGTAAAAACAAGCAAATTGGTTTTAAACTTAATCCTTCAACATGTAAATGTTAGACTATAACCCGCTACTTTGAAGCACTTTCTTGATTGAGTAAATGAGTTTTGAATTTGAAATCTTAGGTTTGGATTTAATTTCACATAGTGCACATCAATGGTCACAAGTAACTATAATGGTTTCAAGGTAACCATCACTAATCAGTTAACATATAACTATCGATGATTGAGTAGAATCGACATTCGTCGATAAAATTACATTGGTGATTACCTATGAACCCAAAGGCAAAACCTAAAAAAACAAATACATTAAATTATGTTTGGTTAGTTCAAAAATCAAGAAAACCTTCATGGTAAAACTTGTTGAGGAGTTTAAATGTCTTTGAAACCTAGAAATCAAAAACATGTATGATAGAAAGAATCAAAATGCAAGTTTTTGGTATGTTTCTACCCTAAAACCCAAACATAGATGGTTGGAACTAGCCATTTATGGTCACACCCTATGTGTAAACTTTTGAAATAAAACATAATGAAATATGGCTAATACAAAGTAAAAAAAATCTATTTTAGAGGTCTTCAAACATCCAAATCTTAGTTTAAGACCTACGTATTGATCTTCTTGGTATGTGGGATGCATTGAGTCCCATCGGGAAAACCATTTGTGAACATAAGAATATAATAAAGGGAGATCAGTATCATGTTAGTAGATGAAATAAAATCCAAAAACACACTAATGAAATAACACCTTAAGCCTAGATCTTAGGGGGAGCTTAGTGAAGAAAAACCATTGACAAAACACAACTAAAATACAAGAAAACAAAATTTCTTACCTTCCTTGAATGCTCCAAGAGATATTTTCATTGGCTTGTTGAGATTGTGCTCAATAGGTCTATGGCAATGGAGCTTGGCTATCTCCTTCTCCTCTTAGCTTCATTGGCTCTGTGGCTTTGGCTTGTGAAGCTTGACTCAATATTTTGGCATAATAACACTATATCAAAATAAATTTGAAACAATTTGTGCATTATAACTTTGGCTAATAAGAGCTTAAAATTATGAGTGTGAGGCCTTCTATTTATAGATTTTTCAAATGGGATAAGATCAAACGTGACCATCCCTCTCAAGATGAAGATGTGTATCTGTGAATTAATCCAATTATGTAAATAAAATCCATAAATACCCTCATCATGATTTATGAATGAGGGGAATTAATGAGGAATTGGAAGGCTTAATCAAATATTTGTTGCATTTATGGCCTATGGATGTCACCTCAAAAAATGATGTCGCATGATGATGCAAATATTAGAAACCAATTTACATTAAATAAATATTCAATAAGTTCCATGGAATTCTTACTTAAGCTCATAATTTGGTTTAATTTGCCTAAGTAAGATTAAATAATTTTACTGAATTTTTTTGGAAATTGGTGCAAAAATTAATCAAATTGGTCTAAATGTCATTTTATTAGGTTTAAATTTGATTAGAGTAGAATTAGAAGATGATGTTAGTTTCATAGGAACTAATATCTAGTTTAGGATGTTGTCGACATAAAATAACACATGCATGTGTCATGTGGTTCTAAATTAGGGGAATTTAATGGTTTAGAATGTCAAATTATGTTTTTGGATTTTTGGCTTGAAATGATTCAGGAATAAATATCAATCGCATAAAATGCATTTCCTTGTTTAGTGATATTTTAGTTTAAATTGGCACTTGCATATGACAAGTTCAAATCATTTAGTGTGTTTTAGTGTTTTTAACCCAAATTGTGATGATTGGTATAAATTGGTCTGAAGTTTGGTCAGAGGTCATTGGTGGCCACTTTTAGGTGTATATGAAGGTAAACACCAAAATTTATGTTTTTTTTTTTTTTTTTTAATGGATGTAAACATTTACAACATGTAAACAATTTTGAGTCTCAAATTTTAAAAAATGACTACAACCCATCAATTTAGAAGAATGCACGAAACAACCCAAAAGTTTGAAGTGAGCATAATTTTATTTTCTCTTCAAAAAATTATTATAGTATTCAAATGTTCATTATTAGGTTCCAGTGAACTATTTCTCCTTCTACACCCTACATTTCTATATGAAATTCACATGTTTAACAATTTAAACATTTCTATTATGCATCATGAAAAATAATTAGTTTAAAATATATGAAATTAAGATTGAAATATGTTTAGATTTATAAATTATAATTAAGTACTTGTATGATACATTAGAAATTTCTAATTCTCCAAGGTTGGATTTACATTTTTATGTTCATAAAAAAGTATATGAAAATTGATTTGGTAAGGATCATACCTTATTGGTATAAAATAGCATCCAAGGTGACATCTATGTCAAAACTCTATCACAATATATTTACATGTGAGTTATTTGCATACATAGGAATGAATTTAAATAGATGAAATTGGCCTAGGTTACATACGAGAATAATGGAGAGATCACCAAATGTGGTGTTCATTTCATGAGCAAATGCTTCACACAATTGATCATCCGTGTGAGTTTAAAAAAATGGACTTATGAATCTAATCTCATCAATGATAATGTTATGACCATGTTTTATTTATTATTTAATGGTTACTAATGACATTTGTTATAGGGGATTCAACTCCTTGATATGAAATATAAGCCCTAAATAAATAGGTGATAAACTAAAATTGAAGGTTGTAACACTAGTTGGAGGAACCAATAAAAATGGATATCATTAGTCTAATGTGTGTAATACCAATGCATATTTGATTTTGCTAATGAGAAATGACTCTACATTCCAAATAGTACTTGGGATAGTCATTTTTAGAGTGGGATTATTAGCATGATTTATTGAATGATCAAGAAGAATATAATACATAATGTGTTGTTTATTAGACAAAGTTTGAGGATATGGAAAAAAATTTCACTCATATTTTGGTGTAATATATTATCAAATGTTTTTTTTATCTTAGGTAAACTTAGTATTATAAGGCTAGGTACGTGTACCATAGTGCATAATTTATTAGACTTATAATAGGATAAGTACTAACCTTTATTTTATCCAATAAATTTCCCCCTCCTCATAGGCCAATCACATTTTCCTATTATGTGTCCAATAAGGAAAGGGAATCTTACTATTTCTAAAGCTATATATATATATATATATATATATATATATATATATATATATATATATATATATATATATATAATCTTCCCTTATGTACATTATAATAATTATTATGATCATGATATTTTATATTATATATCATATCATTATTATGAAAGATTGAGTTTGTATTATTTAGATATATATCTCACCTATCTCCTATTTATGCATGCTAGTTGTGTTTCAATTTAAATTTGATCAAAGGGTAGTGCCAAATTTAAATATGTTATTAAAGCCTTTATAGGTTAGCTCCATAAAATAGGGATATTTATGAATGTTTTATTTATAATAATTATTCAATAGGGTCATATCAATCATTTTTTATGGATTTATCAAAAAAAATCATAAATCCCACATGTTTCACAAGCCTTTTAAGATCTTGCTTAGCCACCTAGTATTATCGCTTATATGGAAAACCCATATGAATTTATTGAGTATGGGATAAATCATATTTTAAGTCCCTTTTAGTGTTTTTATAGTTTTTTTATAAAATAATATATTTTTAGAACTCTGACATGATTTTTTAGATAAAATTTAGGAAGTGTAAAGAATTTCAAAAATTATTTGGAATTTTATCTCTAGATATGTTTTATTTGAATTAAAAAAAGGTTTGGAGACTTATAGAGAGAAAAAGAAAAGATATATTTTCCTTATATTTTTATAAAAAACTTCATTTATATTCCAAACCCTAACATATTTTCTATCCAATTTTTTCACCTCAAAATCTTTCCAAAATTTCCAAGTTTATAATAATAAGACTAGTTATCTTGATGTAAAAATGCTATAAAAGTGGCAAGGCCATTAAAAGGCTTCTCTTAGGTTTTAAACATGTTATCCTCCTATGTCCAGTTCCTAGTCCACCATGCAACCAAATGACTTAATCCTTTAACCCTTGTGTGCAATGAATGATCTGCTAGATGACCTTGCATATTAGGAACTTAGCCCACACATGCTCGTTCTAGTCCCTTTTTTAACATACATAAAATTTGTAGGACAAATATTTTTATCAAAAAAATTTGGTAGGATCCCTTTTTCCCATGATTTTTTTCATGACATCACTTTGGAATGAACACCCTATTTTTTTTGGACATTGATTTTACACAAAGTCACATTATTATTGAGGAAGCTTGTGGGAAGCCCTATTCATGAATTTTTTGGGCACATATCTTTTGAACTATAAGGAATTTTTCCTTGTTATTTTAATTTTAAAAAGTTTTGTTTCCTATAAAATCTACTCAAATACTCATATCTTTTTTTTTATGCCTAAAAATCTATTTTTTTCAAAATTTTCCTACTTTTTATACATATATGTCACCATTATTTACACTATGCAACAATAAATTATTGGTAGAGATTCTATTTCATTTTTTCAATCTCATACAAGTAGTTTTTATGTTATGGGAACATCATTATTATTTGGAAATGTTAATACTTGTTTCATGCAACATTTGAGCTATTATGTCTCATGTTTTGTTCCATTTTTAAAAATTAATGTTTCTTTTGAGAGATCCTTAGATAGATCATTGGTTCCTAGATTGACTCAATAGTTTTAGTAGTTAGATAGACAAGAATTTTTATAAGATGGATTTTAATTTATAGGGAGAATCAACATTACATTATATTTTATCGATACTTGTACATGTTTATCTCATTGGGCATAATTGTTGAAACCATTTCAGAAGATTATGGGTCACCAATTTTGTATATCTTACTCGAATTGTACTTAAGAGGGAGGAGGGGGGTGGGAGGGGGGAGTTGGTGAAATATACTATGGACATTTTATTAAGCTTACTTATGCTATCTTACTATTCTAAAGTCATTTGAGTGAGCCAAAGTGCACAATTTTATAGGTTTAAAATAAGATAAGTACTATCATTTACACTAGATAATAGTTTTCCACATAGTTGTAGGCCATTTACATTTTCCCATCCCCTAGCCACTAAGGGATGGAAAGCTTTATATATATATATATATATATATATATATATATATACGATCTTCCTCTAAGTAAGTTATAATAAGAGTTTAGCTCATGTTATTCCATGCCATATATCATGTCATTAATATGAGATATTCAGTGTCTTTTTTTTTTCTCTACCTCACCCTTATCCTTTGTTTTGCATGTGACAATTTCTTTGGTTCCACTTTGATCTTTTCTAGTGTCAAATTTAAATACCAAGTTTTGAAAATTGATTTCTTTCATTAATTAATTTCAGAAATGGTATAACTATTTTGTGCAAGGGTGAAGGTAAATCATCATGGATTAATTTATGGTTTTGAATCAAATTCATGACAGCCAAGCAAGAAGAGGTCTCTTAAGTATATAGTTATACTTTTGTGAGTGTGGAATTGAGATTTAAGATTTCACATTTCATTTTTCATGAATTATTCATGCTTTATTTTATTATTTGATTGATCCTCATTGTCATAAATGTGATATATTTATATAGTTAAATGGGAAACATAACACAGCTAGTATGAGCTACACCAAGTTTACCAAATTTATATAAAACCAATGTATTTTATAAAACTTTTAAATGTTATAAAATATATATTAAAAAATAAATATAAACCTCCACAGATATATTAATATAAAAAAGGAACAATTCTAGAACAGGGTGATACATGGACAGTGGATTTTATTTTTCTATATTTCTAATTTTCATTTCTATAGAGATTATCATAAAACTAAGATCTTAAAACTTCAATAAATGGTATGAAATCAAAATATAAACATTTGTGTCATGACCACCCCTACCTAGAATTTTGATTATGACTATTTATTAGACTATTATGTTATATTTATATTTTACTACAGATGTTATGTTATGGACATTTAATTATTTTTAGTACATTATTATATTTTATGATTAATATTATTAGATATTTAATTCAATATTAAGTTCATTTATATTTGATTTTATTATATGATATTAGGTACTACTGATGCCTTCTATTGGCATGGTGGTAGGTGTTACCTTAGTTGAGCTAAGTTTGATGGGGAAGCTGACAAATAATGACAAAAGTGGAAAATATAATGTAAAACTAAAATCACATTGCAGATAGAATAAACACCCAATACCTAAACACTTTTTAATTTGATTTCATTATCAAGTTATATGTCATGTATTTATTATGTATAGTTAAATTCTAGTCATTTATTTGATTATTGTGATTGTTGATTGTTATTATTGTGAAATAGCTATGATCTAGGAATTTAACTCAAAGGAGGTTAGTATAGATTTAGTATCAAAAATAATGAAAAATAAACTCACTAAAAATCTAAAATCTTTTAGGCCTGATCATGGGGGGATCATAATGAATAAACCAAATCAAAACTCAACAAAACATGGAAGGAAATGAGAAATATAAACATGAAGACATAAATTCTTTACCAAATCCTTCATAGCTCTAAATGGTAATTTATTTGGCTTGCTCAATTTATGCATAATAAGTCTTTATCAATGGCATATGGCTAACATCATCTCCTCTATGCACCATTGTTGAATGCTTGGATTGATTGATATGGCTTGGCTCAATTTCCACATTATAACACTAGGTTTTTAGCTTCATGAATCTATTCTTGCATTATAACTCTAATTTGATTGAGCTCTCTAAATGAAGAGATATAGGATTAATTTTATAGGCTTTCAAATCCCTTGGAATGGGTTAAATTTTACCATGGTTGAGTTTATTAACTTTGGTTGAGTTTGGCATATTTCTAAAATATTCTTTTAGATACTTTCTAAAAGTGACAACTCACAAAGGTAATGAGTGCGTTCTAGGATGTTCTAAGATGCTCTTAAATTTCCTTTTTAGTGATTTATTTGATTGATTTATTAGCTCATGGGTGAACTAAATTAGGATTTTAAATTTATTTAATTTTCCAATATATTTTGATTAGGATGTCCAAGGCCATTAATTCTTTTTAGGCATTTAGTCATTTGTTTGATTTGATTAATTAAATGTGTGTATTTTCCTTATTTAATTGATTTAATAAGATAAATTGATTTAATTGAAGGTTATGAAGCTAAATTTGAGACTAATAGAAATTCTTAGTTTAAATGTTTGATGATTTGTAGAATTGGTCTAATAGTTTGATGCAAAGCCATTGGTGGCCAAATTTACATGTCTATAGTTTGCCCCTATTTGGGAAGATATTTCAAGATATAAGCATATTAATGTCTTTTCAAAGAATAAAATGATTATTTATGCTTATGACTACAATGGTAATGATTGAACTATAGTGGCCCCTTTGAGGGAGCGGTTGACAAGTGGGTTGATAAATAGTCCCTAAAAAAAAGAAGTGAAATAAGGGGACCAAAAACATGAAGATGATGGGGTGACAATACAATGATTCACCTAAATTTGGGAAAAATCAATATAAATGTAAGTGGGATGGTGTATAATGGTTTTCCCAAAGGTGGTTATAAGCATTGTACCTCTATAGTGGCAACATGGTATGATAACACAATGATTTTCCCTAGCAAGTGATATAATCACTAAGAAGATGGAGCTACCCCAGTTAAGATAGACAAATAAGAAAGGAAAGTGGTGATAGCATAATGATTTTCCATAAAAAGCAATATAATAATTGAGAATGCATGTGGGACAGTGTATAATGTTAGTGCAGTATACCCTAATTATGAAAAACATGATTAATTGTTAAGGATTAAGAACTTGATACAGAGGATAAAAAATGAATTTGAGACAACTTGCTAGTAGGTATATGATCATTTAAACTAACAAAGGTTGAAATTATTTCATTACTTAATTACTCTATTTGGGATATGATTGGGATTGTTGTTGATACCGGTGTCAAGAAGATGGTGATGCTACATTGATGTTGTAGACCTCTCAAAGATAATTTTTACTGTAGCATTTGATGGTAGGCCTCATGATAGAACACCATAGGGGCTTGGCCAAAATATGCATAAGGACTAACTCCCAATATCTGATACTCGATGAAAAATAATTACACCAATGATTAAAAAAACATGATGACAATGTAGACATTTGAATATGGATAGATTTAAGAATAATGTGTAGGGAGTAATTTAATGAACACACATACAATAAATCAAGGCCATAATGTTTAAAACAAACAAGCACAAAAATAAATAAATAAAATAGACAAACAAAGAAACAAACAAGTGTTAGCCCTTATGTTAGTATAAACAACATGATGACCATTGCCCCTAGAAACTAGGAGACAACTAAACAAACAAATAAGATGGGGGAATGGAAGAAAAGGAAGAGGGTGGTTGAGATATCTCCATATGCACTAGGTAAGTGGACACTACCTACATAGCTCCATGGATATGATGATTTAATAGAACTTCAAGCTAAATATAGTTTTCCTAGAAAATGGGATGAAAATGATGATTGATAGAAGACATAATGGATATGATATAATAATAGGGATATACTTGTAAAATGGTGAAATCATAAGATAAAAGGCCAAAAAGGATGGGGAAACTAAAGAACAAGTTATTTGTTTGTGACTTAGTGAGGGTTACTAGAATCCTTAAGGCAAAGAAGTGGTCAATGTTTTTGTTCCTAAATAATTTTCAAATGTTTTTAGAATTTTTGAAGCATCTCAACTCAATCAATAATATGAGACACTAAAATGGTCCAAGCTCATAAAATGGTAAGAGTGTTATAACTTGAAATGATGATCACAATATGGCAAGAGCATGGTTGAAGCTATTTACAAAATAGTGAGAGTGTGGCTTAAAATGCTCACAAAATGATAAGAGTATGGCTTAAAATGTTTGAAAAATAATGAGAGTGTGGCTAAAAGGGGATGAAGCTGACCTCAACATGATTCAAATGCGACCCACATATTCCCAAAATGGCTTTAGTTCATAGTAATTCACCTCATAGGGAAGGAATCTAACTAGTGTAGCAACCAATTCAAATAAAATAGGCACATTTGGTATGATGGCTTAGTATGGCACAAGAATGGCTAGGTGATATGTCAAATAATGATAAAAAAATGTTTCCCCTAGTTTGCCTATAAGTGGTTATAACTAGGATACAATTGATGGATCAATAAGACCAATTTTCCCTAGTAGGTGATATAATTAGTATAAAGACCGGTGAACACTGATTTTCCCTAGTAGGTCATATAATCAGGCTCTCATAAACAAACTTGATAATAAGGGAACAAGAAATGAAATATGTAACTATCAAAACTTCTGTCATACTACTCCAAAATACTGCATCTATCTAAAATGCTTAAAATAACTGTTGAAACTAATCTAATTATGTGTGCTGAAAATGTGAAACCAATGGATGAACTAAGGTCAAATGGGCTAGGTTGATAGGATTCAAAACATTTTTGGTCAAGTAGGAATGGAATGGTTGGATGGTCTCGTTGGAATTTTAAAATGAAAGGATGGAAAAATAGATAGTTTGATAATGGTATAAATAAGAATATTGATAATATGGTACAACTTGAAATGGTCCTTATACACTATCAAATTACTCAAGTATAATACTGATTAAGGTGAATAATGTTCATCAAATCATCAAGTTCATTACCATATTGTGTTGTTAGCCTATATGCTCTAGTTTTATAGTCTACAGTGATGATGAAAGGACCCACCCAGTTGGGTTTGAACTTTATGTTATGCTTCTTTTTGGTCGTGGTATTCTTTTGGTTCTCTTTTAGGACAAGATCACCAAGTTTAAATGTCTTATGTTTTACATGCTGATTGTATTGACTCTAAATTCAGTTATGATAGGCCTACATATTTTTAACATCATCCATGTGCTTCTCATCAAGTAAATCTAACTCTTGAAGGTGAGCTACTTGATAGTCATTATCATCAAGAACATGCTTGAAACAATGTGTAATGAAGGCAACTCAACCTCAATGGGAAGTATGGCTTCAGTGCCATAAACAAGTGAGTATGGAGTGGCTCCTATGGGTATGTCATGATTGGCATGATATGCCTAAATGTAATGTAATATCTGAAGGTGCCAATCATGATCAACATCATTGACAATATTTTTGAGAATGTTGATAATGGTTTTATCTGATTCTTTGGCCTAGCCATTACCTTGAGGGTAATCTATTGTTAAAAAGTGATGTGTGATATTGTATTCAAAACATAAATTTTTGACATTCTTGTTCTTAAATGATCCTCCATTATTAAATATAATGTTATAAGGGATACCATAGTGGTAGATGAGATGGTTAAAGATGAATTTGTAAATTTGATTTCTAGTCACATAAGTGAGGGGTATAGCTTCAACCCACTTAGTGAAATATTCAGTGGTAATGATAATGTGTTTATGGTCATCTAATGAGGTGGGGTTTATATTCCAAATGATTTCAAGGCCCCATGTATCAAATGGGAATGGTGTCAACATTGGTTTTAAAGTCTTGGTGGTTGCATGAATAAAATTAGAATGTCATTGGCACTTGTCATATTTCTTGACATATGCAACTACATCTGCATCCATTATCATCCAATAGTAACCACAATGCAAGATTTTTTTGAATAGGACTACCCCACTAGTGTGGGATATATTTACCCTTCATGAACTTCTCATAACACTAGTATAGATTCTATCAAATGTTAAAAATGAAGTAGAATTCCATAAAAACTATGGTGGTATAGGTTTGGTTTGAGTAAGGTGTAATGTTGGGCATTGTAGATGAAATATTTGGTTTATTTCCAAGAAAAGTATAGTAGAAGGATTTGATCATGTAAATAGGCATATAGGCCTGAGTACCAATTAGATTTGGGACCAATAATATCACATATTATAATAGTTAAATGTTCATGAGCTAGTGCTATTAGATTTTTTTACAAGAAATCGATACTCCCTAGCTATGTCTGCATGATGAATTAGCAATGCAATATTATCCATGGAATCTATTATTTTGTTTCTCACTCTTGGTATATGATCAAATTGAATGTCGGTAATCTATTGCCTAAGAGTGTCAACCATTGCCTTATATGGAACTAGCTTGTCATCTTTAGTTTGGAAGTGTTCTATAACCTGATTGGTGATTAATTGAGAATCACCATAAACTATTAGATAACATATGTTACATTGTACTACTATAGAATCCTTAAAATGAGTGGTTCATATTCAGCCATGTTATTGGTATAAAGAAAGTTGATTTTGAATGACTTGGGGATTAGATCACCCTAAGGTGTTATGAATAAAAGGACTACCCCTAATCCATGTGGAGTGAATGATCTATCAAAATATAGCTTCTAGGGATGCTCCTTAATAGGTGTTTCAATGATGGTCATGATGAATTCATCAATAAATTAGAATGTTGATGGCTCTATGTATTCAATAGGTGCTTCAGCAAGCTGATCTATGAGAACTTACCCCTTGATTACTTTTTAGTTTACATACTATATCTCAAACTCACTGAGTAGCATGATCCATTTAGCCATACAGCCTTGAAAATCTATTTTTGATAGTAGATACTTAAGTGGATCTACTTTGGAAATAACTGTTGACCAATTTTGACCACAGGAAAGATTTTGGTCACCTTCTTCCCCTACTAATCAGTAACAGTCATTTTTTGGGTTTGCAAGTTCAAAGAGTTCATTTCATGGCCTGGTTCAGTGGTTCAACCACCTTTGGTTGAAACAGTCCATCTTCAAGTTTAGCATCTCATTTCAATAAGCATTGAACCATGTTGGGTTCAACGTGTTTGGTTCAACAAAGTTTGTTCATCACTTGGTTCAAAGCCGACGGGTTCAACCAAAAAGTTCAAAGGCTCAGTTTAATTTGGCATCAGTGCCCATGGTTGACCCATTGAACCGTTGAACCATTCTTGGTTCAATGGGCTTGGTTCAAAGAAAGAACTTCATCGGCCTTGGTTCAAGAGTCCATTGGCATGCTTGGTTGAACCTTTGAACTATTGAACCATTTGTGGTCCAACAGCTTGGTTCAAGGGTGTGTCCTTGGCTGAAGGGCAGTTCAAAAGGTTCAGTACCAATCCGAAGGGCAAGCACTTCAAAGGGAAAGATCCGAGCAAGTATAAATTTGCCTAAGTTCAAAATGGACTAAGTCCCAAATTCCTTCAGACTTTTCGCTCAAAGGAAGTCCTTCAGACAAAAAGTTTGAAGGAATTTGGGCACAGTCTAAAGTCAAAAGCAGAGAGTGGATAGAATTTTCGCAGACTTTTATCTGCGGGAAAATGTCTACAGACAAAAGTCCATAGAAATACACAAAGGAAAGTGAAACCCAGGAAAGTTGTCTGCGAGAGCCCGAGAGGCCTTCCAATACAGTCAAGGGACCCGTTGAAGGACCCTGAAGGGTAGACGCCCTTACGAGGGACTTTTGACCAAAGACAAAGGGGGCATTTTGAGTGCCAAAGGGTGCTAAGGATAAACAAAGGCAAGGATGTTGTAGAGAAGCCATGAAGACCCGACGACGTCCTAGAAGCCATCAAATTCAAGAAGGTGAAATATCCATTGGTGTTCAAAGCATGATGGCTTTAGGGACATCAAAATTGACAAAGAGGAATGGCCATTTGTTTTCAAACTAGTAGAGCGCTAACCAGAAGCCTAGAATGTAGTGACCCACCATAATGTTTGCCCAAAGGGGCTGAATGAGATAGATAAGACAAGAATGACAAGGTGCAGGAAGGGACAAAGCAGTCCAAGTGGCAAAGTGCAAGTGATTTATTGCCTGATAATCCCCAAATGGTGTAAATAGTGAATAACATGGCCCATGCATTTAAAAAGGGGATAGATTTTAGTCTATTTGCAGAAAAAAGGGTGCAGTCTATGTTTCCACATTAATGCTTGAATGCCAAAGTCAAATTTGGTGCTCATACAGTATGGTTCCAATAGGCTTCTTCTAGAAGGATGACATTAGCAATAGTGTTTTCCTCTTCCCAAGTGAGGGGACGCAAATTGTCCACTTGTAAAAAAGGAGTGCCATGGGCCTCCTTGCTTATATATATATATATATATATATATATATATATATATATATATATATATATATATATATATATATATATATATATATATATATATATATATATATATATATATATATATTATAACTTCTCATTTTAGGAAGGATATTCCACATTTTACAAGGCATAGCCCTTCTAAAATTTCCACTTGAATCAATAAAATACAATTTTTACCTCTTCTTGGATAGATATTTCAGAGTATGTGCTGAGTGTTATTTGTGTTCAGTCATTGTCTTTTGATGCTCTCACAAGTCTAACACCAACGTACCTATTTTATACAAGGCACCATTTCTATAGCTAAAAGGAAAAGAGCTGACATTTGAAAGACCAGAATAGAGGAAGTTACTTACAGTGTGCATTTCACAGCACCTCAGTGATTTTTTGTTTCTTTTGTTTTTATGAAAGCCTCCCTGCTAGTTTCTTGCAGCCTAGTCCTTCTGCCAAGTGTGTAGAGTATGTATGTATTTGTTTGATTCTAAGTGTGGAGGTGTGAAGCTTGATTTATTTTGGTGCATCACCTCTGTAGAGTAGTTTGTTTTCCTACTCTCTCTCTCTCTCTTTTCATCCCCCCCATTATATCTATCTATATATGTCTATTTTACACTTGCTGGAACAAACATGATGCATCAAAGGGAGATAGCTCTTATCTAGAGACTCTCCCCTCCAGCTTCACCATCCCATAGGAGAGAGGGGAGTTTCCATGTTGTGAGGAGAAGGTGAGAGTTTGACTTCCTACCAATGGGTGCATTTTCCTGCATCAACAATTTTGGCACGCTTGGTGGGACTCAGTTTTACAACGTAGTAAAGTTTCAGGACTGATGCTGGTCCTATCACAATAAATCAAATTTATCTTCAAAATATATTGACTTTGAGTTAATCTGCTGGTTAAGAAGCCTGGTGCCATCAAAAATATTTTCTTGTATGTATATTTCCTTTGCTCAAAATCATGGGTCTAGTTTTCCTTCATATGATTTTGATCAGACTCAAAATTTCTTAGAGAATTGCCTCAAGTAGCTCTCCTAGTTGCCCTACAATGATAAGGGAGATGGTACTAGAATTGGAGATTAACAAGCTAGAAGAAAAGTATAGATATCAACAGGAGCAGATGTATAATGAGGAGCATTTGTTTAGGCAAGCGCAGGGCTTGCAACCCATGGAAGAGGAGGTAGAAAAATGGAGAAATCCATTTATTCATGGCAGTCAGCCTTGCATGCCCCCTCCTAATTTGAAGAAAACCCCCTCTTTTGCACCAAATCCTTTCTATCAGATTTCACTTGCTCACTCCAGCTCATCAAATGCATTTGCTCTCAATCCCGTGCACCTAGCTTTCCAACACCAGAAGGCATTAGAGCAACCTCCCATGGAGATGAACCTTCTAAACTCCTTAAATAATGAATTTTCCACTGGGGAGAGTACCACCAGCTAGCACATCCTTCTTCTAAAGACTCCTCCAATGCACCAACAATGTTTTCCTTGCATTCCCTAACCTCCCCAAGTCCTTCAGCATGATATGCAGTTTCTGAGTTGGAGGATGGAATGCCAAGAACCAACTCTGAGCTTTGGAGAGAATAATGCTAGTGACCTCTAAGAGAGACTCTTTCAGGACCATCTAGCTAAGAAAATTGAAGATTTAGAGGCTAGGATGAAGCTGCTTCTTGAAAGAGAGTTTGAACTTCCAAACCTTGTGTAGGAGCCTCAGGACCTTGGAGAAAACAAAGTTGCTACCTGTTCACAAGAGCAAAATTCCAATTTTGAGTTCCTAAACTAGGGGAAAATAGTAGAATCATGGGGTAGGAAGGAGGAGAAGCAAGGTTTTTTTCAAAACCTTGAAGAAGCTAAAGCTGCTCTTGCTCATGATAATTCCTATGATCTCCAAGAAAGGCTCTTCCAAGAGGATCTAGCCAGGAGAATTGCAGAGTTGGAATCTAGAGAGAAATTCCTCAGCCAATGTGTAATAAATGGCTCAGACCAAATAGCACATTCTATGTCTAAACACACCCCACCTACACATTTCCAAGAGAGTTATCAGGCCATACCTAATATTGATGGAGTGCTTATCAAATGGAATGAGGAGAATCATTCAATTCTAGTTCAAGGACTACCTCCTCTTCCACATGTTTTCTCCACTTCACCCCTTCTCAAGGAGGAACCTATTTTGTGAGAGGTAGGTGAGGAGTAGAAGATCCAATCTATAGTTCTTCAAGAGGCTGTCATGAGTGACAACAAAGATGGAATCATCATTGATGTTACTTGTGAAGACACCATCGGTAATGGAGAAGATGCAGGTCTTGCATATATGTAGATGTTTTAGTAATACAAGGAGGAACAAATGCATGGTGAGCTCTCTTCCCCTCTATTTGATGAAATTCCTTGCTATTTCGATGATGTGGATGACTACGCTGAGGAGCCTGAGTTGGAGGAAAGAAAAGAGAGGTCTATCTTCTTGGAGGAATGCCTTGAAGAAGAGAGTATTGAACAAAGAGGTGATGTTCTGTGGGATGAACAATCAGTTTGTGATTCCATTTTAGACATCACAACAGATATCCTTATTCAAGAAGGCCAAGAGGGAGTAGAAGGTGAGTCTAACAGAGTTTGCAATGAGGCAGAAGGAAACAAGTCAAACCATGATGCATTGCAGAGGGAATGTACATGTCAAAGGGCTAATGGTGATGAGCCAACAACCACTGATTTTTTGGTGAAGAACACCAATATTAAGGTCCAACATTCAAAAAGCTTCCAAGGACAAGCAGATTATATATATGTCGGAAGCATGTTTGAATATGATCCACTCAGATTCTAGCCAACTCAGGTGATAGGAAAGAGGAGCAAGTCACCAACTCTCTTTCTCATTTAGCTACTTGCATGGCACCATAATTATTCTTGCCAAGAAGGGGACTTGAGAATTTTCCCCTTTGATCTAGGAGGGAGGTGAGCTTTCTTGGTTAGCTATATATAATAGTTTGTTTTCAGTTTTCTTTCCTATGTTTTCCTAAGTGCAGTTTGCACAAGTAGTGTTTTTAGCCTTGTGTGTTTCCCTTTGCATGTGGGGTAAAACTTCATGTTTGATTCTTGCATCTTTTGGGGTTGTTGCTAACTTTTGTTATAGTTGCATCTGACTCCATGCCCAATGGATTGCAAGACAACTGGTCTCTAATCATAGCAAGCATGCTTCCCTTGTGAGTCGCCATTTTGTTGACCAATTTTGCCCATAGGTAAGATTTTGGTCACCTTCTTCCCCTGCTAATCAGTAACAGTCATTTTTTAGGTTCAGCAAGTTCAAAGAGTTCATTTCATGGCCTGGTTCAATGGTTCAACCACCTTTGGTTTAAATAGTCCATCTTCAAGTTTAGCATCTCATTTCAACAAGAGTTGAACCATTGAACTATTGAACCATGTTGGGTTCAACGTGTTTGGTTCAACGAAGTTGGTTCATCGCTTGGTTCAAAGCTGGTGGGTTCAACCAAAAAGTTCAAAGGTTCAATTTAATTTGGCATCAACACGCATGGTTGAACCATTGAACCATTGAACCATTCTTGGTTCAACAGGCTTAGTTCAATGGGCTTGGTTCAAAGAAAGAAGTTCATCGACCTTGGTTCAAGAGTCCATCGGCGTGCTTGGTTGAACCTTTGAACCATTTGTGGTTCAACGGCTTGGTTTAAGGGTGTGTCCTTGGCCGAAGGGTAGTTAAAAAGGTTTAGTACCCTTCCGAAGGGTAGGCACTTCAAAAGGAAAGATCTGGGCAAGTCCAAATTTGCCTAAGTTCAAAATGGACTAAGTCCTGAATTCCTTCAGACTTTTTGCCCAAAGGAATTCCTTCAAACAAAAAGTCTGAAGGAATTTAGGTGCAGTCTAAAGTCAAAAGCAAAGAACAGACATAATTTTTGTGGACTTTTTGTTTGTGGGAAAATGTTCACAGACAAAAGTCCACAGAAATACACAAAGGAAAGTGGAGTCTAAAGTCAGGTGCTTCAAAAGGAAAGATCTGGGCAAGTCCAAATTTTCCTAAGTTTAAAATAGACTAAGTCCTGAATTCCTTCAGACTTTTTACCTAAAGGAATTCCTTCAGACAAAAAGTCTGAAGGAATTCCTTCGAACAAAAAGTCTGAAGGAATTTGGGCATAGTCTAAAGTCAAAATCGGAGAGCAGATAGAATTTCCATGGAATTTTTGTCTGTGGGAAAATGTTCGCGGACAAAAGTCCACAGAAATACATAAAGGAAAGCAAAGTCTAAAGTCAGGTGCTTCAAAAGGAAAGATCTGGGCAAGTCCAAATTTGTCTAAGTTCAAAATGGACTAAGTCCTGAATTCCTTCAGAGTTTTTGCCTAAAGGAATTCCTTCAGACAAAAAGTCTGAAGGAATTTAGGCATAGTCTAAATTCAAAAGTGGAGAGCAGAAAGAATTTCTATGGACTTTTTGTTTGCAAACAAAAGTCTGTAGAAATACACAAAGGAAAGTAGAACCCAGGAAAGTTATCTGCGGGAGCCCAGGAGGCCTTCCAATACAGTCAAGGGACCCATCGAAGGACCCCAAAAGGTAGATGCCCTTGCAGGAGACTTTTGGCCAAAAGACAAAGGGGGAATTTCGAGGGCTAAAGGGTGGTAAGGATAAACAAAGGCAAGGATGCTGCAGAGAAGCCATGAAGAACTGATGACATCTCAGAAGCTGTCAAATTCAAGAAGATGAAATATTTGTTGGTTTTCAAAACATGACGGCCGTAGGGACGTCAAAATTGACAAAGAGGAATGGCCGTTTGTTTTCAAACTGGTAGAGCGCTAACTAGAAGCCTAGAATGCAGCAACCCACTAAAATGTTTGCCCAAAGGGGCCGAATGAGCCAAATAAGACAAGAATGACAAGGTGTAGGAAGGGACGAAGCAGTCCAAGTGGCAAAGTGTAGGTGATTTATTGCCTGATAATCCCCAAATGGCACAAATAGTGAACAACATGGCCCATGCATTTAAAAAGGGGACAAATTTTATTTTATTTGTAGAAAAGAGGGTGCAGTCTATGTTTCCACATTAATTCTTGAATGCCAAAGTCAAATTTGGTGTTCATATAGTATGGTTCTAGCAGGCTTCTTCTAGAAGGATGACATCAGCAACAGTGTTTTCCTCTTCCCAATTGAGGGGACGCAAATAGTCCACTTGTAAAAAAGGAGCACCATGGGCCTCCTTGCTTATATATATATATATATATATATATATATATATATATATATATATATATATATATATATATATATATATATATTGTAACTTCTCATTTTGGGAAGGATCTTCCACATTTTACAAGGTGTAGCCCTGCTAAAATTTCCACCTAAATCAATAAAATGTAGTTTTTACCTCTTCTTGGATAGATATTTTAGAGTATGTGTTGAGTGTTGTTTGTGTTCAGTCATTGTCTTTTGATGTTCTCATAGGTCCAACACTAATGTACCTATTGTCTATAAGGCACCATTTTTGCAGCTGAAAGGAGAAGAGCTAACATTTGGAAGACCAGAATAGAGGAAGTTACTTACAGTGTACATTTCACAGCACCTCAGTGATTTTCTATTTCTTGTGTTTTCATGAAAGCCTCCCTACCAGTTTCTTATAGCTTGGTCCTTCTGCCAAGTGTGTAGAGTATGTATGTATTTGTCTAATTTTGAGTGTGGAGGTGTGAAGGTTGACTTATTTTGGTGCATCACCTCTGTAGAGTAGTTTGTTTTCCTGCTCGCTCTCTCTCTTTTCATCCCCCCCATTATATCTATCTATATATGTCTATTTTGCACTTGTTGGAACAAACATGATGCATCAAAGGGAGCTAGCCCTTATCTAGAGACTCTCCCCTCTAGCTTCGCCATCCCACAGGTGAGAGGGGAGTTTCCATGTTGCGAGGAGAAGGCAGGATTTTGACTTCCTACCACTGGGTGCATTTTCCTGCGTCAACAATAACCATGGTCTTATTGTTCAACATATAGTGTTATAGTTTCTAAGTTGTGAAGACCATAGCGAGACAAGCTTTTTTGATGGGCATATAGTTGTGCTCATATGTAACCAATGTACAACTTAGGATACTACATAATATTTTTCCTTGTCTTTATGTTGAGCTATAAGTGCCCCCAGAGAATTTTTAGTAGCTAAAATATATAACAAGAATGGTTTCCCTAACATCATAGGTAATAGAACTAGGGGATTCACGAAATAGTTATTTAACTACTAAAAATCCTTTTGATAGTTGGTATCCCAATGAAATGTGACACCTTTATTAAGTAGGTGTATAAATAGATGGCACTTGTCTACCAATTGAGATATGAAGAATCAGATGGATTGGATCTTTCCCTAAAAACTACGGAGCTACTTTAGATTGGTTAGTGGTAACATCTTTGTTATGGCTATTACTTTAGATGGATTGAATTCAATGCCCTTATGAGACACGATGAAGCCCAATAATTTTCCTCATGTAACTCCAAACACACACTTAGTGGGGTTGATCCTGAATTTGTATCCTCATAGTCATTCAAATATTTGCCTTATTGTTGTTGGATGTTCAACCCTAGTTTTATATTTGCCTAGTATGTCTTTGACATAGTATTTGACAATGTCACACATCATATCATGGAATATGACTGTCATAGCTCTTTGATAAGTGGTCCCTAAATTCTTAAGGCCAAATGACATGACTTGAAAATAGAATGTCCCCCACGAAGTGGTGACTATTGTTTTGTGTTGGTCTTTTAGTGTTATTTTGATTTGATTGTAATCTAAGAAATCATCCATTAGTGAAAGCATCCCATAACTTGTTGTGGAGTCGACTATCATGTCAATGTTAGGTAGTGAAAAGTCATCCTTAGGGCATGCTTTGTTAATGTCATGGAAAGTGGTACAAATTTTGATTCCCTCTAGTTTCTTGTTGATAGGTACTATAATATAAATCCATTTAAAGTAGTCAATTGGTCTAATACATCCTTCTTCTAAGAGTTTCTCCAAATATTTCTTCACTAATATAGACATGTGAGGATGCATCTTGAAAAAAAAATATTTTACTAGTTTGGCATTAGGATTAACCATGAAGTGGTGCAAAACCAAGGTGAGGTCCAAACCTAACATGTCAAAATATGCCCATGTAAATATATCTACAAATTCCCTCAAAAGGGCTATAAGGACTTCGTGCTCCTTCTCAATAAGGGATGCACCTAGCTTGATCCACTTTAGGTTGTTTGGGGTACCAATTTTAACCTTTATTGTGTCTTCAAATAGAAGATTTGAGCCATTGTCAAGTATAGTTGGTAATGATTTGAACTAATTAGCAACATTAGAGTCATTTGTTAGGATTGGCTCTTTGACAAGATCTCTAAGACATGATGAATTAGAATCTCCTAATGGGAGCCCAGTCCATGTGAGAAAGGAAATCATACATTACTATATGACTTGATCAAAGGCTTCCTTCCTTTCAAGATTGAATTCAGGTCCATGATCATGTTCATTATTAGCATCCTATTGAATGATTTGATCAAAATCCTATTACTCTTTAGGGCTAAACTTAGATCCATAGTGAATTTCATCATTATTATTATTTTGCATGATTTTCTCAAAAACATGATGTTGTTCAATACTAAATTTAGACCCATAGACAAGTTCATTATTGGTGGTCTCCTGGTTTATATATGAAGAAGGTTGAACACCCCTATCTAGTGGTTCCTGAAATAGGTTTTCACCACTAGACTGACCTTTATCTTTACTATTTACCTAGTCAAAAATTGCCTCAAAGAGGTTTCAGTTTGATACCTCAATGTTTTATTTATTTTCTTTTGGCTAAGGGTGTTTAGTTATTCTCTAAAATAAGCTTCAGGATCTAATTTGATTGAGAATATTGATTTATGATCTCCTATGGAACATTATCCCTAAGGCCTAGAAAATCACAGAATGATTTATCATTTTAAAACTCATCAATTGGTATGTGTACCTCTTGTTGGTCTCAGTCTATTAGTTTGGGATAATATAATGGTAGGGGATTGTTATGAATGATTAGGTAAAGGGTGTAAATGGTGTGATTATCAAATAGGTTGGTTTGGGCTAAGTCATCAAATAAGCTATAATCAGACTCCATTTCACTGTCGGCATCCTAATTACTAGTCAATGGAGATAGAACACAAGTAAGGTATATGGGGTCACCCCCAAGCAGTTTAAATCCATGTCCATAGGGTCCTACATACTTAGTCATAGAAATAGTTTCCAATGTTCCATGTAAATTTAGCTTGAGGCCCCTTCTTTCATAATATTGATTTTCCATGGTATAATTAAGAATGGGATACTTGACGTTATTTTAATAATTATCCAAATTATCATTATACAACCATGACTCATTTCTTTTGAGAGGGTCTTGTTTTAGGCCAAAAGCTAGTATGAAAATGACTGGTCCTAAATTATGAATGTGGCCTTTGTCCTTTACTTTTTAGTGCATGTGTGTCATAGATTTAGGACTTCTAAAAGCTTTTGGGTTCTGAGGAAGCTTAGTGATATGAAATTTATCATGATTAAATTACTCTCCTAGGCCATTAGATGAGATGGTAAGATGATTAGATACTTTAGGAGGTAGCACGTGACTGAGAGAATCAAGGGTATTAAGATCAATATTAATGTCCTTTAGCAATTTGAGGAGTATTGTCTTCCCCTTATCCTACTTATTAGATGGATTCATGTCAAAATGGTAGTTTTAAATTTAGAACTCATCCTCTAGATGTTTACAATTCTCATATAATGCAAATCTCTTAGAATGTTAACCTCCATCCCTGAATGGGAGAACTTGATACATTGGTGCAATGTCAATGGGACTACATGAATCTCATGTAACCAAGGCCTACCTAGAAGCATATTATATGATAAATCAAGATCTAACATATGGAAAAGGGTATCATGAGTCAAGGGTCTAATGATAATTTACAAGCTAATGGTGCCCTATGATTCATGCTCTTGATTATCGTATGCTTTGATGATGATCATTTTTGCTTGAAGATCTGCCATTGTGTACTCAAGAAGCTTGATGATCTTGAGAGACACTATGTTCAGACCTGATCCATTGTCTATAAAGACATGTTTCACTTTGTGTTGCATTATATATTCTTTAATGTATAATGGATTATTATGTAGTGGGCTAAGAGGTAACATATCTCTTTAGTTGAATGTGTCTTATTGGGTTGGAGCTAGGTGTCCAACCAAAGTTTGAAATTGGTTAGGGGATATGTCATTCAAAATAGTGGATTTTCTAAGGTATTCATTCAATATTTTCTTATGGATTTTTGGTGTACACAACAAATCTAAAATGGATATTTATGTTGTTGCCTTTTGTAATTGTTCCACTATATCAAATGTATTTTCTTAAACAATGTTAAATGGCTTATTCCAAGGCCAAATGGTGGGTTGGATGATGGGTTAAGTGGAAGGTGGTTATGGGCTTGGTATGGTAATTTTATACCACCGAGTTATAATTTTTAAATTAGGATTAGATATAGGACTATTGTTGCTAAATGATGATGGTAGAAGGGGGCCAAATAAGATACATCTCATTCATTGATGCACTTGAGTGTGGTCACAAGTCAATGATGAGTTATCATTATAAGGTCCTAACATGGGAATCCCTATTTACTGGTTTACTTGTGTATGGTCCTAGGTTAAATAAGGGTTACCCAAATGATTAGATTGGTTTGGTATGACTAGCAATGGTCTTGTCTAGTTGAAATTTGGTCTAGGATTAATGGAAATGGTGTTAATGCTACCTCCCAAGATATGACCTACAACTAATTTATAGTCATTGCAACATCATGGTATGTTTGTTGGTTATGGCCACTATTCTAGCCTTGGTTTTGTCCATTCTTTTGGCTTTGTTGGTTCTACTATTGATTCTACTAATTCAACCTTTATTGTTGATGTTGTCATTATTGCATTAACTGATTATTATGTTGAGGAAATGGGTTCTAGTAGATGCTAAGGTTCTAATCATATGTGGAATATCAATTATCTAATGTGATCTCACCATTATCCAACATATTTTTAATGACATGTTTGATTTGCACACAATATTACAAATTATGGCCTTTAACCCTATGAAACTCATAAAATTGTTTTGGCTTGTACCAATCTGAAATGTCTTTACCCTCATGATATTACTCTTTTGGAATAGGGTATCTGATTAGGTTAACTACTATGAGCTTTCAAAAGACCACTTTGATGGGTTCTCCAAGGTTGGTAAAAGGATGACTAGTAGGTGGGTTTCTCCTTGGAGGAGGTGGGTTTTTCAAAATCAAAGGTTGTAATTATTGCACAGGCCTTGGTTGTGCTTATTATGCATGTTATTCATATTGAAGAGGTTATTGGGTAGGAGTAAGATGGAAAGGTGGTGATTGCTGAGCAGATAATGTTTACACCATTTTCACATGGCATGACTCTATTACTTCATTCCTAACAACATTCTTATTGCAGTTAAATTATTTTGGCCTATCATTATTATTGACCTGTTTGAGTTTTGATGCTTGCATTTGGTTTGGATGTTGATGTTGATTATTGGTCTAATTTTGGTTTTGGCCATTATGATGATTGGTTTAGTTTATTTTTATGATCCCTTTGTTAATAAAGGATATTTTGATCACTAAATCTTTGTCGATGATCTCTTTAAACATATGTGCACATTACAACTCTAGATAAGATGGTATTTCACTATGTATATTGTTGGTAAACATAGCTACTAGTTTATTATCTAGTAGACTGTGGGTAAAGTGGATTCCAAGGGCTCTCTATCATTGTAGATGACTTGTGAATCTTTTACCTAGTTTTTTCTTTGCTTGAGTTAAGTTGACCAATGAAATCTCATGCTCAAGATTGTATGAGAAGTGTTACACAAACTTATTTGATACATTGTCAAAGTCAAAAATTGAGTTCTTTAGTAGTTTTAGAAACCATTCCAAGGCCTGTCTAGCTAAAATCCTTGGAAATAAATATAAGAAATAAATGTCACTATATGCCAGTAAATGATATGCAATAAAGAACTCCATCATATGTGACTTGGGGTTACCTTTCCCCTTGTATTAATGAAACTTGGGTGGCTCAAATCCTAAAGGGAATGGAATCTGTAAGTACTCCATGTTAAAAGGATATGAACACACATCATCCAATTTAAAATTTTCAACCTGTTTCCCACCTTGGATGGTGGTAATTACATCTTTCATTTATTGTAATTCTTGCTCAAGGAAACTTGTTGGAATATTGTCCTAGATGGATGGCTAGGCAATCATAAATGGATTACTTGGACCAGGATATGATGGAAGGATTTGTTGGAGTAGGTTGGATTGGTTGGGAAATGGTTTTGGAATGTGCATGCATAGATTAGGGTGTAATTATTAAATTTTTACCTATGGTAGTGTGACACTTTAGTTGGGGTTAAATATGTATGATTGGTTTTGTGGATATTCAGGCTGGGATGGAGGGATATAACCAGACTATGCCTATTGTGGTTGAATAAGGACTTATTGTAGACTATTCAAACCTTGCTATTGAGTGGGAACTTGTGATCTAAGAATCTATCTCTAAAGCTATGGTACATTCTATATAAAAGGAAACTTCTTCTTAGAAGGTAATTGACGAACATTAAAACCTCTTTGTTTCATGAATACCTATTGAGAAGTGGATGCATGCTAGAGATTTGGTACCTATCATTGACCAATATGAATATGATCTTGATTAGACATCATTTGATTTTAGATTGGTATATTAGCCTTTGAGGGAAGAGTATGTTCATTTCTACTTGGTGAGGTGGATTATTGGTTGCCCCCTATTGATGTGGCAATGTGTTTGACCTCTATTGCATTGGGATACTTGATTATGCCTGCTATTATAGAATGCTACTCATCACAATTTGGGGAGGAGTAGGATTTGACACATTTTGTTTTAGTGAGGCACTACTTGTTTGATAGATACTTAATCCTATTGGTTCAATGCTTGAAGAAGCAGCTAGTTCAAATTTAGAAGTAGTTGGTTGAGGTTAGGACGTAGAAACTCCTAATCCCTAATTTTGAAAACCACTAATGGTGATAGATGAAGGCAAATTTTATTGTTAATTGATTATTTGTGTTCCAACACCATTTTGGTTTAAATTAGATGTTTCTTTCACATTATCCCCTATGTTTTGCTTAGTATCATGCATAGAAACCAAAGATATTTCCTTTATAATCACTATATTAAACATGGTTTTTATTGAAGTGTTTTGTATAAATGGGTCTAAACCTTGATTATCTTGACCTATCAACTCCATTAAAACTCTTGTTTAATGAGCTAGATTAATAAGAGGTGCATTTGACAAGGACATATTATTGAAGTTACATGTTAAATTGAGATATGTCTAGTATGCTTGATGCATTTAATCTAAGTGGTCATCTATGGAACCTCTTTGTGGGATGAGCACATGGGGGTTTTGATAAGGTATTAGTACAATGGCATTAGGATTGATATAAGAGAAATTTTCATGAGTATTATTTTAAAACATGTTGGAAGGCCCTCTTTATAGATTTTTTAAGTTTTCATACCCTACCTCTATAGTTCTATTGGGATCATAAGTTGATGGTGTTATGATGTGATAAGGTTGTTGTTGAATACTTTCTATAATTTATGGTATGATAGATAAGTAATGGGGAATTATCTCTTGATATTTCTCTATATATGGAGGTTTACTAACCAAATATTTGGCCAAAGGATCTTGACTTGGTCCCCAATCTATTTCTCAAATGACATTATCTTTAGTAGGGTTTTCCACAAAGTCCCCTTGCATGAAAGGATTTACATATCTTGAATTATACATAGTTCTGCTACATGTATAGTGAGCC
The DNA here is from genome assembly GCA_037957365.1 of Torreya grandis. NCBI lineage: Eukaryota > Viridiplantae > Streptophyta > Pinopsida > Cupressales > Taxaceae > Torreya > Torreya grandis. The sequence goes on along the minus strand of JARHVA010005901.1, from coordinate 687,619 downwards.
ATGTTCAATTTAAATGAAAAATATTTAAAAATAATAAAAGGTATTAGGGTTTTATAAACTCAAAAAAAACTATGCCTTTTGGAAAGATAAAGGGTTTAAATGTGATCTATCTTGATCAAAGGTGGAGTTGAATCTCTAAAAACTCTATGCAAATATTTGATAAAAATAGTGTAGCATAAAACAACAAATCTTAAGTGTCTGATACACCCAAAGGTCATACAAAAAGACCCAAGAATCAAACTACCAAACTCTAATGTCAAAACATGTTCCAAGTAGGTCTAAGCTACTAAAGGGAAAATTTGCTAGGTCTTTTGTCCAAACACAGAGACAAAATATAGGATCAAACAAGATATGCAAGGAATAATGGACAAATTTTAGAAAAATATCAACTTAAAAAGGATAATTTATTAATGTAACAAACTTGGAATAGTTTAACATAGAAAAGGTACATGACTCTAGGCATAAAACATGATCTGATTGGTATAAGATGCTAAACAAGAGATGTTTGAAGATAAACTGATTTGACCAAAATAAAATCACAAAACAATATAATTTTACAAATTTTAGTGATGAATTAACCCAAGCTACATAATCCAAAAGATGAATATCTAGGTATCAAACCCATGAATTAAGGTCTAAATCAAAATCAACCAATATTTGAATTTGAACTTATAATAGTTAATCAAGGACTCAACTACAGATAAACTATGAATTTGATGACAAAGATCTATAACTATTTGAACAACATGACCACACTAATCCAAAATTCAACAAGGCTCAAGTGATTGGTTGCAACAATGATAGTTTGGATGCAAAAAAAGACAAGTCTTTTGAAATAAATTGGGTAGCATAATGGCTTTAGCACTCCCAAAATATGAGGTGACAAATGTGTTATGTTTCAAGAATTCAAAGGCATAAGATTTTGAAATGATTTGGGTAGTGTAATGGTTCCCTCCTCAATCAAGTGCTACTCTCAATATTTTGACACAAAAAAAAAGAAATGTTTGTTAAGTTAAATCAAAGTGTCATATAGATGACATAACACCTCCTCAAATAGTAGAGTTATGTGGACTCATGACTCATAAAATTACATGGTTTGAATAGTAAAAGTTTAAGTCTAACACACCAAGCATAAATGACCAAAATATAATAAGTATAATCATCCAAATCCTTACAAGGATATGGCAATGTGGGGTTGAATAAAATAATTATTTTTTGAACATTTTTAGATGGATCAAATGCATAAAAATTTCATATCATCATAAAAATTAAGTGCACATAATTTGGATCCATATCATATGGCTTTTTGTAAAAAGGTCTTACCCTTTTTATAACTACTACATCCATCGCTTACTCAATGTAGTGCAATGGCTAACTTGCTCAAATATCTTGAGCTTAACCTCCAATAATGGAGATGGTTTAACCACTAAAACCTTCATCAAAATAATGGGATCCTAATTTATATACCCCCCATAGAGAGGGGTTGAAGATGATGTTGGGAGACGAAACCCCAAGTCAAAACTTCCCTAAAGAACTCATGGGAGGTAATGAAGTCCCCGTCACAAGCCAAAATGCAAGAAATAAATGACATAATAGAAAGACTACCCAATACTATTGAAATTTTTGAGGAGGGATTTAAACAAAATTATTTTTATTCCTTGCAATAGGATTAAAGTGAAATGAGATGGTGTTTTTCATCCCAAAAGTTCCCTAAAGGGGACATATGGGAGAGCATACATGCACATCTCTTTTTTATAAAAGACACAATCAAAAAGCAAGTTTTCAAATAATTGATGTGAGGTTAATTTAATTGCACCAAATTGAAAGTGTTTGATTAGATTTATTACTATCCATTTGGATTTAAGATGCATAAATGAAAATAATTGTAAACCAAACAAAAAGAAGTTGGCATTTTTTATCCCAAAAGTTCCCTAAAGGGGATGGATGGGAGAGCCTACACTCACAACTCCCTATTGACTCATACAAGTTTAGAATAAATAAATAACAAAATCAACTTACAAAAACTTTGAAGTGTATTAAATTTTATAGCACTAAACGGAATGTGTGGCGGTGTTCTTTTAGCCCATTGGCTTTCAGTTGTGAACTTTGAAATAACAATCAAAATATTTAACACAAACATGCAAAACTTATTTTAAACCTAAATTAAAATGCCTAATTCATTTTAAAACATCCCAAAAGAAGTGTAAAAGAAATAATTGATCTTGTTTTGAGGATTTTTCAAATGGGCCCTACAAGAAAAAGGTTAGCACTTTGTTTAGCCTTGAAGCTTATTTATCAAATGAGACAAGCAACCTTGAAGAGCAAAATCTATCAAACTAAAACAAAAACCTCAAGAAAGAAAACATGTTAGGTTAGGCAAAGGTTATCAAAAATCTCATTAAAAAACTCAATAAATCTCAAATAAATTTAAAAAAAAAAACTAAACCTATGAAACATGCAAACAACAAGTTAGAAGGTTAAAACAAATAAAATCAAACACATAAAATATAAAAACCTACAGTTAGTATTTTAACCATAAATTTTTAAAATATACATCCATTTGTTACTAAATTTTTTGAGATTGTTTATAGGTCTAGGGTGCACCTCTTAGAAAACATTTAGGTCAAAATAGTGAATAAAAAAAATTATTATCTTTGTACTAGCCATTCTTATTAGGAAATTAAAAAATAAAAAGTGACAGTCACTAAAAGAGTCATAACTTATAAAATACAAATCATATTTCAATAAAATTTTGAGAGAATCAAGATGAAACTAGTAATAAATCCTATAAAAAATTTTAAAAAAAATAGTAAATAGATTAAAAATAATATCTATTTTAACAATTGTTTTTTTTCAAATTTGTGGGGCACGCAATCATGTCCCATCAAGTGTGCCTTTTGTGATCTAGGAATTTAACTCAAAGGAAGAGATTAATATAGAGTTAGTCTTAAAAATAATGAAACTTAAACTCATTAACAATCTAACATATTTTAATCTTGATCATGGGGGAAGCATAATGAATAAACCAAATGAAAACTCAACAAAACATGGAAGGAAATGAGAAATATAAACATAAAAACACAAATTCCTTACCAAATCCTTGATAGCTCCAAATGGTAATTCAGTTGGCTTGATTATTTTATGCACAAGAAGTCTTAATCAATGACATATGGCTAACATCATCTCCTCTATGCACCATTTTTGAATGTTTGGCTTGATTGATATGGCTTGGCTCAATTTTAACATTATAACACTAGGCTTTTAGTTTCATGAATCTATTCCTACATTATAACTCTACTTTGATTGAGATCTATAAATGAAGAGATCTAGGATTTATTTTATAGGATTTATAGGCTTTAAAATCCCTTGGAATGGGTTAAATATGACCATGGTTTATTTTAGTAATCTTGGTTGATTTTTACATAATCCTATAATATTCATTTAGATATTTTCTAAAAGTGACAACTGACAAAGGTAATGAGTGTGTTCTAGGATGTTCTAAGATGATCTTAAATTTTATTTTTAGTAATTGATTTAATTGATTTATTACCTCATGGGTGAGCTCAATTAGGATTTAAAATTTATTTAACTTTCTAATTGATTTTGATTAGGATGTACAAGTCCATTAATTCTTTTTAGGCATTTGGTCATTTGTTTGATTTGATTAATTCAATGTGTGTATTTGCCTTGTTTAATTGATTTAATAGTAAAATTTGATTTAATGCAAGGTTATGAATCCAAATTAGATAATAATATAAATTTGTATGTTAAATTTTTGATGATTGGTAAGAATTGGTATAATAGTCTAATGCAAAGCCATTGGTGGCCAAATTTACATGTCTACAATAACTAGTCATTATTGAGTTATGAACAATATATTTATATTATCAATGAATGAATATATATTACATCATGATGTAGTTTAGCATTTAAGTGCATTCAAGATGGATGTTTAAGGTCTTGTGACCTTTAACTATTTTATGTACATATATTTTGAGAGTGTTTGGAGATCTGAGATGCATGTATTTAATTCCACTAAGGAATAAAGGCATACTAAGAAAGGACCATGGACTTATTTTAAAAATTAGTCAAACCATAAGTGATATAATAATTACATCGATGGAATATTTTTTGGGGTTAATAAACTCAACCACATGGTATGTGATGCAAGAGCAACCTTCTAAGGATGACTTGGTTTGTGTGATCAGATGTTTTATAGTAATATAGAATGATTAGGGTGTTTAAATGCTGTTAATATTATTAGTGTACATATTTTAATATTTTACAAGTGTCTAGGGGATTTTAGAGAGGCTAGAATTCAAAATTGGCATTTTCTTACCAATTTTCATAATTTAAATTTTTATATAATTTTGTCTAGTTTAGGTGTTGTAGGAATGATTTTAAGGAGTCTTAAAAGGTTAAAATGGTTGATGTGACTTCTTAAAGACACCATGTGTCTATATATGGGTCTAAACTCATACATGTATGAAAATTTGACCTAGGTATATGTTTCAATGTGCAAGTTTGCTTGCTAATGGCCACTAGAAGGTCCAAGGGTAGTTAGAAAAGTTATATAACACATAAAAGGTGGTGTTTTTTCATGTGAGGTTGTTCATTTGATTTAATAAATTATAATGGAATTCCTCATGTTTGTAAAAGCTTTATCATAGATCTTGTTTCCTACATGTATATATTGGAATATGACTATGTAAGGATGATCAATAAAGAAAGACTTTATAAATATACATTTTTGAGGCTCATTATGTCTTTGATGAGTTTTATACATGTTTTATGAAGGTTCTCAATAATTTATTTAACTGTCTTCAATGTTTTTGTGTAATTTCAATTGGCATACCCTGTATTATTGTACCTTGTGTTGAAGAAAACTAAAAGTACCTTGTGTGTGAGAAGGATTTTGTAGAGAATGATTAGATCATGTAAAATTGGTAATAATATATGGATAAATTATTTTGGATACATTTTATTATGTTTCAATTCTTTTACTCAATACCTTTTTTACACTTTATTCTTAGACCTTATAGGGGGCTATGTTCTGACACACATTCAGACCAAGAAGGTAAGATAAATGCTAAACAAAGGCATTAATATGGAGATACAATTCTTAGAATAGATTTTTGAGAGTTAAACATACCTTGGTAAATCATTAAAGTTTCTTGAAAGTTGTTTTAATGGTCATTGTTTTAAATTTTCTCTTCTCAGGTTCATACAATCACTATCAACCCTGAATTATGGTTTCAAGATAAAAATCCATCTTACAGGAGTTTCACCTAATTTAATTTGATTAAACTTTGTAATTTGATAGTTTGGAATTTATAAAAAATTATTTTAAAGGTTTTGAGTTGATTCAGTATAGAGACATATGGTTCTAAGGGATTGTGTTTGAATAGAGGTTAATTATGCCTAAACATATCCTAAAAAGAAGTTGGGAAAGATATTTTTGCATGGAGATAGGAATATAAATTTCATGGAGAAAGATAATAATATATAGGGTGCCTAAAACTAAATTTAGTTTCTCAATATCAATATGTACGTGATCGTATAAGAGGAAATAACTTTTAAAAAGGCTACAAGATTGTTTACTAAAGAGAAAGAATTTGTGTAGGTGGTGAAAGATGCATTGAGAGGTTTTATGATTTGGTTAAGGAAATAAAAGGAATAAGATGATAAATATAAGATTATTATCACCTTGATTAAGCTTTATAATCCTTGAATGAATAAATGAACCTATGAATCTTTCATAATAAAGTTGGCATAAAGAAACAAGACAAGTGTGAGTTGATTTTGTTTTTCCTCTGCATAATTTGGTATTAAATATTAGGAGATCTTGAGAGGATAATAAGACAACATTTCATATAGAGTATGAGGAGTAGTAATATCTCAAAGAAGGTTGCAGGTAGTTGATGCATTGGTAGTTAAGGTAAGGAATTTGTAGGCAAGGTTACAAGCCATGGAGTTGGCTCAAAAAAGAGAGATGAATAGTGGATATTTGAGTGAAGGAGAGGATGAGGTTCCTCATGAATAATTATAATAATAAGTAGATTAAGGTAGAGTGGAAGATAGTTTTATAAGAGCAATCCTTGGAGTGACATCAAAACCCAAGATGGAGGTGCTAATGTATGAGGTAAATCTCAATGTTAAAGATTTGGTTGATTATATCACATCCATTGATAAATACTTAGGTTATGAAGAGGTGAATGAGGCAAATAAGGTAATTTTTTTAGTAACAGGGATAAAGGGTCATACATACCTATGGTGGGATGGCATATATGAAAAAATAAGAAGAAGAGGAAAAGAGAAGATAAGGTCATGGGATAGAATGGTGGCCAAGATGAAAGGCAAATTCATGCCTAAAAACTATCAAAATAACTTGTTTATGAGGATGAAAAATATAAGGTAAAATGAAATGATGGTGAAAGGGTACATATAGTAATTATACAAACTAACTATTCAAGAAAGACACATAGAGGAGGATGAAAAAAGTTTTTCAGGTAAATTAATGGCCTAAATTTTATCATTCAAGATGAGATTAGTATTTTGTCACCAAGAATAATATAGGAGGTATATCAAGGTGAATTTAAGGTAGAAGAAAATCTTTTTATAAGGCAAATTCAACAAAATATAAGGAGAGGTGGTAGAATCTATAGAGGTAGAGGTCATCAAGAAGGAAGAGGACAACCAAGTCATATAAATTAGTGGCAAAGTCAAATAAAAGAAGTTGGCAGTAGTTGTGAGAGTTCAATTCAATATAGTAGAGGTGGTTATGGATATAGATGTGGAATATCATATGGTAGAGGAAGAGGCTATAGTGGGTTTGTTAGAAAGTGTTTCAAATGTAATAAATTTATAGGACATAGATCATATGAATGTCTAAAAGATGTTCAAAGTGGTAGCTCTTAGAGTGAGATTAGAAAACAAGTGGTTCAACAAGAAGAGGAGAGTGTGGATTAATTTCCAAACTATGTGGAAGAAACTAAAATAGGGGAGATTTTGTTGATGATGAGATTTATTTTGAAGACCAACCATGAGGAGAAAGAGCCATCATAGAGGAAGACATTGTTCAAGAGCATATGCAAAAGTAAAGGTAAATGTTGTAAATTCATAGTTGATAATGATATTACAGATAATATTATGTCTTATATGATGGTAGCTAAACTAGGATTACAAATCAAAGAGAATATAAATCCATACAAAGTCTCTTGGACTCAAAAAAATCAACAAGTCCTAGTGAATGAATAATAATATGTAGATTTGTAGACAGGTGGGTATAAGGATAGAATTTTATGTGATGTTATTCTTATTGATGTGTGCCACATCATCTTCTATATACCATGGTTTTATGATAGAAGGGCTATGTATGATGGTAGAGGCAATACATACACCATTGAGAAGGATGGAAAAAATCACACACTAACCCCATTGAAGGATAGTCAAGCATGGAAGGAGACACCAAGTAGTGTTACAATGTTTGGTGAGAATTAATACTTACCAAAAGGATTTAGTTACATCATGGAGGACAAGAGTATGTCATTTTAGAAAAAGTGCCTAGAGGAAGACACTATAGTACAATTTATTAAAGCAATAGGAGAAGAGGGTGCAATAGTTAATGAGAATTTTGAGGTGTTGATAGAAAGTAGTAAGATTTTTTTATAGTCAGGCCATCAGGATGAGTTGTTTTTAAATGAACACTTGGAAGGGTTATTTTCAAACTTGTCTTATCACTTTTCCTTGATAAGGAGAATGGGTTACCTAGACAACTTTTCTAAGAAGGTTTGTATGTTGAGATAGTTTTATATGGAAAGTAAAGTGACTGATCAGATCGAGAGTGAACAATAGAAAGCGAGTAAGAATGAAGTTAAAGATATTGATAGTAATATAGGAGAGAGGATGGAGAAATAAATAGTAGTCTAATAGGTATCAGAATCAAGCACACCAAGGACAACCATGAGAGTGCAAGAGTGTGGCTTTATATAAGATAAGAAGGAGGTTGTTATGATTAACTTGTGTGTTCCATGTGTAGTTTTATTTCATGAGTAAAATAAGATGTTGAATATGATCAGGTTGGAGATAAACATTCAGAGAGGTAACCTATAAGGAAGAGCCATTGCAACCTTAGTCAAAGAACAAGGAAGTCTATGTGCTATTCATAGGCCTTGTGATATAGGAGGATGCAACATTGCATAGTTAGAGTAAAAAATAGATATATTTTAAGGATAAATTCAATAAACACTAACTAAACTTTCATGAAAATTTATTTTTCATCTCAATAGTATGATCCAAGAGCATCCTTCTAAGGATGACATATTTTGTGTTGTTTGAACAATTTTGATTTGATCAGATGTTGTGTGGTCATATAGCATGATTAGGTTTTTTAAAGGGGTGTTAATATTCTTATTTTACATGTTATAATATTTTACAAGGGTCTACAAGAGTTTAGAGAGGCTAGAATTCCAAATTGGCATTTTCCAGCCAATTTTCACCATTTGAATTTTTGAATAGTTTTGTCTATTTTAGGTGTTGTAGGAGTGATTCAAAGGTTAAAATGGTTTATGTGACTTATTGAATACACCATGTTTTTATATATGATTATAAATTAATACATGTATGGAAAATGAATGTGGTAATATGTTCTAATGTGTAAAATATTTGCTAGTGACCATTAAAAGGTCAAAGGGAAGTTAGAATAGTTATAGAATGAATAAAAGGCATTGGTTTTTTATGTGAGGTCATTTATTTTAAAGAATGAGGAGATTAAGGGCTAATAAAATATAATGGAATTCCTCATGTTTGTCAAAGAGTGATTGTAGACCCTATTTCCTATATGTATGCATTGGAATATGAATGGTAAGGATGATCAATAAACAAATACTTAATAAAGATACATTTTTTAGGATCAGTGTGTCTTTAATGAGTTTTATACATGTTTTCTGAATATTCTCGATCATTGATTTAACTGGATTCAAAGTTTTTGTGCAATTTTAATTGGCATACCCTTTATTCCTAAACCTTATGTTCAAGAAGACTAGAAGTACCTTGTGTGTAAGAAGGATTCTTTAGAGAATTATTAGATCATGTACACTTGGTAATAAGCTCTAGTTAAATGATTTTTGGATCCTTTTATGAAGTTTCAATTTGTTACTCAATACCTCTCTTTAAAGTTTATTCTTAGAACCTATAGGGGATTGTGTTCTAACACACAGTAAGACCAAGAAGGTAAGATAAATGTTGAATAGAGGCATTAATATGGAGATCCAATGCTTGAAAAAGATGTATGAGAGTTAAAAAGACCCTGTTAAATCATTGAAGTTGATTGAAAGTACTTAGAATGGTCATTGTTTTAAATTTCCTCCTCTCAGGTTCATACAATCACTATCAACCCTAATATAGGGTTTCAAGATAAAAATTCATCCTAAAGGTGTTTCACCTAATGGAATTTGATCAAACTTTATAATTTGATTTTTGAGTTGATTCAGTATGGATACATATGGTTCTAAAAGATGTCAGAGTTGTTGCCAGAATCCGGATAACGCGAGTGCAATGAAGACGTGATCACACAAGATGAACAAGTGCACACCACATAGATGCTAAAGCACTTTGACAATAACAAGAAGATAAATTGCACAAGACAAAATGGAGAAACCAAATCTGAATTCGCATTGAATGGCCAAAATGAGGACTACAAATAGGAGAGTATGAAAGTAACTCATCCACAAAAGGTGGACAAGGCACACCAAAAATAGTCAGTAACTCCCCCATGAAAGGTGGTGGCAAGGTGCTAAGAATAGAGAACTCCCATCAAGGTAGTTACTTATGACATTCTTATGACACCTATGACACATCTATGACACACACCTCCACATAAGCTAGCCTATCCCACAAATGTAGGAAAACTCCATGTATGCACAAGAAATACAATTTCCCTAATTAATAAATAGGGAAAAATAAAAACCTACATTAATAAAAGACTATGTTTGAATAGAGGTTAAATAAACCTAATTAAGCGTAAATAGAGCCTAAAAAGGAGTTGGAAAAGATAATTTTGCATGGAGATAGGAATATAAAATTCATGAAGAAATAGAATAAGATAGAGGGTGCCTAAAACTAACTTTAGTTTCTCATTATCAGTTTGTACCTAACTGTACAAGAGGAAATGTCCCAAAAAATGGATACAAGACTGTCTACTAAAGAGAAAGAGGTTGTGTAGGTGGTGAAAGATGCATTAAGAGGTTTTTTGAGTTGGTGAAAGAAAAAAATAAATATAATGAGAAAGAGAAGATCATTATAAACTTGATTAATCCAATGAATCCTTGAATCAGTGAATGAACAAATGAACCTATGAACCTTTGATAATAAATTTGGCATAAAAAAATAAGACAAGTGTGAGTTGATTTTGTTTTTCCTCTACATTAGTATGAAATTAGAGTTTCACTTTTCATTGGAAACTACTAGATGTTTTTTTTTTTTTGAGACCATGCATGAATATTATGGGAAGTATGTAAGTCTATGAGGGTTTTTAATTCATCAACATGCATGCACAACTAGGTAATGGGACTATTAACCACCCATTATTGTGTTTAGAATAATTCCACTTAGAAAAATAAACAATTTTAAAAGATAGAACTATTTTTAAATATAAATGGAGTATGGTTAAACAAAGGTGTAGAAAATGGTGGAAATAAAAAAAGTAGAAAACAAGAATAAAAGAGAAATAAATTATAGATAACTAGTTATTGAGCTTCTTTCTAGTACTACATTATGTAACTAAATGAGTAAGTGGTCACACCTTTTTTTTAAGGCATGAATGTTTTACTAGGTGATTATAAATTTTAAATAATACATTTTAATGGTTTGTAAGCATTATGTGGATCCTAAATATACCTAAAATGACTAATGAGCAGTTGATGAAATCACTTGAGGGTGAGACTATGAAATCACCTTAGATGGCATATAGGTGAACTGAGAAAATGAAAATTTTGACTGGTTGTTTCTTATTTTGTGTTTTGGGTATTTTTGAAAATCTATTATTATTATTATTATTATTATTATTATTATTATTATTATTATTATTATTATTATTATTATTTATTTTGAATTTGAACCCTATTCTGAGGAGGAATTGTTTACTTTAATTACAATTTGGTTTTTTGGAGTGTATTTTGTGGTGTGTTAAACTATTTTTCAATCACTAGAGCTTATTGATAATTAGTTTTACTTTTTGGTTTATGGTTTTAATTGTTAGCTTAGAACCCTAAACCTATTATCTTCACTCTATTTGCATCATGTTAGCATCAATATTTGTGTGTTCTAATTTATTCATTGGGTGTTTGTTTCCCTCCCAAATGATGGTTAGGGTTGGTAGTGATAACCCACTAATTAATGGAATCATTACACTCATGGACATAGTTTTCACACATCATATTCATTGTCTTATGGATGGATCTTAGTTGGATTACCTAGTTGTGCATTCATTGTTGGATAGATTTAATGTGATTATAATTAAAATTGATTAACTTCATATGTGATGTAAAGATATTTTTTATGGGTAAAAGAAACAAGATCCTTTTGACTTAAATTTTTGTTAAATTAGTATTGTTATTGTTGATTTGTAATTCTAACTATAACTTGTTGTATATTGTGGTATGAGTAATTTAGTCACTTTATATTCTATATGCCTAAGTTTAACTTGACTATTAAATTAATTATAGTATCATAGGTTCTAATGTGTCTACTTGGTATCAATGATCAGATTCACCTAATGAGTTTTTGTATTGTGTATTAGACTATATGTAACTATAAGTCTATTTAATATCAATTTTTTTAAAGTGGTATAATTAGATTAACTTTTCAAATATATGTTTACTTAGAAAGGGAATACATGAATGAAAGCAAGCACTTTTTTGAGTGGTTATGTTTGTTATTATGAATTTTTCAATGGAACTATTCAAAATATTGAATTTCTTTTATCATGATTGAATGTGCAATTGGTTACTTCATTTTATACAAGTGAATATACATGTTCTTTCTTGTTTGTTTCAATTTATAAATTATTCTGATGACTAGTTTAGGTCATATGTATTAAAATTAATTTTGAATTCATTCTTTGAGTTAGTTAATTCTTAATTAAATCAATTCACTAGGAATATTTGAAAGTATAAGTCAAGGGAAACTTGCTAGAGATTTTGGAAAATAAATAATATTATAGATATATGCTTAAAATATTATGGGAGTAACTCAGTCTATGCATTTATTTGCCTTATATTCAAGTCTAGATTTGTATGCTCAATATGATTGTTTGAGATTACTTTTAATTTAATTCATGAATTCTTTCTTTATATTAGTAAGTTGATTTATTTTATTGTCTCTATTTTAGAGTCAATAAACATATTTTGTTTGATCTCTCATTTTTAATATTGGTTGTCTTTATACTAAAGTCTAATCAAATACAATTATTGATACTATAATAAAGTTCATTAGGTATTTAGATGTGAAATGGAAGTAGTGTAAGATATCTTTATGTTTAATATAATTGAGAATAATTATTGTAGAGTATTATGGTAATGAATTTGGTAGTTGTCAATATGATGACAAAATTGGAATTGTAATCTTGGCTGAATTTCTATATTCTTGATTGTGTATTAGATGTTAATAATTTAATTTCCAATTGAGAAATAATTAATGTAAGGTATGAGGTGGAATTCATATAGATCGCCTATAGTTGATCATGATATTATGTTACATTTCTATTTTTGTTGAAGTCAATTCATTTGGTTTTTTTAATTTTATGTGTTCAAGCTATTACAATGAAATATAGTATATAGTTGGATATTTAAAGTGGACTCATTGTAGTTTGAATTAAGGTTGTGACACTTTGATTTGTTGAGAAAGACCATTGCTTTTTAATTATTTTGAATTCATTTATACTCATATTGAGTAAGTACTATGGAGTGATAGTGTATTGTTATTAAAATATATTGGTCTCTTCATTATTTTACAAAAATTTGTTTGTTGAAGTAAAAGAGTTTAATTATTAGATTTTGTCCATTAGATTTTAAATCATTAATAAAAAAAGGATTTTGGCCTTAAATATATTTGAATTAATGATTATGGATGGGACTATATGCGAATGATTAAATAATTATTTTTTTAGACTTATTTAAGTCTTAAGGATCCTATTACATGATTTAATACTATGCTATACCAATTATTTACCCCATGTAGTTTATCTTATGTAGATAAATAAATTGTGTATGATTATAATGATGGTTATGTTATTAAATATTGAAATGAAATGATATTGATGAAGAGTATTAATTTAATACTCTATGACAATGTGTTTAACATGATTTTTCATAATATTTAATTAAACCTTTTTATGGGTATTAATTGAATGTTGAGTCAATATTGTAGTTAGAAACTTCATGTTTTTATCTTAGAAATAGTATTTGAGATAAGTAGGTTAATTTTCACCCTGAATACTATTAGATTAGAAAACATAATTGGGAAAATTTAATTCCAATTTGGTATACTACATTATTTAGATAACTTTATAATATGAATAGATTGATGTGTGAACCTTTTGAAAAAAATGGGAAAAGTGGTGAAATTAGTATGATACTATAAATAACTACTTCCATGCAATTTTTGAAATAAACTATATTAAATCATTTTTATGTTTTCTTTCATGGAAATTAGTAAAGAGTCATGCTTAAGGTAAACCTCGTTGGTGAAATGAAAAGATTAGCAAGCTATAGAAATCCACTAGAAGGTACACCCGATCGGTTAGATAGTGGAAATTACCTTGGTGGCATGGTACACTTGTACCTTTTTTATATAACCAAGAAAGATTGATCTAATTATTTAAAGCATCTATGATCAAGGTGGTTTAGGATTCAATTGTGAGCAAGGTTACCACCAATAAGCTAAAGTAAATTTAATTGAGAATCTTGTTTGGAACAGTAACATGGAGTTTAAAATTGGAAAGGAATGCATATTTATTTCATTAAGTTGTTTTGTTTCTAACTACTATGATAAGACATTACTTGTTAGTAGTGCATATGACTTCATAGCTAGTAGGTTTACATGATAGTGTTGTGAATCAATGAATTAATCCTATTTTCCCTAGCATTTCATGTTGAAAACTTAATTTGTGCATTATTATTGTACATAGGTTCTCTATATCTTTGTTGAGAATGTGCATAAGTAATTCAGTTGTACTATTTAAATGTATTGTGTAATACTAACTTGGTGTTGTATTTCAAGAGCATAATCACTTGGGAACAATTTTTGATAACTCATATTTTTTGGGTTACAAGATCTAGTATTAAGACTTTATTTAATAAATAAAATGAAAATTTTATGAAAGGTTTTGATCTAAATATGTATGTTTAAATGTGCTCAACATGGATAACAAGAGTAACCTAAGAAAACCTATCATCTCTCCTTTGCAATAAATTTGATGTTTTGAGAGAATTGGTTAATTCCAATATTCCTCTAACACTATTAAGAAGCACTATTCCCAGGTTATTATTCACATGTACTACTCATAAGTACTATTCATGAATCACTATTCACTATCACTATTCATGGTGACATGACAAGTGATATTATTCATGAATCACTATTCATAGTGACATGGTAAGTGATGATGTAGTTGTGAGGTGGCTTGGAGATGAGGTGGCATGGCCCAAGGGGTCCTCACATGGAGTCAAGAATCATGTGCTTGGAATAGGGCATACAATTCCAAGTGGGATATAAGAATAATCACCTTGTGGACCATATGGGAGTTGATTTTGGTGGGAAAGGCACATGGAAGGAATATGGTTCATGTTTGAAACTTGTGGAGAAATCTAAAGGTGTTGTACATCTTTTGGAAGTTTATGGGTCACATGGAATAAGAATCCAAGCTTGCACTATTAGTGATTTGGCTAACATGAGGAAGTGGGATACCATTTTTAGTGTCACTTGGGAAGTGGGAGACTAAGATGAAAGAGTGGGTGATCATGTCATCCACTTTTGACCATTTGCACAAAGGTATAATCATGTCACTATTGCTTACATGCGTGAATGAGGACATTTTGGAAGCATGTGGATGGTGGGGAACAAAGACAAAGGAGGGTGGCTACCTTTATTACTATCTTACACAATAAGATAACACCTCACATGGAGTTACTATGCCCACTTAGAATATGGATCCATTTTCCTCTCTCTCTCTCTCTCTCTCTCTCTCTCTCTCTCTCTCTCTCTCTCTCTCTCTCTCTCTCTCTCTCTCTCTCTCTCTCTCTCTCTCTCTCTCTCTCTCTCTCTCTCTCTCTCTCTCTCTCTCTCCTCATAATTCCTTTCCTATCCTCTCTTTATTTATAATTCTAAAAATACATGCTATGATAAACCCATAAAACCCCCTTTTGATCTTAAACTTCCATTCTCAACTTACCCATCTCTTTAGATCCAATCCATAGAGTTGTAATACTAGTCTTGGTTGTGAATGATTCCACCCTTTCTAGTTGTGACAATTCCATTCAATAATTGTATTTTATCTTCATTTGTAGATTTAAATTGTTGTAGAGTGCAAGGTGTGTCAGTTTTCTAGATTTTGCATGTTACAAGAATATAACATCTAGCTGTGTGGAGATATTGTGTTTGGTATTGCATTAAATGGAGTTTTATACATTTAGAATGATTTTAAGTTGTTATTATGTGTTATGTATTTGTTAATATAAGTTTTTTATCAGTTTTTATCTATTTTATTGTAAGAGGATTTTTTTAGGAGTTGTTACATTTCCATTGTAATTTTGGAGGTCATATCCATATTCAAAATACATATGTCATTTGTAATTACATGGCATAATTTTCCTATGGAATGATTTCATTATAATATCAAGTTTATGTGTGGTTAAGTGTTGATCAATAAATATTAAAACTCTGAAAGTTTCTAGTGCCATAGGTTATTTAGGACATAGTTAGAATCAAAGTTTATCTATGTAGTTTGGATCAGTGAGGCATAAGAGTTTTTATTTTTTAGAGTTTTCATGAGTCTTAACAAATATCCCCTAAAAAGGATATTTCAAAACCATAATGCTAGAAGTGGTTCGGTTGACAATCATGGTCTGGATGAGTATGCACGGGTAAATGCCAATGTTGATCATGATAGTAACTAGGCTTAAAATAAGGAAAACCCTTAAGTACATATTTATCAAGAATATAATGTTTTTATGTATTATATTCTAGGTTTAATGAATAATATTCAAGGGTAAATGGAAAGTTATGGTTAGAGGTTGACTCACCTTAAGAATCTACATAAATTTATGAAGGAAGAAGAGCTTCATGATGTGAATTCATGACAACCAAATGTTGTGGATCCCATAATAAAGGAGATGAAAAATATTCCTCCTCACATATTTATAATTGATGATCTTTTTTATCAAATTAAAGGATAAACTATTTTTTATAAGTTAGATATTTGATTGGGGTATTACCAACTCCACATCAAGGATGAGGATGTTTATAAAAGAGATTTTAGAACTAGTTATGGACATTATGAATTTTTGGTTATGCCATTTAGATTGACTAATGATCCTACTACTTTCATTAATTTAATGAATAGAATATTCCAAGATTATTTTTACCATTTTGTGTTGGTTATTTAGATGACATATTTATCTATTCCTTGAAGGAACAAGAGTGTGAACAATACCTAAGGTTGGTGTTGCAATGTTTAAGGCAACACAATTTATTTGAAAACTTGTCTAAGTTGTTGATTTTTACAATCATAAATTCACTATTTAGGATATGTAATTTCACGTGATACCCTTGCAGTTGATCTTATAAAGAATACAACCATTAATGAGTGGACAATACCAAATAATATACATGAAGTGAGAAGTTTCATGGGGTTTATTGGATACTATAAAAGGTTTGTAAAATATTTTTAAATGATTTAAAATCCTATATATTCCTTGAAAAGGAAGTGAAATAAGTTCAAATGGTCTCCTAAGTGTGATGTAACTTTTCGATGGCTAAAACACTTGATAACCTTAGCTCTTATTTTGATCATTATTGATCCAAATAGAGACTTTGAGATTTGGGTTGATGCTTTAAGGTGGGTATTGGTGTTACTTTGAATTAACATGGTAAGGTGGTTGCCTATACATCTAAGAAACTCAAAAATGATGAAAAAAAATTAAATACTCATTATTTATAGTTAGTACTATCATTCATGCACTTAAATAGTGGAAACATTTCCTATTAGGAAATAATTTCACAATTAAATCAAATTATAGAAGTCTTTGTTAGGTTGTGGAGCTAAAAGTTTCATTGATGCAAATGGAGGAGGTTACTGAGAGTCACAGTAACCGATATCGGTCAGGCCAAATGACGTCGGTTAGGGGTAGACCGGAAGCTTCCGACATCGATCATGGATCGGCTGACATCGGTCATCTCTAAATAGATAGAGACCGACATCGATCGTCTGTGTGTTCCAGTCTGATTTTAGACAGACAGTGTGTTTGCATGTAAAGACTAATTTTAGTCTTGAGTCTGTGTTTCTAATTATTGTAATTGAGAAGTCTAATTATTGTTTGTATGGGATCTATTTAAGAGACCCACGGGGCTATATTGTAATTAAGAATCAAAAGGATCAAAAGGACTTGTCAAGGACAAGGACAAGGATTCTTCCAAGTGTAAGATTAGTTGATCTACAGGTGTAAAAGATCAAGGGAGATCTACATGGTAAGTAAGGTCAATTGATTTGCAAGTGTGTGTGTGCAAGGTCAAAGGAGATCTGTGGGGTAGCAAGATCAAGGAGATCTGCAACACAACAAGAAGCAAGATCAGGTAGATCTACTTGGAGTACTTGGTGGACTGGAAGTAGGCAAAAATGGTTGAGTTGATTGTCGCTTACTGGTGGAGGGAATAACTTGATTATTGAGTTGTGCTTGTAATTGGTTGAGAGAGAGAACTCTTGAGGGAGAATTACTGGATGCCCAAGAGGTGTGGGAAGAGTGTGATTTCTTCATTGTATTTTCTTCTGGATGAGTTGAATATATATTGTATTTTCTCTCATATTTTGTGTTGTTTTTGAATTCTAATTACATATTACTTCTGGTTTAATTCCATGTTTAGTTACTTATACAAGGTAATCAAGTGTACTCTTAGGGAGTAGGATCCTAATAGTTGGTATCAGAGCTAGGTTCACCAAGTGATACCAGTAACAGTTTGGTATCAGAGCTTGGTTCACTAACACCTTGGTTTCAGAGTGTGTTAAGTGTTTGTTGATTATAGGTCACTCACAGGGGTTTCTGTTTGAGTGGGAGTATAATAATGGCAGAACAAAGTATGCTAAGAATGGAGAAATTCAATGACAAGATGGAGGATGCAGATAGAGGATTATTTTTATCAGAAAGATCTATACTTACCATTGGGTGGGGTTTCAAGTAAGCCCACATGTATGCAAGATGAAGAATGGAAGTTCTTGATGGAAAGGCTCTAGGAGCTATAAGGCTGACCTTGGCAGCTTCTGTGGTTTCCAACTTATCTCAGGCAAGGACAATGGTAGAGTTAATGGAATATTTGGCAAATTTATATGAAAAACCCTTAGCTTCGAATAAGATATTTCTTATGAAGCAATTATTTAATTTGCAAATGTTGGAAGGTGGATATGTGTATATTCATCTTAGTGATTTCCATGGTTTGGTAAACCAATTAAATTCAGTCAAAATAGTTTTTGATGATGAAATTAAGGCTCTCTTGATCTTATGCTCTTTACCTGAAAGTTGTGATAGCTTGGTAATGGCAGTAAGTAATACTGTGTCTACTTTAAATATTTTGAAAGTTGATGTTGTTAGTGTAATCTTGAATGAAAAAATTCATAGGAAAAGCACAGGGGAGACATCAGGTAATGATTTAAGTGTTGAAAGCAGGGGGAAAGCAAAGAGAGAAGGTTGAGTAAGGGAAATCAAGGTCAAAGATAGGTAGGAGATCCAGATCCAGGTATGGCAGTATATCTTGCTAGAATTGTGGAAAGAAAGGGCATGTAAAGAAAGATTGTTGGTTGGTAGAAGATCAGCATGAAGGAAATGAAGAAGTAAAAGATGCAAGTATTATTAAACAGGATGCTCTTGTATGTTCCTTGGATAAAGTAGAATCTTGGGTTTTAGATTTTGGTGCCTCTTTCCATGCAACCCCAAATAGAAATTTTTTTCATGATTATGTCCATGGAGACTTTGGAAAAGTTTGTTTAGGGGATGGTAAGCCTTGTCAAATTGTTGGCAAAGGGAAACTGCAGCTAAAATTACAAACTAGCAACATATGGGTGTTGAAAGATGTCATGCATGTTCCCATCCTGAAGAGGAGTCTAATTTCTGTAGGAAAGTTGGGTGATGAGGGTTACACAGTTACTCTCACAGTGGAATCTTGGAAAGTTTCCAAGGGTGCACTTGTATTAACAAGAGGTAAGAAAGTAGGTACACTTTATCTATCTACTTATATTACTGATTCTCCTTCTATTTTATCTACTTTAGATGTAGATGCAAAGATGTGGCTCTCTAGGCTTGGTCACATGAATAAGAAGGGAATGCATGTTCTTAAGTCAAAAGTTAAGAACTGGAAAGCCTTGGTCTTCAAGGAGAAGATGATGGATAGAGATTAGCTCAAGGGGCTGAACAATTCTGAGCAGGGAAATTTAGACAAGATTATGATCCAAAGTGAGCTCATGGGTAAAATTTATCACTCATAGGAAAACACAGTTATCGATGTCGGTCAGGTGAGAACTAACATCAAACAGGAAAGAACTAATGTCAATTAGGTGCAGATCAAAGTCGATGATGTCGGGCAGGTGGAAACTGACATCGATCAGGTAAGAACTGACATCAGTCAGGTCGATCACATGGAATTGATGTCGGTTAGATGCAGACTGAGAGATGACCGAGATTGGTCACTATTAGAACAAAATTTAGGTGGACAACAAGCTGTCAATGTGTCTTAAACGCCCATGTGGAGGACTGAAAGGGTAAGTAAGCCTCAAATTCATTATTCCCCTTTTTTATACTACTTGTTGCTCACTAATGGTGGAAAACTAGGAATTTTTGAAGAGGCAATGCAGGTAGAATCCAGGAAACAGTGGGAGCATGGCATGAATGAGAAAATTGATTCCTTAGGAGAGAACCAAATGGGAGATTTGGTAGAGTTACCAGCCAGGATGAAAGCACTGAAAGACAAATGGATTCACAGGTTAAAGAAAGGAGAGAATAGATAGGTGAGATAGAAGGCCAGGTTATATGGTCTTGAGCAAGCTCCAGGATATTGGTATAGGTTTGATAGGTTTATGACAAAGCATGGCTTTAGTCAATGTCAATGTAATTACTGTGTTTATTTTACCAGGTTTGATAATGGTTGCAACATTATCCTATTACTGTATGTAGTGTATATGCTTGTTGCAGGGTCACACATGCAGGGATTTGTTGAGCTAAAGGTAAAAGTAGCTCAGACATGTGCTAGGAAGGATCCAGGAGCAAAAATCCTTGGCATGAGTATTTTTAGAGACAGGGAAAGTCACAGGTTGATTTTATCTCCAGAGGATTATGTGAATAAGGTAGTGGAGAGGTTTGATATGCAAGATGCAGAACTGGTTAACACACCTATGGTTGGATAGTTCACAGAATAGTGTCTTAAATCACATAATGAGATTGAGTACATGGTATGTACTAGACCTAATATTACCCAAGCAGTAGAAGTTGTCAGCAAATTTATGGCCAATCTAGGAAAGAAGCACTGGAAAGCAGTTCAATGGATTCTCAGATATCTGAGAAGGACCAGCAGTAGGTATTTATGTTATGCAGGGTCAAGCACTTCTCTACATGGGTATGTAGATTCGGATATGGTAGGTGACTTGGATGATGGGAGAAGCACCACAGGGTATGTGTTCACTGTTGGTGGTATGGTGGTTAGCTAGATTTTAGAGTTGTAGAAGGTTGTTGCAGTCATGGTGACTAGCAAGGATATGAACCCTGCAAGTATGTTAACAAAGCTGGGAACAAAGGAGAAGTTGAATCTTCATTCAACTTTTGTTGGTCTTCAAGATTAAACTTGAAGAGGGATACAAGTTAGGAAACAAAATTAGAGGATGTACAGGTACAGGTATAGGTGTAGCTATCTATCTCTAAGTGGGAGATTGTTAGGTTGTGGATCTAAAAGCTTCACTGATGCAAATGGAGGAGGTTGCTGAGTGTCACAATAACCAACATCAATTAGGCCAATCAACGTCAGTCAGGGGTAGACCGAAAGCTATCGACATCGGTCATGGATGGGCTGACATCGGTCATCTGTGTGTTTCAGTCTAATTTTAGATGGACAGTGTGTTTGTATGTAAAGACTAATTTTAGTCTTGAGTCTGTGTTTCTAATTATTATAATTGGGAAGTCTAATTATTGTTTGTATGGGATCTATTTAAGAGACCCATGGGGCTATATTGTAATTAAGAATCAAAAGGATCAAAAGGACTTGTCAAGGACAAGGACAAGGGTTCTTCCAAGTGTAAGATCAGTTGATTTATAGGTGTGCAAGATCAAGGGAGATCTACATGGTAAGTAAGGTCAGTTGATATGTAGGTGTGTGTGTGCAAGGTCAAAGGAGATTTGTGGGGTAACAAGATCAAGGAGATCTGCAACACAATAAGGATCAAGATCTGGGAGATCTACTTGGAGTACTTAAAGTACATGGTGGACTGGAAGTAGGCAATAATGGTTGAGTTGATTGTCACTTACTGGTGGAGGGAACAACTTAGTTATTGAGTTGTGGTTGTAATTGGTTGAGAGAGAGAACTCTTGAGGGAGAATTATTGGATGCCCAAGAGGTGTGGGAAGAGTGTGATTTCTTCATTGTATTTCCTTCTGGATGAGTTGAATACATATTGTATTTCCTCTCATATTTTGTGTTGTTTCTGAATTCTAGTTACATATTACTTCTGGTTTAATTTCATGTTTAGTTACTTATACAAGGTAATCAAGTGTACTCTTAGGGAGTAGGATCCTAACAGTTGGTATCAGAGCTAGGTTCACCAAGTGATACCAGTAACAGTTTGGTATCAGAGCTTGGTTCACTAACACCTTGGTTTCAGAGTGTGTTAAGTGTTTGTTGATTACAGGTCACTCACAAGGGTTTCTATTTGAGTGGGAGTATAGCAATGGCAGAAGAAAGTATGCTAATAATGGAGAAATTCAATGGTAAGAACTATCAATTATGGAGGATGCAAATAGAGGATTATCTATATCAGAAAGATATGTACTTACCGTTAGGTGGGGTTTCATATAAGCCCACATGTATGCAAGATGAAGAATGGAAGGTTCTTGACAGAAAGGCTCTAGGAGCTATAAGGCCGACCTTGGCAGCTTTTGTGGTTTCCATCTTATCTCAGGCAAGGACAATGGTAGAGTTAATGGAACCTTTGCAAATTTATATGAAAAACCCTCAGCTTCAAATAAGGTATTTCTTATGAAGCAATTATTTAATTTGCAAATGTTGGAAGGTGGATCTGTGTATAGTCATCTTAGTGATTTCCATGGTTTTATAAACCAGTTAAATTCAATCAAAATAGTTTTTGATGATGAAATAAAGGCTCTCTTGATCTTGTGCTCTTTACCTGAAAGTTAGGATAGCTTGGTAATGGCAGTAAGTAATACTGCATCTGCTTCAAATATCTTGAAAGTTGATGATGTTGTTAGTGTAATATTAAATGAATAAATTCATAGAAAAAGCACAAGGGAGACATCAGGTAATGCTTTAAGTGTTGAAAGCAAGGGAAAGCAAAGAGAGAAGGTCGAGTAAGGGAGATCAAGGTCAAAGATATGCAGGAGATCCAGATCTAGGTATGGCAGTATATCCTGCTAAAATAGTGGAAAGAAAGGGCATGTAAGGAAAGATTGTTAGTTGGTAGAAGATCAGCATGAAGGAAATGAAGAAGCAAAAGATGCAGGTATTATTGCATAGGATGCTCTTGTATGTTCCTTGGATAAAGTATAATCTTGGGTTTTAGATTATGGTGCCTCTTTCCATGCAACCCCAAATATAATTTTTTTTCATGATTATGTCTATGGAGACTTTGGAAAATTTTGTTTAGGGGATGGTAAGCCTTGTCAAATTGTTGGCAAAGGGAAAGTGCAGATGTAATTGCAGACTGGAAACATATGAGTGTTGAAGGATGTCATGCATGTTCTCGTCCTAAAGAGGAGTTTAATTTCTGTAGGAAAGTTGGGTGATGAGGGTTGCACAGTTATTCTCACAGTGGAATCTTGGAAAGTTTCCAAGGGTGCACTTGTATTAGCAAGAGGTAAGAAAGTAGGTACACGTTATCTATTTACTTGTATTACTGATTCTCCTTCTATTTTATCTACTTCATATGTAGATGCAAAGATGTGGCTCTCTAGGCTTGGTCACATGAATAAGAAGGGAATGCATGTTCTTAAGTCAAAAGTTAAGAACTAGAAAGCCTTGGTTTTCAAGGAGAAGATGATGGATAGAGATCAATTCAAGGGGCTGAATAATTCTAAGCAGGGCAATTTGGACAAGGTTATGATCCAAAGTGAGCTCATAGGTAAAATTCATCACTCACAAGAAAACATAGTTACCAACGTTGGTCAAGTGACAACCATTGTCAAACAGGCAGGAACCGACGTCGGTCAGGTGCAGACCAAAGTTGGTGATGTTGGGCAGGTGAAAATTGATGTCGGTCAGGTTGGTCACATGGAACTGACGTCAGTCGGATGCAGACTGAGAAATGACTGAGATTGGTCACTATTAGAATGAAATTTGGGTGGACAACAAGCTGTCAATGTGTCTCAAATGCCCATGTGGAGGACTAAAAGGGTAAGCCTCAAATTCATTATTCCCCTTCTTTATACTACTTGTTGCTCACTAATAATGGAAAACTAGGAAGTTTTGAAGAGGCAATGCAGGTAGAATCCAGGAAACAGTGGGAGCATGGCATGAATGAGGAAATTGATTCCTTAGGAGAGAACCAAATGGGAGATTTGGTAGAGTTGCCAGCTAAGATGAAAGCACTGAAAGACAAATGGATTCACAGGTTAAAGAAAGGAGAGAATGGACAGGTGAGATAGAAGGCCAGGTTATATGGTCTTGAGCAAGCTCCAGGATAGTGGTATAGGTTTGACAGGTTTATGACAAAGCATGGCTTTAGTCAATGTCAATGTAATCACTATGTTTGTTTTACCAGGTTGGATAATGGTTGTAACATTATCTTATTACTGTATGTAGTGTATATGCTTGTTGCAGGGTCACACATGCAGAAATTTGTTGAGCTAAAGGTAAAATTAGCTCAGACATGTGCCAGGAGGGATTCAGGAGTAGAAATCCTTGGCATGAGTATTTCTAGAGATAGGTAAAGTCACAGGTTGATTTTGTCTCCAGAGGATTATGTGAATAAGGTAGTGGAGAGGTTTGATATGCAAGATGCAGAACCAATTATCACACCTCCTAAATCACATAATGAGGTTGAGTACATGGTATGTATTAGACTTGATATTACCCAAGTAGTGGAAGTTGTCAGCAAGTTTATGGCCAATCTAGGAAAGAAGCACTGGAAAGCAATTCAGTGGATTCTCAGATATCTGAGAGGGACCAACAACAGGTATTTATGTTATGCAGGGTCAAGCACTTCTCTACATGGGTATGTAGATTCAGATATGGTAGGTGACTTAGATGATAGGAGAAGCACCACAAGATATGTGTTCACTATTGGTGGTATGGTGGTTAGCTAGATTTTAGAGTTGCAGAAGGTTGTTGCAGTCATGGTGACTAGCAAGGATATGAACCCTACAGGTATGTTAACAAATCTGGGAACAAAGGATAAGTTGAATCTTCATTCAACTTCTGTTGGTCTTCAAAATTGAACTTGAAGAGGGATACAAGCTAGGAAACAAAATTAGAGGATGTACAGGTATAGGTACAGGTGCAGCTATTTATCTCCAAGTGGGAGATTGTTAGGTTGTGGAGCTAAAAGCTTCACTGATGCAAATGGAGGAGATTGCTGAGTGTCATAGTAATCGATGTCGGTCAGGCCAAATGACATTGGTCAAGGGTAGACTGGAAGCTGCTGACATCGGTCATGGATCGACCGACGTCGGTCATCTCTAGATAGATAGAGACCAACGTCGGTCGTCTATGCGTTCTAGTCTAATTTTAGATGGATTGTGTGTTTGCATGTGAAGACTAATTTTAGTCTTGAGTCTACATTTCTAATAATTGTAATTGGGAAGTCTAATTATTGTTTGTATGGGATCTATTTAAGAGACCCATGGGGCTATATTGTAATTAAGAATCAAAAGGATCAAAAGGACTTGTCAAAGACAAGGACAAGAGTTCTTCCAAGTGTAAGATTAGTTGATCTGCAGGTGTGCAAGATCAAGGGAGATCTACATGGTAAGTAATGTTAGTTGATCTGTAGGTGTGTGTGTGCAAGGTCAAAGGAGATCTGTGGGGTAGCAAGATCAAGGAGATCTACAACACAACAAGGAGCAAGATCAGGGAGATCTACTTGGAGTACTTGGTGGACTGGAAGTAGGCAACAATGGTTGAGTTGATTGTCACTTACTAGTGGAGGGAACAACTCGGTTATTGAGTTGTGGTTGTAATTGGTTGAGAGAGAGAACTCTTGAGGGAGAATTACTGGATGCCCAAGAGGTGTGGGAAGAGTGTGATTTCTTCATTGTATTTCCTTCTGGATGAGTTGAATACATATTGTATTGTCTCTCATATTCTGTGTTGTTTCTGAATTCTAGGTACATATTACTTTTGGTTTAATTCCGTGTTTAGTTGTTTATACAAGGTAATCAAGTGTACTCTTAGGGAGTAGGATCCTAACAGTCTTGTGAAATTGTTTTAGCAAGATGAGTTTAATACAAGCCAGGGAAGATGGATGGAATTCATTAATAATTTTTATATTGATATATATTATGTGAATGGAAAAACGAATAGAGTAGTCAATGCTCTACGTAGGTAAACTGGCATTGCTTCTCTCTCTATTCTGAGATATAAATTTTAAAATTTTGTGTTTGAATAATAGAAAATAGACTTGGAATTTTTAAAAATATGTGTTGAAATAGGATCAAAAAGTTTTGATTATAATTTTTTAGTGGATTCAGACAATCTGTTAAGACACAAAAGCATAATTTTTACTATGAACTTCGGAAATATGAGGGAATATATTCTAATTAAAGTTTATTTTTCACCTCATTATGTTATCTCAAGGGTTAATAAAATGATACAAGAGCTTAAAGCATTATATTCATAGACTAGTTTAAAGAGATTTGTGGCTACCTTTGTATCTAAGTGTTTAAAATGCTAGTGTGTGAAAGTTGAGCATGGTCATCCTAAAAGATTGCTTTATCCTTATTATAGTCTAAAAAGGAATTGGGTAGTAATATCAAGGGATTTTAATCATAGTATTTCTTAAATATCAAAGTAAACATGATTCAATCCTATATATGATTGATAAACTCAAAAAATCCATTCACTTTATTATAGGTAACATCAAACGTGATGCTTCCATTATTAAAAAATTATTGTAAAATAAGTGGTTCACCTTCATGGTGTCCCTAAAGTGATCATAGTGGATATAGATAAGTTATTCATTTATTGGTTTTGCTAAAGCATGATGGAAATTTTTGGTACAAATCTAAGTTTTAGTTTAGCCTATCATGTAGAAATAAATGGTCAAATTGAAATGACAAATCTGATTATTGAAGATATATTAATAATTTATGTTATGGATCAAAAATATAAGTGGGAATATTTTCTTCACTTGGAAAAAATTGCATATAATAATGCCCACTATTTTATGGTCAAGATGGCACCTTATGAATCCTTGTATAGTTAGAAGTGTAGGACTCCTTTAGACTTGAATAACTTAGAAAAACATTTATTTTCAATTCCAACAAGTTTGAAAGATTATGATGAGTAAATTTTTGTCATATGCCAAAGGTTAAAATTTTCCTCTAATTAGTAGAAAAGGTATGCAAATTTGAAAATATCTCATAGAGAATTTGAATTATTAGATAAGTTATTTCTAAGGGTATGACCTTATAAAAGTTTTATCAAGTTTGGAAAAGATTTTAAAATAGCACCATGCTATATTGGACCATTTGATATAGTGTAAAATATCAATTTAGTGGCTTATCATCTAGCTCTTCCCTCTTCTCTATCTAGAATCCATGATGTTTTTCATGTAGATTTGTTTAAAAAAAATTTTTTAGACCCATCACATGTTCTAAATTGAAATAATATTCAAGTGGAGGATGAAGAAACAATCCAAATGGATCCCATCAATATTTTGGATCAACACAACATTAACTTATGAAAAATAAAATTGTAACAAGTATTGGTTCAATGGTATCGAATGGGTGAAAGAAGTACTACACAAGAAGATGAATATATTTTATAGAATAACTATCCTCACTTGTTTTAGGGTTCAAGGATGATTCCATTCTTAAGAGAAGGTGGATGTCATTACCTCACCTACCTAACATTTTGACTATGATTATTTATTGGACTATTATACTATATTGACATTTTTATATAGATGTTATATTGTAGATATTTTGATTATTTTTAGTAAATTTTTGTATCTTAGACTGATTATTATTATTATTATATATTTAATTCAAAATTAAATTGATTTATCTTCAATTTGATGATACAAGATCATGTACTGCTAATGCTTTTTATTGATATGGTTGCAGATGTTACCCCAGTTGAGTTAAGTTGTATGGGTAAGTTAAAAGGCAATAAGAAAATTGGAAAATATAGGTAAAATTAAAATCATGGCCTAGATAAAATCAACACCTTGAATAAAAACCCTTTTTGTTACTTGATTTCAGTTTTGAGTTGTATGTTATGTATAGTTGATTTCTAATCATTTATTTAATTATTCCAATTGTTGACTAGAATTATTGTGAAACAACAAGTCTTTATTGAGTTATGAAAAATATAGTTCTAACATTAATAAATTAATCTTTATTACATTGAGATATAGTTTGGCATTTGAGTGAATTCAATATGTAAGTTTTAGGACTTATGACCTATTATCAATTAAATTTTCACCCTTTGGGAGGTAGATGAGGCCTTCCAAATTTGAAATAACATAGAATCAACTCAATTTTTTGGGTGACCTATTAGAGAGGTGAATCTCTAGGTTATAGGGCTAACTACTCTTGATGAATCACTTAGGCTTAAACACTAATCTACCACTTACTAGGAAAAGGGAGAAAAACCTATTCTAATGGGGTGATGCACCAAATATGATTTGAACAATACCAACTAGCTGTAAATTCACTTCAAACATGAGATTAACCTACAACAAACACTACTTCAAATCTACCTATCTACATTAATACTTCTCATTAGGGTTGTGAAGAATGATTGAGTTAGGAGGACTAGTCAAGAGGTCATGAAATGACACTAATGCAAATAAAACTAACTAAACCCTTACATCTCACTTAGACACTTCATAATACATTCAAAAAAAACTTTCAAACTGAATATGAATGCTAAAAAAGGACAACATACCAAGGAAGAAAAGTTAATCACTTAATAGGATCAACTAGTCAAGCATACCCATTGAAAATAGTCAAGGGAGGAGGTAACACTAGAGTTTTCTCATTGATAAAACTCTTGAAAATGGGTAGGTATTTTCCATACCCAAGTAGAGGATACAAACATAACCTATTAAGGTTGAATATATAAATAATTATTAGAGAAGAAGATAAAAAGGCATAGGAGAGATGAAGAAACATGTTTCCAAGAGAGGGATACAACAAGAAAGAGTTATGAAACTAACCCATCATGTCTTCAAGTACTAGTTTTGATATCCTAAAGATTATATTCTACTACAAGTGGCATAGAAGTTTGAAACTTGGTTTGACACCATGATCTTCTCTTTAAAATTGCTCTTTCTCTTAGCTTGTGAATGAATAAGTGGATTCATTGGTGGTCAGGACATGTTGAACTGATCCATTTCTATAATATTGACACCTTTAATCTTCTTATGATCTCTCCTAATTGACATCTTAGTAGAAATCATCAAGTAACTCCTTAGGTGTCTTGAAACCCCTTTGTCTCACCAGACCAATCTTGCTTATAAGTGTGAAATCTTGAGTGTGTCTTCTCCAATGCATTATATCTCAATGGAAGTCATATAAATATCATATTATACCTAAAATTACTCATTTATAATAATAAAACTCTCTACAAGATTACATTTTGCATCACAAACTCTCATTTGGCCTCATTCTTTATAGGCCTAAAAATGTGTAAACCTCCTTGTGTATAATAATGTATAGAGTTTAGTTGTAAAATGAGCACATATTTGAGGACTTGGTATGGATTTACATCTCCATGCCAAATTTTAGGTCTGAATCTTAGTGGAAGTGAACATTTTCTATCATTCTCTCTCCCCAATCAGGCCTCTATTAGGCCTCCTTGCCTAAAAAATGAGTTTTAGACTAAGATTAATCCCACACATGTGAAAATTATGAAAAGTGTGTGAATAAATTTAACCATTCTAAGGCCAACCTTCATGTCAATTTTCAAATCATGATACCTTATACAGATGGGTCAACCATGAAATGGTCAAAACCTTAGCCTAAGCACTTGTGCAAGCATGAGAGATAGTCGAAGTGTTTGGAAATAAATTTGTATGATATAGTGATTTTAAATATTTTTTTAGGCCTTAAAAATAATTATTAAACTTTATCCACTGAGGATATGTCTCTTGAAGTGTCTTATAGGATTTTAGGTAAGCCATTTGACTTGCAAGATAGTGGTTTTCTCCCTTCTTGGCTAACTTAGAAACTTGAAGAGCTCATGTAACTTTGTATTAAACCTAAATAAGTGTTTGGAATTCATATATTTTTTTTAAAATTCCTTATTAACCTCTTCACTTGATCTAGATATCATTTCATACCTTGCACCTTCACATACAAGTCTACAACCCTTTTTTCTAAGCAATTTTATACACCTCTGTACATTCACATGCCATGAAAAGATATACTTAGGTGTTCATGAGAGTTTTTAATTCCATAAATTTCATTAAAATGTTCAAGAAATCCATTTTAATTAATTTGAAATCATAATTCTCACATCGGGTCACTTTTTTGCTTTCTAAGTAGCTTCAAACTAGTTTATTAATCTTAGCAGTGGTTCATAAAGATGAGAGCTTATTTCTCTCTCCTAATGCCACAAAGTGTAACTTGGGAGACCAATATGACACCTTATAACACCACTAAGTCCCATGAAAAACCTCATGAGATATCTAAGAAAACATTTGACCACATCGAGTTCTTTCACAAGGTGAAATGAAGATTTTGAGTGCTCATTCCTCTTGTTGATAGTTCATACTATACATAATATTTAATGTGTCATTAATGACTTAAGGTTATAGTGTGAGTAATTATTAAACACAAAAAAAAAAAAAAAAAAAAAATCCCACCATTCATTTTCCTATTTGAGTTTACACGTGAAGAAGAAGGCTTCTTAAGCTCTGAACCTATGTGTATAAGCCCAAGTAGTGGTTTAGGTCTCAAAAGGCTAGCTTAAAGTTTGATCTAGACCTAAGATAATTATAAAAAGTTTTAAATATGTTTTTTGATGTTTATACAAATAATTTTACTCCTTATAATGTCTCTAAAGTTTCTTTGGGCCACCATTGGGATTTTGAAGCATAATGGTCATCTTAGTCCTAATGGGATTTCTTGAAAATCTCCTCCCACTAAAATAAGTCCAAGGCTTTAAAAAAATATTAAAAATACTCATTCAACTTTTTTAGGATTTTAATCCATCAAATAAACTTCAAACCCATTGAACTTATCACTTATTCATACTTAGGCATGTGGGTGGCAACTTGGCTCTTGATTGTATCTTTTGCATGTTAAAGATAGGTCTACTTTGTATGCCACTCTCTAACATTATTTCCTATTTTTATAACCTTTTATATATATATATATATATATATATATATATATATATATATATATATATATATATATATATATATATATATATATATATAATCCTCCTTAACTCTCTTCAAACATTAATATTTATATTCCTTCTTAATATTGAAAACTAATCTTGAAATGTCCAAACATCCCTGACTGTGGGTTTGCACTAAAACACTCTTGGTTGTGAATGGACATTGGGTATTTTGGCACTTATTTTGGATTTTATTAAAGGGAAGAGGAATTTACATCTCCAAAGTGTATATACATATTTTACACAATTCACTCAGACCTTTGAACATCATTTCAAATAAAGGGTTATTGAATTTGTCTGCAAAAGAGACCTATAGGTCTAGGCAGATCTGTAGGTCTACAATTTAATACAAGAAGCCCTTTATGAAGCCTATCATTATATATAAAACATTTAGATCACTCTTAATTATTTTTTCATGAATTATTTATGAGTTTAATACCCTAAAATAACTCTAATAATTTAAAAGAGGACCTTTTGAAACCATCTTGCAGGCAATCTTCAAAGCATAATCATCAAGCATGGAATAATAATGTCATGGAAAATTGGTATGTGATCTACAGTCAAGTTATATAAATTTATATGGAATTAAAATATAGTGTAAACACTCATCCATCACCCATATTCCTCAAAAACCATCAAACTCTTCAAGGCCTCAAAGGTAGATTTGTCACATATCTTTAATAAAGGTTCCTTTTGCAACACTTGATGCTCACACGTGTCAATATCATAGAGGAACTTATTAAATGGTTGTGTAGACTCCATAAAAACCTAAAACAATATTTCTCATGCTCCAAAAAGTTCAAACTTTCAATAAAATTGCTCAAAACTAAGCTAGTGGGGATTGTAGGTAGTTTTAAACCATCTTAACTTCTTAACAATAATTCATAAAGATTATCCCCTTAATCTCCTAACTAATTCATGTAATCTCAATTTCATTAGGGTATCCAACTTTGGTCAAGAGATCAGGAACTAGTCTTCTCTCTCATATCCCTACCAAGCACTTGAAATGTACCTTTGAAAGCTTGTGAAGAGTAATGGAGAGGAGGCAAGTTTTGAAAACTCGAACACTGTCCTTGAAATCCAAACATGGATTTCACATATAGAATCTAAAAGGATACTTGTTCAAAATTTTGTACCAAAATATGAGCTCAAAAGTCTATATAAGTAAGTGAAACTCCCTTCCTTGGCATTGAAATGCAAAATTCTTATTGGTGCATTTATTTTTTTATTGCATTTACTTGTATTTATTATTTATTATTTTGGTGAAATAATTACTTATTGTAATTAGTTTATAATGTTTATTAATAATTTTCACCAGATACGATAAGCTTGCTTATCTAGTAGTTAACTTAGACACTTATCTTTTTATAGTGGAGTTTCACTCCACTATTTAGCGTAAGATAGGATAAGATTGTTTAACTAATAGTCAACTTGTGTTGATCATTTACACAAGTTGGACACCTATCTTGTTAGTGTGGAGTTGCACTGCACTATTCATGTAGATAGATATCAGTTGAACTACATGTATTGTATGAGTTCCCTATTCTTTATCATGTACGACTTGCTCTATATAAGCAATGGCTATTTATGTATTCCATATTAGATTAATATTAAATTATCAGAGTAATTTATCATATTTGAGTTATTTATTCATTTCTATTATTATCTCAGATATATAGTTATTATTTATTACTATTACTATTTTATCTCTTATTTATGATTTCTATTAGATTCATTAGATCCTATAGTTAATTATAACATGGTACTAGAGCTATCTTGAATCTATAGATTGTTAAATATTCAAGAGAAAAATATTTAGATATAGGACCATTTTTTTGATTTTGTATATAGATACAAATTGGAGCTTTGTGGAGAATTTTTGAGATCACCATTGAGTTTAGATTGCCTGAGATAATAAAAATCATCTACAATTTTGTCCAAATTGGGCACAAGAGGTAAAATTGGCAAGGTTTTGATCTAGAATCACCATGCCCAAATCTGGCAAGTACCTTAAAATCGAAGCATTTTTGAGCAAAACAAATCTCACGGTTGCGTTCAGAAGACATCAAAACCTATAGATCCATATAAATTTGTCCATTTTGGACATAATCACTCTGAAAAAAAATGTTTTTTTTTGCTCCCAGGTACAACCGTATGGACTATGCAGACAATTTTATTTTTTGGCAGGCCTCATAGATCAGCAATTAGATTTGAAAGGGCAACTTCGGAAGCCTGCCATTTAAACACTAGGAGGTATTTTTTAGCAATTTTTTTTAAATAGCTTAAAATTTTATGCTCTTCATTGCTATACTTTCATGTTTTTCTATATTTTTCCTTATTTTTCTAGAATTCAAATTTTTATACAACTTTTGCCCATCTTCATTTTTTCAACTTCAGAGGCTCATAACTTTCACATATGACCTCAAATTAAGGTCCCATTTTTATTTAAAGTTAATATTTTTTTGAGTACAACACATTGGTTTAGAATGCTTTTTAATAAAGTGCATATTTTTTGTACTTTTAGACTAGAGGGCCTAAATGAGCTTTTTATAAACTAGAAAAATTATAATCTAACCTTGTAATTTATATCAATTATAAAGTGCCAAAAATAATTTCTAGGTGGGATAAAACTAGGTAATTCAAGGGATTTTATGGTGTGTTATATACTTTGATTTCTGATTTACGATAATTTATTTCTAATTGCATCATGGGGAATCCTAAGTTCCCACTATTAACAACATACAACTATAATACATGGAAATAGAATGCTTAGAATGCATTAATGATGCTAGGATATACGCCTTACATAAAAACTCTTTTTACTCCACCTACTGATGCAAAAGAGTTACAACACTTTCTCTTTGAAACTACTAAAGTAATTAGATGCTTTCAGTCTTACATGTCTTTAGATTTGAATTTCCATCTTTACAAATGTACAAACTTAAAAGAGGCTTGGGATAAATTATCATCATTGTTTGGAAAAATAGATGAGGTTTGTGGTTACCAAATTGATAATGAAATCATTAGTTTGGATCCTAAAACTTATGCTACAATATAAGAATACATCACTAAAGTCATAGATCCTAGAGCACAACTTTCTAAATGTAAAATTGATAAAAAGGATATTTAATTGATTTTTAGTGCCTTACACAAATTAGATCCTGAATATTCATCCTTTGTCTCTAGCTTTCAGACTCATTGGTTCACATTGGGCACATCTTATCAAATGCCCACCTTTGAGGTATTCTCTGATATTCTAATGGCAAAATAATAAAAGTTAATAGTTATGGGTCTAATCAAGTCATCCAAATCTCAAGATCTAGTTGTAAGTCAACATCAACATAAGCAAGTTTTAACATCAGCATCAAATACAGGTTCAAGTAAAAAGAAGTAGAATAATCAAAATAAGTCACATAAAGATAAGAATAAAGCGAAACAATATTCCTCATAAGGAGATTATAAATCCACTAATAAGAAAGGGCATTCATAAAAAAGGACTGACACTCCTTACCCTTATTACAAAAAGGGGTTTCATAGTGAACAAGATTGTTGGAAGAAAGAGATTGATGAATTTAAGGGTCTTCTCAAAAATAATAATATCATTCAATCCTCTTCAAAAGATTCTTCCACTCCTTCAAATTTAGGGAAAGGGAAAGTTACGGCACTAGTTGCACTGGTAAATTCTCCAAGTCATGGGTCATTGACTCAGGTGCTTCACACCATATGGGTTCTGATCAAGAACAATTTTCTTGATTAGAACCAATTTCCTTGCCTCATCTTCTCATAGGTGATGATTCTAAGCTAGATGTTATAGGAAAAGGTATAGTTGGTGTTGATAGTGGTGTATTTTAGGATGTCCTATATGTACCAAATTTATCAACTAACCTTCTTTCTATCTACTAAATCACTCACTTTGATACTGGTAGGAAAGTTGAGTTCACATCCGATTCTGTATCAATCAAAAAATTGGAGGATAATGCCTTAGTTACAGTGGAAAAAGTTGACAATAATACTCAATTTTATTCATTATCTTACTTTGTGCCTCAGTCTTCTTCTATAGATTTTCTCTCACACACTGATTCAGTGAGAAATTTATGGCATGAGCAGTCTGGTCATCTGAACTACCACTATTAACAGTAGCTTAGTCAGTAGGAGATGGTTATAAGACTTCCACAAATTTAGTTTTTAGAGGGTGTATGTCATGGTTGTGCCTTATGAAAACATTTAAAGGATAATTTTGATAAAGGGAAGGCTTGGAGGGCTACACAAGTCCTTGAACTTGTTTGTAGTGATTTAATGGTCTATTACCTACTTTGTTTTTTAGTAAAACCTACTATGTTCTCACATTTATTGATGACTATTCCTGATATACTTAGGTTTATTTTTTGAAACTTAGGAGTGAAGTATTTGATATATTTATATATTTCAAAGCTCTAGCAGAGAAATACTCTAGGAAGTACATCAAGATTCTCCACATAGATAATGGGAGGGAATATGTGAATAATTCTATACTCTTGAAGGAATTGATCTTCAATATTTAATTACATACACACCTCAGTAGAATGGTGTAGTAGAGAGGAAGAACAAATTATTAAAAGAGATGGTAAGTTTTATGATTCATACAAAATCATTAGTACCTAATTATTGGGTGAAAGTTATTAGTTGTGATGCATATATATAGAATAGATTTTCTCACAAAGATTTAAAGGGGATAACAGCTCTTGAATCTTGGTGTAATAAGAAGCCAGATGTGCATCATTTTAGAGTCTTCAGTATTCCAACATGGGCTCACATACCTTGAGACAAACATCATGTTTTAGAAAAACAAAGACAAACTTGAATATTTATGGGATATCATGATGGTGTTAAGGGATATCAGCTCATTGATCTAGATTCACATGAGCTTATTATAGTGATAAGTGTTTACTTTAAATAAAGTGCTTCAAACTTACCCTCTAACATTTCTCATTCTTCTTCCTTAGAAGAATTAGATAATAGTGATGATGATACTCATGCTTCATCTACTCATAGGGATGATGAGGAAATACCTCCCCAAAAGGGTTTAGTAGGACATGTTCCTCCTCCTCCTCCTCTAGATCCTTATCCATTGATGCCTTTGTGGGCTAGATAGACTTCGGTGGATGTAGACCATCTTGTTATAGATCCATTAGATAAGAGGAAAACATAGTCATAGAAAGATCTTTGACATTCCTACATTGCCACAGCTTCTGATCCACAGTGTTTTTAAGAAGCTATAGGGATAGTTGAGTGAGATTCAATGATGGAATAAGAGTATGACTCATTGATTAAGAACAACACTTGGAATCTTGTTCCTCTTCATAAGGAAAGAAAATTAGTATGATGTAGGTGGATATATTATAATAAGTTTATAGTGGATGGAAATATTGATAAGTATAAAGCACAATTAGTAACCAAAGGTTTTTCCCAAGTAAAAGGTATTGACTATAAAAAAACCTTTGTGATTTCTACTAAGTTGAATTCTATTTGATTGATACTAGCTATTAATGTAGCTCATGGTTAGGTTGTACATCATATGGATGTGAAGAGCACATTTATTCATGGAGATCTTCATGAGGAGATTTATATGGAGAAACCACAGGGGTTTGTTCAAGATTCTTCACTGGTATGTTGCTTGAAGAAGTCTCTCTATGGTCTAAAACAAGCCCCTAGGGCTTGGTATTCTAAGATGGACACATTTCTTCTCTTAGTTGGGTTCTTGAGATGTCACTCATATCTGAATGTATACATTTTATGTTAGGAGGATTCACTATTATACTTGGTGCTCTATGTTGAAGATTTGATTATTACAGGGAGCACAACATCCATCATCAGCAGTGTTAAGATTACACTTCATGATAGGTTTTCTATGATAGATATGGGAATATTTCATTATTTTCTTGGGATTTAGATAACATGGTCTTCTTCTGAGATTACACTTTCACATGCCAAGTATGCCATGGACTTGTTAGCTCAATTTCACATGGCTGATTGTAGGACTGCACTGACTCTTTTCTTATCTGGAGTTAGACTTGAGGTTCATTATTCCACTCCCTTAGTTGATGCCACATTATATCATTAGCTTGTAGGTAGCCTCATCTATCTAAATCATACATGACCTGATATTTCATATGCAATTGGCATGGTTTCACACTTTATGCAGATGCCACATGAGCTTCATTAGAGACCCAACAAACACATTTTGAGCTACGTTTAGGGCACTATCAAATATGGGATTCACTATATAGTAGGTACAAGTTGAGACTTGGTGGAATACATAAATTATAATTGGGTTGGTGATTATGATGATCATAAGTCTACTTCTGGTTATAGATTTCACTTCAAATTTATCCTTATTTATTGGTAGAGTAAGAAACAAAATGTTATTGGTCTTTCATCTACAGAGGTTGAGTATTATGGCACTGTTAATGCCACTACTGAGGCTATTTGTCTTTAAAATATTCTCACTAAGCTTGGTGTTCTATTTTGGAATCCATTAGTCATCTAACATGATAACCAGAGCACTATCTAGATCTCAAATAATTTAGTTCATCATCAGAGAACCAAACACAAAGAGATCCATATGCACTTTATTAGGGATCTAATTTAGTCAGAGATCATTGATCTTCAATAATGTCTTATAGAGGAGTAGATTGTAGATATTTTCACCAAACCTTTCATTGAGAGAAAGTATCTTCACTTGTGATCTCTTTTGGGGGTGTGAGACGTCATTTATTTAGGGGACATCAATTCTTTAAGGGGTCCTCCTAGACCTTCATTTTGAGGAGGAATTTTTTTCCTTTGGGTTTTCTCCTTTTTTCATCTATTTATATAGATTACCTAATATGGCTACACATTATCATGACTCTTATCTGCATAGCCCTACCTAAGCTTTGCTTATGGGGGTGTTAGTGTATTTATTTGCTTTATTGCATTTACTTGTATTTATTATTTATTATTTTTGTACACTAATTACTTATTGTAATTAATTTATTATGTTTATTAATAATCTACACCAGATAAGATAAACTTGCTTAGATAGTAGTTAACTTAGACACTTATCTTATTAAAATGGATTTCCACTCCACTATTCAAGGTAAGATAGGATAAGATTGTTTAACTAATAGTCAACTTGTGTTGATCATTTACACAAGTTAGACACCTATCTTGTTAGTGTGGAGTTGAATTCCACTATTCATGTAGACATATATCAGTTGAACTACATGTGTTGTGTGAGATCCTTGATCTTTATCATGTAAACCTTTCTCTATATAATCAATGGCTATTTATGTATTCCATATCAAATTAATATTGAATTATCAGTGTAATTCATCATATTGTTTGTTATTTATTCATTTATATTATTATCTCAGATATATAGTTATTGTTTATTATTATTAATATTTTATCTCTTATTTATGCTTTTTATTAGATTCATTAGATCTTGTAGTCAATTTTAACAATTTTGACCAATACCTGACATCCTAACATATGTGATAGTTATATGTCTTTTAAAGCCAAAAGTCACCTTTTTTCTTCATAAAATATTACCTTAAAGTTTACAAAATAAACTTAACTTTTAAAAACCATCATAAAATGTTTATACAAGTTGGTTGAGGCATGAAATGACTTTGAAGGACACCAAGGGATCTATGACATAAATTGATTAAGTCTCATTACACCATGACATGATGAGACTAGTCTAAAACAAAGATAAAGTATTACCTTAATCTCTCAAAAATTACCTTAAACAATGTTAATAAGACCTTAAGAAGACATTTTGAAGACTATTAAGGCATGAAAGGACTAGATAAAATTTATGAAGACATGAAAAATAAAGTTTCTACCTATAGGGGTTGACATTATGACCTTGGGGGTAAACATTAGTCAACAAATTGGTGATTCACATGGGTAGAATGATTGTTATGCTAATAGACCATTAGCATTATCCTTATATTGGGTAATGGAGTCATTTAAACTCATATTTAGACCTAACCATACCTTGACAATGACAAAATAAACTAATTTGACCTCCAAACCACACAAAATAATGACAAAACCCACAAAGAAAAGAAAACAAGATGCACATGTCCTAACAAGCACTTAGGGAACACCAAAAAAAAAGAAATCAACTAATATGTAAAACTAAGCTAAACTTTTATTCTTCCTCTTGGGTTAAATGGAAATATTATGAGATATTATACTCCATGAGATTAAAATTGGCATGAGTCAAGATGCTTCTTGAACCTTTTTCTTGTTGTCTTCAACCTCTCCTTGTTTTCCAATCCTCTTGGAATGTTCTCAAATGAAGTACAATAAAAAAACTAGTCACCTATGAAGATGAATTCCTCTTGTGGCTCAAGATCATTCTCATGATGTTCTTTAGCTATAACCTAAACAAATGATAATATTTCTAGGCATGCTTCTTGGGCCTCAATGGCATCTTGAGTGACATCATACATCTACTACAAGCTCATATATCTCTTCAAATATCTTTATGAACTCACTCCAAGATGTATCATGTTCGTTGATGAGTATGTCTTGACCAACCTCTTCATGTTCATGATCAATAAGATATGCACCATTGAAAATGGATTCAACTTCTAGAATATACTCTAGGTACTATTTCCAATCATATTTTATCTCTTCTCTTTTATCAATATGAGCAAGACCAACTATAAAAGCATATTCATCTTTCTCTTCAAGAGATATAGGGTTGTCAAGAGTTTCAAATCCTTCTATGTAGTCATGATGTGATTTCAAGGTAGCTTATTTAATTTAATATTATTTTTCTTTTCAAGCCATTTCAAAATCACTCAAAATATAAACTTTTAAAAGTGGTTTGCATTTGTCTTTCCCAAGTGAACTACCAATGAAAATTTATTCCTCATATTCACTTAAATCATCTTCACCACACTCTCCTTTCACCTCACATGCAGCTATAACTTCTTCTTCATTTGCTTCCCATAGGATAGGTTCCTCTTCAATAAGGGATATGATGGGAGGGTGATGAACATGTTCATGAGCTTGAGAAGGGGTATAAGGTATGGTTTATGGTTCATTAGTGGGATTGGGAATGGAAGCTTCATGTAGGAATGCTCAAAGATAAAGTAAGTTTAATTTGGCTAAAAGTGTTTCATCCTTCTCATCAACCATCTCATTCTTTTCATAGCCTTCTTAAGGATCTTCAACAAGTACAACTTTATCTTCAACCTTCTCAACTAGGACCCTCCTCTTATTTTTAAATCCTTCTTGGGAATACCTTCAATATGGAAAATATTTAGGTTCTTGATGAGATGTAAATAGAGTTTGAATGGGCACAAAGATTTCTTTGACTTCAACCTCTTGATCGTGGCTCTATTTCTCTTTCTTCATTTTTAACTCCAACTCTTGAATTTACTTGTCTA
Organism: Torreya grandis; assembly: GCA_037957365.1. Classification (NCBI taxonomy): domain Eukaryota; kingdom Viridiplantae; phylum Streptophyta; class Pinopsida; order Cupressales; family Taxaceae; genus Torreya; species Torreya grandis. The sequence continues at coordinate 647,144 of JARHVA010005901.1, read as the reverse complement.
TACTTTCTTAGAATAGTTTATCTTGAAGGTGATTAGTGAATTCATGAGGATAAGGAGCACAAGAAGCCTGATATGAGATACAAGAGGGATTTTAAGGAGGGATGGGAGGGAATGGCATATGTTAAAATTATTCTTTGACTTATATTCCCCAATCTATGCTTATTTCACTTTGAATACTCCATGAAGTCACCACTTAATTCTAGCTTGGGGTGTTCAAAAACTTCTTAGGGGGTTTTTAAGGAAGAGAAGTAGAATTTTGTCTCTCAATAACAGGTTGCTCAACAAAAATATCCTCCTTAATTTGAAAGCTCTCTTAGATTGAATTCCAAGAAGGGAATGTTTGAGGAACATATGAAGGACTTGGAACATTTTGATACTCACTTGAAATGGTCTCTTAGTGAAGAATGGGTGGTATATATGAGGGATAAGGTCATATATGTGAAGATAAAAGGGCTATTAGCATATCTTCTATTTTTTAAATGAGACCACTTACATCCAAAATTTAATTTGAGAGGCTTTGTCAATTTTATCTCTCAATAGTTACCCACTCTTGTTTCATTAGCTATAATGAGTCTCTCATATCATGTATGAGATGACTAGGGACATCTTGACCATATTCCCTTTGTGTGTTACACCCTATCATGCATCTATCATAGCCCAATAGATTTTAATTGAAACTTTAAATAGACTAATGTAATAAGTGGCTATATTGGCTAGGGAGATCTTTATCTTGAGAATGCTAATCATATGCAACATCATGGTCATATAGGGGAATTTTAAAATGATCATAGGATTGCTTGAATCATAAAAAGGCTAATATGGATCATAGTGAGGATAATAAGGATCATCATATGAATGGTAAGGATTATGTTGAGGCTAATAGGAAGTGATATAGGATTTATATTCCTCATTGACTTACATGAAACTAAAATTCACCTCAAACTCAGCCATAACAACTTCATCAAGACAAGAAAATAGAATTTACTTTGAGCAAGTGACTAGGCTGCTAGAACCATCTAATTTTTCATGGAGTTGGCATTGATGTTTTGAATTCCTCTAAAGGCTAATATGTAGAATAAAAACATAAAAAATACTCCCACTACTTTGGACCTTAGTTCCATTAGGCATGCTAAAACTATTATCAACCAACTTTTCACCCTTTGAAAGGTAGTTCAAGACTTCTAAATTTTGAATAACATGGAATCACCTCAAAGTTGTGAGTGACCTATTAGAGAGGTAAATATCTATGTTATAGGGATATCTCCCCTTCATGAATCACTTAGGCTTAAACAATAATCTACCACTTTTTAGGAAAAGGGAGAGAAACCTCTTGTAATGGGGTGATGCACCAAATATGATTTGACCACTAAATACTAGATGAGAATGCACTTCAAACATGAGATTAACCTATAACAAACACTACTCAAAATATTCATATCTACATTAGTATTTGTCATGAAGGTTGTGAAGAATGCTTGAGCTAGGAGGACTTGTTAAGAGGTCATGACATGAGAATGAAAATAAAAATCACTAAACCCTCAAACCTCACTTAGACACTTGACAAGACCTTGAAAAAAGAATTTCAAATTGAATATGAATACTAATTAATGATAACATACTTAAAAATTAAAGTTAATCACTTTATAGGATAAAATAGTCAAGAATACACATAGAAAATAGTTAAATGAGGAGGTAACAATAGAATTTTATCATTGATAAAAGGCTTTCAAATGGGTAGGGATTAACCATGCCTAGGTGGAAGATACAAATATAGCGTATCAAGGATGAATATATAGAGAAATGTGAGAGAAGAAGAGAGAAGGGTGTAGGAGAGAAGAAGAGACAAGTGTCCAAGAGAGAGTTACAAAAAGAAAGAGGTATGAAACTACCCCATCAGGACTTCAAGGACAAGTTTTGATCTCCTAAAGATGTTGTTTTGCTACAAGTGGCATGGAAGTTTGAAATTTAGTTTGAGACCTTGATCTTCTCTTCAAAACTACCCTTTCCCTTGGATTGTAAATAGACAAGTGGCTTTAGTGGTGGTTATGTCATGTTAAATTGATCCCTTTCTCTTTTATTGACCCCTTTAATCTTCGTAATATATCTCCCAACTAGCTTATATGTATTAATCATCAAATAAATCCTTAAGTCTCTTGAAACCCCATTGTCTCATTAGGTAAATCTTGATTATAAGTGTCAAATATTGATTTGGTATAATATAATTTATTATCTCTCCATGTAATGCATTTACATATCATATTAGACCTAAAAAAAGTCATATGGAGTCATCAAACTCTCTCTAAGGCTCCATTTTGCATCAAAATCTCTCATTTGGCCTCATTCCTCGTAGCCATAAAAATGTATAAACCTTATTGTGTATAAAAATGTATAGAGTATATTTGGAAAATGAGCACATATTTTAGGACCCAATATGGATTTATAGTTCCATGCCAAATTTTAGGTACTTAGTCTGAGTGGAAATACATGTTTTCTACCATTCTCTCTTCCCAATTAGGCCACAATTAGGTCTCCTTGCCTAGAAATTGAGTTTTGGCCAAAAATCACTCCCAAACATTTGAAATATTTGTGAAGTGTGTGATTTAATTTAACCATGCTATTTTCAACCTCCATATCAATTTTTACCTCCTAAAACCCTGTACAGATGGGTCAACCATGAAATGGTTAAAAACCAATCCATAGTTCAATTATCCACATCCTTTGGATGTCCTATTGTATTTTTAGACTATCAAGTTATTTAATATATGAAAAATAATAATAATAATCTATAAAATTATAAAATACATGACCTATGCATGATATGTGTAGTTTTTTGTACATCAATTTATTTGTTCTTCATTATATGTAGCGCTTCTCTATATCTAGTTTTATATCAAATTTTATTCACAAGTGTACTTGAGTGAGTTTATTAACATACATTTTGTCGCTTCAAAATGTAATTATAGGTCATGATATTCTCTCATACCCAAATATTTTACACAAACAAAACTTTTCTAACCCAAATAATAATGCATTGTGCTCTTCTTTGATTCCATCAAACTTCTGCAAGTCAGCATAAGTTCTACTTTTTAAGATTCAAAATAGTCACATGCCTTCTATAGATTGTTTACATAATAAAATGTTCACTAAGGTAATATTTTCAATAGGTTTTATCAATCTTTGACTATCCCTATTGTTCATACTTTAGTTCAATACATTACATAAAATATATCATTATTGACTCACTTATAATAACAATTTTGTCTCACTAAATACCTGAGTTGCTAAAAATAATAATGTTACAAGTTGATTATGTAGATCAATTTCACTTATTCATTCATTATTATCATTTTTTTATTTGTTGCTTCATGATTTGTGTGTATTCATTTCTTTTAATTGTGGACATTTGAACATGTCATTATTTATGATTCATGGTATATTTTATGCTTCGATGAAAGTGAGTAGCATTTGAACATGTCCATTATATGTGGTCCCTTGGCATTCTTGAAAATTTCATGTGTTATTGTATGTGCTTGTTCTTTGTGCATAATGGCCATGATTCTTTTTTTCTATTTTTTGTTTAGTTTATGATGCCATGATAGATATTATGCATCTTCCACATTTTTGATGCCATGATGGATATCATGAATCTCCTTTAAGATGCTTTATATTAATTTTAATTACTCAATATATGATGATTACTCAGAATGTCTATAATTGATAATATTTATATAAACATGACACTATGTATGATTAGTTATTAATGTATCAAACATTACTAGCTTACGTAGATTATCAATATGATGCCATGAAATCGAATTTTATTATTACTCCATATTTTATTATTTTCTATAACATCATTATAATATTTTTTAATTTTGAGCTAAGTTATTATATAGTTTTTCACAACTTACCTGAAACTGGGGCATACACAATGTCTTATCTTAGAGACTAAGCTGAAATAATTCACTATACAAACAAAAAAACATAAACTCTTCTCAACTAACCATAATTCATAGTTAATTTCTACTTAGAAAGCACTTTTAGACCATACCAGTCCATTTGAATAGAATCATAGGTTGGGGTTTGATTATAAAAATGCATTTATGTCCCAATATCTAAAAACACCATTTATCAAATTCCCCATAATTTCACCAAATATATAGAAACTTTTTACTAGGTACTCATATTTTTTTATATTTATTCATAGTTTATCATATATTTTGATTAGAATTTGGGGCATTTTGCATATAATATGTTATAAAATATTTAATAGTTTGCTTTTTGAAATCTAGATGATTTTAATTAATTTTTAAAATAAATGTATTCACATCTCAATTTGGTGGCATTTGTATGGCACATGATCACTTTATTTCTAAGTTTTATAAGAGTTTCCATATAAGGAATGGAACCATATCATTATTTATGTTGTATACACTAGTTTTGAATCATTCTATTTTTGCACTACTTTTGCATCAGTTTTCATGAGAAATAAATGTTATTCCATATCCAACAATTGACTCACCATTTTTAAACTAATTTTGCACCATAATGACTATTATAATTCATTCCCTTGAGTTATGAAATTATGGATTCCATCATATCTTGAGTTATTACAAACACTCTCCTTCCAATCAACATTAGGGCATATACAATCCAATCTAAGTGTTTTAATAAAGAAGAAAAACTCCAAGGGTCCTATCCTATATAGTCACTAGTTTCACTAGAAAATTTAATGGTTCATGTACCTAAACATGTGTATTTACTCCTTATTACATGTGTGTGTGTGTGTGTGTGTGTGTGTGTGTGTGTGTGTGTGTGTGTGTGTTTCATATTTACATTCATATTGTATCATAAATAAGGAATGATTTATATATGTTTCATCAATTTTTTTTCATGAAGCATAGTTCAGCATAAGGCTTACATCTAAGCCTACTTAACACAGATAAACTTAGGTACAAATCTCATTTTTTTACTCTAGTAATTTTGATTTTTATAAAATACTATAATAAAAAGGGGTAAAATAAAGTCACTAATATTAACATTTAATTCTAAAATAATTCACTTTTGACCATCCTTTTATACATGCTTAGTTCTATAGTTTTAAGTCCCTATTCCTCTGCTTATATGTGGATGACCCTATACCCTTAAGTAATATAATATTGAATACCCATATTATTAATTTTAAATATCCCAAACTCACTATTAGACTAATACACACTTATGGTTACATATATTTACTCCTCAGACAATGCCACTCCCTTAAGACTATATCACTTGTTGGTAGTGTGTGATTCCACCGGTCTTGTCATCCCACTTAATGATAGCTAGTTTCTCAAATTTAAATTTACCTAATGTGTCATCCCATATATTTTAAAGTCTCATTGGATTATATTCATAAAATAACCCTTTAAACTACATTTTATATCCATTTGATCATTATATATTGATATCATTGAAAAATACTATAACATATAAGTATGCATTGAGAGAAAAACATATATTATTCCTAATTATGAATCCACACTACCCTAGTATAATTTAGGTAAGTATTACTATACCTCTAAGGTCACAAGTCATTATTGAAGTGCATAATTACTATTACTTCACACACATCACCATAGCATGGGATAACTACATGGAGTTTGATCACTCTTCTAACTACTGTTATGCAGGTAGTGATGAGACCATAAAATGGCTCGTCATATGAATTAATGATCTATTTATTCCTAAATAACCTTAATTTTTAGGAACATTTAGATGTACATTCTATAAATCATTTCTAATTCAAATTAAAAAATTAGTACTTTACCTTGAATATTTTTTTCAAGTTAGAGTTTCCTATTTACACCACTTCGTTCTAATCTTTTACATGAAAATACCACCAATTTTGTGTATAAAGGTTACCTAGATGTACTATAGAAAATAATGTGATTTTTAAATAAAATGACTTCATAATATTAGATTAGACTAGCTCTGATGATATCCACCATAGTTCTAGAGATCACCATACTAGCTTTGGAGTCCATCAGTTTGACTCCATAGATAACCAGTATGGCTCCAAAGATGCCCAAACTAACTCTAGAGATGCTCAAACTAGATATGAATATTTGTAATAGCTCGATAAAATACATTTTGAATACTTTTACTCATTTTTAAAACCATGTGTGCTTCATAAAAATCATCCTAATATATTTTTTGAACATTTTTAGAAGCCATGTATAAAATTTCAAAAATTAGTATGTATATTTATAGCCTAAGTATTTATATTAGTTTTTATAAAATCAAATATAAGTAATATAATGAGTATTTTTCTAAAATATATATGGTTTCAACTACAATAAGTTATAACTATCAAAACCTAAAGGTAGAACATGGGAATTGATGTCAACACTCTTTCATCAATTTGTCCCTTGAATTGTGGAAAGATTGTTGTTATCTTTCTATTTTCAATAAACAAGATCCCAATTATTTATTATATTGTTAGGAGGATAGTATATTTTGATCAACTATTTTCACATATAAATAATGTATTTCTATTAATACATGTAGTAGAAAATAAAATAAAGGTAGTACGTAAAAAATAGATGATTGATGTTAGCAAAGGTCCCTGGGTTCACTAGAACATGCTAATTCTAGGGATAACTCTTGTGATTTAAGGAAGAACTTATGGTAAAGGAGAAATCCTTGAAAGGTATTCATGTTTATACTAGGTTCAAAAATGTTTAACGTAATCTTTAGTAATCTTATGAATATCTACATAGATAGATACTTAATTTCAATTCTCAAGTATGCAAATATAGTTTTCAAACTCATAAAGAAAATACCTTTTAGTAATTTACTAACATAACAAGACTTATAACTATTGGAATTAATTTTCAAAGATATACAAAGGAACATTATCATTACATAGATTTATTATGAAATAAAATCCAACTTCAAAATAATCAGATAATATCAAATAGAAGATAAAACCATTTTTGTGAGAGTTGGTATTGTACACATATCAGTACACAAAAGATATATCTAACATAGGAAATAGGAAGCCATAATATTAATAATCAATTACTAAATATACTTAAAATATTCATAATATTTTGCACTCATTACACTTTCATTCCATATATCTAGAGCTATACTCATTCCTTCATACATTAATAAGAAAGTTTACTTAGGAGGCCCTCATACAATACTACCCAACATTATCCAACCCATTCTACTATAATCCATAGGAATATATAATCCTAAAAAGTATATTAATTATAACCATGATGTCTATACTTAGCATTCATGTATGTCAACCAGTATTATGTTGCTAAATATTCCATGTACATAATCCCAGATGGAAATAAAACATCATTTTAACAATCTTGTAGAATAATCACTAACCAAAAAGAAACCATGGTCCCTATCCATGTGGCATAATCATATATTTGAGCATTTAGTGTACACATTCCATGGCTAATACTTTCTTGAACTTAAAATTTTGTCTCATCTCTAAAAATATCATAAAGAACTTGGAGTTTGAAGAACAAAATATAGGTAGAATGTACATAAACCATAGATTACTCAAGGTATCATTTGTCATTTTTCACCCATTGCACACTACTTAGCCACCGTCACAAGTTTTCAATAGACTAGTGAAACTAGATGGTTTCCCTTATAGGTTTTAAACCAACCTATCCCTATGTATTCCTATGGTCCTACCAAATAAAAAATTGACAAGAATTTTTTTTAAATTCCCCTACAAAAAAAACTTAGTTGGATGGAGGAGGCATCGATGAATAAATATATGCAATTGGTGGTTATGAAGTAAATGGGGCACTCTATAAAGAGATATAAATAACAATATTCTTATGGCACAACTAATACTAAAGTTAACTAGGAGTAATAATGGCAAGGGCATAAATTATTAGAGTGATGATACTATTAAACTAAACCAAATTTATCTTATAATTTTTCTAGTAAATCAAATACTCTTGAACACTACATAAAATTCCGTATAAGGAAACATAAGATTACAACATTTGATAAATATCATTGTCTACATTAAAAAGGAGAAAAGATTTAGCAGTAGTCATTTTGTTAAAGAAATATATATATGCATATGGGTGGGCTTTAGAACATGGCACTGCATTTAGATCTTAGAAAATTTATTTCACATCATTTGATTTTTTGAAGTCTATAACTATTAAATAAATGAGTCTCTAACTTGTAGGGACACTTGAAATGTAGATGTAAACCCAATAGAAGTGATAGAGGGATCGATCATTGTGGCCTTGAGATAACTCTTAGTGTTAAACATAGGCAACACACCATTCCATACTAAATCCACTTACGATTTCCATTCTATCAACCAATGGGCCATAGTCATTACTTGGTTGATCGTAGTGGTGAGTTCAATATGATAAATCTCCAAGAAATCACATAACTCATTTGACTCCTCTTGGAGAGCCTAAAATTTCTATTTGAGATGGTTGACCTATTGTATTCTCACCCAATCCTTTATAAGTTAGGCCACTAGTTTTGGAAGTTTTGTGTGATCCAACATAAAACTAGGGACCACAACTTAGGAGTAAAGAGTGGGGTAGGAATATTCAATCAAATTAACAATGTTTCTCACCACACTTCATAGGTTGGAGTTATGTTTTTACAACTAGGACACCCTATTTTGTAAATAAATAGTGTTTTGCATAATGGAATCTTTAAAATTAAAATCACCTTCCAACCATCTAACCAAGGAATCTTAGAAACATCTAGAGATGCTTCAATGGTGGGTGGGGGCATGGAGGAGGTGATAGTGGAGGTCATGGTGGGAAGATGTTACAATAGAGAGAGGGGGAATGAAGAGATGGTATAATAAGAGAGTGGATAAGGAACATCCATGAGGGATACATTTTAAAATCTATATTTCATAGTGGGATCACGTTTTAGTGAGGCCTAGCCTTAGGTTTAGATGGATTAGGAAGTGGAAGAGGTAGACGGTAGAGTCCCTTATGGTAGTTGTGGATGAGTAGTATGTGTATCTTGAACCTTCTTGGGTGGAGTAATGTAATCCTTAGGAAATATTGAAAACCTCTATAGTTATCGATGAAGGATGAGGAGTGAAAGACATAGATCATATGGTCAATATATCCCCATATTTCACTACTTATTTGGTACATTTAGTGGGAGAATCTGATTATGTATATGCTACCTCTAACACAAGCTTACAATTGGCCCCATATTTAGCCTATTTCATTACTAGCTCATCATCAACATTCTATTTTTTCACTTCCTTAGCCTCAATGAGCTTCTTTTTCTATGCCTCAATTTCTACAATCTATGTGTATTGGATGGGGATATCCATTGGAACATGAACTTATTATGTAATTGGTTGTGTAACTTCCTCCATAGTCACTAGTTTTTGAAACTCAATAATGGGTTATGGCTCCATTTATTATAGGGAAATGTACTCTTGTATGGTTTTTGTGTCCCCCAAGCCTTTTTTTCTTCTTTCCATTTTTTTTCTCTTCATTTCTTATTCTACACTCGATAGCTCATTTTAATTCTCTTGTAGCCTATTTTTCCTTTGATGTTTTTACATCCAACACCACCTATTTAACATCACTGAGAGGTTCATTTGACTATGATGAAGAGTAAATCACAATGGAGCCACACACCATTTCCTACAACACACAACCCTTATAGTGCCCAAATATAGGTGAGTCCTCAATAAGTGATGACATAGTCCCCTTAAAGATATAAGATCTATGACAAATTATTGGGTTGGATGTGTAGCTTCTTACTCTTCCTGCTCAATAGTAATTTTATATCTCTATAACGTGTGATGCTTATACTGAAGTGATGTTGGTGGGATCTTAGAAAGAGAATCAATTGGTTGGGTCTTAGATGACTCACCAAATATACCTTCTACAATAATTTCTACTTGTATCCATTGAAGTTTAAATTCCTTGCACACAATGTCAATAATAATTGACTATAGACAAGGTGAGAATTCTACCCATAAATGTTGGGTCACTTGATTACATAATTTCACTATACACACCACTTTATAAAAGAACAATTCTTTTTCTTATTCTCTCTCATAAATATCATCTGCCATGTCTATGAGCTTAGCCTGATAGGCCTCCTATTCATCCATTTCAATGTTCTACCATTGAAATTCCATTACAATCCAAAGTACATTTAGGTCATTTAACCATGTCTTCTAAATGTAAGTCTTCCTTCATAGAGGAGAAGGTGATTGATGCCTTATAGGAGATTTATACTTCTGTCGATCTAATGGAATAGACATCATCAAGGAAGTTTGGGTGTTGTCCAAAAAAATGGGAACATTAGGTGGAATTATCTATAGAGGTGCCATTTTGTATGCTTCCATAGTTTTTTTTTGGGTAAATTATTTTTATGCCATATTCATATCAATAAATAAGGGAAAAAGCAAACACATCACCTTTGGAAGCTCATGAATTTGGACATAAATTCCCTCTAGAAGTTTCACAACCACCACATGTTGGCCCAAAAATTGCATCCCAAGAAGTGGGATTATCAGGTTACTAAGCACCAATTCCAAGAGTTCATCCCACCATGCATTGAATAACTATTGATGTGTGAGGTAGCCACTTTTAGTGTGTTTCCAAATTAGGTTCTAGAATATAATGTCTGGCTAGTAATCCACATGTGGATTGACTATGCCTTTTGGAGACTTCCACTACGTGAATATGAGCACTAACACCAAAAATTGATATTGAAAAGGTTGTCTTGAAGATGCAATGAATTTTGTAATTTTTTTCGAGCTCAACAATAATAAATTATATCTAATTAAAAAATTTCCCCTACTAGATCATATGAGTATCAATATACATGAACCCTTTTATGGCCTCTTTCATAGATTTTATTATTTGTTAGATGTGCATAGTAATACACTCTGCTAATATGTGGATTGATCCATCTCAGATGTCATCCAAAGGAATTATATGATTTCTTCAAGTATATACATCCTTAATTTTAGGCATAATTATAGGATATTTTTATTTTTAACACACAAGAGAACTTCCATGTGCTGCCATGTTTATATCCCTTGTTATTGTAGCCTCATTCCCATATATAATAATGTCTATAGATAGATAGATTTTCCAATCATTTTACCTTCCAAGTATAATTTTAATGATGTCACTCAATTCACTAAATATACGTAGTTGAATTATGTATTACGTATTAGTATTTTATAACCTATTTGGTTTGTGCATCTAGGGTTACTCTAGGGATAAACAATATTTATTCAGTATGCTTGAGAGAAGGATGCACCTCAAGATCTGAAATTTTTTCTTGGAATATATTCGATCTAACCCCAATATCTTCTATTTGTGTAGTAGAGAGAATTTTTATGAATTTTGGCTATACAGATGTATCCATCTTTAATATCTACGCATTATGGCTAAACTGGGTTAAAGATAAGGAGTACAAAGTGTTGCAAGAGACTTGGAAAGATGATAACCAAATTTCTTAAAATTAGCTAAGTATCAAATGATGATTCAATTATCAAGAGGGGATATATAGAGGTCTTTATGGACCCATTTATATCTTTTAGATTTAAATGCATTAATTTATCTTGAGATCTTCTTTTGAAAAACATTGGTAACTAAATCTTCAAGTTGATGAGCTAGCATGCTTTTTGATGAGGTGGCATCTTTTGATGATGGCCTAGTGGAATGATGCTACCCATGAAATATTTTAATTGATTATTCCTTTTTTTATGTCTATTAGTGTGGTGATTTTGGATCTATGTTGGCTATCTCACATGTGTGTTTATTTACACCTATCACTTAGTTGTTAGACATCATCAAGATATATATCGTACATAAATTTCCTAAACTTAATTATCTTTCCATGCCACCCATTTCAACTTTGGTATATATTATTTATTATTGATTATGCATAATGCCTCCTACTTGTAAGTTATTTATGTTAATTTATTTACACATAATACTTAACTACACACAACATAACAAAAACCAACCATAATACACACATCATGAATGAAAATTAATTTGAAACTAAACTAGTGTTAGAGGTATAATGACTAAGAGGGGGGAATCAATGAGCCTAGATAATCTGAAATTTAATTATGATCTTTATAATTACTTAACTAGTTACCATAATCATTCATGAAACATATATATCATTCAAATCAATAAGCAAGAGAGACAATGCAAGATCAATCACATAACACATGACATACATGGAAAACCCTCTTGGGGAATAAAACCCAGTAAAACCTAAAATTAGACTTCTATCCTATATAACAAGATCCAATTTAGACCAGTTGTAATTGATCAAGGAACTACATCCCTATTTAGTGAGACTCTGATCCCAAAAGGTGCCACTACACTTGTTTAGCTATGTTGCAATAATAACCAAAACTTTTTGAAAGTTTTATCTTGAAAAGAGGCTATAACCACTTTATATGTTGAGCTACCACAATAAAATTTATAAAACACTTCCACCTCTTAATTGATGTCAACAACACTTGATGATGGACCTCAGCGAATCACTTTTCACCTTAGCTCACATTCAAACATCAAGCACACTATTCTCTCAACAAAAAAATGACCAATATGTCATACCAATAGTCCTAAAACTGATATGATCTTTAGTTCATCCTTAGGTCACTCTACCATTCCTTCACTCCCCAACATAGACAAAATATTTTCTCAATTCATTCCTTAGTCTCCCACTTCCAAGTCTAGAACCCAACATCTTTGGTTCTAATATTTATAAAGCAAACTTGATTAACACCATCTTAGTTAGCCATTAGGCATGTCTTAACCCTTAATACATATATCATATGAATATAAGGCTCAATACAATCTACATTGGTTGACAATAACACATATGGGTCACCCTTAAGCAATTACACCTTTTAACAAGGCACTTATAGCTCTTATAGGTCTCATAGAGACCTATTCACTCATATATCTCATCCTTGAGTAAAAAATGAACACAAGACCACTTCTGATTACATATGTCCACTCCTTATGTCCCTTTGGACATCCTTACATGATCAAATTCAACTTATCTTTCCTCTGCATATGCTCAAACAACTCAAACATAGACCTTATGCACATAGTCACCATGGATAAACACACAGTCAAATTCTTAAGCATTATTCATACTTAAGACATATTGATCTCACTTCCCAAATCCACATAGATCATCCTCATAGAGTCTACAACATGATATAATATTTAATTCATCATGAAACATAGATATAACATCAAAACAAGCTCAAACATCCTTCTTGGATCACTTATTGAACACAATCAAAAATATAGTTAACTTTAAAGCATCATAACTATGTCTATATACACTTCTAGATCTTCAAATTAGGTTCAATAGTTGCATCATGGAGTCCTCTACTACTTTGATATTTACTATATGTTAAAATTTGTCTTTTATCAAAATATATGATCAAAATACATATCTCTAGTTTTTCCTATGTAAAATTTAAATATTTGAATAGAAATGGTCACATGTAACCTTCAAACATAATGCTTAAATCTCATGGACTCTTAGCTTAGGATCAATCTCACACTGTCAATCATGAATCTATCATGTTGACCACCAAATATAAATATTAAACATCTATCATGTTGACCTCATCTCATGTTCTCTCAAAATTTTGACTTAATGCACTCTATCAATCTTTATAGATTAACAAGGACTTTATCAATCAACACTCATGTTGAACAAACTGTACGATCATCTACCAACCATTGGATCAAGATCTTGTACCTTTACTCAAATATTAAACAGCATACACCTATCCTCATCTCTCTACTTCCTAACTCCTTTTAGCACTTGCACACCATCTATTTTACTTGAGCTTTAACATCATAAAAAATGACTATGGGGACCTTGTCAATATGCATGAGTATCCATTTTTACACCTCTATAACTTCTTTTATGCTTACCCATAGGATCTAAAACTTGGACCATATGATCTCCTTTATTAAGATAATATATCCATATAGCATACTACACTTGAAACTCTCACACATGTGGGATATAATTCCATTAAAGTGCCTTCTCATAAACTTATATCACAGAGCCAACCATGTCTAAATCTACTTGAGAGACCAACTTTGTGCATCCATAACTTCTATCATGCTTTAATTTATGATCTCAAACTTAGTGAAAATCATCTCTACAAAAATGAACAAACCCATATGATTAGATTTTATTGACACCTTCACATGTGCAAGATATAACACTTTCAAAATTCCCACTTAGATATTTATACCACACTCCAAAATTGGCTATGGGAAAACACAATCAATCTGCTTGGAAACCCAAATTTGTATATGTAGATCTTTTGATAATCTACATCACATGATCTAAAATTAAGCAAAAATAAACTAGGTATTTTAATGAATAAACCTATATGATCACCTTATCCTTACACCTTCACAGGTGTGAATGTTGACCTCATCAACATGCTTACTCAGCTCTTTCTAGTCACTTTGTAAATTTGTCTAAGTATGGGAAAATAGTGAAATCTGATTAAAAATCCAACTTATACCCTCATAACTTTGATCATACTTTGACACATGACATGAGATATGGTGCATAAAAACTAGGGACTACAATGATCATAACCATATGACTATATCCCCTTGACTCCTTCCCATGTGGCAATAGTGATGTCATCAAACTGCCTACTCAAATTTTCTACCACTAGACCCAAAGTGTCTAGATGAAAACTATGGACAACCAGATGAATTCCACTTATGAACACAAGCTCTCAAAGCATGGATCACATCTTATAGGACCCATTACAAATGATCAAACCTCTATACTCATCCCTGGTCCTCTCAAGCTATTTCAATACTAAAGATCAACCAACCATACATAAATCACACTATAATAGCACATTTCACACTTTGTCATATAAGAATAACCACTTTTCACACTTTGTCATTATCACATAGACTATAAAGGCTCTATATCCAATCAATAGACACCTTCATGACACTACCATGACAACTCTCCAATAATCTCCCCCTTTTTCATTGATTTTAACACCTATCAATATAGCAATGTATAGTTCACCTTATCTCTCTTCAAATCACTCCTACAATAGAAACTTTCTCCCCAACAAGAAATTTCCTTAATAGGAACTTTCTCCCCCTTTGACACAATGACAAAGTGAGCACATATTTATCCTAAGGACATATAAAGACTTATAAAATAGGAAAGGACCATCTTATAAATATGATACAAACTCCCCCTTACCTTGAGCATACCACTTCTTGCCTTAACAAACTTCCTCTTGATCCATGCCAACACTCTCTTCAATAAATCACTACAACCTATAAAGAAAGAACACACAAAAAAAATTAAATATTATTTAAATCACCAAGAAACATCTAAGAGGGACTCCCCCTAAGATCTTTGAGTAATTTCACCACTTGAGCATCTTCATAACTCCACACACCATGAAAAACCATCATGTAGGCTTACCAGCCTTCTTTCTCAAGACACTTCCATGACCACCAAATTTGCATATATATTATAAAAAATAGGAAACATGTAATAAACTCACCTAAAAACATATCTTAAAATACTCATACCTTGTTCATTTTTATAAACTAAGCAAAAAACATTCTTCATGAAATTAGGCTTGTCTAGCCTCCTTATATCCCTATGTAAAACTTACAGAGCCCAAAATTTTTAGTAGACACAACTTAAGGATATAAATATATATATCTAGATCACTCTCATATTTCCCCTCAAGCATATGAATTTTCATCAACAAGCTCATCCTTTTCAACATACTTCCTTCACAAACCTACTAGCTAATTAGCCCTCTTTAATGATAAAAAAATGAATAACTTGAGAAAAACAAACCTTAAATTCTATGTGAATCTTGATTTGACCACCCATTTGGATCATTCAAAAAAATTAAGAATCCTTAGACTTCAACTCAGAAGACAAACCATGTTTCTAGTAAATCCTAAAACCCTATAATCTCAAAATAAGAATAGTTAAAAAGCTTCTTTCTAGTCAATGCACACCTCTAAAACTACTTGCACACCTAGAGACACCCATCTCATGATTATAGACTAAAATTTGCTCTACCATTCCTTTAGTAACCCATACATCCTATAATCCATTTTAGTCCTACTTTCCCTTGACCCAAAAATAGAGAAAATTGAGAACACTCAAAAATACTCAATTGACACATACATATCTTTAGACCTTAAAAAATACCTAGAGCATACCATAAATAAATGCATGGACATTTATGAGCACCAAACACTTTTTGATATTTTTATCAATCTCATTAAGCCACTTCGAACCACCCAATCTAACTATGTATTATAGCTCCTTCACAAACCTCTAAAACTAGCTCATGAACTTGTTGTTCCCTCTTAACCAAAGACCATCTCTGATTACAATTATCATATTGAGCACAAGCTTACTTATCCACTGAAATAAGTCTCTTAATAAGCATATATTGAGACACCTTCTACACCTCAATGATCCTAAAACAAAAACAAATCCTCATCTTCCATTTCCTCCTTGCTCATCTTATATTTGTAGTTCTTTTTCTTCTTCTTTGGCTTTAGAGAAACAACTTCCTCAACCATTAAATCATTCTCCTTTTCTTCTATGATTGGATTATCAATAGATGAGGACAACATAGATTCATTACATACCTTTTCATTTGAGTAATCTTCCTTGCATCTTGGAACCTCATCATTAGGTATAGAAAATTAATGTTCTTTACATGATATATGATCAAATAAAATGTGATGCTCACTTGGATCCATACATACCTTAGGAATGGCCTCAAATAACACCTTGGTCTTCTCTTTGTGCTTGATATCTTCGTTCTCAACATGAGTAAACAATGACACCTCTTTGGACTCCTAAAATTCTGAAACATTCTCTACCATAGAAAATAAATTACATAGACCTGTAGTCTCATCAAGACTCACACTTTTCACCTTTAGATTCCATATGTTAACTTGAATTCTTTATTAAAATCTAGGATCCTGATTAGATATACTATGTCTGATAGGCATTTTATTGCAAAACCTATCAATGTGACCTCTCTGTTCACAATTTTAGCACAACATATCTTTTACAAGAAATGTATCTTACCTCACCTTATTTAGATATAATTTTTTAGTGTGTCCTATGTCATGATAAAAAAAACAACCTCCTCTTTTTGAAGATAACTCACCTTATCTAATATTATGTGGATAATGGTTTGCAAAGTGTCCCACATTAAGATAGTTAAAGCACTTGACTCTATTCACATCTTTTGACCTTGAACATTCATCTTCTTTAGCTTTTAGTCTTGTAGATAGAATTTCTAATTAACAACTAAGATTCTTGATCATATATTCATGATCCTTGGCATCTTCATTCAATCTTACCTCAAATACATTGAGTTAATCCTCATAGTCCTTGAGCTTAGATTTCATCTTCTTATTGATCTTCTTTTCAATCTTCAGTTCTTCAAGAGATTTCATCAAAATAGTCTCACAGTCCACCTGATCCTCATCATCCTCTAAATCACTCAAAGTAGACTCCTTCTGATGTGAGAAACTTCCTTAGCTATGAACAAAGCTTCATCTTTAGCAAGACCATCATCTTCATGATCATATTTTGAATCACTGTCTTCACTTTCATCTAGTGAGCTACAATCTTCTTTGGTGTAAAGACTCTTCTTGTTCTTGAAGGATCTATTCTTGTTGTTATACTTTTTGAACCCTTTCTTCCTATATGTCTTCTTGTCTTCATCTTGTCCTTCATCGTGATTTTCATCATCTTTATTCTCATAACTATGAGGGCACTTCTAATCAAAATATCCTATCTCTCCATAATTAAAAAATTTGAAGGGTAGTTTAGCCTTATACTTCCTTGATCCAGTGTTAAATTTCCTAGTAATCAAATCAATTAGTTCATCATCATTAATTTCAAATATGCCATCCTATTTAGATTTATTAACTTAGAACTTATTTGTAGGCTTCATCTTTGTATTAAATGTAGCTTCCTTATTTGGTGGTATGTCATCATTATTCCTCATCTCATAGGTATTAAGGGTACCACATAATTGATCTTTCTTCAATAAAGTAAGGTCATGACTCTCTGTTATAGAAGATACTTTTGGATCAAACTTAGGGGATAGAGAACTTGATACCTTTTGGACAATATTAGTCTCTTCAATATTCTCTCCAAGACCTCTGATGATGTTTATAATCTCATCAAATCTATAAACAAAAGGATGCCAAAGTATCTTCCTCATTCATCTTGAGATTTTCAAATTACCTTTTGTGATTCTATAACTTATCAAGCTTAACCTTTGAATCTCCTTCAAAAATAGTCTTAAATTTATCCCATATTTCCTTGGTATATGTGTAATGAATTACTTAGGTGAACTCAATTTCTATAAGACCACAAGTAATGGCATTCATTACTTTAGAGTTGTTCTCAAAAAGCTTCTTGTCTACAACACTATATGGAGGAATAGTAGGAGTAACATAACCATCCAAAATAGATTGCCATAAATCAAATCCTAGGGACATAATGTAGGTCTTCATCCTAGCACTCTAAAAATCATAATTAGATCCATTAAAAATTAGTGCTTGTATAGTAGAGAAACCACCTTGCACATTCTAATTGTCCATTATACCTTGGATCACCTTTAATTTATCAATCTTTTATCAAAGGAACTTACTCTGCTACTAATTAGTAGAGGTACAATCATTGAGAGGGGGTGGGGAATCAGTGAGCCCAAATAATCCAAACTTTAATTTTGATCTTTACAATTACTTAACCAATTACCACAAGTATTGATAAAGAATACATATCATTCAAAGTAACAAATAAGAGAGACAATGCAAGATCAATCACATAACACATGACATATATGGGAAACCCTCTTGGGGAATAAAACCCACTAAAACCTACAATTGGACTACTATCCTACATAACAAGATCCAATCTAGACCAGTTATAACTGATCAAGGAACTATAATTCCTATTTAGTGAGACTCCAATCCTACAAGGTGATACTACACTTCTCTAGGTGAGCTTTAACAATAACCATACCTTTTAGAAAGTTTTACCTTGCAAGGAGGCTATAACCACCTTAGATGTTGAGCTACCACAATAATATTTAGAAAACACTTTCACCTTTGAACTAATGTCAACAAGACCTGATGATGGACCTTATCTAATCACTCTTCACCTTCACTCACATTCAAATAACAAGCACACTATTATCTCAAAAAAATTATGACCAATAAGTCATACTAATAGTCCTCAAATTGATTTTCTCTTCAACTCATCCTTAGGGCACTATAACCTTCCTTCACTCCCCAACACACATAAGATTTTCTTAATTCACTCCTTAGTCTCTCACTTCCAAGTATATAACCCAACATCTTTGGTTCTATTATTTATAAAGAAAACTTGATCAACACCATCTTAGTTAGCTATTAGGCATGTCTTAACCCATAAGACATCTATCATATGAAGATAAAGATTAATACAATATACATTGGTTGTTTATAACACATATGGGTCACCCCTAAGCAACTACACCTTTTGAAAATGAACTTGTAGCTCTTATAGGTCTCATGGAGACCTATTCACTCATATAGCTCATACTTAAGTAAAACATGAACACAAGACCACTTAAAATTACATAGGTCCACTATTTATTTCCCCCAGGACATCCTAAAATGATCATGGTTATCTTATCTTTCATCTATGTATGCTCAAACAACTAAAACATAGACCTTATGCACATAGTCTCTATGGACAAACACACATTCAACTTCTTAAGCATTTTTCATATTGAAAATAGATTGATCTCACTTTCAAAATCCACATAAAACATCCTCATAAAGTAAAAAACATGATATAATATATAATTCATCATGAGACATTGATTCAACATCAAAACAAGCTCAAGCATCCTTCTTGGATCACTCATAGAACATAATCAAACATACAATCAACTTTGGAGAATCATAACTATGTCTATATACAATTTCATATCTTCAAATTAGATTTAATGGATGCACCATGGAGTCCTCTACCAATTTTATTTTTATTGTCTGATAAAATTCATATTCTATCAAAATATATATCTCTAGTTTTTCTTATGTAAAATTAAAATCTTTGAATAGAAATGGTCACAGTTAACCTTTAAACATAGTGCTCGAATCTTGTGGACTCTCAACTAAAGATCAATCTTGCACCATCGATCATGACCAAGATTTAATGCATATACCACTAAATCCAAATGTTAAACATATATCATGTTGACTTCATCTCATTTACTCTTGAAATGTTGATTTAATGTGTTCCATCGATCTTTGTGGATCAACAAGGACTTTATTAATCAACACTCACCATTGATCAAACTATACAATCATCCACCAGTCATTAGATCAAGATCTTTTACATTTTCTCAACCATTGAATGTCATACACCTATCCTCATCTCATTACCTCCTTATTCCTTGGATCATTTGTGCACCATCAATTTTGCTTGAGCTTTAATATCTTCAAAAATGACTATGGGGACCTTCTCAATATGCATGAGTAGTCATATTTACACCTCTATAAATTCTTCTGTACTTACCCATAGGATCTCAAATTTGGACTAGATGATCTCCTTTCTTAAGATAATATAACCATAGAACATAATACTACTAAAAATCTCATGCATTTGAGAGAAAATTCCATTAAAGTGGCTTCTCATAAACTTCTATCACAGAGCCAACCATGTCTAAGTCTACCTAAGAGGCCAACTTTGAGCATCCATAACTTTTGTCATGATTTAGCACATGATCTCAAACTTAATGCAAATAATCTATGATCAAAATTTAATAAACCCATATAATCATATTTTTTTGACACCTTCACATGTGTAAGATATAAAACCTTCAAAATGCTCACTAAGATATAGGGTTTGAGCCTACTGCCATTCACCTTTCTAGGTAAAATGGTATTTTGTCAGTCCTTCAGTACCACTATTCTTTGTTTTAGTAATGCATTATTAATATATGTCCCTTCTAACAAATTTTTAATTTTCCTAGAGAGGCTTGAAACCACCTATCATATAGTAGGATGGGATGATCTATCTAAAATTCTTTTGTACATAGATTCTTATCATGCCAATTTTTCTATCTATGCTTATTTACCTCTTATTTTTAGGTTTTTCTATGGTGGTGTTCATGAGTTCTATATATGTCTAATAGATTACTCATTAAAAATTATTTATCTCCCATATTCATAATACTTTTAATTCACAAGATGGGTACAACATACTCTTAGGGCATTGCTACTTCTAGACCATAGACTACTTAGAAGGGGGTAAACCTTGAGACACATTTGTAATGTGTGCAATATGATCATAAGACTACATGAATTTGATGCTCCTAATCATATCACTTAACATCATTGAATTTTATAAGCATCTTACCTAATACTTTATTTTTAGCCTCTAATTGGCCATTCACTTGAGGGTGATAAGATGTATTTTTATAGTCCGATATGAATAATTTTTTAGTAAGTGTTTCTATAGGTTTATTCAAAAATTACATACCTCTATCACTTACCATCTTGATTAGACACCCAAATCTGGTGATTATGTTCTCATATAATAAATTCATTTCATCCTTTACACCATAGCTAATTATCATAACATCTTCAACTTGCTTGGTAAATTTTTTGATTGTAGTGATTATATAACATGTATGAATTAATTTTTTAATAAGGTTGATAGGCCAACAAAATCAATCCCCCATTGTTAAAAATACTATTATACAATCATTGGTTAGAGTGGCATTTAATATCATTGGTTTGTCTTTCCCATCCTTTGACATACATCACACTATTGTGTGATTTGGTGTGCATCCTAAAATAAATAAGGCCATTATAGGCCACTTTTTAAAAACATTATTTCAATATCATATCCAATAAAGTGACCTCAAATGATGCCTTGATGTGTTTATTCAAGTACTTGAGGTCATTCATGCTTGAGTGCTACTCTATGTAGTACTTCATCCTTACCTAAATAGTAAAATAAATCCTTGGATGATACTAAAAACAAGGGCCTTAGTAATCAACTAATTCTTTTCTCACTCTATGCAGTGTTTCAAAAACTATGTGATCTCTTTGAGTTATTTAAGAATCACAGCCACTTGAAATAATTTTTCATAAGTTGATTCATTGGGAATTTTTTTTGTTCTTCACCATTTTGGAGCCAACTCAAATGATCCAATCTCACATTATCTTGACCAAGTTTGACATTAATATGGAATTGAAACTCCTAAAAAATCATTAACCATTGATATATATGACCTCCCATTAAAATTTCATTCATCAAGTAGGGTAGATCTTGATGATCAGTGAATAGATCAAATGGTACAGCTAATAAGTAATGTAAAAATTTATGAAGTGCAAAAACTATCAAAAGAGATTCACATTTAGTGGTAGTGAAATTTTTTCATCCATAAATAGCTTCTGACTGGCAAAATCAATGGGGTGATCCAAGCCACCTTCTCCTAGTTATGCTAACACAACACCAATTACAATCCCCAATGCATTCACATGTATGTGGAAGGACATACTCCAATAAAAAAAAATATATCAGTGTTGTTACTAACCTTTGCTTTAAATTAATGAATGTCACATGACATTCATCTATCTAGATAAACTGTGTGTCTTTCTTTAATAACTTCTTTAAAGGGGTAGATATTGTAGAATACCCTTTAATAAACTTTCTATAGTAGTTGGTATGTCCAATTTCTGTCATACTTTTGGGTGGTGGCATTCCCACAATTACTGTGATCTTGGTTAGATCGACCAAAATACCTTTGATGCAGACTACATGACCTAACAAACCCCAAAAGGTGTAAAAATAAGCACTTTTTAAGTTGATCATTATCTTTAGTGCTCTATATATTTCTAAGATCAATATTATTTTGTAAAAAGGGCTTAGAAATAATGAAAAGACTACCCAATCATCCAAATATCTTATAATAAATCATGGATGAAATCCTTGAACATAGTGACAACAACCCTTGAGAAAACTACAGGTGCATTTTTCAATCCAGATGAAATTACCTTATATGTAAAATAACCTCATTCTGTTGCAAAGGTCATCTTATCCCTATCTTCTTTTGTGATTAGAATATGATGGTACCTATTAAAACCATCAGTAAAGGAATACACCTCATGGCCTATGACCACTTCCAGAACTTTATCAATAAATGGGATAGGGAAAGGGTCATTTATGCAAGCTTCATTTAAAATATGATAGTCATCATAGACTCTTAATTCATTAGTCTTATTTAGATTAACCACCATAGGACTCACCCAGTCATATTTGTCCACAAGAATGATGATTCTAGCCTCCTTCATGTGGTCTATTTTAGCCTTGACCTTTAGCTTCATTTTTGGGTTCAAATGACATGGTATTTTCTTAAACAGTTATGTGCACTCCTTTAGTTCAATGTGCATCTCACCCAGAGATGGGTCCACACCCTTGAATTTAATGAAATTAGTTGGGAAGACATCTTGATAGTCCTGTAAAATATGTAGTACTTTGGATATGTCTTTTTGTGACCACTAATCACCAATATGTGCCTATTTTGGAACAAAATTGTTTCTAATGTTCTCAATATACTCCTTCAAGGGTTCATGGTAAATATTATGTTCATCCTTAGTAATTAAATCATGTAGTGTTCTCTCAAATTCTCATTCTAGAATGTTAAGATGCCACAACATTTCTTCTTCAGATGATTTTGTGACTAGACCTAGAAGTATCTCAACTTCTCATTCTTATTCAAATAATTTTTAGGGATCCAGATCATCCTTCTCAATTGAATATGTTGTCCACTCATATTCATCTTGTATTCTATGACATTATTGAATAGATATATTTTCCTTATCCCTATGTAATTTATAGACCTACAAAGCTTTATTCAAATCATAGGTTGCATTTAGGGAGGAGGATGAATTAGTTAGTCCATCTAATTCTTCAATTCTCCCATATCATAGAGAAACCTTTAGATTATATAATGCCTTATGTGTCAAATGGTTGTCATCTTCAAAAATAAATTTCTAAATGAAATTGCCTTAAACCTATGCCCAATGTCTTATCCCCTTTCTGTATTATTGGTGTATGTACCAAGCATTAGGAAGTGTACCTAGAGTGTCATGGAATATATATACCCAATACTTTGGGGAGATAACCTCCATAATATATACATCAATACACTGGTAAATATGAAACTCAAGGTAATCTTATTCATGAAATATTAGACAATCCTTCCTGACTCTTTTTTGATAACTAAAATTTATCTAGGAGGATATTGCAAGCTTCATCTTATTACATATGTGCCTCCTTATGTGCAGACCACCAATTCACATCAATCCCCTTCAATGCATATGTGAGAGTATTAAATTTTTAGTCGATATCAGGCACATATTATTGGAATTAGATAATAAAGTGGCTTACATCTTTAGTGTCAAAGTAGTGTGGTAGTTGGTATTCTATTTGAAAAAGCATGCACAGATGTCTTACATCATGGTCACCCTTCATCCAATTGGGAATGTGAGTGTCAGAATATCCACTTACTGAATAAGCCTAATCCCAAGGTAGAATGCCTTCTCTCATTAGTTCTATGTAATCTTGATCTATTCAACCAACCTGATATAAAAATCTATGTCTGACTAAGTTAATGACCTTATGGACTTGGAACATACATCATCTATCAATAATGGTGGAATATCCACACATGATAACATAAACTTGAGAGGTAACTCCTACAAATACAACGGTACCTTTGGTAGGATTGTACAATTATAGAGAAAGTCACATTTAATGCTCATAATTTGTTTCATCTATATTTAATGTTCACCTTCATACAACTATTCTTTCCATAGACATAGGGAGAGTTTAGCTCTTTAGGGATATAGGATGCCTTTTGTCCATCCTTATTTAAAGGTATCACTATAATATTATGTCCTTGATAAGCTTCTAGTTGGTTCCTTACTATATTGATCATCATTTAACCATCATCAAACCATTTTTAACCAATGATTACATGATAGTGCATCCAATCCATCTTCATACCTATGACTTTAAAGTGACCACGCAGGTTTAGTTTTATGATTTTGATCTCCACATCCTCCAATTAACCAATTGGTTCAATGCACCCATAATCCATAAGACTTAGTGTAATTAGGTTGTAATTTAACATAGGTTGGCCAATAGTGATCCATGTTGATCGAGGAACCATATTGATAGTGATTCAAAAATTGAACATTGTATTGGGTACCTCATACCATAATATTTCAATGTCCATTATTTAACCAATATCCCTCAATTTTTTGGTTTTGACATACCATATCATTTGATCTACTCATTGTTGGCCCTTATATGCACACTGTAGTAAATTATGGATAAAATTGGTGATGTTTAGTGAGATGTCATCATTTTTCAATGTATTAAGGAGCTTCATTAAGTCCATCAAGGTGGTGATAATACCATATTGTCAGATAATTTGCACTATCTACCCATACATTTATGCATATATGGCTACATAAACATATTTAATGGTATATTATCACTGAATCCTTTTTAGAATTTGTGTTACTTTATGCATTAACCCTTTTTTATGTGATGGTTTATAGATACTTTTCTAGTTGTGATTTCTTGATCTTGTGTCCTATGATAATTCTAAAGGGGGTAATCCCTAATCTACATGTTACCAATGAACGATGGCTTGTAAGAACACATCATCTTAGGGATATGTATTTACCATATTTACATTTTTATAGCCTTGTCCTCTTGCTACTTTTCCAACACCAGAGAATCCCATGTATCATATTGTTTAAAAACCCTAAAATAGGTGTAGTAGGATTAAGGTTATGGATTCATAGGTCAATTCATTTGTATATGGTTGAACTCACTATACAAATAACATTAAATTATGGGTTGTGGTCCATTTCCTCTACCTCCTTGTTGTCCTCCTCAATAACTTCCACTAGTTCCTCCATAGTATCCTCCTCTATTCAGTTAGAAACCCTAGTTACCAAATAATTTTGGTCCATATTTCATAGAATTACATTGTGGGTTCCACACTTGTGGTTGTTGGTTGTCCTCATATCTACCATATTTATCCTGAGTTGGTTATGGTTCCTAGTTAGATTGTGTTGGTTGAAAAATCATTGGATTCCATGAATTTCAATTCTATGTAGTGGCTATCTAGTTTTGAATAGGTAAATTCTAACCAGGTATATCTATAGGTTGGTAAGATGATAATATTAGTGCCCAAGATACATCCTCTAGATTAGTGCCAAGCCTATTCACTTTAGGTGTGATGATAGCTTGCATTGTCATATTAACTTTTATTCAGCTACTATAAAGACATTTTTGGTGAGATCTTCTCTCATTTGTTGTAGTGATTGGTAGTTATTCTCATCATGATTATGGGATTTGTAAAAGCTATAGTATAAAGTCTATGGGTTCTTTAAATAATATTGTATTAGATGACATTGATATGTTGCATGTCTTATTACCTAATAGATATCACAGAACTCAATTTTTATTCACAGGCACTCATTCCTATGGTGCCCTTATTTGTTACACTCTGTATGTTAAATATTTGACCTAGGTATCTACACTAATTATTATTATGGTTCTAATCTTTTTATGAGGTATTTTAAGGTTTTATCTATCTACAAACTAGGATCTAAAGCTCCTTTGTAATCTTCAATCTGATCTACTTAGATTATAGATGTTCTAGCTTCTACCTTATTAGTGAATTGGGTTTGCATAATAACAAACCTTATCCTTGGTTGTAGTCCCTCTACAAAACAAACAACCTTGTCTTTATCTTACATAACAAAATTGACTATGTTCATTACATTTAAAAATCTATGATCATATTTGAATACAGTGTTTTTGGCTCCTTGCCTAATTTCCTTCAGATCTTGTATGATCTAACTAGAAAATTTTTGGAATTTAAATTCTATTATAAACATTAGTTTGACTTCATGCAATGTCTCTTGGTCAACACTTTTGTATGATATAAATTCTAATGCTCTCCTACCCAATGCTCTAATCAAATCACATTTCATCAATAATTTATCAATGATTATTTTAGTTTTCCATTTCATAGTGCAAGTGAGTAGGTACCATTTTGGGTTTGCAGACACATCATAGGGATCCAAGTGGGTTAATTCCCTCAATTAAGCTACCATAGTGATTTTTCCTATAGGTATCATAGTTGATTTTATTATCACCAATGTCTATGATGGTTGTAGTTTTGGGGGCTTCTATGTGATTTGGGGTGCCTCCTTGTCTGGTGGTGGTTGTGATGTCTCCTCTAGTTATATTGATGTGGTAGTCATACATACATACATACATACACACACACACACACACACACACACACATATATATATATATATATATATATATCATCTCCTTTCTATTTTTCTAAAATTTTAAGTTGTGTAACGAAATACTTGTCCTATGCAAGGATTAAGGGGTTTGTTTCTATAGATAGCAATGTTATTATGTTCTTCTATTGGCCTGAGAAACTCGAGGCAACTTCATGATATATGGTCTTTTGTAATTATAGGTTTTTTCTATGAATTTCTTCTAGAATTTGTCCTTTATAAGTGTCATCATCTAAAGCTATGTAATATTTACCATAATTTTTAAAAAATTTGGTTTTGAGGATGTGTGCTTCTTTGGGAAATGATCCTTACCTCCAATGATGTATCTTTCAAAAACTAAACCTGTACTATGTCTGTGACTATAATGAAATCTATTTTTTTATCTATGGAATAGCCTTCTTGGAAACTATGAAATTTTAACCATATAATATACTTATATACTAATACCTTCTTCTTTCATCCATGATAAATCCTCATCACTTCCTCTAGCTCTATATTTATTTTTCTTGAGTTCCTTACCCTGTCTCTCCTCACTACACACTTCTCTTTATAATTTCCTTTCATCCAAATAATTAATACTCCTAATCCTCCTCCTATTTATAGCTTCCTTAAACACACTTTGTTTATTCCATCTCCTCTATTTTTTTAACTCTCTTTTTATTTTTAAAGTCTTCTTATAGTATGATTGCTCTAGATTCTCCATGTTAGATTCAAGTTCAAGATTTACCTTTTCATCTATAAAAAATTTCCCTTATGTTTCACACACCCCCATGGTGCCCAAAGTGACTACTACATATGGAAGGGAACATGTACCATCACTTTCTCCATAGCCAAGATCTTAATGAGTGTAGGAAGTGACTACAAGAATTTTCCTCTTATCCCTATCATAAACAGATCTTTACCACTTTAAATGTTGTGTATCCTTTATATGAACTTTATGATATACCCATCAGTGGCTTAATCCAACCAATGATCTATCACATGGGTTCATCTGGTGTCTAAGGCCCCAAGATATTCAATTTTTTCCTTAGATCAATTAATTTCAATAGTCACATAATATCTGAAATAATGATGTTCTAGATGAGATAACTAATGAACTAGTAATCTAGATAGTTTACACCAGAATATCTCATAAATTTCATCGTAAATATTTTATTGCATAATCTTTTTATTTAAAAAATTCTATTTTCTAAGCTTCTTTCTACATAAACTTAGTGATTTTATGATTTATCTAGTATTCCAAGTCTTTTTTACTAGGAAACCACCTTAGAATATCCTCAAATAGTGAGCTCCATGCTCACTACACTAGTATTGGTAGAGGTTCTTAGGTTCACTAAAACATGCTAATTATAGGGATAACTCATATGATTTAAGGAAGAGCTTACAGGAAAGGAGAAATCATCACTAGGTATTCATGTTTATACTAGGTTCATAGAGGTTTAACATAATATTTAGTAATCTTATGAATATCAACTTAGATAGATACTCAATGGAAATACTCAGGTATGAAGATATAGTTGTCAAACTCACAAAAAAATACCTTTTAGTAATTCATTGACATAACAAGACTTTTAACTATTGGATATAATTTTTAGAGATATATAGAGGAAGATTATCATTACATAGATTTTTTATGCAATAACATCCAACTTCACAATGATCAGATAATATTAGATAGAATATAAAACCCTTTTCATGAGAGTTAGTCTTGTGACACATATCAGTACACAAAATATTTATCTAACATAGGAAGCACATAGCCATCATATTAATCATCAATTACTAAATCCACTTACCATGTTCATAATATTATGCACTCATTACACTTTCATTTTATATATCCAAATCTATACTCATTCCTTCATATGTTAATAAGAAACTTTACTCAGGAAACCCTCATAAAATATTGCCCAACATTATCCAACCCATTCTACTATAATTTGTAGGAATATATAATCCTAAAAGCTATATTATTATAACCATAATGTCTATACTTGGCATCTAGTTATGTCAACCTTTTTTTGGTTGCTAAAGATTCTATGTACATGATACTATCTAGAAATAAAATATCATCGTAACAATATTGTAAAATAACCACTACCCAAAAAGAAACCATGGTCCCTGTCCACATGACATGTTTATATATTCGAGTGATTAATGTACACATTCCTTGAGACTAACAATAAAAACATATAATTAAGCTTTTATAGTATTTTAATCATTTCCAAAATTAATGAAGATTTGATTTCATGGTATTTCTAAAAGTTTAGTGTGATCTAATGCTATGACAAGGGAAAGAAAGGGTCTACTCAACCAAGGTGTCCAGATCTATGTTTGGTATTTATATGTTTATTTTATATTGTTGTGTGTGTTAAAGTTTCCATTCATTATTTTATGCAAAGTGTTATGTTTTTTGTCTCACCTAAAAGATTCTATGTTAATGCGTCTATTCTAAGCAAATCTACTTTCAAAGCATTTCATTTCTAAAGCATTTCTATTTCAAAGCAACTAGATTTTTTATGTGTTTGTTTTTATCTAATTTATGTTTTTGTAAATAGATTGTAAGTGTGTTTGTTTCCAATCAATTTCAATTATAGAAATTATGTTCCCTTTAAAAAAATTCAATTCAAAAAGAGTGTTTTTTTTCACAAGTAATAGAGTGTTTTTCAATTTAAGCAAGTAGATTAGATCCTTAAGAGTAACTAATCCCCAACTCCCCCAAAACAGACAAATGTTAGTCACTATATTTCATACCTTATTATTTATTGTCATTGGATGTTGACCATGGTTTTATATGACATCAACTTAACTCATTAGATTAGATGAATATGACATAATTACCCTCATCATTTTGGCACCATTTTAAAGGATTTTCTAGGTGTTTGTAGGGTATGATATCCAAAACTAATAGTTGATTAATAAAAAATTATAATAAATCATTGAATTTTATGAACAAATAAATATAATAAAAGGGAAGATATTGTTAAGCACGGGATAAATTGAGAGGGGGGGTGAATCAGTATATCATATATCTTATAAAACTTTTCCTTAATCAAATTCCACTTAATCAAACATTCAAGATATGCAATAAAACTGAAACAATAAACACCACACAAGATAGAGAGAGACACCAAATATAATATGGAAACCCAATGTGGGAAAAACCATAGAGAACAATCTCAAGTATATGAATGAGCACCAACCCAAACAATATTTGCAAGCACCAACTTGTAAGAGCACCAACCCCTTTGCTAAGCACCAACCCAGTAACAATTTTTTAGCACCAACCCACAGGAACACTAACCCCTTTACTGAGCACCAACACAGCAAAAATTCATGAGCACCAACCCATAGGATCACCAACCCCTTTGCTGAGCACCAACACATCAGCAATTCGTGAGCACCAACCCACAGGAGCACCAACCCCTTTGTGTATAACACACAACTATCTCAATGTTGATATCTCAATAAATGATAGTTCATTACAACATCTCTTTTCTCTCTCTCACCTTTTCTCTTCTAAGCTAGATATAACAAATACAAATCATATTCATCTCTCACAAATGCTCTTCAAAGCTAGATAATACAATATCAAATCAAACTCTTTCACACACATTAAAAATGGCTTCTCAAGCCTTTATTTATAGCTTTCCAAATGACATTTGGCCTTCCCCCTTTGTGACCCTTCAATCCTCATGGAAAATGGTGCCAAAATTGTATGAGCCTTCATATCCTTGCCTTTAAAAATTTATGTGGTGACCCTTCATGAGCAAAAATGTCTTTCCCTCTTTTGTCCTTATCTTGGTGACTTTTCGTATTCCTCAAAGTGTCCCTTCATGAGAAATTGTGACCTTCCTATTTTATATTTACTTAGTGACTCTTGGAATTCCCCAAGATGACTCTTCATGGGAAAATTCATCCCATCCTTCTTTCATCTTTACCCCATGGATTTTTGACTTCTCCATGGGCCCTTATTTTGTCACATATACAACCAAAAATATATTCATTAATTTTAAATAAATATTAACACACATTAGCAAAGATATATCTATTAAAAACATCATTAAATGCAATGGGGCCTTTATCACCAATAATGCTAGACCTTTGACATCAATGACAATATTTACAATAATCTCCCCCTTTGTCATTGGTGGCAACCTCAATCTTGAAACTGCCACATCCTGTCACATGCACATACTATCATCTAAAAACATACAGTAACTCCCCCTTACTATAGCAACCTTTGCCTATTCCCTGTACCTATTTATGCACTTGTACATGTACCTGTTATTCTCCCCCTTTGACATCAATGGCAAAGGGCCTACCTGGAGCTAAAACTTAGCTCCCCCTTAATTGATGATGAACATCAATGGTAGGAAGTAAAGGAAATTACTCCCAACTTCTCTCACAGATACTCAAATGTGTCTTTTGGTAGTGCTTTTATGAAAATATATACAATCTACTCTATAGTAATAATGTATTCCATCTTAACCTATTGATCTACAACCTGCTCTCTCAAGAAGTGATATCTAATGGGAATATGTTTTTTTCTTGAATGCATTACTGTATTTTTTGAAATATTTATAACACTTGTGTTATCACAAAAAATGGAAATAGGTTCATCATACTTTACCTTGATATCTTCCAAATTTTGCTTCATCCAAAGCACTTGATTATAACACAATACTACTACAATATATTCTACTTCAACTGTAGAAAGTGATACTAAGTTCTGCTTCTTGCTTAGCCATAATACTAAGCTATCACCAAGGAAGAAAGCTCCTCCACTTGTACTCTTTCTATCATCTAAGCACCCTACCCAATCTAAATCTGTATAAGCAACTAAAGTGAAATCTTTACCTATGGGATACCATAATCCATAATCTGATGTCCCCTTGATACATCTAAATATTCTTTTCACCAACTAAACATGACTGTCTCTTGGAGATGACTGATATCTTGTAACCATACCTATTACATACATGATGTCTAGTCTCGATGCTATCAAATATCAAAGACTACCAATCATAGATCTATACAAAGATTGATCTGTAATAGGTGAATCTTCATCCTTGCTCACCTTATTTCCTATACACATAGGTGTGCCAACTGGTGCAAAATCCTCAAAACCAAATTTTTTCAACATTTCCTTGGCATATTTACTTTGAGATATGAAAATTCCTTTATTTGATTGAAATATTTGAAACCCTAAGAAAAATGATAATTCTCCAAGCATGGACATCTCAAATTCATTTTGCATTCTATCAAAAAATTATTTTGTCATCTTTTCAATATTTTCTCCAAAAATGATATCAACATATACTACAATAATCAATTGATGCTCACCTTCTATTTTGATGTAAAGATTACTATTAGCAAATCCTCTCTTGAATCCTTGATCTTGTAGGTACTTATCAAGTCTTGCATACCAAGCTCTGGGATCTTGTTTTAATCCATATAAGGCTTTCTTCAATCTGCATACATGGTTACTAATATTCGAGAGAATAAACCCCTTAGGTTGCTCAATGTAGACCTCTTCTTCAATATTCCTATTTAGGAAGGTAGATTTGACATCCATCTGAAACACTTTGAAATTTTTAAACACTGCATATGCAAGAAACATTCTAATAGCCTCTAACCTTGCCACTGGTGCAAAAGTTTCTTCAAAATCTATTCCCTCAATCTGAGCATATCCTTTACATATTAATCTTGCTTTATTTTTTATCACTTCTCCATTTTCATTCAACTTATTTCTATAAACCCATTTTGTTCCTATCATATTATGATCTTTTGGTCTAGGCACTAATTCCCAAGTATCATTCTTTTCTATTTGATTAAATTCTTCATCCGTAGCCTTAACCCAATGCTCATCATGTCTAGCTTCTAAAAAAAATCTAGGCTAAATTTTAGATAAAAAAGAGAAATTAACTTGTTCAGATTCACTTACCATCATTCTTTTGGTGTGAATTCCTTCTTTTATATCCCTGATGATGTCACTTTCATTATTATTTCTCTGAACATATTTGTATGGATTATTGGTGCCCTTTTTCTCCTTCTCCTTTTCCTCATCTTCATCTAATTCTTAAAAGCCTTCCTCTTCAATGATTTCAGGAATGTCTACTAGATCACTTATTCTTTGTGTTCCATCTTCTTCTATCCTAACACTTACACTTTCAAGAATTTTCTCGGTTCTTTTGTTATAACATTTATAAGATTTACTTTTTTAATAATAACCAAGAAATATACCTTCATCTGCTCTAGATTCAAACTTACCAAGTTTTTCATCGGTTCTCTTTATGAAGCATTTGCTACCAAAAACTTTGAAATAATCAACTATTGTTGGTTTGTCTTTCCATAGCTCATAAGGAGTCTTGTCACTGTTGACTCTTAATAAATCTCTATTCTAAATATGCACTCCTGTATCAATCACCTCTCTCTAATATTTATTTGCTCTCTTGGATTCATTTAGCATTGTCCTCTCCATCTCTTGAACTATTCTATTTTTCCGTTCAACTACTCCATTTTGTTGTGGAGTTTTGGCTGCTAAATACTATCTCTTTATTTCATGATCTTCAAAAAACTCAATAAATTATCTGACATGAATTCTCTTCCTCAATCTGATCTCAGACACTTAATCTTCATATTAGTTTCATTCTCAACTAATGCTTTGAATGCTTTGAAATGTCTAAAAGCTTTTGAATTTTTCTTTAAAAATATTATCCAAGTCATACGTGAAAATCATCAATAAGCAACATGAAATATTTATCACCTTGAGTACTTTGAGTCCTTATAGGTCCACATATATCAGTGTGAACAAGCTCTAGCATCTGAGTGGTCATCGAGTACTCTTTTGTTTTGAACCACCTTCTAGCCTGCTTCTCATGCTGACAAGGTCCACAAAGCATGTTAGATGGCTTTGTGATCTTTGGAAGATTCCTGACTGCTTGATTTTTTTAGATTTTGAAAATATTATCAAAATTTATGTGCCCCATTTTCCTATGCCATAGTTAGCTTTCTTCAATCTTACTCAAACAACATTTTTGACTTTTGATGTCTGATAGCATATATAAGTTACCTATTCTCTGAGCATCTACAACCAATACATCTGAATCCTTTCTTCTCATTTCACAACCTTCTACATAGAACTTTAGTGTGTGCCACTAATCACACATTTGACTTACACTCAAAATATTATGCTTAAGACCTTCTACATATAAAACATTTTCAGTTTTAGTTCTACCATTATCTACACTTAGTGTACCTTTTTTAGCAATTCTAGTAGTAGTATTGTCTCCAAATTTCACTGTGCCACCATTGATCTTCTTCAAGGTTATGAACTTGCTCTTGTCTCTTGTCATGTACCTTGAACATCTTCTATCAATAAACCATGGCTTTTCTTCATTTCTTACATGTAAATCTATCTAGACTAACATAGAACCTTCAAGTTATTTCTTCTACCATGTCTAAACCTTTTTTTATGAATAGAGCCCTAAAACTCTGGTCCTTCTTGACTGACTCAAACACTCTTATACAATACCGAGCTATGTGTCTGAAGTTTTTATACTTGTAACAAATTATGGTCTCTTCATTAAAGCTTGATAGAGGAGCAAAAGAGTTATAGCTTTTACTTGACTCTACATGACCTTCCTTTTCCTTATTTTTGAGATTGTTAGCTCTTTTTCTACATTCTAATTTCTTATGACCATATTCATTACAATAAAAATAGTAACCATAAAAATAGGACCTATATGTGTATCTCTAACCTGATTGCCTTTTATAGCTTTGTTCCTTCCAGCCTTCTTTGTCCTCTATATTCTTCACTTCTTCCCTTATTGTTTCCTCATTTGTAAGAGCTTCAACATAGCTCTTCTTCTTTTCAAAAATGATACATGTCTTATCTGATATTGCCTTTTGGCTTTCTAATATCTTATTTAGCATATTATCGCTATTCTCAAATTTTGAATCATTGGTTGTTCTATCATTGGTTGCTTTATTTGTTTTATCAAGATCTGCTTTTAAAGAAGCAATTTCAATAACATACCTCTCACATTCTTTTCTTATTATTTCCAACTGTGTCGTTAGATCTTCTTCATTCTTTTTGGATTCTTCAAAGTGTGATTGTAGATCTTCAATTATCTCCTTTGACTCCTTTTCATTTTTCTCGATCTGGCGTTTCAATCTTTGATTTTTCTTTTCAACAACTTTTAACTCTTCTAAGGCACACATGAGTTCTCCTTCCATATTTACTTCAGCTTCATCCTCTTCTTCTTCTTGATAAAATATTCTTTTGCTTGCAGAGGCACCTTCATGTATGGCCATCTTGTGCTTTCCTGATCTACCTTCAAGCTATAAAACTATTTCAAAAAGGAACCTACTTTGATATCAATTGTTAAGCATGAGATATACTGAGAGGGGGGGTGAATAAATATATCATATATCTTATAAAACTTTTACTTAATCAAATTCCACTTAATCAAACATTCAAGATATGTAATAAAATTGAAACAATAAACACCACACAAGAGAGAGAGATACACTAGATATAACGTGGAAACCCAATGTGGGAAAAACCATGGAGAACAAGCTCAAGTATATGAATGAGCACCAACCCAAACAATATTTGCAAGCACCA
Organism: Torreya grandis; assembly: GCA_037957365.1. Lineage (NCBI taxonomy): Eukaryota > Viridiplantae > Streptophyta > Pinopsida > Cupressales > Taxaceae > Torreya > Torreya grandis. Next base: position 611,012 of record JARHVA010005901.1, on the reverse strand, counting down.
ACTTTCAAAAGAACCAACCCCTTTGCTGAGCACCAACCCAGTAACAATTTGTGAGCACTAACCCATAGGAGTACCAACCCCTTTACTAAGCACCAACATAGCAACAATTCATGAGCACCACCCCACAAGAGCACCAACCCCTTTGTGTTTACCACACAACTATCTCTCAATGTTATTATCTCAATAAATCATAGTTCATTACAACATCTCTTTTCTCTCTCTCACCTTTGCTCTTCTAAGCTAAATATAACAAATACAAATCATATTCATCTCTCACAAATGCTCTTCTAAGATAGATAATACAATATCAAATCAAATGCTTTCACACACATTACAAATGGCTTTTCAAACATTTATTTATATCTTTCCAAATGACCTTTCACCTTCCCCCTTTGTGACACTTCAATCCTCATGAAAAATGGTTCCAAACTTGTATGACCCTTCATATCTTTGCCTTTGAAAAGTCATGTGGTGACCCTTCATGAGCAAAAATGTCCTTCCCTCTTTTGTCCTTATCTTGGTGACTTTTTGTATTCCTCAAAGTGTCCCTTCATGAGAAAGTGTGCCCTTCCTCTGTTTTCTTCACTTGGTGACTCTTGGAATTCCCCAAGATGACTCTTCATGGGAAAATGTGTCCCATCCTTATTTTTTCTTTACCCTGTGGTTCTTTGACTTCTCCATTGGCCCTTCTTTTGTCTCATATTCAACCAAAAATATATTCATTAATATTAAATAAATATTAACACACATTAGCCAAGATATATCTATTACAAACATCATTAAATGCAATGGGGCCTTTATCACCAATAATGATAGACCTTTGACATCAATGACAATATTTCCAATAGATATATTCCTAAGAACACTCAATAAAGTACAAGTACTAGTAAGTCAAAATATAAAAATTTACTATAATACCTTCTAGTCAAATAACTTTGAAATATTGAGCATCTATTGTTATCCTTTCCTAAACTCTAAAAACATTCTCTATTTGTAGTGCATCCTTATAAACTAAGCAATTAAGGATAAATAATATTTTAAACTAGATTTTAGAATCCCAATCAAGTAGACTTTCATCCACTCCTGATGATTCAACACCTCCCAGGAGGACTCTCTACAAAATTTATTAGAAAACATGGGAGATAATTTGGGAAACAATCCATTAAATAAGGCTACATGAAGTAGATCTCAACCATCGCATTTTTTTACCTATCTTATTTTCCTAGATGAAGACAAAAATACTGCAATGAAGAACACAAACCCATCCATACTACACAATTTTATGGGATTGTCTATAGAATACACTAACCAATTTATGTTTGAGTTTAAAGTCTTGTGTCAAATTTATCATTATAAAATTGATAATCACAAATTAAAATTATTCCTTTCTACACTCAAGAATTTAGCCATGATATGGTTTATGGATTTAGAACCAAATTCTATTCACACATGGGATGAGATGGAAAATGGATTCTTGGACAAATATCAATACTATTGTAGAGTAAGGGATAGAAAATATGAATTCTTCCATATAAAACAAAAAGAAGATGAGAATATGGAATACTATCTTGATCATTTCCTCTTGTCACATAGAAGATGTGGATATTAGTTAGAAAATATTTGAGTACACTAGTTTTCTTAAAGATATTGGATGATGATGATAAATAATCCTTAAATGTAATGGGAAAAGGAGACAAATAAACTAGGTCTCAATGATATTTTTGAACTATGCATGAATTCCTCAAGAACAATAGCTAGTATTAGGAAACTAAAAACAAGAAAAAGAAGCAATGATGTACGAAAACTTATGGAAGATTTTTAAAACCTTAAAATAAATATTTAGGTTTAATTAAACACTATTTTATGTCTTAAAAGTAAATTATAATGCTACTATTAAAATATTAGCCATGTATTTCCCAAAATGTATGTTGAAACATGCCCTCCAAGACTGCCCTCTTGATAGGACATATATGTGTGGAATTTGTGATACAAATGAATAAGATAAAAAGAATTTTATCCTCATACCAGTCCTAAATAATAAATTTAAACAAGCAACCCAACTAATGAAAGAGATCAATTATATACAATTACAAAGGAACAATTTATCTTATAGTCAAAATCCAAATGACTTTGCTCCCTAAGCTCTTTCCAATCCATGGATGATGCCATGGGATAGACAAACATCTCCAAAAGCCAATGGAATACTAACTTGGACTTCATAAGAATGTAAATCACCATAGCCATGGGTTTCATAGTAAAACCAACAACCATGGATTCCATAAATAAATTAATGATGGGTACCTCAAACATTTAATTATCAAACGAGGTTTCCACCCCAACAAGGGTTGATGTGTACTCCTACTATCCAACCACAAAAAACTTAACAAGTATCTTAGCCTAAATTACCAACATAGCTAGTTGTAAGACCCCAAGAATATATAGGCAGACCCTATCTATGGAACTAAACAAGATAGAACTATGGGGGTCAATGCCATTGATTGTAGTAATGTTTAGTTACATTTAGGAAAGACATTGACTAACCATCCAATAACTATTATAGATATTATGATTGATAAATAAATTTAAATCTCTCTTACTGATCCAATAAAATATATATAAGGCATTCAATAAAAATATAAACCTCAGGAAACTAATCCAACTATTCCACCAATTCCTTTTCCTAAAAGACTCAAGGAAACAATGAATAAAAGTGAATCTCACTTATTCTAAGGATTAATAAAACTAAAATTAACATTGATTGAATAAATAATATACATTCTATAACTCAATAAAATAATCAAAATTTTATGCATTAAAACCCTATGGATAAGAAATCAATATCCCAAGACCATACAAGCAGATGAAAAACTTGTTGACCTATTAGCAGGAAAATTGCTTCTAACAAAATATGGAGACCTTGAGAGTCTAGCTATTATTATATCTATAAGAAATAATTAAATACATAATGTGTTAGTGGACCTAAGATATAGTATCAATTTTATGATATTAGACACATTATAAACACTCTCCCTAGCTAGAGTGCAACCAACTACTATAGTCTTATAGATGGTTGATCAATCCATTATATTAACTAGATGTAATTATAGAGGATGTCTCAAAAAATTAATAATCTAGGGAATACCCATTATTTTTCATGATACTTCAGCCAAAGAATAAAAATTAGGTTATTGATTAATATTAGGGAGACCATGGCTAGTCATAGTTGTAGCACTTATAGATTGTAGATATAGAGATGTAACCATTTCAAATGGATGAAAAGAAAATGAATGTTATTTGTATACACATAAAAAATCATATATATAATATAAAAATCACTTATGGGTAAATGAAATAGAGAAAAACAATAATATTATTTCCTCTTTGTCCATGGTATCAATCAAGAAACATGTGAATGAGTTAGAAGAGTTAACAAGTTGCATTAAAAAAACTAGTCTAGATCTAGAGATGCCCAATGTAGCTATAAATATGATTAGTTTAGATATATAAGTTTCCAAACCAACCTTGGAAGGTTGAAATAATAACTGTGAGGGATCTCAATTTGATAATTATGATCACACACCTCTATAATAGATCATTGTTAGTTGGGCACACCATAGTCAAGAAATGTTTCTTTCAGCTTTTCATTGTCCCTTAACAGGTGTGATTTGAGAAAGAGAATCATTTTTCAAATACATAAATACCTTACACATGTTAAAACCTCATCCTTTCCCCTCGAGATCTTATATGAGTGAATATAGGAAAGTTAGTTCAATCTATCTAGGTACAAAAGTACTAGTAGTTCAATCAACAAAAATGTTAAATATAAATAATTTACTAGACAATGAGTAGGAAAATAAGGTCTTTGAAATTCTAAAAATCCATACAAAATACTTTGATTGGAAGCATAATGACATGAAATTAATTCATATTAAGTGTATGTAATCATCAAATTTGTATATAAAACATCAAACTAGTAAGACAAACATAGATAAGGATCAATCCATTATTGAGAGATATGGTCAAAATAAAAATACAAAAACTACTATAGGTAAGATTCATCTATCCTATATCATATATTGAACTAGTCTCACCACTTGTAAATATTACCATAGAAACAAGGAAAATCATGGATATTAATATATTATTATATGGATTTCAACAATGCCACCCTAAAATATTGCTTCCATTTACAATTCATATAACAAGTCATCGATAACCTAGCTAAGAAAAAAAAATTAGTCTAAGATTGGTTCAAATGATACCATGAGATAAGGTAACTCCAAAATACTAAGATAAAACAACCTTTACATGTCCTTAGGGGATATTTTCATATAGATTTTTACCCTTTAGCCTAAAAATATTAAAGTTATATCACATCTGCCTACACCTAAGAATCAAATTGATATCAAAAAAATTTAGGACATGCAAGATACTATAGGCATTTTATAGAATATTTCACTAAGATATTTGCACCTATGTTTTCCTTTCTCAATAAGGAAAATGAACTTGTATAGACAAATGGATTTTGATTTAATAAAAGAAAAGATAACTTCTACTCCAACATTGAGAGGTCCTGATTGGGAATAACATTTATATATACACAAAGATGCCTATAAAAATTTGGTGGGGCTAGTCCTTGGGTAAAAATATGAAAAATGGAAGTTGTATGTTATTTATTTCATTAACAATAATTTAACTCCTATTTAAAGGAATTACATTACTAATGAAAAGGAGTTCTTATTTGTTACCTATGTTGTGAACAAGTTTCATGATTACATCACTGGATATAAAATATTTATTTACACAAAACATTCAGCTATAAGATATCTAATGAATAAAGCAATGGTAGGAGGTAGGATAATTATATGGTTATTAATCTTGCAATAATTTGATATCACAATCATTGATAAGTGAGGAAATTCTAATGTAGTTTTTAAAGTTTAGTCAAGGTTAAATGTTTCAAGTAAAGATGAGACTTTAGAGGAAACTTTTCTAGATGTATTCATAGTTTAATCACTCACAACATGGTTTGATGATATGGCTAACTATATAGCCACATGAAATTTTATTTTTTATTTCACTCATAAAGAAAGGAAACATTTGGTTAGAAATAGTAATAACTATAAATGGCTTAATGGTGTTCTATTTAAATGTGGACTTGATATGGTGCTTCATAGATGTGTAAGAGAAGATGAAATTTATGACATCCTAAAAGCTTACCATGATAAACTATGGGGAAGTCACTATTTAGCCAAAATGACTATTCTCAAGATCTTTGGGGATGGATACTCTTGGACTTCACTTCATATAAATGCTAAAAGATATATTTGGCAATGTGATCCTTGTTAAAGGATGGGGGAACCCACATTGTATTATGAGATACCCATCCATCCTCAAGTGGGTTTAGGACCCTCTGAGAAATGGGGGTTGGATTTCGATGATCTCATTGGTCCACCATCTCAAGAAAATGTGTACATCTTGTTATATATTGATTATGTCACCAAGTGGATAGAAGTGCAATATCTAACATTTGCTCATGAAGAAATATTTGTTGATTTCCTATACTATATGATCATGAAACATTTTAAAGCACTAAGAACAAAAGTATCATATCAAATCCCCTAATTTACATCTAACATGATCAAATATTTCATAAAACACTACCAAATCACTAATAAGAAGTCATCACCATACAATCTTGAATATAATTGTCAGGTTGAAGTTATTAATAGAGAACTATATAATATCTTGACCAAATTAGTGAGCATTAGTATAAAATAATGTGCAATCAAGCTACCCAAAGCACTATGGGCCTACAACACAACATGGAAGACTACAATAGGATTTTATCAATATGAACTTACGTATGGTATGAATCTATTAATTTGAAGTGAATTTGAGTTGCAGACTGTAAGAATAAAAAAGGATGTGGACATTTATCTAGATAAAGCACAAATAAATAAAATTCTTTAACTGAATTAACTTGATGAGATAAAACTAGAGGCGTTGCATCAAATAGAACTTCTTCATCATCATAGGAAGACATGACATTATAGTCACATCAAGGAAAGAACATTAAAAGAGGTATATTGGACCTTGTTTCATGATTCAAATTACCAACATTTAAAAGGTAAACTCCATACTAGATTGCTATGTCCTTATCATGTAGAAAATATTTTTGAAAATGGATCAATTCAAATTTTGCCAATTGATGGAAAAAATAGGACACTCTTGGTAAATGAACACAAGTTAAGGATCTATCATCAACCTCAAATCAATGATGACTTCTTCAAATAGATTCCATTTCAAAAATGATTTAGCTATATGGAAGAACCCAAATTTTCCATCATAACCAAATAATGAGATTTTGAGTCAAATAAAGGAAAGGGATTGAAAACCATTAAATAGTGGTTCTCTTCCAAAAAAATTATGTATGTATGTAAATATGTATACACACGCACACACACACACACACACACACACACACACACACACACACACACACACACACACACACACACACACACACACACACACACACACACACACACACATATACATACATACACACATTTTTTTTATTTTTTAAAAGAGGAGCATTATTTAATGGTTTTCAATCCCATTCCTTTAACTGACTCAAAATCTCATCCTTTGGTTATGATGGGAAAATTGGGTTATTCTATATAACTAAATTATATATGGGTGGGGGTGAAAAAGTTGTAAACCAGTCAATGAAAACTTATTTAGGGAATAAATAAATAAAATAATTTTCTTAGTTGACCTATATAAAAATAAGAATTAACTTATTTGGTCTTTACATCACAAGACAAGTGGTAGATATATGAAAAAAGGAAAACAATAGGTAATTCAAGGTAGTTGTATTTCATTATTCTATGAGTAAGATTATTCTTAAGTTTTATATGTCATTTAATCCACTCCCAAAAAGAAGATTCTTTTGAATAAAAACATGCCAAAAGGTGGCCTTTTCAAAAAGTTAAAAATACTTTTTATAAAAAAAGGCATGTGTACCATTTGGATGTATTTTAAAATGAAACAAAAGGAGATATGATGTCACCAAGGTGATGTGGTTTGGGAAATCATGAACCAAAAAAGATTTTTTTTAAATATTCATCATGATGGAGACAACTTAAGGCATGAACCAAATCATGTAAAGGACTCATGTCGAAACATTGCACAAGGAAAAGAGCATGGATGGATTTAGGTCCTCTCAAGTCATTCAACATGTAGAAAATAATTATTTTTTTACTCAAACTATCCCATCTCATATATTTATTAAGCTCTGATATATTTTAAGAGTCAAGGCATGTTGGGTTTATGATCTAAAGTCTTTTATTTTAGATTATTTTTTATTTTAATCTTTTTAATTAGTTTGTTTTTTAATAAAGTTGGTTTCACGAGAAAGTTGGTTTCCTGTAACCACTCGTGAAAATCCTATAAAGATTTTCACGTGATTTTTAAAAATGATATTAAAAATAATATAGAAATATTTTTGTGTGAAATATTTCTTTTACAATGTAATTTTTGAATATTTCTCTCTTGCTCCTGGAGCCAATAGTGGTATCAGAGCAGGGTTATGCACTTGAAGACAAAGAATGAGTTTTTCCAAGTGAAAGAAGATAACTAAAGGTTTTAGGTATGAAACAATTTTAAATATTTTATAATTTTCTTCAAACATTTTAGGCAATAATATGGCTTCCAACAACCTTGAATGGCATCTTGATTCACAAACCTAATTTTTTATGAAATTTAACTCATCTAAAATAGTTTAACATCAATCTTGAAAGATTTTATGTAGCCTTTATTAATCTTTTTATGCTCTAAAATTATTTTGTACAGTCTATAGAATTACATAATTCTGATCTATAAAGCTTGAGGACAAATATAAAATAGACCTATGCATCCATGGTGTCCTATGTTGTTTAAAATATTCCACAAATTCCATTTCAATAGCCTACAATTCTCTATGAAGCCCTTGTTTATGCATTTAAGAGTAACCCTATAATATTTAAATCATATTAATTCAAAAGCTTCCCAATTACAATTATACAGTCTAAAATTTCTTGAAGAGGTAGCAATACGACATATACCAATTATAAAATGCATTTGCATGTCTCTGTAGCTATTTGGATGGTGTTGGCATCAATTTTATGGTGTTTGAAGTAATTTTTAGGGTTAAAAGAAGTAGTAAAACTTTTGTAAAACCTAGAAAGTGTTGGCAAATAAAATATAGTAAAACTTGTGTAAAACCTAGAAAGTGTTGGCAAATAAAATATGGTGCATAAATAAACCAACAGTGAATAAAAGATTTATTTTTGATTTATCTCTGCTTTTCCAATCTTATTTATTAGACTAGGTCCCATAAGGAAGAAAGGAACTTCTTTTTCACATGCAAGTAAAATAGCTCATGAATTGATTTCACATTATTTTTACATGGAAATATATATATTGTTTATTGTACAAATCAAAAAAATCAAGTTCTTTTAAAATATTCTCGACTCACATTTTATAATTGCTTATAGAGAAATTGGTGGAAATTATTTTGTAAATATCTTAGTTGGGGAGGTCCACATTTCAAATCCATTCCAACTATTATTATTTGAATCAAATCAATGATATAAGGGTGCATTTATGACTTCTTGAGATAAATTTTCAACAAATCATTATTTTGTTTGAAGATATTCATGTGACCAAATGATTTATAGGTTTTTGAATGTTCTGAACACAACAAAATGGTCAATTTGTAATTTTAAGTACCCTTATATGATTTTAGTGATGAATATAATGAAACTAATGTATAAAGGTGCATTTTTTATCAAAACCAACACCTTCTAAATGAAAATTTCCATACTGTCACTTCTTGCTTGTATTGTCAATGAACCCACCATCCTTTATAGGTCCCTTAGGATCCCCTTGATTGACAAACTATGAGTTTCTTACTGGAGGTTGGAGGATCCACTAAGGTTGGAGGATAATTTCCCTTCTCCATTTCGCTATTCACTTAGAGTATGGGTTCACTACTAGGATAGCAATTTTTGCTTTGTGTATTTTGCTTTCAGTTTTGATTTTATTTTAGTGCATTGATATGATTGCTAAGGAATAGACATAGTAGTTTGAATTTATTTTTATGCTACATAAATCCTAACCTCTCACCTGATAGGGAAGGAATATATTTCATAGTGGCCTTTGATTAGTCATCAGTGGTTGTACGAGTTAGCATTAGATTTGCTAAAATTTTGAGTGTTGATAAAAGATATGCATGTGATGTTGGTGATTGTTGGGCATTCAAGAGATGTGCCATAGAGAGTACTAGGGGATCACTTGGATGGGTTCCTGTGTGGGACCTTATGTGGGTTAATGTAGTTGGATAAGTTTTTATTGGGTTCTATTACAATATGGTACAATGATCATAGGGGATGAGCAAGCCTTGATCATGTTTATTAGTCTTTTATACCATAACTCATAGGGTGGGCTTCTGTATGGAGTGGCATCACATTTGATTAGTACCATGATGTACAGTGTGCTAGCTTACAGATGTAGTAGAGATTTATTAATGACTTTAAAGTCATAGCTCTAGATCTTCATCATATATACCCATTTGGATCAAGGGGAATCTTGTTGGGTTTAAGATCCAAAGTCTCTTATTTTGAATTATTTTTTATTTTAATGTTTTTAATTAGTTTTTTTAATAAAGTTAGTTTCACAAGAAAGTCAGTTGCCCATAACCACTCTTGAAAAGACTATAAAGCTTTTCTTGTGATTTATAAAAATGATATTAATAATAGAAATAGTTTTGTGTGAAATATTTCCTTTACAATGTAATTTTTGAATATTTTTCTCCCTTTCCTAGAGCCAATAAGGCAAATATTTGTAGAATTTGTTTAAGTGTGCCTTGCTCTATTTTTTTTAGAAATATCTTGCATTTAAATATCACATGCTAACCTAATACTTCAATCATATAATTCATTACAAAAGGTTATTAATAACACTAAATATATTTGTAAAATTCATAGAATGGGATAAAATAATAAATTAAAACATAAATCTACATAACAAATGTTAGAAGATGAGGAGGTGGATGTGATTTTTTAGGAAGATGAATGTCTAGAGTTTCATAAGAAATTCTAGGGCTATTATAAGTATTAATTAAAGTATATTATGATAAATATTAAGGGATAATCTATTAATTTTTAAGGCATTAAAATTATTGTTAACAACATTATAATCAATCAGCTCTCAAGGATTCTAAAAATAGTGATGAGGATCTCATGGAAATACACATTTAAAGACATAATTCATATATTATATGAATAAGTGTAAATAATTTCTAAACTAATTATTAACCCTTAGGGGATAACTAAATGAATAAAGAGAGAAAGCTTGTTATGACCATGGAGTACTGTTACATTTTGGGTCATCAAATTAATTACTTGTGATGGACAATATGGTTCTCTTGGAGGGGATGTAATGAAATTTGTGAACCATTTAAATAAAATATTACATAAAAATAAATGGAGGGTCAATTTACCAAATTTTCTCTATGGGATGATCCAGGTTATGGTAGAAAGGAATGTACAAGGTATAGCCTCCATTAGACATCATGGGATGATTCAACTCACATTTTAACACCACTTCCTAAATAAAATGGATGAAGAGTGGGAAGCATTTATATAAAATAAGTTATAAAATAAATCTAAGTTAAAAATCGTACCTTTGTACTTCTCTCTCACACAAAGATATGTCCCAAAGGAGCAAACTATTATTAAGGAGAAATCTTTAGAACTGGTGAGGAAGAGGAAATTAAACACAAGTACATTTAGATTGAGATATATAGAACCTTTGGAACCTATTTACTTACCAAATACCCATCATGTAAATCTCTAATGAGGATAAATAATCTATAGATACATATCGGCCTAGGATTTTAAGAATAAGTTTAAGAAGGAAGACTCTAATGGAGGAGTCAAGATCAAAAACCCTACTTAGGAGTAAAAGAAGATTCATCCCACCAAAAGAGGATAATATATAAAAAGGTGATATGGATACTACTGGTAACTTATCAATCGATTATATCTTGATGGAGCTCTAGATACATTATAATAACCTTTATAAGATAGGGTTATAGAGGATCCCTCAATTGGTATTAAGGAATTGGAGGATATGGTAGAAGCATTTTTAGTTGAGGAAGTTGTAGAATATCCCCTTAAATATTATTCATCTAATCCCCCATTAAACAAAAGAAAAACTATATTTAGAGAGGAATAATATCAACCTTTCAAACATGATGAGGAAGACCAAGTGTCACAGGTATTTTTCATGTCAAGGGTAGAAGAAACCATGAAACAACATGAAGAGGGAATAACATTCCTCAAGCACAAACTACAAAGGTAAGCAAGAATTTATTCAGTATTTAAAGAAGGAATTAGAATAAAATAAAATTTAGTTTCTTAAAAAAGATAAATAAATTGGTTCATTGAAAGAGAAAATTATGGCACTTAAAGAGCAAGTGGACTATGGTGTGTAAACACTATTGTATTATTATGGCATCATGGCCACTTAGGTAGAAACTTGTCCTAGACTCAAGTGGGTAAAGGAATATAATAGGAGGTTGAATATGGATCTTTAATATGAGATTAAAAAAAAAAGAGCATAATCCACACCACAAAAGCTTCTGAATTAAGTGAAAAACTCCCATCTTATATAAAGCCTTCCTCTAAGCATGGTCTCTTTATTCAATAATAGTTCTATAGATGGAAATTTCTAAGAATTGTTTTTGGTCTCCCATATAACTTATAAGATGATAATGAATTTATGGAAACTTACAACATTAGTACCCTTGAGCAATATGATATTTTGAGTGAGTTATATTTTTGTAACTTTCTCCTATGGCCTTTGTCATCCTTCCTAATTAACCTATTTTTAGGAAAAGAAATGACTAAATATTTCATCTCCACCATACAAAATTAGATTACCTAGATTGATATAATAGAATAATATTTTGTACATGTCAAGATCAACTCAACCATGCAACCTAGTTATACTTATAATCTAGAGAGCATGGTGAACCAAGTCAACTCAAACTATAAATGTTTTGAGGTTGGATGATGTAATCAAGTTTAACCTATAAAACTTGGAAATATTAAGTGATTTAATAACCGCAACTATACCAAAAGATAATAAAATAATACAATATATTGACTCAATATAATCAATAACATTCCAAACTAGTGAGCTAAAGTCTGTAAAAGTATTTTGAAATCTGAAAGCTGATTTTTATTTTGCAATTTTAGGTGCTCTTTTTCATGGCATATCTCATATATATCTCATGTTGAATCATAAATATAACAATTGTACCAATGTATATAATTCTACCACAACTATGTATCTGAATCATATAACTATGAATTTTGGCTAATTTGAGATTTCTATGTGTGGAGAACATTTTTCCATAACTTACCCCCACTATAATATGAAATAGAAAACTAGTTTGTGTGTGGAAAACATGTTTCCAAAACATGCCCAGTACAATCTAGATTTGGTGAACTGGTATGAGAGTAGGAAACATGTTTACAAACATGCCCCCATTGTAATATGAATCAAGTGAATTGTGAAAAATGTGGAATCCATGTCTCTATGACATTCCTAATATTCCCAACCTTTCAAGGTGATGTGAAGTATAAGTTAATAGTCACCTTACCTCAAAAGGATATAGTAAATGTATTATGTATGTATGATCCATGTATCATATAGGAGTAGCATGTATAAGTATATATATCAATATAGTACATAGTATGTGATCAAATAAAGTCTTTAAATGTATGATATACATCACAAAAACATCTATAGAGTGACAATACAAGATCAACAAGAAATTAAGTAGGCACACAAGAGCACTATAGATCAAATCAAAAGATAGTGGTCCAAGGAGACCTCAAACAAGGGGCTTGTTCAAATCATACACAATTGAAGGAAAATAACTTGGTAAAATGTCCACTATTTAACCCTAAATCTATTGTGGACCATGTTATGGGCAGATAGGGTTAATAATATATAAATTAGTAAGCACAAGGGTGATAAATAGATCTATAACAAGTCAATTAATTGTTAAACTCAGATAGAACATATACTAATTTTCATATGTTGAGATATGCTAAAAATGGATAGTAAAACTATGCCATTTATTGTAAATATAATGAAAATAAGACATTGAGCTAGTTTTTAATGCTAATGTGGATCTATATCTGGAATAGGCAAGAAGAAGACTAGTAAAATGTTCTATAATAGTCACCAAATTTTGTATTGATTAGTTTCAAATATGAGACACATATAAGGTGCATATGCTATGTAATGTTATATAATAAATAATACAATACAATCTAATCAAGTTTTGATACATCTAGTTCAAGTGAAGTAAGATCAAGTCAATGATAAATATTTGTGATAGGGTTTAATAATTTATATGTTTGAGAATGACATCATTTTAAAATTAAAAATTGATGAAGGATGGATAACTACTAATAATATAAATTACTAAATTAAAAAACAAAAGGAATGTTGAAGCATTGCCAAAAATGATAAATCTTTTGAAATGTAGTCAATGTCCAAAGGAATAAAGTATTGATAAATAAAATGCTGACATGTGACATCATAGAGGTCAAAAAAATAAATGATGCATTTAACCATCAAAATGTAAAGGGTCACATAAAAATGGCCATTTTAATTTAAGGCAAGCATGTGGAATCATGAAAGGTAGATTAGTGGATGAATGCAATTAATAGTAAAGGTATGGGGGGTTGGATTTATGTGTAAGGCAAGATATCGATGAAAATCACACTTGAAAACTCATGCAAATAATAACCTTTTTGAGATTTATCCATGTTCATGCACTTTCATGAATAATTCGCTTGTAATCCAACCTCATAAGAAGATCAAATAGACATGCACTAGATTCTACTTTCATTTTTAGAGTCACAAAAAGAGGAAATGGGCATTTGGTTGGCCCTACAAAAATAACCAAAACGGAGTGACACTGAGTTATTTGATTTCATTAATGCAACACATATGGATTAGTTTACATAACCATGAAAATATTTGATTCTTTGTAGGTAGTGCTGACAGTTCTTGATAGATTACAAGGATCATATGCCAAAATGTTAATAAGGAACATGTATATTTATCCAACACGAAGAGTTAATTATGATACTAATCAATATATATATATATATATATATATATATATATATAATGAAGGAGACATATAAATATCCAATAAGATTATAATATACATGTATTAAAACACCATTTTACATACCACAAGACTCCATGTAAGAGGAAAACCTCTCCAAAATTACAATACAAAGAACCTAATAATTCATTCATAAAGTGTCAATAGATTAGGTAATCAATGTCAAATTATTTGTCCTAATTGAATGCATAATTAGATGGTATTGGGAGACAACCAAAGATGTGAAGTAGGTTACAAAAGGAATAATTCACATTTCCTATAAGATGATAAGGCCTAGTGAATAATTCAAGTGGATCTCGACACAAACAATGAGAATATTTTGTTGGAACACAACTATATACTGAGAGGGAGGTGAATTAGTATATTGATTAACTTAGTCCTTTTCTAAACTTTTTAATGTAGATTAAAAATATATGCAGATATAACATACATAAAAATAGACACACACACTAGTTATACCATGGAAACCCATATGGGAAAAAAACACCATGAGAATAGATGATATAATATACCATTCTAACCTAGCCTCACAATAAAGAGCCTCACTAGTTATAATGCTTAAGGGCACCAACCCTAAGGAGACACCAATCCCGTGATTTAAGATCACCAACTCTAAGGAATAACCCACTCCCTAATTGAGCACCAGCTCAGCTTATCTGATGCCACATACCTATCAAATTATATTATGGAGCTACAACTCCATATTACAATATAGATTCATAAATGAATCCAATTATTTAATCTTTATTACAAATTTGATATATAATTGTTCATGCTCTGCACTTCATCTCTCTTCCCTTCTCTTCTCTTCCCCTCTATCTTTATGTCTCTATATTTCTCTATTTGACATAATTCAATAACTCAAATATCAAAAACAACTTATCACTATATCCTAGATGACATATATAAAGATTTAATCTAGGGTTCCTTATATTCTCTATGTTTACACTTGTTTACTAACACATCACACTTAGTTTTGTTTCACTTTAGTTCCTATCTTTAACTAAAATTTTCCCACATCTTGAAACCATGCTTCACCACCATGATTCTTGGTATCATTACTATCTTTAACATATACTAGGATCTGGTTTTGATGCACATGCCATACTGCACAAATTTGATTGATTATAGCAATCAAACTCATTGTCTGTGTCACAATTTATGGATTAACTACAAGTTACTCCACTTGATCATTGGGATTAATGTATCTTTAAATATCAACCATTGATCTTAAGTTTCATTCAATGATCCAATGATCCTCATTCAATCTTCTCAACTTTAAAATGCATCCTTTTGATCAAGTTATGATAGATTTATGTGCTTTGTTAGATCCTTGTAGGCTTATGAGATTTAATGATTCAAATTTAAAATTCATTCATTATATCCTTTGATCTAATCTCTTGCATGCCATTAGATATTCAAATTAGCATGAAATTCACTTATGGCTTGTCATTAAACATGGAGATTGTTTTACTAAATTTGGGAAACTATAGGTTTAATTTCCTAAATAGTAAAGGGGTCTAGATTAAAGGGAAAATCAATAAATAAATGTGCCTTTATTAACCTACTAATATATTAAATTTGGGAGCACTTAATTGATTTCTAAAAGTAGAAAACAATGGGATAGAGAGTAAAACTTAGCTGATTTTGGCTGATATGAAGGAGACAAAGGCTACAAATTATTGATCTAGCTAGGCAAACTATGAAAAATAGAATCTAAAAGTTTGTTCTCTACTTGGATAGGAGCACTAAAAAAGGGACACCTATAGGTCTAGCACTACAGTCTATGTTTTGGCACCATAGTTCTTAGTGTCTAATATTTCTAAGGCTTTTGGGTTCTATTCATCTGTTCTAGGAGACCCTATGCCTAAAATATTGAGTCCTAGTTATTCATGAAGCTCCATGTGTAATTAATTTTATCTTCAATGATCTTGGTTCCTCTTCATGCTTGATAGGTGATCTTGAATCCAACTATAAAAATGGGTTAGCGTGTAATATGCACTGAACATGCAATCATACCCCATGTATGGGCATGTTGCCTACATACCAATACTCTAAAGATGGATCAAGGTTGATGTAGTTTTCCCAATTTAAATTCTTATTGTGAAATCTTGTGTATAAAATGCAAATGTATGCAAATTTGGTCAAGCTTGAGATGACTCAAGATTAGTGTGGGAGTTTGGATAGGCTACAAATAATAGTGGTTGGTTGAATGCAGAGAATTAAAATATTTGCTTGAGTGTCCTTTAGTATATTTCTAGCTTATGCCTATTGAATGATTGCCAACCCTTATAAATGACTTTGAATGGGATTTTATAGGGAAACTAGTGATCTTGGGTTATATGAAATCGTATTAGGATAACAAGGGAAAAGATAAGGATTCAAGAAAAATTGATAGTTTGAGGCTATTGTGGGCTTGGACAACAATGCTAAAAAGTGGACATTCTGGGTCACAGTGTTATAGTCCAACCTATGACACTTATCTAAGGGGAAAGGGACCCTTAGGGATAGACCTAGTCATAAGAGAGGAGTCCAAGATAGTAGGGGCTAAATCTAGAAGGATTTTGATGATTTGGAAATAGTGAAAACATGTCTAAGTGGGTAGTGTAAGTAAGTATGAGAGACATATGGTTTGGGTGTCAAAATTCATGCTCAAGTTGTACAAATTTCATTTTAGTATGAATATATTTCCCCCTATTTATTTTAATTATGCATCAAAGCAAACTACTAGGATAAAGGAAAAAAAGAGAAGTGTACCTAAACTTACCAGTGAGGCTAAGCCATAAAAGTTGTGTGATGTTGGGTTGTGCATAGTGAGAGCACATTATACTATATAAGTCTCTAAAAAAGAAAGAAAAAGTAGATTAGTTATTTTTAGATACGTTATATCTAAAATACTGATGTACAAAGTTAGGTAAAAAGAGAGGAAGGAAGAAAAAGTAATGAATGCACCTCACGAGGTACATGAACTAATATAAAACTTATGTTGGGTTGTGTTGGGTGATGTTAGAAGTATGTTGAACCAAGAGTTATATCGATGAATGAGATGAGTACTCAATCCCCTAGAAATTAGCTTAAGAATAAAAAGGTAGGCCCTTTAGTTCCATCATCACCAACTATGTGAATTTAATAAATCATGCATGTGTTAGTCAATGTTTGGACCATGTGTCTAATCCCTTTGAATAGGTGCTCAAGAATAGAAAGGCTAGCTAGTCTTGTGGCTCCATCATTGCCCCATGATGTGAAGTTGAATGAAAAAATATCAGTATAGATGAATGTCATATGAGATGGTTCATGGAGCACCTAAATGTTTTTTGATCTAACAATGTTGGCATGGATAGATGAATGTAAACTAGAAACTAGGCCACTATTGGCCACTTCGAAAGATGGAGAATGGACATGTATAGAAGCCCCTCCTAAAACTAGAATCAAGGCTTAAGAAGACACTCAAGAACTTGAGAACGTGGGAAGCAAACTTGTATGAAATTTTAGTTTAATGTGATGCCAACCACCTACAGATGGAGTAAGTCACACAACTACTAGGAATATGTAATAAAATGCAATAAACTCAAAAATAGAGATGGCCCATCTATTGCGCACATTACCCCCAATAGATGGTGTCTATAACATAGATACTAAAATAAAAGTTGTATCAATTTCCATGTCTAAAATGAAAATTGAAACCCTCATGTCATGCATGATGCTTCTTTTATTTAGATTCTCTGAGAAAAATAACTGCTAAAAACTACTAATTTTTAGACAAAACTATACTGGCAGAATTGTGACTAAACTTACCTCTCTTCTTGATTCTAGAAAAATTGAAAATTATGGTATTTGGACAATAGCATAAAAAACTAGACACTTTGGGTTCCAGCACTATAGTCCCATTTTTGATGTTATTGTCTAGATCCAAAACTGATGACTGATCTAGATTCTATATTGTCTTCCTAGTCTGGTTTACCTATGTAGAGTTCGAGATTCTAGACTATACTATTTTGAAATTACTTTTTTGACTATTAGGAGCTATGATCTTTGTGATAAAACCCCTATTTGTTTCCCCCTCTTTAAGGGTAGGAATGAAGACCCTACAATGACTACCCTCAAAATAAGAAGCCCTACAAGTGTGTTAAGCTATGAAAACATTTGAAATAACATTGATATAGATTATCTCAAGATATAACAAACGTTATAGAGAGAGATTTTTAGATCCATAGGGGTATGCCTAGATAGATATAATGTAATATCATGTGCATAAGAGTAAATTAGAATTCAAAATGTTAGTTATTATTTATTAGTGGCATGGAGGGATGGAACATGATGTCCATCATGGCATCCAAGAAGCAAGGTAAATGAATGATTGGAATCATGGCATTGCACACAAAAATAAGCAATCAAGCAACAATCATACAAAGCAACAAGCTTACAAATTAGGAATCAAGAAACATGTGAGGGTGACCAAGGGGAAAAATAAGCACATAATGCATACAAGGAATGTTCAAATGCTACATACACACATCATAAGAACAAGAAAAGATTAGCATAATGGCCACAAGTACGCGAAAGGAACACACCAAGGACATTGACAAGTGTCCAAAGGCACACACATATATAGAGGAATAAAGGACATTGGAAAATATCTTGAAACATGAGAAGGAAGAAAACAAGAAATGGAAAATGCAAACACATCTAGCTAATCAAAGCAAAGAGTGAAAGCATGAAAAGTACTAGAAATATAAACACGCATCTAACTATGGAAATCAAGAAGTAAGAGTATACAAGATATGTAATACAAGACTAATGTATATGTTATGAGATATAAAAGTGTGATATATGCTAATGGATGTCAATGTGATATCTATGTAAGTAAGTAATAAATGTACTACAACAAGATGTCTAGAGTGTATAGTGTAAGAATGACATAACCTAGATGGTGTAGTCATGTAGAGTATGCCCCTAGTGGGTAGATGTATCGATATGTAGCTAGAATTTAGAAGTAATATTCCCCCTTGATGGGTAGAGTGAAGCAATCGAGGATCTAGATGAATTACACACACTCAAAGAATAGCATAATGTAAGTCTAGCATAATGGTTAGCAATGTAAAATATAGATGATGCATACAATTGACACATTTTTATATTTGTGAGATATTATATTGTTTTTGTATTTTGAAATATTTGAGGTATATATAATCAAGTAGAGGAAACTATGTATAATTAAGTAGGAGATATTATGTAAAATCAATACTGGAAAGAAATGATACTAACTAATGAGTCTCAGACGAGACTCCCTATCATGGAGTCCTATATCAAAGAGTGGAATCATGTGTAATCATGAAGCATGATGGAAATGTTGAGACTATGGTTATGAAAGCTATATATGCTATAAATGATCTAAAATCTCTAAAGTAAAAACTGACTATGGGGAACCTTTGTAATCCTAAGAATTAGATGCAGCTATAGGTCTCTTAGGGACCCATTTGGAAGTAGGAGAAACTCGTTAAACATGTGCTCTATATGTAGATGCATGAGATCTCAATGAAACTACTTTTGGTGTGAATACTATAGATAGAATATATCTAAAATCTTGAAGCTATGGAGGTGTATGAACCCTCTATACTGGTGATGGATATCATATCTATGTTTGATGCTAAATTGGAAAAAAAATTAGTGGTGAAGCTAGAAATGGTAATGGAGCTAAAATTAGCTCTAGAACTGAAACTAGATCTGAAACTAAAAGTGGCAACTTATATGGAACTCTTTTAACTATGATAACTTGATTAGCATGAATGGATTTCATGCATTGATGTACTGTAGATGGAACTACTCAGAGTTTTTGTATCCAAGGTCTACCAAGTAATATATCAAAAACTCCCACACTAGGAACTATAGTAAATGAGGTGGTTATGTGTGTAGGACCAACTTATAGAGGAATGAGGATCACACCCAATGTAGTTTGAATATGTCCACTAAAACCACTGATAACTATATTTTTGGAGTAATATCATGTTATGTATAACCCAAGTGCTATAGTAGTTTCATAGTACACATGTTAACATTGGATCCATTATCAATTAGAACATTGTGAATGGGATGACATGGATAAAAGCTCTAATGAACAGAACATGATAATCTATGTCATCTTCAATAATCTCTTGCTCAAAAAAGGAGATAGAAGGTTGAACTAGAATGATATAATGAAAAGTACCAATCATGTGGCTCAATGGATGTGAATCAGCTATTGGTGCCCTATATGTAACTGGTGGAGGATCTACCTAATATGTATGATGTACAACTAATGTGTCATGTGTTTCTGACTTATCATGATATGGAAATGGATCTAAAAAGATTTTGAGTGACTTATCCTATGTTGGTTTGTCCAGAGGAGGCTCAATTGAAGTGCCTAGATCAATTTGATTACCATCAATTAGATATTGTATCTTATGCCTAAGACTAATGCATCTATTTTTAGTATGGCCTAGTGCCCTGTGATAGTCACAAAATGTAGTCTAGTTATATCCTTGTGGAAGAGGCTTTGTTGGATCAATTTATCTGATAGGAGGAAGATATATGATGTTACATTCTAATAACTATTGTAGAACTCTAGCTGGAGGAACTGGTATATTTTTAAAAGGTCACTAAGGAGTTGCTGATAAAGTGACTCTCTATGAGTGCTTCAAAGATACATTAACTATATGTTGAGTTGGTCCTTTATTGTCATTAAATTTGACCTTATATGGGCCTTTGTTGTTACTCTTATTAGTTTTATCTAGTGTACTTAAGTTTTCCCACTAAAATGAGTTTGATTTCTCTTTCTTTTAAAGTGTGACACAATTCAGTTAAAAAAGAGAAACATTTGAACATGGTTGTCTCATGCAAAACTGGTAGAAGACTCTATTTGAAGAGATCTTGTAAGTCTTGATCTGCCATAGGGATAGTCATCTTAGTCAATATGGTCTTGTATCTAAGAACATACTCAGTGAGAGGCTCATTTGATTTCTATTTTTGTTGTGCTATTTGGGCATATGAAACCTTTTCACCAATATTGATACTAAAATGTGCTAAAGACATGTCGACAAGAGGATTTAATGTATTAACTGACTGATTTGGTAGACTGTAAAACCATTGCAATGTATAATCCTTGAGGCTCTTCAAAAATAATTTAGTTAATATCTAGTCATTTGGTATATAATCCAAACATGCTATGTGAAAGGCTCTCAAATGTTTCTCTATATCACCCTTGCCATTGTAAAGAGTGATCTTAGATTGTACAAATCTAGGTGGCAAGGGTGTAGCAGATATATGTCATGTCAAAGGTGTATGCAATAGAGTGAAGGAGTCTAATTCTTGTGTATATCTAGTGTTACCTTGCTCAATATTTTGTAACTTGGATTAAAGAGATTAAATCTCTTAAAAAAAGGCTAATGTAACTAGGGATTTTTTAGAAATATTATTTACAAAATATTATGAACTTTTGAATTTGAATTTTTTTTTGGAGCTAAGTATGAAATATAAAATTCAAAAAATTATGATAAATTACTTGCTTGAATGGGACCTAGTAGATGCAACTAGGGTTTTGAGACAAATAAATTTTCTAGAATTACTATGAATTTTTGAAATTTGAAGTGATTTTCTGATTTTAATATTCAATCAAAATTTGTAGAAAATAAGTGGAATATTACTTGAAAATTATTGGGATTTAGTTGATGCAACTAAGGTTTTGAAATGGATTTTTTCAAAATTAATGTAATAATTTGAAAAAAATTCTACAAATTTGTAGAATTGAACTTGAAAATTTTAGGAAAAATCTGAAAATATTTTTAAAATTAGCAATATATTTTTCCTAGTGGTTTGAAAGTGTTTGTATGCAAATAGGACCTAGTATTTGTAAACTAGGGTTTTAGTGAATTATTGAAAATATTTAAATTAATTTTTATCTTTTTAATTTTTAAATTCAAGAAAAATTATTAAAATAATTCAAAAAATTATAATTAATTATCCCTAGGGTTTTTATGAAAAAAATCGAAGTAAGTCGGGTTCACCAAATGTTTTACTAAATTTGGGAAACTATAGGTTTAATTTCATAGATAGTAAAGGGGTTTGGATTAAGGAAAAAATTAGTAAATAAATGTGCCTTTATTAACCTAATAATTTATTGAATCTAGAAGTGCTTAATTGATTTCTATAAATAGAAAATAAGGGGATAGAGAGTAAAACTTAGTTGATTCTAGGTTGAGACAAAGGAGACAAAGGCTACAAGTTATTGATCTAAATGGGTAGACTATCAAAAATAAGATACAAAATTCTATTCTCTACCTAGATAGGAGCACAAAAAATGAGACACATAGAGGTCCAGCACTATATCCCAAGTTTTGGCATTGTAGTCCTTAGTGTCTAATTTTTTAGATTTTTTTGGGTTGTATTCATCTATTTCAGGAGACCCTATGCCTAAAATGTCGAGTCTTGGTTATTTTTAAAGCTATGTGTGCAATTTATTTTGTCTTCAAGGATCCTAGTTTCTTTTCATGTTTGATAGGTGATCTCGATTCTAACTGGAAAAGGGGTTAGTGTGTAATATACATTGAATGTGTGATCACGCCTCATGTGTGGGCATGCAACCTACATAATAATACTCTGAAGAGGGATCAAGGCTGATGTAGTTCTCAAAATTTGAATGTATATTATGTAATCTTATGTATGCAATGCAAGTGTATGCAAATTTTGGCAAGCTTGAAATGACTTGTGACTGATGTGGGAGCTTGGATAGGCTGGAAATAATAGTGGTTGACTATATGTAGAGAATAGGAAGATTTGCTTGAGTTTGCTTTAGTATATTTCTATCTTGTACCTTTTGAATGATTTCCAACCCTTTTAAATGACCTTTGAATGATATTTTATAAGGAAACTAGTGATATTAGGTTTGATGAACTCATATTAGGTTGATAAGGGAAAAGATAAAGATTTAATAAAATATGACCGTTTGAGGTTATTGTGGAATTGGACGACAACGTTAGAAAGTGGACACCCTGGGTCCCAGTGATATAGTCCAACATATGGTTCTATTGTCTAGGGGAAAAGGGACCTTCAAGGATAGATTTATGCCTAGGAGAGTATTTCATGACAGAAAGGGCTAAATCTAGAAGGCTTTGGATGATTGAGAAATAGTGTAAACATGCCTAAGTGGGCTATGTAATCAATTAGGAGAGACCTATGGTTTGGGTGTCATAATTCATGCTCAAGTTATAAAATTTTCATTTTATTATGACTACAAAGATCATTATCTAATATCATTACTTCTTGAGTCTCTAGAATAAATACACTTCATCGATCTCATCAAACTAGATCAGTGTTTAACTCAACTATGTCTCGTTAAATATCAAGCACTTGATCCCATTGAGTCCACTCACTCTATTATATCTTCATTTCATGATCATCCACTCATCCTTTGATATTCTAATAAGATCAATATTTATCTATGATGAGCTCTCAAGAATGTAACACTTGGCATTAGTGTGTGCCTTCTGCACATTACTATTAGTTCCCATTATTGAGACAATTAAGATCCTCACATTGATCATTGACTATTTGACTTTGAAATACACCATAGATTTACTATTCAATCTCCATTATTATGACACTTGTCACTATCACGTTCACTCATAGGTGTCTTTGACATATTGGTTTCACTACACGTCATTGGATATTTAACATATGATTATGTGTTCACCATTATATCTTTTATCAAGCTTGAAATTTACCTTGTATATATTTGACTAAGTATGGGGACCATCTCAATATGCCTGGAAGGCTAACTTTTTACCTTCATATCTTTTGCTTCGCTCATCCACCTATACTAAAATTTAGATCATATAAACTATGCATGATAATGAACAAATCTATATGATAATTTATTCCTTAACCCTTCATAAGTGCTAGATATAATGCCCTTACTTTTCTCACTCAGATTCTTCTACCATAAAGCTAACTATGCTTAGAAATTCCTAGATGCCCAAATTGTTTCTTGCATAACTTTTGATGTGATTCATTACATGACCTATAATTTAGTGCATAAGATCTTCTAAAATAGGGGATTCTATCCATATATTTATCTACTCCAAAAAACTTCACATGTACAAGATATGACATCGTAAAAATTCCTACTTAGATTTTTCCTACCATCTAAAAATTTGATTGTGGGAAAACACTATCAAAATGCCTGGGAGCCCAACTTTGCTTATGCATATCTTTTGTCACACTACATCACGCGATTTGAGATTCAATGCATAGAAACTAGACACAAAAATGAATAAATCAATATGATCATTTTATCTTAGCACTTCTATGTGTGTGAATGATGACCTCATCAACATGATTACTTTGCTCTACTTGAACCCTTTTGTAAGTTTGGCTAAGTATAAAAACTTAGTGAATTTTTTATGAGTAACTAACTTTGCATCCCCATATCTTCAATTGTGCTTCATTTCATAGCTTTAAATCTAGCATATAACAAATAAGGACTAATTTTATCACAACCATATGACCAACACCTCCAATATCATCCACACATGGCAATGGTGACATCAATAAAGTACCTATTTAGATTTTTCTCTATAGACCTAAAATGTCTAGATGATCAATATATGAAGAACTAGATGAATTCCACTCATGTACACAAGCACTCTAATCATACTTGAGCTCTGAAAGAATCCATTGCACATCCTCAAATAGTCATACTCAACCTTCAACATCAATGACATCTATAATGCCAATAATCTCTCTTTTGATATCAATGACAATCATATTTCCAAAAATCTCCCCTTTTGTCATTGATGGAAAACTAAATGCTCTGATATTTTAATACTTTGATTCTTCTTTGGCATTGCTTACATTGGCTTATGATGAATATGAACTAAATCTATTCATATCTATGATCTATGAATTTGACTCAAGAGAGGATGGTTAGTATGGTCTTATTTCCAAAATGAAAATAAAATGAAATAAAACACTAATAGCATAACATCTCTAGGCCTAGACACTACGGAGAACTTAGTTAACAAAACCAAATGATAAACACAACTAAAAAGCAAGGAATCAAAGACAATAATTCCTTCACCTTCCTTAGATG
This sequence comes from Torreya grandis, assembly GCA_037957365.1. Classification (NCBI taxonomy): domain Eukaryota; kingdom Viridiplantae; phylum Streptophyta; class Pinopsida; order Cupressales; family Taxaceae; genus Torreya; species Torreya grandis. Next base: position 585,627 of record JARHVA010005901.1, on the reverse strand, counting down.
CTCCAAATACCTTTGCAGTGGTGGTTTGCTTAGCTTGTGCTCATGAACTCCTTGGCAATGGAAGCTTAGCTATCGCCATCTCTCATTGGCACCTTGTGGCTTTGTATTGGCTTGGCTTGGAATCAATTTGGCATTATAAATTTTCATCAAGAAATCTTTGAATATATTTGAGCATAATAAATTTTCACCAAAATAACTTAGAAATGATGTTGTGAGGCTCCTATTTATAGATTTTTGGATTTGATTAGAATCAACCTCAACAATCCATCTCAAGATTGAGATGTGTGGTTGAGGATTAATTAATTTTTTATAATTAAGTTGTTAAAAACCATAGGCAAAGTAATGTCTTATCAAATAATTAGAAATGGCATGTATGTCAAAAAATAAGATGATGGTTGAAAAACATATCTTTAAATGGTTTTGTGAAGCCTATGATGATGCCCCCTTGATGGAGTGGCTATCACATTTGTTGATAGATGGTACCTAAAAAAGAAACAAGAATAAAGGTAGAATTAACCCATGGTTGATATTAATCCAAATGAGAAAATGCTTGCATGCATTGATGTAAAAAGGAGACTAATTTGCATAAAATTAGTTATAATCAAGAATAAAAGTTAAAATAATGTTTTTTCCATATGTGGTTATAATCATTAAGAGAACCTAGATTTGCTAAAGATGAGTGTGCCCTAGTTAGGGTTGATTAGCAATCATAACTCAAGGATATAACCTAGAATAAAAATAAAAGATAAATGGGTGTGAAATGATGAAAGAGATGAATAGATAAATAAGATTAATCAATGTGAATGATTAAATTATACCTACTAATGAGGAGATGATCATCTTGATTAACAATGATATAACTAGAATGGTCAATGGGTTGATTTGATTAAGATGGGTGAAAAGATTTGACATGGTGTTAAGGAAAAACTTCTATAGCTCCATTTATTATAGACCTTCTTGAAGCTAATTTTTTATTGTAGCATGTAATGGTAGGCTTCATGATAGAATACCATGAAGACTTGGCCAAAATATGCATAAAGACTGACTCCTGATCTAATAAACACTTGAAAACAATACACCAATGATAAAAACCATGATGATAATGTTTATGTATGAATATGGATAAAATCAAGAATAATGTGCTCAAGGAATCACCCAATGAACACATATAGATTGAGTTAAGGTAACAGTGCTAAAAATAAAAAAGAGGCAAGCGAATAAACAAACAAAAAAAACAAATAACCTTAAATAAACAAACAAACATAAAACCTAAAAATAAAAGAAAAAGAAAGCATCCTAACAATGACAATGCCCCAGTAAGGTGAAGTGAGGATAACTACATAGGCTTAAACATGATAAATGTTTTTGGATTTTGAAATATTATGATTGTTTTCAGAATTTTGAGGTATCTTAACTCATTAGAGAATGACAAAATACCTGCTCACAAAATGGCAAGAGCATCTAGCTTAGGTTTCTCTCAAAATGATGAGAGCTATGGAAAGGGGGATTGAGGTGACCTCGACATGAATTGAGCATGACCCACATAGTTCCAGAATGACCTCAAGTCATATTAATTCTATCCACATAAAAGGTGGGAAAAAAATAATTAGGTCCCAACAAGTTCTTAAATCCAAAAAATGGCTAGTCAAATGAAAATAATGATGGTAAGGTGATGTGGCAATGCATGGTAAATAAATGTTGCCCCTTGTTTTCCCATAAGTGGTTATAACTAGGAGACAATGACATACGTCAATGATACTACTTTTCCCATAGGTGGTTATAATTAGTAGCAAAATTGGTGAAACACTAATTTGCCCATAGGTGGTTATAATCAAGCTCACATAAATAAATTTGATAGGATCTTGCCAAATCAATTATCACACTAATTTCATAGACTATAATTTAAACACAAACCTGATTAATTATTGAAACTTCATTGAAATCCCCTCGCAAAAAGTGTGGTAAGAACCAAATGAACCAAGATCAAAGTAAGATTGGGTAGGATGACTAAAAATAGGCTTTGGTCTAGATAGGAATGGAATGATAGGATGGCATGGTATTGCTTTAAGATAATGATGGTTTTAATAATTGGGTTAAAATGGTAGGAGATTTTTCCTCAAGTGATGGGATGAATAGTAGGATCTGTGATAATGGAAAATAGGCATATATAATAATGGTAATGGTATGGAAATGAAATGGTATGGTACATGTTTTTGTCTTGGGTATGGTTTTTGATTTTATTGTTCCTAATGATGGGGAGATTCACATCTTAATCAACAAATGATGGAAAAAGAATACTTGATCATGTTAATTACTAGCCCACACCTTGTTGAAATAACTACTCTATCAAGAATGGCCTACAAATTTAGTTATTGAGAATGCTTTTGTGATCTTCATTAGTCATTGATTATGATTCCTTCAAATGTCGATACAAGGTATTTTTATAGCCTTTGCAAAGGAAAGTACAACCATGGATGGTAAATAGGGAAAAATAATGCATGGTAGGTTTGACTATGAAGTCGAATGGTAGATGATAATGGAATGTATAATGGTGGGGAAACAAATGAAGATCAGGTCTTTCAGTCACACATAATGTTGTTGATGATAGATTTGACATAATTTTGGTTATGGTGGGGTTGAAGACTTATTTTCTCGATAGGACCACTAGATTTTTTTGTTGTTTGGGCCTGAAAGTAGCTACCATCTGATTAGGCTATAGATAGGAAGTTATTTTGATTTGATCTTTGATTTTGTCTTCATCAAGTAGTGAATAACTTTTATGCTCAGCTATTGGTGCCTTAATGAGGTTTTCACCAATGAAGTCTTGATTGTCCCATAACAACTTCAAGAAAGTTTCACTAAGGAATGTTGAATTTTGACTTTGATTGTCTTCTAGTGCTTCTAAAAAAGTTTTAATAGGAGAGTGTTCTTCTGCTACATGAATGTTGTCTTGGCCTCCTTGCTCTTCTTCAACTACTATGTCACCATGGATGTAGTTCAATAAAGTGTGATTATGTCATTACCAATCATCACTTTTGGGAGATGGAATGCCAATAATATGGCTATTTTGGTTTATGGTAATGGCCTATGGAATGGTAATGAAATGGGGAGATGTTGCACAATCCTTATAGAAGATACTAGGATAGCTTGTGTCAAAGTTGAAGTAATCATCCTCAAAATTATTAAAAGGATCACAAATGTATTTAAATTTATCTATAAGGCATGTGTAACCAATTTTGTAATAGCCATGAACATATTCTTCTTCTAAATCTAATTCTAACTCAAGATACTCTAAATCTGATGTTGAGATTGATGTTGATTCTGATTCTGATGCTAAATCAGATATCAGTTCAAGAATAGAACCCTACTCTAATTATGATTCTTCATTTGATGGGTAATTTATTATAGTGATGTCTTATTGAATGTTTAGTTTTGGACAAGTAACAGCCTGTGATAGCATGATGGGATTCACAAAAACTAGTTTGTTAAAGTGAGACTCCTCTAGGATAGGAAATAGGTCAAGAGACAACTCCTCAGAGACTGGCTTGTCAATAGGATGATCTTTAAAAATAGGAACATGATCTAGGTAATGATTTGCCTAGAGGTGGTTAGAATCATTAAGAAGTGACTCAACAAAGACTAGCTTGTCAGAGTGAGACTCCTCGATAACTAGGATAAGATTAATAGGTGATTCATCACAAGATAACTTATCACAAATGGTTAATTCAATAAAAACATCTTGGATTGGTTGGTTCTCTTTGCCTTGGTTTTTAATGAGTTGGAAGATACTAATTTTGAACATAGCTTAGTTTTTGAATGATTGGATTGATTGAAGTTTGGAAGGGATTGGTTCTGGAAGAAGAATGGCCTATGGTTGGATAATGGTAGGGCATTAGGGAGCATGATTGATCACATGAGCCAAAGGACAAAATCCTAAGATGGTAATGATAGGGTGGTGTGGATCATGGTTTCTCACATAATCCAAAGGACTAGGTCCTAGAATGATGGAGGGGAATTATGGATCTTGATTTCCTGCATAAGCCAATAGATGAGGTCTTGGTATGGAAATGGTATTCCTTGGAATTGCAGAGCTTGATAGGTCGTATAATCCAAAGGAGGGTTATGGGTAGCCAATGATTGGATAACAAAAGGATGTTATGAAACTTGATTACTTGCATAAGTAAAAGCATCCAAGTCTTCCTCATAAACCATATCATCCTAGGCATGAGTTGGCTCATAAGCTAGTCCTTGACTATTTTCCATGTACTAATTTTTGAAAAGAGGGTATGGATTCATATTCCAAACAATATTATCTATAGTTGGGTATTCAAACTCCTCTTCACAAGCCTTTTCATACCAATCAAGGTCTTTAGTTGGATCTTAAGTTTCTTCATGACTTTATTCTCATGAATGATTAATATGAGATAGATAGAAATATATCTCACAAACCATATTAGCATCATTGGAGTCTTGAAAAAATCCATTAAAGTCATTTTGTGTGGCCATTTTATCATAAGTTGGATTGTAAGTGACTTAACCATAAGTGTAGCTAGACATATCCATGTAAATGATGAAAGCTCTGAAAACAAAAAGACTTATAGTTTTACAAACTTTGAAAAACTATATCCAAAGGACCAATGGTTCAAACTTGTTCTATCTTGGTCTAATGGGTAGAGCCATATCTCCAATATGGTTTGAAAGTGGAGATTTATCTCCAAAATGATTTTTTATAAGACTTCGCATAAAATATCCTAACATCAAATGTCTAATGTCAAATTTTATATGCATAAAAGATCAAGTTTTTGAATAAAAACTGGCATGTCAAAGGTCTAGGTCAAAGTGTTCTAAACAAAGTATAAACTAGGAAATGGAAAAGTTGAGTTGCTAAGTCTTGTTTCCAAACACAGAGTCAAAAGATAAATTCAAACAAATAGGCATACGCTAGGACTTTTGGCTAAATGGCATGAAAATCTAGACTTGAAATAAAGGTTGATGTGATTAAATTTAATCTAACAAGTTTGAATATAATTTTTACATAGACTTGACACACAAAATCAAACATAAACATGATCAGTTAAAATAATTCATAAGACAAAAGGCTCTTTAAAAAATGTTGTGTTCTCCCAAATAAAGGCACAAATAATGATGAGGATAGGCATTAAACAAATAAACCATCAATAGTTTTTAATTTTGGGTAATCGATTAACTAAAGTTATGCAACCCAAAAGAGAAAGATCTATGTATCATCCTCATGAATTGAGGCCTGAACAAAAATAAATCAATTTTTGAATCCAAACTTGACAAGGCTAATAGAAAACTCAATGTTGATAACTAATATTTGACTAAACAAGCTATATAAGATTGGACAGCATGATGGCACAAGACAAACATCCAAATGGTATACACAAAGTGGTTTAAAACAAATGGTTCTAATACAATGGGAGCTAGTCTTGAAATAAATTAAGTAGCTTAATGACATAAGCATGCTTGAATGATGTGGTCAATACTATGATTTAAAGACTCAAAGGCTCAAAAATGTTTTGACATGATTTGGGTAGCATAACACTACCCTTTGCAACTCAAATGACACAGACACAAACAAGTTTAGAAAAATTTCAAGGCACAAGTGTGGTGTAAAATGGCCAGCATAACACCTCTTTAGAAAAAAGAGTGATGTATAGATAAATTGGTTTTGACATGGATTTATGAACAAACAAACAATTTTTATTCTCAAAACATACCAAGCAAAAATGGCCAAAATACACTAAGTATAATCGTCTAAATCCTAGCAAGGGTATGGAAAAATGGGGTTGACTAAAACTAGCAAGGTTTTGATCATTCTCAGAGAATCAATTACACAATGAATTTCACATCAAATGATTTAAAATACAAGCATGAAAATTGGGTGATCGTAGCATTAGCTAGTTGTAAAAAGGTCTAGTCCTTTTTACAACCACTACATCCTATTGCTCAATTAGTGTAGTGTAATGTCCAAATGTAGATACATCCCATGTACAACTCCAAAGGAGTAAGTGCAGTCAATGCCAGGAGGTGAAACCAAAGTCAAAGATTCCCTAAATAACTCATAGGAGGTAATGAAGTCCCCTTTACAAGCCAAGATGCATAAAAAATAAATAAAACATGAAATAGAAAGACTTTAGGGTCATTTTCAATGTCACCCAGACTTTGATGATTTTTTGGGGAGTGCTTTAGGTGACATTATTTCTAAGCCTTGGGCTAGGATATTTTCAATAAGAATGGCACTTTTTATTCCAATGGTTCCCTCTAGGGGATAAATGGAAGAGCATACATGTAACATTCCTTTCTTTGCCAAACAAAATCTAACTAAACAACTATTGCAAATAAAAAATTGACAAATATGTTCAATTCAAAACCCAAATAAAATGTTTGGTGATATTCATTTGACCCCTTGGTCTTAGTTAAAAACTTTGAAAACATTCACCAAATCTTCTAAGCTTTTTTTTAAACACCAAAATAAGGTTCCTAATTGATTTTTAATTACACAAAGGTGATTTAAACATGTTTTGATCAAATATCAAGCTCGGTCCTACAATAAAATTGTTAGCATGTCCTTTAGCTTTGAATCCCTTTTGAGTTTAAAACAACAAACTTTGGAAAAATAGCTCTCGAGTCTATGTTTTTGGAAAAAACACAGTGACTAATGTCAGTTATTACCACTGATGTAAGTTAAGTCAGCAACTGATGTCGATATTTCTTGTTCATGTCAGTTACTATGTAAAAATCATGGCAACCAAAAACAAAAAAATAAAAATAGAAAATCAATTTGAAATATTTTTAAAGGCTCAAATAAATATTTTAGATGCATTTTGAGGTGGAGTGGTTTTATTTTTAACCTTAGACTTAGGATGTGAGGCCACTAATGCTTTCTAAGAGGTGGAAGACTCAAGGTGGAATAATTTTGATTCCTCCCTAGTTAGTTTCTCAAAAAATAACTCAATATCAGGCATTTAAAATGCAGTACCTAAGGCATATATACTAGAGAAAAAAGTAGAGCCAAAGATTTAGAAAGGGCCACTTAACTTAAAATATTAAGTAGACACATTCTTCATCATTTTTATCTCCACCATTCCCCTTCAGTTGTGTCAATAAATGCTTAAACTCTTAGAGATAATCTACAATGGAAGCAAAGTCATCTGGATTTAGTGAAGTGAGTTACACTTCAAGTTGCATGGCTCTCAAGTGGTCTACCTTCCCAAATAACCCTTATAACTTAGTCTATATTTTAAATGGAGTGTCACACCCATCAAAGTGAAAAAAAAGACTATCACTCACATAACTCCCAATAAATCCCACATATTCTTCAAACTTACACTAATACTAAAAGTTTTTATAATCCCTTATGAATTGTGGTTGTGTTTCATTCATTAGGAATTATAATCCTTTACGCTTAATGATTGTCTCTATTCTAGGTCTTTATCTATGGTAATTGTGTATTGTTAAAGGCTCAAAATGATCAATTCCATATGTATAATCCATGCCACCAACCAATCATCAAGAGTATAAAGAATTTTTTAAGGTGCACAAAAATAGGCACTAAGACACCCCCTCGAAAAGATGTATTATAGGAGCCCCCCTAATTTGACACTTTATAAAAGTAGTGAATTTTTACAATCTAATGACACCATGTGACAGAGGATAAAAAATCATGCACTTTTGAAAAAAAATATAACTTAAATTTGAGTTACCATTCAAAATTTATAAGCATTCTAATTTCTCGTAAAAAGGGCCAACATGATTAAAATTCACTACAAACTGGATTTTTAGGCTAAATCAGAAAAGAACATATTCATGCAACCACTCATTAGAACTAAAATTTCTCCATAGACTTATAAAATTCAATGGAAGTGAAATTTTTTTTTGGATTACTTTGGGATGTGTACAATCAAGGTTTACTCCCTCTTTAAGCAAAAAATAGCTAATTAATACAAAATAATAAAGTTTCTATAGCTGTGAAAAGGGTGGAGATAGTTGTCAGTGGGATCCACAAGTAGATCCAAGTTAAAAATTGCTATAAAATAAAGACTCCATGTGAAAATAATGATATCTAGTACTTTCCAAAGGATCCAAGGCAAATCATTTACTTGTTATCTTCCAAGGCAAGATGAGATGGGCAAAAAGGATACAACAACAGATCTGAAATGATTTTGCTAATGATTTCAATGCCTCTTTCTACCATGTAGTAGAAAACTCAATTCCTTTTTCTCTTGGTAGATCTCTATCAAGATACAATATTACAAAAAACATCCTTCCAATGGCTTTCTCTCTGAAAGAAAATTTCTAGCACCTAGCTTTCTCACACTCCATAGAAGCTACTCTTTTTAACATAAAGATCTAACTAGGCCAAAATTCAACACCTCTTTTTCCACAAAATAAAAAACTCAAATCCACTTCTGCAATGCCTAGCTTCTTATGTGTAACACCACACAAAAATGCTAAAATATAAGACAAAATAATGATTCCAAGGTGTCACAAAAAAATGCTAGAAAAAGATGCCAAAGGCAGATCTATAAGCAACAAAATAAATTCTAAAAGAGGCAACACTAGCCTTAAGCATGGATATGAGACGTCTTCTCCAAGTCAAAAAGAAGGTGGCATATTAGATAATACAAAAAAAACTTTGTAGATCTAAAAATGAACAAATGGATGCCACACTAAGTGAGTTTTAACCAAAAAAAGAGATAGAGCCTATGAAGATAAGAAAGAGTGGAGCCAACAAGGATGCCAAACTAAGTGAGTTTTAGCTAAAAACAAATAGTTTAATACCAAAGGCTCTAATGGATGTCCCAGCCAAAGCCACCTTGAGAGAATCTCAAGAGATCTCTCCTTAGATCTCTAAAAAAGAAAGCACCAAATTCTCTACAAAAAAAACATTCAGATCTAAAAAAGCCAAAATAAGAATAAACTTGATACAAATAATTTCTACACCATTTAGTGATTTCAATACTATCATTCAAAATAAAACTTAGTTTTGAAAAAAACTAAGGAGGATTAGCATAGAAAATACATCAAAAAATGCTTCAATGCCAAGTATGAGAAAGCCAACTAATGTTCTTGATCTCTTAACTTAAGACAAACTTTACAAAAAATAATATGCAAAAAATGGATCTTTTATTAAAAAAAAATTGCTAAGTTCATATCTAAATTAATCAAAGATATTATGGCATTTTTATTGCCTTACAATAGCAAAAGCTTCAAAGAAAACAATAAAACTTTGAAAACTTTGAAAAAAATTCTAAGGGATGCACCTAGATCTTCTCTCTGTATTGCAAGCTTGGATGGTTAGATTTTCTTCAAGGCTTTGATACCATGTTAGTAATGATAAAAACATTCCATGAGGCCAAGATCAGAAGAGTTCTCATAAGAACATCACAATATCTATAGACAAATGGAATGCATCATAAATCAAAGCCAAATGTATATTTAGACTATGAGAATGAATGATAAGCTAATACAAAGCACTTGGTTATAAAGACAAGGCAAAAGAGAAACCTTGTTAATCTAACAAATATGGGATAAATCCACAAATAATGCTAAATAGTGCACCTAGAAAACATGAGAATACATATTTTAATAACTATTTCCTTACTTTCTCATCTCTTTTGCCTATTTTAGTCTATCTCCTCCATCATGAAATTTTTGTTTGAAAACACACTGAGTTGAATTCAAAAAAAATGACGATTTTTACCAATCCTCATAGGGTCTCCCATATGTATAATAGGGATCCTCTCTTGGATGAAATTAATTTTCATATAACCACTCACACAATGAACTATGGGACCCCTCCTCATTCCTCTTCACAACATAATCCTCTCTTTTCTCTTGAAGATCAACCTATATTAGAGTATACCCATAAAATTCTCTTCTTTATCTCCAAATTTCCTTAATAGTGAGTAAATTATCACTCTACCATTTACCATATCATGATTAATTCACCTACTCCACCATTCTCAAATGGATTTATGGGTACCACATTCTTTGATTCTCAACCTCTTCCCTCGATTATGACCCCTTCTCATACCATGACCTCTTCTTCTCTAACCTCTTCTACCTCCATGCCTAGTATCTCCACTAATATGGTATCTTTTACATCTATTGATCCTCTTATAAGATCCACTATCATTAATCCTTCTACTAGTTCATCATTTACTACCTAAGGTAATCATGCTTTGAGTGCTTCCTCTTCTCATCCCTTCACTAGTCCATCTATTTCTTCACAAGCAAATTTTTCCACTAGTACTTCACATTCTAAGAGTTCCTCTCAAGCTCCTATCAACACCAATAGTGGTACCCAAGCCACTAATACCAATTCTAATATGTCAAATAGTGATAAAAATGCCAATCAAATGTAGCAACTCTTATTGCAAATACTCAATCAAATGAATACCTTTCAATCTCATAATACAAATCAAATGATGAGAATGCAAAATCACCTTCTCCATCTTCAAAATCATCCTCAACCAATGACTTGGGGCACACATAATCAAAATTTTCCTCCTCCTCCTCTTCGATATTCTCAATTCAATCTCATCCCTCATCCTCCTTTGGTCAACAAAACCATTTAGCATATTTAAAATAAGCCTCTTACCACTCAAATTCGTAATATTAATATAAGAGGTATCACCCCTACCATTTATTATAATGGATCAAATGATCCTACACTTCATCTTAAAAAAATTGTAAATCTTTATAAAGATTGGGTCAAATTGAACACTTTTACTGCTACCAAGATCCTAGCCAAAACCCTCATGGGTGATGCCTTAGATTGGTACAACCAACATAGAACTCATTCTATTTATAGTTTGGAAGATTTAGTGAATGCTTTAGTTCAAGAGTTCTAAACTAATGATCTTCCTGAAAACACTTTGGCCCATTTCATAAATTACAAAAAACTTGAAAATGAAACTACCCAAGATTTTGTTAAAAGGTGGAAACCTTTGTCAAACAAATGTGAACATAACATGTCCGATAATAACCTTTTCCATCTCTTTACCAATGCTCTTTTTCCTAAGTTATAATATCATCTCTGTACTCTCTCTCCATGTACTTTGGAGGAGGCTATTGACCAAGCTAAATGTCAATATTTTATTATGCATTAATTCAAGCCACCCAACCTTCTATGGGTCCTTGTCTCTTATTTAAGAAAAAAAATTGTAATGCTACCAATGATGGTGTCACAGACTCTTATGACACCATTCACACTATTCAATCTATTGTTCCTAATCAATATTCAAAACCAGATCCTCCTTATCAATAATATACCAATCCTCATTTATCTTCACCAAATACAATCAACATTCATAAACCCTTATCCTCAAATTAACTTCGTAAACATCTACCTAGGCCTCTACCATAATAACTTGATCCCACTCATTATACGAAATTTTGGTATGATCTTAATAAGTTTTGTTGGTTTCACACTGGTTGGGGTCATTCTCATTAGACATGTAAGCATATTCATAATTTATCTATGGATTTTCTTCTTGGTCCTAATTTTTATCATGATTATATCATTTGAAAATGTCAACAAGCCTATGACATTGATTTTAAGGCTTATGAAACATATACTAAATCTCAAGCCTTGAATCAAGCTAATGCTCATTTGGCTATCTATAAAGACCCTCTTCCTAATAATAAACCTAATCAAGATGCCCAAGAGGATCCCACCCCTTCCACCAATAATGATGAAAGTCTTATTGACCCCACTTCTAAAGATAATGTGGTTAATATGACTAATATTCAAAGGGTGATTGTTTTCATTGACCTTCAACTATCTACACTCTATTATCCCAAACATTTTGTGTTGTCTAGGATTATTCTCCAACTCATTTAAATGATTTGGGGTAAGATAATATTATAACCTTTGATGAACCAAATCCTCCTTTTTATAACACTTCCCATTCTATTTCTACTCTCCCTTCATTTTCTTTACCTGACACTAATGCTAATCAAGCTTCTATCAACACTTATTTTACCAACTCTCAACCTACACCTGAACCAACTATTTCATGTTTACAACATAATTCATAAAAAATTTCTAAACCTTCTTCTCCTTGTAAACACAAATTCTAATGCACTTAGGTTTCTCCTTTTAAGGACCTCATTAATCATTATGCACCTATTTATACCAACCTTCTTATGGGTTATGATGAGTGGCATCCCATTATGGAACTCGCTAATCTCCCATCAAAAATTCCATTCATTGAGCTTATGAGGACCTCTCCACATCATATAAATCATCTTGTGCAATTATTGTTTGAAATGAACATCCCTCATCCTCCCCTAGTAGGACATGAAGCAAACTTATCTAGATATGAGGATAGCATATTAAAATAATGTGAAGAGATGTACATCCATGTTGATGAAAAATGGATACTTCTCTTTCCTTAAAATTTATTATCACTTCCATGATTCTTGATGAGATTATGCTTCTTGCAGATTATCCTCCTTTATTCATTAGTGTCCAAATTAGTGATAGCCAAGTCAAACATGCATTGATTGATAAGGGTTCGACTACTTGCATTGCCTATCTTGATTTTATCAAAACTCTTAGATATTCTAAATTAAACATCAATTCCACACACAACACATGCAAATCATATGATCAAAGTCAAATTCCTCCTTTAGGTTGTGTGTGGCTTCTCATTACCATCCCACTAGTCACCATTTAAGTGAAGGTGATGATATTTAACTTTCCTCTCTCTTATAACATTTTACTTGGTAGGTCATGGACTCATCATATGGTAGTAGTTTCTTCTTCCACCTATAAATGCATTAAATTACCTCATAATGGAGCTATTTATAGGATTCAAGGTGATACCAACCCTTGGAATTTTTGAACAATTCTAAGATTTTGGTGTCTTCAAGATTCTTACTCTTGAACATTTTCTAAGTGTTCCATTCCATGAGTCTCAATGATTCAACTTTACCATAAATTCCACTTGAGGTTACAATGGTCATCTAAAAATCATTAGGAATATTCCTCCTAATATATTATATTTTGATGATGATGAGCCTAATGAGATCAACCTAAATATTAAAACTTCCAATCTCTCACTTCATCTCATCTCTCAAATTCCTACTTCTTTACATCCTCATTCTCATAAACCTCCTTGTGATGATATTTTCATAATTATGATTAAGACTTGGAATTATATTCACTACACTTCATTAGATGATAATTTTATCCTTACATGCATCATTTATCTTCATACACCTGATTACGATGATGGTTACACCTTAGATGATTCATTCCTAGGTAGTCTTGTTCAATCCCATGATGCTGAGATTATCTATTATCAATCTTCTTTGCTTCAATATTTTAGTGATTATTCTTATATTCCATCATTTATATTTCTTAATTTTAGTAGTTTTACTATTTATAATAGGGTATATATGGTGTCAACACCTCCAATTTTTGAGGAACCTTATAGGAGTATGCTCATAGATTGTGTTATGACTAGGCCTTACCGCTTTGCTAGGTACCCTGACCCATATAGTTTACTTATCTATAAGATGCATGAGACCATTATTTATCCTTATATAAAACTTTCCCCTCCCTTATTAGAGCTTGCATCATATCCTATTTTGGTTCCCACTATATTTGAGTTCATTTTTGTTCATGTTATCACTAAGCCTATTCCGGCTTTTGATCCCTCTACTCCTTCCATTGGGCCTAGTCCCGTTACTTCCCCAACATCACCTTCTCTTCATGATGGTTTTATTATTTTACCTAATATAATTTTAATTCCAACAAAATGGTCCAATGATACTTCTCAATCTTATTTTTCTCTTATTACACCTCCTCTTATGAGGATGACTAAGCCTACTCCTAGGCATATATGTTACTTCCACAGAATAGATAAACATTCTTCCACACATTGTCTCAAGATATGAAAATATATTGATACTTTTCATCCTTATTAACTTCAATCCTCATAAAAATACATACCTCCCAAAAAATTATTACCTGAGTATATTCCTAAGTATGGATAGGTATATTATCTTTAGCACCAATGTAGTACCAATCACATCGATCATTGCCACATCATTTAGCAACAACTTAAGTATCACCTTATAGATAATAATATACATTCTACCATTCCTCCCATAGGTTATTCTCATAATAAGGATCCCTATTATTCTCCCATAGTTCCACCTCTAGTGGTTTCATCCCCACCTATGGTCTCTTCATCACCGTCTCTGCATCCACCCGTGACTCCTTCACCTGTAGACCCTTCTCCACTAGTATCTCCTTCACCCATGGATCTTCCCTGACTCATGGATCCTTATCCACCTATTATTCCTTCACCTATGTATCTATATAGTATATATTTGTTATGGATTTCATGGAGGTGTCTAGGTGATTGGACGAAGTGTCTTGATAATCTAAGTGTCAATGATAAATGTGTAGTGTGCTTGTTTTAGTATGCTTGAAGTAAGTTTGGTTGATATTAAGTTTTGGCATGATTAATGATGGGTATAGAGTATTGATCATGTGTAATGGGTCTTATAATAGGTCATGGATGATTGGAGAGCTTATGGAAGTGCATATTATTCATCCATTTCTTCATTATGTTCATCTTGGCATAGTTGGTTCTATGATAAAAAAATATGAGTAAGTAGTTTTTTGACATCACCATTTCCACATATGGATGATTCAAGGGGAGTTGGTCATATGGGTATGATCATATTATTCCCAAGTTTTTATTTTCCAAGTTTTAGGTTATGTGATTAAGCACAATAAAATATATGTGGGTGCAAAGTTGGCCTCTTAGATAGAAGTTCAATAAGTTTTTATACTTAGCCAGACCATCATTGTAGATTGGATATAAGTAAATTAAATAATGGTAAAATTTTTACATAGATATGTTTTATATAGTTCTAATAATATACCCTAAAAATTTTGAGTCTTGAAGTGATTTCTAACTCAATTTATAAAGCTTCAAAGTTTCTCTAGTAGACTGTGATGGGCCATAGACCATCAAGTTTAATCACATTGAAGTCTGAGGTTATTGGCCTAGAAGATCAAATGGTGAGAACTTAATCATATATATTGAGATAAATGGTGCATATTAAGTCAAAATTTTAAAGGTTTCATGAACTATTTATAAGTTTCAAATTCATGAAGCTTGGATAGAAGATCAACAGTGTGGGATAAGTCAAAGAGTCAACAAAGCATGCAGAACTACCAAGTGACACAAACACATGGACTCATACAAAAGTGTTAAAAATGAATTCAAGGGTGTTTATTTTCATAATCATGGGAGTTTTATCTATATCTAATGGTGAGCATTTCAATATAATGATCAAGTTACTTAGAAGAGATCAATGGAGTGCGTTTGTTCCAAATTATTAAGAAGTAACAAGATGATGACAAGTGCTCGATGTTTAAATAGAGAGAAAAGGTAAAGACCAAGCTACTTCTAAGGAATATTTATGATTCACATTTTTTCTATCTATGATATGGAATAAGATGAGGTCAACACATTTGAACTTTAACAGTTGCTCAGTGACCATTGAAATTCAAATATTTAAATTTGCAAGGGAAGACCAATTTATAGCTTTTGTTTTATAACTTTTGATATATGCAAAATTATACCATGGTGTAAAAATAAAAGTTGTAAATTAATTCAAGGTACATCAAATATTTATTTTAAGTTCTAATTTTTTGTATAAAGAAAAATATGGAGAACCAAAGTTGACTGTGTATGTGTTCATGCTCTACAAGAAACCTGAGAAGGGTAATTGAGTTATTCTTGATGGTGTTTTGATGTTTTAAGATGAAATAAGTGTTGGATAATGTTGTAAACTTTATTAATATGATATATATGGATTATGGAGGTTTGAAAAATCTAGTTTATATATAATCAAAGGCTTAGAATTTGACTATGTGTTCATTCTTGGTGATCATATGTACAGAATGATGTTTAGACTAATTATGCAGTAGTAAAAGGGTGTTGTGATGGATGTTATAACTTAAATTGGACCTATATATCATGTGGCATGGGTTTATGTATTTTTAAAGTGTTCTTGTGTTCTAATTTTGATCAGAGAAGTTTCAAAGAGGTGAATGGGTCTCCATAGGACTTAAAAGGACACTTAGGCCTATTTGAAAGAAGGTACTACTTAAAAGGTGACAATGTAGATGATTTGAGTGTGAAGGCATGTGTTTTGGCCAATTAATAAGATAATAATCATGAAGGCTCTATAAAATATGTTGATTTCATGACTCTTAAGAAGAGGTATCTGTGAGAATTGAAGAGTAAAGGAAAGAAGAAAAGGTGTGTGCCCAATAGATGGGTTATAGAGAAGAGCATATTGATTACTGTGTGTATGACCTATAAGATATATTTATGATGTCAAATATAGTTTTTTAGGTTTGAATATTAGGTAAAGAATTGATTATAAGAATTATTTATAGGTCTAAGTGTGTGCATGAGGGTAGTTTGAGTGAAGAGGAAGAGAGATTGTGGCATGCCTATATGAGAGGCTTTTATGAGATAGAGAGGGTGTTTTATAGGGATTATAAAATTAAAGACCCATCATTAGGTGTTGAAGACATCAATTAAAATTTGGAGATAAATTTGGAGGTTATTGAGTTTGTTTTTGATCATCTAGGGGTTGTATCCTCCTTGGTAGTTGGTGTTAGCTAAAGGTCAAGTAGGTACTTGACTAAATTGAGGGGTGGGTGTTCCTTTATCAGTTGGTGTTGATATAAATTGAAGAAATAACTTTATAGTACAATTATTCCATGTGTTTTTAGGATTGAGAGTGAATTTTATTCTCTAAGAAGGTTTCCCACATAGATCTTGTGTTGTGTGTGTAATCTTGCATTATCTATTTGTTCGTTGTTATAAACATCATGAATGCTTCATGAATGGTTGTATTTAATGCTTAAGTATTTGAAGGGTTTGGAAATTGAATTGGATTATTTTCCACCACTAATTCACTCCCCTCTCTTAGTGGTTTTACCTCTAAAATTTGGTATTAGAGCAGGTCCTTTGGTAAAGGCTTGATAGTTGAAAGGAGATCCAAGGTACAATATGGGTAGCCATCAAATGCAAGGAGGTTTTTATACTAAGCAAGAACCAATGTTCAATGGATCCAATTATGATTTTTGGAAAGTGAGGATGATGTCCTACATCATGTCCCTAGATTTTGATACTTGGAAATTTGGTGTGGATGGTTATTATGCACCTACTATTCCTCCATCTAGTGTTTCAGATAAGAAGTTGTTTGATAACAATTCTAAGGAAATGAATGCTATCACTTGTGGTCTTTCAAAGACAAAATAATCTAAGGTAATCCATTACATATCTACCAGTGAAATGTGGGATAAATTGAAGAATTTTTATGAAGGATATTTAAAGGCTAAGTTGGAAATTTTGCAGACTCGTAGAAGATAATTTGAGAGTCTTGAGATGAAGGAAGAATATTTTATGGCATCCTTTTTGCAGAAAGTTGATGAGATTATGATCATCATAGGTCTTGGAGATAATATTGAACAAGATACTATAGTTTAAAAGGTATTAAGGTCTCTTTCTCTCTCAAGTTTGATTCTAAATTATCTATTGTATAAGAAATTCATGATCTTACTTAGATAAAGATGGAAGAATTGCATCACATCCTTATCACCTATGAGATGAGAATAAATGACGATATACCACCATAAAAGAAGAAACATTCAAGATAGAAATGAATCCAAATAAGAAGTTCTAATGTAATAAACTCAAGGATGACACATCTGATATTAATGAAGATGAACTAATTACTTTATTTACAAGGAAATTGAAAATAGTTGTAGGCAAGTATAAGGGTAAACTACCCTTCAAATGCTTCAATTGTGGAGTAGGACATTTTGTTAACAAGTGCCCTCATAAGCATAAGAATAATGATGATGAAGAGAATAGTCAAGATCATGATGATGGTAAGAGATGATTTAGGTCTAATAAAAGAAAGAAGGGATTCAAAAAGTTTGACAACAAGAAGTACTTTAAGCACAAGAAGAGTCTCTACACCAAAGAAAATTTTAGCTCATCAGATGAGAGTGAAGACAATGACTCAGAGTTTAATCATGAAGATTATGGTCTTGTTGAAGATGAAGACTCTTCATGCCTAAGGAAGGAAGTTTATAATATCAAATGAAGTCTACTTAGAGTGATTTATATGATGATAATGATGAGGTGGACTATGAGACTGAATTGATGAATTCTCTTGAAGAACTGAAGATTGAGAAGAAGATTAACAAGAATATGAAGTCCCAAATCAAGGACTATGAGGATTAATTCAGTGTGTATGAAGCAATAATTAATGAAGACACCAAGGAACATGAAGATATAGTCAAGCATCTCAATTGTCAATTGGAAATCCTATCTACAAACTTGAAAACTAAAGAAGATGAATGTTCAAGGTATGTAATTGAAAATAAGTTATTAAAAGCTGAGTTAGAGAAGACATATAGTAAGATAAAGTCATTTAGATTTCAAATGATATAGACCATATTCTAAGTGATCAAAAGCATGCAAGTGATAGAACTAGTCTTGGATACAAATAAAAACCAAAAAATGCAACTCAAGACAAGATGAAGACTAATGTAAATAAGACCTTAAAGGTCAATAATCAGTAAAGAAATGAAGATGTTGGTAGAATGAAGACAAATTAGATTAGACAACTAAATTTCATGATGTATGCAAGTTTCAATGGTTACTATTACACATGTAATCATTTTGGGCATATATCTAGAGAATGAAAGAGACCTGTTAGAAATGAGTTTGCATGGAATGATGATGGGGGTCATCAGTGAAAAAGTGAGTCTTCTTTAAAAGGAGTAGTTTATTTTAATTTTCAAAAGAATGGACATATTGTAATATTTTTTGTAATCAATAAAGATAGAATAAGCTTCTTGTAAAAAGTTATAGTGTGCTTCAACTATCAATAGAGAGGTCACTTGGCTAGATTTTGTAAGCAAATGCCTACAAGACTAAATATATTTAATCAGGCTCCTAGAGTACAAGAAAGAAGGCAAGTTAACTCATGGAAACTAAAGGTGGTAAGTGTGAGTCATGATGAGTCTATAGGTCCAAGTAATTTATTTTCTATGGTGTAAAATGCTATAGAAGTTAAAGAGTACCAAGGGCTCTCATTGTCTACTCATGTTGTGAATGAAGAGACCAAGCTCAAGGAGAATACCAAGGTGCTAGTTGAGACTAGTAATGAGGTATGTATGGATTCAAGTGAACATTTTAATATTATTGAATACGTTTCTTGCAAATAACATTAGGTTTTAATACCTAGTGATGAGGTTTCAAACTGTAAAGAATATTCTTCTACTAAAAAGGTATGTCATGAATTTATGTTATCTCCATGTGTTATAAATACAACATTAAAAGAGAAGGATAATGTTGTAGTGGATGAGAAAGTTGTTTATATTAATCATAAGAAGAAGAAGAATCATAACTATTATATCAAATGACCAAGGAGGAGAAAGAATATGAGGAGTTGTGGGTAACTCCTTGTTTCACATTGTTCTAAGGAACCATGTAAAGGATGAGGTCTCTGTCTATGCTTCTTAAGAGATTCCTTTTAGTGGAGAAGAAAGTGTTGTTGTGGTGTTATTTAAAAGTTCATAAAAGGCAATAAATTAGTGTTTCTAATTGGATTTGGTGTGTCAAGATGGGATAAGTGTTTTGATGAGCTTAGAGTGATGTCATAAGGTGTTTTTACTATGTATACAGTGTCTTCAAGATCAAAATGGGTGTTTTTAGGTGGCATAATGAGATTGATGGAATGTCAATAAGAATTTGGTGCTCAAAATTTTATGTGCACTTCTTTGAGATGTGTTCTAGGTGGTTTTGTGTCTTGATGATCTTGTTTATGCCTTTTTGAGGTTTTTGTGTGCTCCTGATTTTATCTTTCTTGTTGTAGATCAAATCCATGGTATAGGAAGTAAAGGTTCCAAAAAATTTAAAGGCTCAAATATTGTTCTAAAAGTGTGTGATGTTTGTCTCTAGGTGTGTAACAAGTTTTAAAGGTGGGTGTTGACCAAATGTAGGTTTGTTGACATCATTTATTTTGATATTCTAAAGTTTTGGGATATGATATAAAAGTGGTTTTCCTTATGATTTGAGGTCTAAGGATTATTAATAATTTTAATGGGATAAATGGGTTTTCAAATCAAGTTTCACATATATTTAAAGGTTTATTTTTTTCAAATTATTCAAGTTTTTTTCAAAATGTAGGCCTAATTAACTAATAGATTTGTGAAGGAATTATGCTGCAAAGGAGGAAGTAGGTGATGAAAATTGGTTTTCTTAAGGTTTAGTATATGAGTTTTATATATGTGAATTATTAGGTCTTGAAATTATGTCTAAGGAAAATTGTGGGCTATGTAAGTTCTAGGTACGGTTACAACAAGTCTAGACATGTCTAGTGTAAAGTTTTGATTTTTTTATATGTTTATCCAAAAAAGAAAGACATGAGTGTTTCAAAGTGAGTTATCAGGTTGGTTTATAACATGTTTCCTATTTTTTTAGTGGCATGAAGTTATGTTGGTAGTCCTTGAGGTGGCTTGAGAGAAGGATAGTACACCTGTGTGGTGGTTCTTCATGTTGTATGGAGATATGAAGATGCTCAAGAGGTGAAATGGCTCAGAGATATTAGGGAAAGTCCCTCTTAGATGTTTCTTGGTTATTTAAATCATATTTTAGTACTTTTGTGTTTTCTTTCCTCATTGGTTGTAGTGTTTGGTTGAAGAGAGTATTGGCATGTACCAAGAAGAAGTTGTCAAGGCAATAAGAGGTAGGCTCAAGGTAAGGGGGAGCTTTTATCATATTTATAAGGTGGTACTCTCATATTTATGATATTTTCAGGTCCTTAGTATCAGTTTCTACCCACTCTTTCATTGTGTCAAAGGGGGAGAAGGTTTCTAGTGTGAAAGTTCTTAAAGAGAGAGAAAAAAGGTGAGTTATATAATGGGTGCTAACATCAATGACAAAGGGGGAGATTGTTGAAGAGTTATTAGTGATGTCATGGAGGTGCCAGGTGATTGGATGAAGTGTCTTGATAATCTAAGTATCAATGACAAAGTGTGTATTTTTCTTGTCCTAGTATGCTTGAAGTAGGCCTGGTTGATCTTCAATTTTGGCATGAAGGGATGGGTCAAAATTATTGATCATATTTAATGGATCCTATTAGAGGTCAAGTATGATTGGAGAACTTGTGTAAGTGAATATTATTCATCTATTTCTTCATTATGTTCATCTTGGCATAGTTGGTTTTGTGATAGAAAATCTAAGTAGGCAATCTGTTGACATTACCATTTCCACGTATGGATGAGTCAAGGGGAGTTGGTTATATGGGTGTAATCACATTAGTACTAATTTATTATGATATAAGTTTTATGTCATGTGATTGAGTGTATAAAAACATATGTGGGTGTAAATTTGGCCTCTTAAACATAAGTTCATTAAGTTTTTATACTTATCTAGACTATCACTGCACATCATGCAGATATGAATGAACCAATATGTTTATGTATTTAAATTTGGTATAAATAAAGTCACTAATATTCAAAGGTTTACATGGATATGTTTTATACAATTCCAAGAATATACCCTAAAAATTTGGAGTATTTAACTGATTTTTATCTCAAGTTATAAAGCTTCAAAGTTTCTCTAGTAGTCTATGATGGGCTAAAGACTGTCAAGTTTAATCACATTAAAGTCTGAGGTCATTGGTCTAGAAAATCCAATAGTGAGTGATTAATCATACATATTGAGATCAATGATTCATATGAATTCAATAGGTCAAAGGTTGCATGCACTTATGACAAGTGTCACATTCATGGAATTTGGATAGAAGATCAACAGTTTGTGGATTATCATATAGTCAGAAGATCAATGGTGTGGGAAAAGTTAGAGAATCAACAAAGCATATGGGACTGACAAGTGGAACAAGTGCATGAAATGAAAATAAAGTGTTTAGAAGGCATGCAAGGGTTCCAAGTGTCTTAATAATATGAGTTCTAATCTAGATCTAATGGTGACAATTGTAAGATAATGATCAAGCTACTCAGAATAGATCGATGGAGTGCATTTATTCCAAATTATCAAGAAGCAACAAGATGATGACAAGTTATCGATGTTTAAATAGGAAGAAAATGTAAAAATTAAGATAATTATAAGGAAGATTGATGATTTATATTTTTTCAAGCTATGAGAGGGTACAATATGAGGTCAACATGTTCGAAGTTTAAAAGTTGCTCGATGAGTGTTGGAATTCAAATATTTGAATTTGTGAGGGAAGATCAGTTTATAGGCTTTATGATATAACTTTTTATATATGCATAATTTGACCATAGTGTAAAAATAAAAGTTGTAGAGGACGTCAAGGTAAATCTAAAAATAATTATTTGAAGGTATAATTATTTTTATAGTAAAATATATAGATCTCCAAAGTTGAATGTGTATGTGTTCATGCTCTGCAAGTAACCTGAGGAGGGTAATTGAGTTGTTCTTGATGGTATTTCGATGTCTTAAGATGAAATAAGTGTTATATCATGTTAAAAACTTCATGAGTATGATTTGTATGGATTAAGGAGATTTTACCAATCCATTTTCTATATGATCAAAGGCTTATTGGTTGACTATGTGTTCGTTCTTGGTGATCATATGTACAGAATGATGTTTAGGCTAATTGTGTTGTAGTTAAAGGGTGTTGTGATGGATGTTGTCACTTAATGTGGACATATAGATCATGTGTCATGGGTATGTGTATTGTTAAAGTGTTTTTGTGTTCTAATTTTTCTCAGAGAAGTGTCAAAGAGGTGAATGGGTCTTCATAGGACCTAAAAGGACACTTAGGCTATTTGAAAGAGGCTACTACTTAAAAGGTGGCCTATGTAGATGCCTTGAGTGTGAAGGAATGTGTTGTGTTTGAAAAATAATATAATAATCATGAAGGATATATAAAATTTGAAATCAAAGGTCTTTATTTCTAGACTTGTAAGAAGAGGTGTCTATGAGAGTTGAAGAGTGAAGGAAAGAAGAAAGGGTGTGTGCCTAGTGGATGGGTTGTAGATCATAGGAGGTTGATGAATATGTGTATGACCTATAGGTTATATTTTTGATGTCAAATAAATTTCTCTTATAGGTTATATAATAGTTTGAATCTAAATTTGTAAAGATATATCTGATGTTTTGGATAATGTGTGGGACGATTTATTAGTATTTATGAACACATGCATGGTGATTTTATAATTTCAAGGGATTTGGATGTGTGCTCCAATCTTATCTTTATGTATCTATTATATCATTTGACATTATGCCAAATTCTTATTTATCTGACATGGTGACTTTATTTTTGCACTCTATATTGCTTATATTGTCATTTATGTTTGCTTACAGATATTTTTCCTTTCTCATTGCTTTCTCTTTCTTTATTAAAAACTCTCTTTCTTGTCTCTTCATGATTTTTTTATTTCTTATCCATATTTTTCATGGATAATTATCATTGTGACTTGGTTATACAAACTTGGTTCCCTTTATTTATTCCCTATTACCATGTGATTAGTTAGAAAACAATTAATTTCATTATAATCTCCTTTCATTGATCCGCTTTGGATCTCCCTTTTCCATTTATTCCTTTTTCACAAACTAAACATATACATGGGTGAGACTTGAGATAACATGTTGAGTCATTTTTAATCTTAAGTGTTCTAGTTAGTTTTGTCTTTGGTCACTTAGCTTCCTTTAGCCTAAGCCTATAGTTCATTCATGTGTATCACTCTATCCCTCATGATTGATCATTCCAAGTTTGTATGCAGGATGAATCTTAAAAATCCTTAAAAAAATTTAAAATCCAAATCATTTAACAAAAGGTAATGATCCAAAAGGAAAAAACATTCATAATTCTTAAAATTCAAATCACACTAAAAGATGCGATTCAATGTACACCTCCTTTTTACAATTGAAGCTCAAACTCTATAGTTGGCCTCACTGTAGATTTGAGGTCCATTGGGATGCAGTAGGCTAGTAGATTAGAAAAAGAGAAGAAAAAATATTTTAGTGCTACCTACTTTCATGTGCAAGTGCCTAAACTTTGTAGTAGACTGATGGATTTATAAGGGGTCTTAAGTAATAGGGAACACATCATGGGAAGGTAGGTCCATTTTAATTTTCTTGTGCCAATTCACATTCATGAGTTGATCTTAGTAGCATTGTATGTAAATAGTCCATCAGATCATAACTTAGGCATGTTATGAGAAGACCTTAGGTTTATTTTATACATTAATGGTCACTAGTTACTTAATGTCTTTGCATCTCCTTAGTATGCATCATGTCTCCTAAGGTCTTATCATAAGATGCCTAAGTTATGATTTTTACATTCCACTTTTCATTCCCTACATTCCTCATATTTTCACTTGAGAAAGATCTTTTTGTTCACTGGTCACTCCCATTGGGATTCCATTTGTGAGTTACATTATAAGATCATGGATAGGACCAGGATTACCATAATTTCACATTCTCATTATTGCCATCCTTTATTTCCCAAATTTTCACATTTATTCCACCTCATGGGTGTTCCCTTTATGAGTTACAGTGTAAGACATGGAAATGACCTGGCCCTCCTTACAAAATTTTCCAATAATCCAAGTCACAAACAAAATTACATGTCAAATATGAGATAAGATGTGATCGATTATGAAGTTACAGATCATTGAAATGATTCTCAATTAGATTTAGTATGTTTTATGCTTACTTAATTTCTCTTTCACTTTTATCTTCTTATTTTCAAATTTCATGTAAGAATCCAACCATTTATTGAATTTTTCATACTTCCCATCTTGAATTAGTGTGATAAATTTAAGACCCACATTTTTTCCAATTTTTTTTTCTTTTATACTTCCCAACATGATTTAATATGATTGAATAATTTAATTGATTGATTTTATACCATTTGTTCCTTTTACATGATCTTATATTTTATTACATTATTTTCATACTTCACAATGTGATTTAGTGTGATTTTATTTTGTTTTTCCTTCCTTTGTTTCTTTATACTTAGTCATTTTCTTATTATTACACATTTCCCAACTTGAAATAATGTGTAGTACACTTATTGATTATATTTTATCAAGTCCTTTTTGCCTATTTCTTTTTATCTATGCATGTGTCCTACATAATGCTAGAAAAAAAAAACCACAACACATATATTTCCTATAGCATATACAACAAAAATAAATAAATACATGTGCTAGAAATAAATATATCCAAAGTATCAACAATCACAACCATAATGATAACACATACAATCAATATCCAAAATGATCCATATATATATATATATATATATATATATATATATATATATATATATGTATGTATGTATGTATGTATGTATGTATGTATGACATGGGTTTTGATACAACCAATACAACCATTTACAATGCTCTAGATCTATGGCTGGGCCCCATCCTACCTATCTCATAGCCTTACCACAATGCCCATCGATGCCTCAGTTTGAATCCTCCACACAAAACATTATAAATAGGTTGTCAAAGATCTTAATCCCAACACTTTCCCCTATAGATGAGCTACCTAATCCTACACCTATTCCAAATGGGATAGGGTTTCTAGATGCATCTCTCTCTCTCCTACTCTTATACTTATGACATATGGGTTAAGGTCGTTGTATGTGTCACACTCTCCTAGAAATGTGTTTGTGTCATATGTATCACTATAGCCATATGTGCAAATATCTCATTAGCCATGGCCTATCATGTTCATGTCTCTCATGTACCCATCTCTACTAGTGGTTACATCCCCTTTCTATGTGCTCATAACTACCTCTTGGCCTCTCAACCTAATCTAAACCAACTCACATGAGTTGGGGAAGATGGTACCCTAAGATCCTCTAGTATAGTGGGGTCATACGACATCAACACCTCATCTAGGATGTCATAGAGTTATATCCTCACTAGGGACCCCCATCTGATCTCCTCATCCTATAACACACCTAAAACTATCAAAACCAGATAGATATTAGATCACTGATATATCTCTAAATCTATTTATCTCTATATATCTCAATTTAAAAATTAAGCACCATTTAACCATATTTTTATTACTTATCTATGTGTTGACCACTACTATCTCACCATCTACATGATCATTGAGCATAGTTCCCCCATCTATATAGCCTCCATGAACCTCCTCTATCATTCACCTCCTAAAAACAAATCTTGGAGATGCTACTCATACCCATCTTAGGCTATGCCTAAGTGGTCTCTTTATAGTCCAAATTTGGTTTATCCCACTTGCTAGGTCATAAAAGACATCTACTATCTCTTGTTCCTACTACCTCTATCGATGTCATGTCCTTGATGATCACTTCTCATCTCATTGTAGAGTTAGTAGTGGTACTTTTGGTGCTCCTATCTTTGCCCCCATCTCCTCTTGTTCTACTACATATCATGCTTGACTAGACCATGGTCTATCATAACATGGTTTTAGCATCGACCTCACCAATGGTGGCCTTAGTCATCCTCTCCCCCATGGATTTATCATATAATAATCCCAAAATGTGGGCACTATTATCAATGTTGTTGGGTGATGTAAGCCCATATATCCTAGCACTTATTCCACTAGATGTAGTTCCATCCACCTGGTATAATGCCTTGTCACATCTATCCATGCCAAAGCTAGTGCAACTATGTCCTAGCTAGGCCCATATAGTAGTAATATGCCCATATATATGCCATATTATATCTACTCATCTCACTATATATAATTTTAGCATGTGGGACATGGCCCATAATACCTAGTCCTATCTCCATATCTAAACTTGAGGTAACCTATAATCAATTGCATGGGGTAACCCAACTAGAAAATACATGGGGAACCTTTCATATATCCATGTTATCAAAAAAATAATCAATCCCATATACTTTTACCCTCTGAACAACACTCCATACATGTCATGCATGAGTTGTACCTAGATGATAGACCCTAGGTCATATAACACCCTCTCCTCTAATATTGCCTAGTTCAAGGCTATCACAAAGACTAATACCTTGATGTTTGACTTATGGCACAACACTCATGCTATCATAAGTCCTATCATAACCTTTCAGATTTATAGAACTTCAAATTTATGTACATCAAACATGCTCACCCTCCAACCTGAGTATATCCTCTCTGAGCTTGTAGCCCATACAACTAATGCTCTCTAATCCTCATCACTATTAGGTATCCCCATGACCACATGTATCCATACTATAGGTAATCCTAAGATGACATGCGTATCCTCTAGGGTGGTTCCCATCTCTATAATATCCCTCTCCACTTCCCATCTGAAGGTGTTAATTAATCATTCCCAACATCCTAGGAACATGACTAATAGATCTAAGCTTAAGAGTATCCTACACATCTCTATTATGCCTCCTAAGCATACATATAACATTCTCTCTATCTTCTATCGATAGGTGCTCAAATATATTTTGGATCCATGATGCATCCACCAAATGCTAGAATCTTAGACACCCCTATAATCAAGAAATAATAAAAGATGTATTAGATCCTCCATGTCATGTATAGTTGAAATACATTTTTAATAAAAAAAATGCCTAAATTAATTTAGTTTAGTCATTTTAATCAATTTCCCTATTTTTAGCTTACTCAACCCTTTTATCCCTCACTTGGTCATTTTAAGCCCTTATAACGCTCTTTTGGCTACTTACATGCATTTTCATACTATTATAGTCCTTTAGTCAAACACTAGTTTGACCAAAATTTCCCTATTTTTGACTCGTTGACTTAAAAATCTAATTCAACCCTCTTATTTTCCTCCCCTTAGTACTGCATTATAATACTAGACTTTTTAGCTTAATCAAAAAAATTTACTAGGTCAACAGTCTACAAAATGTACTAGATTAGCAATCTACAAAATGTACTAGGTCAGTACATACCTACTAGGTTAGTAATATGGATTTTATCATTTTTCAACCTATTGGGTTGACCCAATTTCCCTATTGACCCCTTAGATTTTATAAAATAAGTACCTTCTGGTAGTTATATCCTTAAATCCTTCAAACCCATTTCCTTAACTAGTTTTTCCTACCCTTAACACCTGATTTGGTTTCATTTTGATGTCTAGAAATGCTTAAAATTACAAATTTATAATAATACATTAAATCACTAGAATACTAAAAAATTAACTTGATATACTCAATTGTCTACTTGTAGTGCACTTGCTTTCACCTCTAGGGGTCCCTCTCACCTAGCTTGTAGCCTCCTCACCATCCTATCTCATTTGGTCCCTCAAAACTCTTTTTATCTCCTTCACAAGTTAAAAATAACAAATGACTTTCATTTCACCCTATTTAAAATCACTTTTCAAAATTCAAATCTCTCAATTATTTTTTGGTAGATTCCTTATTTTACCTCTATCTTTGTTTTTACTCATCCATTTTTTGAACTAAAAAATGTTCTAAAATCATGATGGCGTAGAGAATCATTGCCACTACCAAATGCCTATCTTCCAAATTTTTATATTTTTGGCTATTTTTTGCACTGACTTCTAGATGTTTGCCTAGTGTTCTTCACATTAGATGCCTTAATTCTCTTGAAGTATACTTCTTTATCCACATCATTAAGGTAATTAAAGGTATGTGTTTTTCATTTTTGTCCTTTCATTTATCTTATTTATTATTTACTACACTTTAATTAGCATCAACGTTATTTGTTATCATGTTCTATTTCTTGAAGCACCATCTCATGTTGCACTCATGTGACACGCGATGAGTTTCAAGTGGGTAATATATATACACATAATATTTTAAAACTTTTATCAATTATTTACACTTTTTATCTTATAGGAACCCATCGAGTCTAATTATCTCTGAGTGTATGCCTTAAAGGTTACACCAAGAAAGGGGTGGGTAGACCAATGGTGCTTCATAAGATTGTTGTCCCTTTTTAAATTTTTTATATACACAATTATCTCTTAAAACCATTAAACCTAAGATTATTATTTTTTTTTTTCCCATTCTAGGCATTTGCTACATTTTATTCTCCTTTTCCTCACCTAAATCCCTTTTTTTCAGTTAGTTATGCTAGGTCGACTAGGTCAACCCTATACAATTTCATGATATTTTCACTTAGGAATTAGGTTAGCCTTTAGCTAACCTAGCTTGGGACCTTGTGAGTAATTATCTAAAATTTTACTAGGTCAACTATGTCAACCCCATTAGCTACAATTTTTAGAAGGGTCAAGGGTCAAATCCACCTATAAATACAAGTTCATTTCTATCATTTATTAACAAGAATTGAAAGAAGTAAGAGAAAATAAACATCTACTTATTGACCATTCTACTTGAGAAGTAAAGCTTAAGGTTCCATACTTTCTTTGAAGATATGGATCTTATCTTGTGGAGAAGTCTTTCAGATGCATTGATAGGTTGTGTAGCCTAGAGCTGATTTATCCTTATCGTCCTTACATACCAAAATAACCTATTGTGAAGCACCTTGGCTAAGGGAGAGATTGAGGCTTGATGGGTTCATATTCAAAGGTAAGTATTACTAACTTTATTTATCCTTTGTAAGAGTAGATAGATATGTATTTGTGCTTCTCTTCCATGCATTAGGATTTTGTATACATTGATGTGATTATATGTCTTCTATACATGTTTAGTTTTATTATTTCTAACCCCCACATTGTGTCACAAGCTTTGGTGATCACTAGATTAGATTTACTTTACTTTTTATTAGTTTAGGTGAAATATCAAAACATAGGACCCCCTTAGGGTTATTGTGTGATTATGTTAAAGTAGAAACCCTCCTTATCATGGTGTATTATGATAAATGATCCCCTAATTAGGTCTAGTTGATTCCCATATTGGTAATTCTCCCACTTAACAAATGTATTCACAATCAAAAGTGTAGATATGCTCTATCTTCTTTGAGTTAGGATGGATTTATAGACATGATGCCCTTTTGATTGCATACATAAAACACTAACTCAACAAACTTCACCACCTACGAAGTGAACTTGTAGAATAACAATGTGGCTCAGTGACAAATGTATTCCAAAAATCATAGTATAATATTATATAAATCTATTAGGTGTTATATCTAAATAGGTTTACAAATTATTGATAGAGGATATCAAGGATGATATCTATGAAGATGAAGAGGAAAAATATCTCTTATTTTTTAAGGTAGTTTGCACTTACTAGGTGTGAAATGACATCCCATTAGTCTTACTAGTATAGATTACCCCACCTCCATAGTCCATTATGGTGATAAAATTAGAAAAGAAGAGACAACAAAGAGAATAGCTTAAGCACTAATTTACAAATGAGCAACTGGGTCCATTATATCTACATAAGAAGCTGCTTAAATACCAAGTGAAGGAAAAAAAGTAGTAGAGCTAAGTCCAATAAAATAGTAAGTCATAAGGGAAATTATTTTGGGAAAAGCTAATGTAGAATAAGATAACCCACTCAAGCCTTTTATTCCAAAACATCTCACTCCAAGAGCTACTCAACAACACCCATCCATATCAAATTGGATCAAGACATTTGTAAACTCAGGGGAAGTAATAAAGTATGTACAAATAGAAGCAATAGGATATGAAACCCATGATGTGAAGTACAAAAATAAAAAATATATACCTCCCTCTACACAATCAAAAGATTTCATTCCTAATGACCAAGTAATTCCATATCCTTCCCCACCAACTTCACCTCCAATCTAATGTAATCTCAAACACATGCATAAGGATTTTGTATTGAGTCCTTAAAATTTTGAGTCCTTGAAATTGATTGAATAGAAAGAACAAGAACTAGTGAAGTAACCTCCTAAGAAAGAACATCCCCATTAGCTAGTGACATAATTGAGAGTAGAGGAGTAGTTAGAGAAAGATAATGTGAAAGATAAAGTCTAAAAATAGAAGGCCAATAAAGATCAAGCATAAAGAGAAAATAAATCCTTACTTCAATAGTTAAAAAAAGAATAAAAAGTCTCACAAGATAAGGAGTGAGAAAAAAATCTCAAGGATGAAAAATTACCCAAGGAGATTGAGGAAAAACTGAAATATGACTTGTGCAAGCAGGAAGAGATAAACTATAAGGACTAAAAGGAATAGGTAGAGAAAGATGTAAAACAAAATAACTATGATAACTAATAAATTTAAAAAAAAAAAATGAATGATGAAAATACAATGACTATTAAGGTAATCGCATGCCATATGCCAACAACATGATGTCAAGGAAGTCTAAGGTGACAACAAGAAGGAAATAAAACAATACATGTTTTAGAGAATTAAAAAAAAGCATGGTCATATATAACTTTTGAAAGTTCATTTTTTATTTAAGGATAAGCATTCAAGAAAGATTCACAAGAGATAGGGGAGTCCAGTAATCTTGGGGGATGGATATAAAACAAATTGTGAAGAACCAAATTCACTCTCCTAGACACATAAATAAGGTACCAACCAATGACATCCATGGATGTTGTGATCCAACTGGACTTACCTACTTCAACCCAAGAAGTTACTCTTAATGTCTATGTATTTTCATTTATTAAAGTAAATTGAGTGTGTTGTTTGTTTTATATCATCGATAATGCAGAAGGCATATGAGATTGAGAAACACAATAATTAATTATGCAAAGAGAACACTGAACTAGATGAGTAGCTTGCCAATGTATGAAATTTTATTGAAAACCATTTTTTATCACTAGTTAAATAATATTTATGGGAAAAATTCATTCCAGAGGAGAAACATCTCACTTCTCTTCTCATTACAATTATTCAATACTAGGCCACAATAAAACACTTACAAGATATCAATGCCAAAGTCTAATAATTATGCACTAAAACAAAATCCATATTTGAGTTGTTGGAATATTATGAGTATGTCATATACATTTTTGTGCATCAAGATACAAAAATTTCCCAAAATATACTAGAATTAAAAATAAAACTACAAGATGCATGGATATATATCATTCTAGACCTCTTCAAAGTAGATAAAAATAAGTCAATAATGGAGATCCACCAAACATCGTCGGCTAAAATAGATAATGTTTTGAATGAGTCTATCACATTGAAAGATAATTTAATGGGTGTAATACATACTTAATAATTATAAATTCTATTAAAAACATTTTTAGGTGTTCAAACACAAATTTATGTTGAGAGAATGGAGTAGTTCAGTCAAGACATCTAACCAAATGTTTTGGAACATAAGCCAATTATTGTAATCATAGAACATGATGATATACATAATATTTTTTAGAGGCAAGACCTCATTTAAATGTTTTTAAATATGTTTAAGGTTATCTTAATTTATTAAAAAACTTACAAAAAATATCTCACAAATATTGATAGCTCCATCCAAGAGATCTTGGATGAAACCTAGTACATCCCACCTTCTTAGCTTATACAGATCCTCCATGCAAAAAATGTCTCTAAGGTAATGTATCCTTATCCTCCAAAATTTCATGTTTGAACATTAACCTCTACATCCTCAAATGGATATTATTCTATAGATTCTAATTCATCATAAGTAGACCCATCTATAACTTCACAAAATATGCCTCTGCCATCATAATAAGGTTATCTAGCCTTGAAATTTTATTCAAATTTAGAGGGTGAGAATTTCTTAAGGAAAGAGATCTATGAGTGGGGTCAGATAGGTTGAAAACTCATTAAATTGAAGCATCCCAATTTCCAACCTATTAATTCCCATAAAAGGAAAGATGTTGGTATGATCCTTAGTTGAAAACACAAAAATATGGCTAAGTTGTGCAAAATAATTGAAAAATAGAAAATGAAATTTCAATAAAAACTGCTTATTGATCTAATTATTAGATTAATTCAGATTAAACCAATTATATCTAATCAATGACACTCTAATAGCATCTTCTTCTTTGGATGAGACAACTAGTAAATATGGGAAAGTGCAAGTAGGAGACACAAAGTATGAGTTTCATGAATGTTATTGTAATATAAAGAGGCAACACATGTAATGCATGCCACATTTTTAAAAATCTATGGTATTATATAGGAATTTAAAATTCAAGGAATTAGAAAGGTCCCTTTGATGCCAGAGATGAAAACTCATGGAAATAAATATTCATATTATCTTTGAAACATTATATATATTCTATTTTGTAAAATAAGAGCTTAAACTTGAATTATAATGTAATAAATATCAATTCATGGTATTACTTGAGTATTTTATTGCTAAGTATAATATAACCATGTAATCTATCCTTGAATTAATTCCATTTTTCTTATGACTAAATGTATCTTTGTTTTTAATTATTGATTAACTCTATGAATGGATGAAATGATTTTAAAGGTATGAATAATAATGAGAACATGAATAAATATTTGTGCATGAGTATGTATAATGTTTAGTTATAATTTATCAATAAATTCTTGTATAATATTCAAAGTGATGTCAAAATATCATAGACTGAAACAATTAGCATGTCCTAATAGATGTGTTAGGGGCCACTACTAACATGATTAAACTTTTATGTGACTCTTCACCCTCCTAAAGTTGCATTAATCAAATTTATAAGTAATGATTGACATTTTTTCACAAGGCATTTCCCTCTCAAAGTGGGAATTTCTCCCCAAACATACACCATTTAATTATTTGAAGAACACATGCTCTATGACTATGAGGTTGAAGGCAACAAGTTGTCATCACCTAGTGGTGTCACATACTCATATTTGTCCTTTGTGGTTTGGTATGAAGGTGTGTTAGACATAGTATAATTTTATGTATATACCATGGAAGGTTTAATACATAGACATGTGGCACCACATTCTATTTGCATATGATACACTATTTATTTATTATTTAGTGTCTTTAACATATATTGGAGGTGAGATGATGATATTGTAGGTACCACCAACAACTAAATGTTGTGAAAACATGCCACATACCATTCAACAACAACCACACTTATCGCAAGATGTGAGAATAGGTTTGATTATGCCATTGAAACCATTTTTAGATAATATCATGGATCAATTACCATTATGTAAAATCTACATCATGGTGATTCAATGTGTGTAATGTCAATTTTTTTATGGAATCAATTAAATATAACAATAATGAATTTGATTCATCATTTTAATTTTATTTTTATTCATAATATTTGATAATCATTATTTTAAATGCTTAGGGGGATTTGAGGGATGTTTGGTCCTTGTTTTATTGTATTTTTATAAGTCCCTTCCTAGATTTTGTGGTATGAAAGCATCATGGAATTATGAGGTTAGAATATTGTTTGTTGTATGGTGGTGAGGTCTTCAATCGCTTTTCTCTAACCTTAACAAACTTTTTCACTAAAAATCTAAGTTATTACTTCTTGTTTAGCTTTAGATTTTATTAATTTCATCAGTATTATGCTTTTGGGTTTTAGTAGACAAATGGAGTGTGATAAGGTTTAAGGGTTTGTAATTATTGGGAGAAAATGTACATGATGGCATGGTTTAGTGTTATACAGAAATTACATCTTGTCAGTATATTCAATTTACATGCTAGTACGGAGATAAAGGGCTAAATAAGAAAGAGTTCTATTTTTGTAAGAATTTTATGAATTCTTCATATGCTTTATATTTTTGTTGATGGTTGTTTACACTAATGTAATGTTTGATATTAAATTTTGTTGGGTAGTGGTTTGAGGAGTTTATGTACTTGGAAGTTTGTTTCACTCTATTTTTGTTAGTGGGAAAGTTTTTGTCATGACAGTTTCTAATGTGCAAAACCTTATATGGGGTTTATGAGTATTGACCATATTAAATGAAATTTTAATGTGGGTTTGAATTTATTACCTTTGTATTTATAATTCTTGCACTATAAATATTTATAAGAATTAAATTTTTATGGGATCACATCTTATCTTTAATGTGTTAACCTTCTATACTATTCATGGTTAATTATTATCTTCAGTAATAAATTAGATTTTTGGAATTTATGATACATTAGTATTTGATATTGTATTATCCAATGTATTTTTTAATTTATAAAATGTATTCATACCCTAAATGAGGTATAAACATTCGTAAATGAAAACTAACAATGTACTTTTTAAATATGATTTCTAAGGGATATTTGTATAATGTTGTTATGCAAAGAGTCTTAAATACTAAATGTTTACTCTTATGTACTTCCTTATTTTAGATCAATATTTATAAAAATAAAGTTATTATTAAAAAAATATTACTTCTATTTTTTAAATAAGGAAAATGAGGATTTATCACAATATTGGGAAGAAAATAGAAGTCCATTACATGCCTCTTTACATCTATGACAACATTTTTTAGTGGAAATATTAATTTTTCATCAGAGTAAAGAGTTTTTTTGTAAATTTATGGATTATTACAACCCATGTATTGTGTTATTTCCACTTCATCTTTATTTTTGCTATGCATTTTAATTGATAAGTTTAATTGGGTCCCTAAAGTGGTAGATTGAGAATGGGGATCAACATAACATCCAGACTCAATGTTGAGTGGGAAGTTAAGAATATCCCTCCCATCACACATCCTACACATTACATGATTATATGTTGTTGTAGCCTCTTCTCTTGTATCAAAATTTATAATCCAAGATATTGAACCCTTTTTGTTAGAGTTTTATATTTCTACAGTAAATTTTCCTTGAGCCTTACCACACCTCACTCCTCTATAACACATCTCTCCATATTTATATAATGTTTTCACCTTCACCACTTTTCATTTACCTCTAATGAACATACTAATTTGTACCCTCTAGTTAAAAAATTATATAATTTATTTTTATGGTCATTTAACATATTATGATGGTCCACCAGAGAAATGGAGGCAAAATTTGAAGGAAGAATGGTAGAAGAGTTGGAAAAACATTCTCCTAGTGATGGAAATGTAGTGTATGGTTGCTTCTCTACTAAAAGAGTATTGTTTGTAGGGATAGTAGATGATAGGGAGTATTAATCCTCAAGCAAAAACTTTCTAATTTATCCCAATATTTTGGTAGTCTCTACCATTGGTTCAACTGGAATACACATCACCCCTAATGTATTTTATTCTCAGCCAAAGATAATGTTGAGGTCATTCAGGCTAGATGGGACTTTTCATGTGTTATGATTGAAATTATAAGAAAGGAAAAATATATAAATAACACATGACATGTTTCAATTCAAATTATGCACTAGAAGTGATTTTGTGTTCATGTATGAATAAGATACCCCCATTTGCATATGAATTATTATTTTGAAAAACATGAAGGAAAAAAAGTAGTATGTAGATCACTGATTTTACATCGAATTTTATAAAATGTACACTTTTTTAATTATATAGTATATATGAAAAATATAACATAATAAAATAATGATTTTATCTGAATAAACTATGGTTTGGATATTAAAACTGAGTGAAGTGTTTTAAAATTAGAAATATTAAGGTTTTATGTTCTCTATTTTTTATTTGAGTAGAAATTTTCATGGGAAAACAACATTCAACTAGGATTGTTAATGGAAAACATTATTGACCCTTATTGTTTGACTATAACCTTAAAAAAATATAATTTTTATCAATGCAAATAGAGAAAAGAGGGAAATAATTGGCAACATATGATAGAATTGATCACTATTCTAAATTGTTTAGATTTAGAAAGTGAAAAGGAAGAGCCAAGAGGCCAAAATTCAATAAAAACCAAAGTCTTAGAATATTTTGTCAAATCAATCAAATATGAAAAAAAAATAAGATTAATGATGCAATCGGTTAAGAAGTTATTCACAAGATATGGTGTTACTATAAGCCAAAGATATCATCAAGGCTATGCTTCTATATAGTTCATGTATCATATATTTTAAAACCATCAATTACATTTCCATACTCAATATTAGTGTAGTCATATAAAATGTAAAAATTGGTAACTTGAGCATGGATAATGACACCCAACCCATAGGTCCCTCTTGCTTACTCTCATGACCCTCTTAGGCCTATTTTCACTAATTCCAGTCATCTATAGCCTTTTTGACTTGATCTTAGTTGAGCCAAGACCCTCTTTTCATGACCAATCCATCCCGCCAAGTCCCATCTAATCAAAACAATAGCACCACACTAGGACAATAACACCAATGCCACTCTACTTCACTTTTGACATTGTTTTCCAAGATCATTTCTAGCCTTAATGGTCAATTCCTTCTAGTTTCCCATCCTTATCCTTGTCAGCTTAATGTTAAAAATTCAATCCATGACTAATATATCCTTATAAAATACCATTCAAAATTCACATGAAAAGGGATTGGCAAATATCATAAAGAAAGCAAGACTACTTAAGCACATTTTCCTATTCTCTGCATACAGCCATCCAATACTATTTTCAAGTTATTTGAATCCTTACACTAGTCCCTAGTCATCTCAAGTACACCTAGTTTAGCATTTCCTTGCATTTTCATATCATAATTACACCAAGAAATTTCAAAGGGAGAACTACATATGGCTCGATCCCTCTTTAGAGTATTGGTATGCAGGTAGCATGCCCACATAAGGGGTACAAACCCATGTCTAGTGAATCTTACACACACTAACCCCCTCCCCCTCTTGTTTTAAATTGGTCAAATTATAATGGAAGATAGGTTTTGGATAGAAAATCTGCTCTACCGAGATATGTATAGACTTCTAACTACTAAAACTTTAGAGGTAGGGTCACATAGACCTATCAAACAAAACCTAGAAAGCTTAGACTCTTAGGACAACAATGTTAGACAAGGAATAAAATTTTAGTTCCACTCATATCCACATTCGATTCTCTTATATAATCATAAAATAAAGTTTAAATCTAAATTTGTAATAGTCTCCTAGTCTTGCATAGTTAATATCAGCCTATGTCTCAGTCAAATCAACATAATTTCAAGCTAAGTTTGATTTCTCTCTATTCACTTGATATTTTTAGAAAGTATAAATAATAATCAAAATTAACAAATGATTAGGTTAATTATTGACTTATTTTACTACTCAAACCCTTTAACTAAATTAGGAATAAAACCCTAATATTCCCAAAATTGTTAAATCATTTAGTGAACCTGTCTTACTTTGTTTGCGCACAAAAACCCCAAAAACCCTAGGGTAAAATTCCTACCAAATTTTTATTTTATTTTATAAATTTTTAATTGAATATTTAAATTAGAAATTCATTTCAAATTTTAAAATTTAGTAGTAAATTTTAAAATAATTTTCTTTCAAACCCTAGTTGCCAATACTAGGTCCTAATATTTTTCTAGTAATTTTAAAATAATTTTCTAAATTTTTACTAGCATATTAAAATCAAAAAATCCATTAAAAATTAAAAATTAAATAGTAATTTCAAAAAAATTATTTTTCTCAAAACCCTAGTTCACATACTAGGTCCTATTCACTCAAGCATTTTCCAATAATTTTTTAAAATTTTAAATGAATATTTAAATCACAAATCCAATTTCATTTTCAAAATTCCATAGTATTTTTTTAAAATATCATTATAAAAACCCTAGTTGCATGTATTAACTCCTATCCATTTCTTGAGGTATCACCTTACATGTTTGTGAGCTTCGTATCCTTTTTACGCAATTTCCAATTTTCTCTTTTAAGACTCTACATTTTCTATATTTAGTACTTTCCTTTTCTAGCACTTTGTCTATTATAAATTTTTGAAAAAAAATTAAACATATTTCAAATTATTTTCCTACCTTAATAATGGCCCAATACACCAGTTTTAATGAAACCCATAAAAGGGAAATTCAATAACTCCTAACCAAACACCTTGACATGTAAGATGACATGCTCAAAATACTCCAAGTAGAATAATAAAGAGTAAACAATGGTCAATATTCTCAAGCCATAGAATATCTAGTTGAAAATGACACTATGGGGGCAACTATGTCTCAACAACCCCCTATAATAGCCCAACCTACCTCTATGCCACTAGATACAACTAGTACAGCTTTATCTCTTGATGTGTTAGCCCTTGTGTAAGATATAAAATATCTTTAATCCAAGGTGCTACATCTTGAGTAAGGTACCTCTAGACCTACACATGTTTTGGATTCTTTTGCTTTATTACATACACCACTGACACATCATATTGCTTTGACACCCTTGCCATAAGGTTATATTCAACCCAAGCTTACTTTATATGTTGGCAGTGGTGATCCAGAGACACATTTGAGATCATTTCACATAAAATTCTTGGACTATGTCCCAAATGATTGGCTACTTACCAAGCTCTTTTTATGGAGCCTAAAGGATTATATTTTACAATGGTTCTATAGTTTATTGAATCAGTTGATTAGTGCATTTCAATCCTTTAGCTGACATGTTCCTAGCTCATTTTATCATTAACATTGGTGATAAGGTTTCATATGCCCAAGTTGCACAATATAAATAAAGGTCAAATGAGCATCTCACAGATTATGTTCTTCTATATAATACTATCTTAGCTAAGATGACTAGCCCCATGACTGATCAAGAGTTATAATATATCTTCAAATAGAGTCTATTACCATCTTTTAACGAATCAATTAGGTTCAAAATATTCTCTTACTTTAATGAATTGTGTCATACACTAAAGGAAAGAGAAGTCAAGTTAATTTCAATGGGCAAACTCAAGTACACAAGTATCTCAAAAATAACCAACAAGAGTAACATCAAAGTCCCATAGAAGGTCAAGGTCAATGATAACAAGACTCAGAATCAATTGGTAGTTAATGAAACTTCAAAGCTCCCTTAACATGTGGTTTTATCAATAACTCCTTGGTGTACATTTACCAATCTACCAGTTTCTCTAGCTAGAGTTTTACGGTAGTTATTAGATTATAACATCATCTCTTCCCTCCTATTATGAAAGTTGAACAAACAAAGCTTCTTTCATGGGGATATGATTAGAATGAATTTTGTGAGTTTCATAGGGCACCAGGCCATATAAAAAATAGATGCATCAATTTGAGACACAAGATACAAAATTTAATAGATGGTAATCATATTGATCTTAGCACTTCAGTTGAGCCTCCTTAGACAAAGTAAACACAAGATAAAGATCTAAAAATCTTTTCAATTCCTTTTCCACATTATTCCAAAGAGGAAATAGGGGACACATCAGGGGTTCACCATGCATATAATGCACATCCCCCACTAGATACATACATGGAACCTTCAATTAAGTTCTATCCTTTGAGCAACAAGATTGGTGTATACAATTCCAGATTTTTATCTAGACCTTCCATCTCCTTCTCTGAGTAGGAGATCATCAAGGATGATACAGTTTATCATTCACTCTTTATCAGAGCTTACATTCATAATCATCCTATTCATAGTGTTCTTATTGACAATGGATCTAATGTAAACATGTGCACTATGACATTACTATAGCATTTAGGATATTCAAAATAGGATATTAGCTTGATGGACATAGTTATCAATAAATTCAATGGGCTTATATAGAGTTAATTAGGTGAGATTTTACTTCCTCTATAGGTTATTCCAACACACATGTCCACACCATTCATTATAGTTCCCAATGCAGGAGTTTTCAATATGTTACTTGGTTAACCATGGATTCATAAACTTCATGCAGTACCTTCTATAGTTCATAGATGCATGAAATTCATTCATGATAATCATGTTATTATAATTGGTGGAGTTATGTTATGAGTTACCACTCCCCACTTTACAACTGTCTTCTACATTATAGTCACTAGTTCTAGTTCAGCTTCTAATTATAGTTT
This sequence comes from Torreya grandis, assembly GCA_037957365.1. Taxonomy (NCBI): domain Eukaryota; kingdom Viridiplantae; phylum Streptophyta; class Pinopsida; order Cupressales; family Taxaceae; genus Torreya; species Torreya grandis. Next base: position 544,819 of record JARHVA010005901.1, on the reverse strand, counting down.
CTCCACCAGTTCTAGTTCTTCCTCTAGTATAGATTTAGATACAGTTGATGCTTCCATCACCATCATAGAATATTCATACACTTCCATAGCTTTAGGATTCTAAAAAACTTCCATCTATAGTGTTCACACCTAAATAAATCTCATTGAGATATCATGCATCTACTTGTATAACACATGTTCAGAGAGCTTCTCCTACTACCATATGGGTCCCTAAGAGCCCTACAACTACCTCCACTTTTCAAATTTACAAGGAGACCCCATAGTCAGTTCCCACTTTAGAGACTTTAGATCATTTTTACCATATACAGCTTTCAGAGCCATAGTCTCAGCATCTCCATCATGCTTTTTGATCACACATGATTCCTCTCCTTGATACAAGACACCATGATAGGGAGTCTCCCATGAGACTCATCGATTATTATCATCCTTTCCCAAGTTACCTGTACATAGTTTCTTATGCTTCATTGTACATAGCTTATATCAAAAATACCAAAAAAATAATACAAAATTCCAAAATACAAAACCATTCAAATAATTTTAAAACACAAAAACATTTCAATTGTATGCACCATCCATGCTTTACATTGTTACTACTATGTTAGACTTACATTTTTTGTTTTATGCTTATTATTTGTCAATTTATCTAAATTACCATGCTTCACTTGATCCTATTTTGAGTGTGTGTAGTGACATCCATCTCTTTTGATTACTTCAATCTACCCATTGATGGGGCATCCTTCTTATACATCGTGACATAAATCAATATACATACCCACTAGGGGGTATCTTCTATATGACTACACCATCTAGGTTATGTCATTCCTACACTACATGCTCTATTTATCATGTTGATGTACATTATTTACTAGCTTACACAAATTACTCTATCAACGATCACTAGTATTTATCACTTATGTATTTATTTGCATATACCTAGTCTTGTATTAACATGTCTTGCATATTTTCACTCTTTCTTTGATTAGTTATATGTGATTGTATTTTCCAATCTTTACATGATTTATATTCTTTCTTAGTGTATCTTTATGTGTTTACATTCACAATTCCTATTTGTCTCCTATGTGTGCCTTAGGGCATTTACCAATGTCCTTTGCTTTCTATTCATGTATGTACCTTAGACATTTACCAATGTCCCTTGACTATACTCTTCTATGTGATTATGGATTTCAAGCCAACTTGCTTGTTTCAACTGTATGCTTGTTTTCTAGTTTGACTGACATGTGCCCATGTCCCTTATTTAATTGGCCCCTTGGTCGCTCTTTTATGCTTCTTGATTCTTGCCTTATGTGCTTGTTGCTTGATTGATTTCAATTTTATACAATTCCATGAACCAAATCATGCATTATCTTACTTCTTAGATGTCATGATGGACATCATGGTCCATCCCTCCAACTAACAACTAAATAGACTTTAAATTTTAGTTCAATACATTACACATACTGTTACATTGTTATATCTATCTAGGCATACCCTTATTGATCTAACAATATCTCAATACAAAAAATGCTATATCTTGGGATATCTTGTCAATTATCATTGCTATATCATATATTTTATAGCATAACACACTTGTAGGGATCTTTATTTGGAGGGTAGTCATTACAAGGTATTCATTCCTACCCTCAGAAGAGGGGAAAATAAATAGGATTTTTGTCACAGAGATCAGAGCTCCTATCAACTGAAAAATCAAGTTTTAAAACACTCAAAACAACAACTAGACATCAAACTAGTCAGAACAGACCATGTAGATATTCAAAAATCCATAATAATCATTAGATTTAGCCAAAGACAACAATGCTAAGAATGGACTATAGCATCAATGGTGCTAATATCAATTTTTAGTGCTCTTATCCAAATAGTAGAAAAGTTAGAATTTTTAGAAGTAGGTATAAAAGTAAGTCCAACTATAGATTTACACAACTAGACCAGTTCAAAATTAACAATTTTGATGCACATTTATTCAGAGAATCTAGATATAGGGGGCATCATGTGTGGTATGATGGCTCTCACTTCTATTTTTAGAAAGGGTAGTTGGTACAACTTCTATATTAGAATCCATGTTTTAGACACCAATGATTGTGGGTAATGTGTGTGGCACATTTATTTTCTTTCTTTCCAAGTTCAACATTACCAAGGCATTCTCAGTAGTTGCATGCCTTACTCCATCTATAGGTGGTTGGTATAATTTTTGGTTTGGATTTCATACAAGCTTAACTTTTGAGTTCTTGAGTTCCTAAGTACATTCCACATAAGCTAGATTCCTAATTTTGGAGTGGCTTTCATATAAGCCTAATGTCCATCTTTCAGAGTGGCTAAGAGTGGCCTAGTTTCTAGCATACATTTAGATATCCACACCAATATTATTAGATCATATTAAATCTATGGGCTTCAGGAGCCGTCTCATATGACATACATTTCATACCAATATCAATTCATAGATTCACTTCACATGGAAATGATGGAGCCAAAGGTTTAGCTAGCCTTTGTATTCCTAACGTGAGCAAATTCAATCCATAACTAATAGATCCTTATAAATCCCATGAAAATATCACATGGAAATGGGTTGGAAAATATCACAAGGAAATTAAGAATACAAGCAATGCTACTTAAGCACATTTCCATATTATTTACATACAACCATCCAATAGTATTTTCAACTTATTTAAATCCTTACACTAGTCCCTGGTCATCTCAAGTACACCCAATTTAGAATTTCCTTACATTATCATATCATAATTACACCAAATACTTTTAAAGAGAGAACTACTTATGGCTTGATCCCTCTTCAGAGTATTGGTATGTAGGTAGCATGTCGACACAAGGGGTGTGGATTCACATCTAGTGAATCTTACACACACTAACCCCCCATCTTATTCAAAATTGGTCAAAGTAAAATGGAAGATAGGGTTTAAAGATAAATTTTACTCTATAGGGAGTTATATAGACTTCCAATTTCTAAAACTTTAGAGATATGTTCACATAGACCTATTGAATAAAACCTAGAAAGATTAGACTCTCAAGACAACAACATCAGATAAGGACTATAGTGTCAATGCTAATCCTATCCAATTTTGGCAATCTTTTCCAATTATAAAATGAAGTTTATATCTTAGTTTGCAATAGTCTCCCAATCTTGTATAGTCACTATCAGCCTTTGTCTTAGTTGGATCAACACAATTTCAAGCTAAGTTTGATTTCTCTCTATTCACTTGCTATTTTTAGAAAGTCTAAAAAATAATCAAAATTAAAAAATCAATAGGTTAATTATGGCATAATTATTGACTAATTTAAATACTCAAACCCTTTAACTAAATTAGGATTAAAACCCCAATATTCCCAAAACTATTAAATCAATTGGTGAATCTAACTTACTTCATTTGTGCATAGAAACCCTAGAAACCCTAGGGTAAAATTCTTACTAATTTTTATTCTAATTTTCTAAATTTTTACTTTAATATTTAAATTAGAAATTCATTTCAAATTTTAAAATTTAGTAGTAAATTTTAAAATAATTTTTTTCCAAACCCTAGTTGCCCATAAAAGGTCCTAATATTTTTCCAATAATTTTCTAACAATTTTTTGAATTTTTACTAGCATATTAAAATTAGAAAATCCATTCAAAAAACAAAATTCAATAGTAATTTCAAAAAAAAAAAAAAAAACTCAAAACCCTAGTTACACATACTAGGTCCTATTCACTCAAGCATTTTCCAATAATTTTCAAAAACTTTAGTTGAAATTTAAATTAGAAATCCAATTTCATTTTCGAGTATTAGAGTGGAGCATGAAGAAATAGATGATAAAATGGCTAAAAGGTATGTGAATGGTTTAAAATATTATATTAAAGATGATATTAGCATACATAGATTATTGATAATGGAAGAGGCTTATTGATTAACCTGGAAAGCAGAAGAGATGCAGAATAGACAAGCTACCAGAAGGAAATTTGGTCTAAGGAGAGGACAATCCATGCTAATGAGAGGAAGAGGTGGTTTAAATAAAACTAGAAGTTGATTTAACCCTATAAGGGGAGAATCATCACAAGCTATATCAAAGAGAGAAGATGATAGACAAGGCTTCCAATATCATCAAAGAGGAAGAGGATTCCAAAGAGGACATGGATATGGTAGTGTAAGAAGTTGGTTTCGTAGCCAAACCAAAGCTATTATTTATTAAATATGTGGAGAATAAAGACACGAGGCCAATGAATATCCTCAAAGGCAAGAAATAATATGAGATTACCATCTAAGGGTGAACTTGGTTGAATCTAAAATTGAAGGTCAAGCTACTAAAGTTACAACAACATATGTGGAAGAAAACTTGACGATGAGAACCATGATAGCTCTAAGGAAAGAACTGGAATAAAACAAAGGAGGTAATGAATGGTTGAGGACCAATATGTTTTGAACAAAGTGAACTTTGGGTGGTAAGGTAAGCAAGGTAATCATGGATGAAGGTAGATATGAAAATATGGTTTCAAAAGAAATGGTAGGAAAATTGGGATTGAATTGTGAAAAGCATCTCAGCCCTTATAAAATTTCATGGTTTAATAAAGGTAGTGAATTCATGGTTGATAAACAATGTTGGTAAAGTTTTCCATAGGAAAAATTTATAGAGATGAATTATGGTGTGATGTTTTGCCCATGGATGCATGCCATGTTTTGTTAGGGAGGCCATGGTAATTTGATAGTCAATTCATCCATGATGGATACAAGAATACCTACACATTTAATAAAGATGGTAAAAAGGTGATATTTTTCCTCTTAAGGAAGAGATAAAAGAGGAAAAAAATTAGCCTTTAAAGAATTTCCTAATGACATGAAAGTTGTTGGTTATATTTATGCACTAATTGTAAGGAATGAAGATGAAGATGTGATGAAGATTCAAAAAGAAGCAATAAAAGTTTTTAAATCATATGAAAATGTCATTATTTTTGAGATACCAAATGGTTTACCACCAAATAGGGACATTCATCATCACATTGATTTGATCCTAAGATCATCTCTACCCAATCAAGTAGCATACAAAATGATCCCATTAGAGCATGTAAAATTGAACAAACAAGTTACTGAGTTGATAAGTAAGGGTGTATTAAGGAAAAAAATGAGTCCATATTCAACAATAGCACTATTGACACCAAATAAGGATGGAGGATGGAGGATGTGTGTGGATAGTAGAGCCATCAACAAGATTACTATTTGGTATAGATTTCCTATACCTTGGCTAGATGACATAATGAATGCTCTTGAAGGAGCAAAGTATTTCACAAATATTGATCTAAGTAATGGCTACTACCAGATCTATATTTAGGAAGGAGATGAATGGAAGACAACATTCAAGACTAGATATAGACTATATGAATGGTTGGTGAAGCAATTCAAGTTGTCTAATGCACTTAACACATTTATGAGAGTGATTAACATAGTTCTAAAAGATTACATTGGTAAGTTTGTGGGGGTTTATTTTGATATTTAGTAAAGATAAAAAGGAGCATTTGGAACATTTGAGAATGGTTTTAGAATTGTTTAGAAAGGAGAAACTCTATGTGAATTCAAAGAAGTGTAGGTTTATTTAAAAAAGTTTGGTATTTTTAGGATTTGTAATTTTAGTAGATGGTGTTAGAATGGATGAAGAGAAGGTGAAGAAAATTATTGAGTAGCCTATTCCCAAGAGCATCACATAGGTAAGAAGTTTCCATGGTTTGGAAACTTTTTATAGAAAATTCATTAAGAATTTCAATAGTATTGTTTCACTGATAATGGATTGTATAAAAGAAAGGGAGTTTATGTGGATAAGAGAAGAAACAATGAGTTTTGTTTTATTGAAAATAAAGATTATAGAAAAGTCTATTTTAACCTTACCTAATTTTGACAAAGTGTTTGAAGTGGATTCTGATGCTTCACATGTGCTAATTGGAGCTATGTTAAGCAAAGAAAGGAATCCCATAGCATATTTCAATGAGAAGTTGAATGAGGTAAGAAAGAAATATTCTACCTACGATGTGAAGTTTTATGCAATTATTCAGGCATTGAGACATTGGAAACATTAATTGGTCTCTAAGGAGTTTATTTTTTAAACTAACCATGAGGCTTTGAAGTATGTGAATACCCAAAATAAGTTGATTAGTAGGCATGCCAAGTGGGTATCTTTCTTACAGGGATATAATTTTATGTTGAAACATAAATCAAGAAATAAAAATTAGGTAGCTGATGCTTTAAACAGAAGAGTTGGTTGATAACTACTTTGGTAAGTGAATTAGTTGGGTTTGATTTTATTAAGGAGTTGTATGATACTGATCTAGATTTTGGTGTGATAGTTCAACAATGCAAGAATACATTAACCAAAGATGTAGGTACTATTCAAGATGGTTACCTTTTCAAGTAGAGATAGTTGTGCATTCCAATTGGTTCTTTGAGAGACAACATTGTAAGAGAGTTACACATTGGAGGTTTAGTTGGCCATTTTGGTAAATATAATACCATAGATTTGGTGGAGGAGAAGTACTTTTGGCAAAATATGAAAAGAGATGTGGCAAGATATGTTTGAAGATGTATAATATGTTAAATGGCTAAGGGATATGCATAGAATATGGGATTATACATGCCATTACCAGTCCCAAGAGAACCATGGGTAGATTTGAGCATGGATTTTGTGTTAGGGTTACCAAACACACAAAGAGGTAATGATTCTATTTTTGTTTTTGTAGATAGATTTTACAAAATAGCTCATTTCATTACATGCAAGAAAACCAGTGATGCCACTAGAGTTGTAGAATTATTCTTTAGAGATGTTATGATATTTCATGGGATTCCCAAGACCATTACTTCAAATAGGGATACTAAGTCTATAATTCATTTTTGGAGGACTTTTGGTAATAATTTGGATACAAATATACAATTCAATAGTGCATATCATCCACAAACAGATGGATAAATAGAGGTTGTAAATATAAGTTTGGGAAATTTGTTGAGATGCATTTTTATAGAGAAGCCTAAGCAATGGGACTTGAATTTACCACAAGATAAATTTTCTTATAATAGTTCAGTGAATATATCAATAAGAAAATCACCATTTCAGGTGGTTTATGGGAAAAATCTAATTAGAGTTTTGGATTTGGTACAATTTCCCATTATAGAAATATTGAGTAATGATGATGAGACTTTTGTTGAGCATGTACATCAATTTAAATAAGAGGTGAGAAGGAGGTTACAGATGATTAATGAGAATTACAAGATTGTTATTGATGTTAAGAGGATATCAAAGTCTTTTGAGAAGGGAGATTTAGTGATGGTGTATTTGAGGAAAGAGAGATTTCCTATAGGGACCTAAAACAAGATAAAATAAAAGAAGATTTTTCCTTACAAAGTTGTGAATAAAACTAGTGACAATGTCTATGAGGTAAAATTTCAAGAATAATTTGATATTTATCCAATATTCAATGTTTTAGATTTGTATGATTTCCATGGAAAAGTAGATGAAAGAGAGAATGAAAAAAACATAAAATGATAGAAATAGATTCCAAAGAAGAAGAGGGAAAGGATAATATGAATTATAGATATGAATATTGTGCACACAAGGTAAGGTAAATATAAAAAGTATTTGTTATAATGGGAAGTATTTCCACTGGAAGACAACACTTGGATCATAGAGTCAAAGATGAAAAAGATGGACAAAGAAAAATGGCAGAGTTATCATCATAGTAACTCATAAGAGCTGAGTTGAATTCAACCAGAGGAGGATGATGTGGAACCACTACACAAATTGATGAAGTGTCTTGGTGATGTTTTTTCATGTGTTGAAGTGTCTTGATGATGTGGTTCCACTTGGTGAGGTGTCATGGTTGTTACTATTTGCCACTATTCTAAAATGACACTATTCTAGATTGTCACTTTTAGTCTTTTGTATTTCCTATGTGAATGGGGAGAAATTTTCATGTGGGATTAAGTAAATCATGATAAAAAATAATATTCATTAATCTTTGTTTGATTATGAAGGTGGGGGATAAATTTTACTATGCTAAAAGTGAAATATCCACTCACTTTCTGTCTTATTTTGAAGTGTGGCACCAAATTTTTACATGGCAAGGTTTGTCATTAGTAATAATGGACTCAAGTGGGATATGAGGAGTGATTATCCTTTTCATTTCACCTTAACTTATTATCTTTATCCCTCATGGTGGAGGTGGATGCAATTCTCCGTGAATAGTATTTTTTTCTTTGATTTTTCTTTCAAAGGATGATAATCCTTATTGTAATTTCATAGTGGTTCAAGTTGTTTCCCTTAGAAATTAAAGAAAGAAAATTTATTGTAATTTTAATGATTGAAACATGGTATTAGTTTGAGGATATTGTAATTATATTCCATTTGATGAATTTAAAGCATATGTTGTGTGAAAAAATTCTTGTGTTATTCTTTTAAAACTTCTTCTTTCTCCATTTTCAAGAATTTAGCTAAGGATTTATTAAGAGATATTTTCCTCCACATAAGTAAGGTAATGCAATATACATGTTTTGAATCATTTCTCTTATAATCTCACTTGAACCCTCATTAATTTTTATAAAATTAATTGTACATGTATGTTGTTATTGAGGCTCAAGGTAAATAGGTGGAGATGATATACATGATTAACACTAGAATACTTCTATTTTTTGTATATTTCTATTATTTTTCCATGAAGTGATATTTTAAATAAAATAATTATTTTTATTTTTTAATTATTATATTAAATTTATCTTGTGATGATTTTATCTTTAAAGACTTCATAAGCATAAATCCTAGGTACTTAAGATTGAATATACATACAAAAACCATCAATAGGACATGTGGGAGGTGGAATGTGTTGAGGAAGGAAATTTAAGACATGAGTTTTTACAATAATATTTATACCTTATTGAATATATGATTGGTATTATTCCCATGTCATACTTGACTTGAATGTTTTTTGCATTAATGAACCTTGTGTAGAATGTTGGACAAATTTCTTGTCATAATCATTAAAATTATCTATATCATCCATCGTAGAAAATGTTAAAGGAACATGAATATTATTTATAGGATTTATTATTAATAATAGAGGTAGGTTTTTTTTAAATGGAATAGAAAAATAACATGGAAAGGATATTACAAACAATAACTAAAAAAGAAAATTCTAAAAATAGAAGGAATTTTTTGTGTATGGAGATTTTATTATGAAATTAAGGTCAAAAGAAGGTGATTTTATTTTAAGATTTATATCTAAAATAAAAATAATATTTATTTAGTGTTGAATTTTCATGAATTTATCTAAACCCCAGGGAAATAAATTGAAGCAATGAAAGTGCATGATTAACTTGGGTTCACTACTATATTTTATCAAAATTTGGACTAAAACATGGACTAACCTTAATTAAGATAAATATAATGGAATATAACATAACTATATAAATTAAATTAAGAAAATCATAATGAAAGAAAATATTGAATTTGAAAAAGTGAAAATTATTGAAACAAGACTAACTATAAATTGAAAAGACAAACTTAGTTATTTCTATGTAAAATTTGATTATGTTGATTGGAAAATGAATGAATCAAGAAATAAATAATCATGACTATAATTGAATTTAATATTTTATTAATTTTGAAGAAGCTCACAAACATCACATTCAAGTAAAGACTAATTGCCACTTTTGACCTGAATTAGTCAATATTGACTTTTGCATAAAAATAAGAACTTAGGTCACAATCACTTACAACAGTTTCATTTAGGTATTTATACACATATTTGATCTTCATAAGTGTGCAAAAGACTTGAAAATATATTTATAAAGGTTCAAACCCTAATAGGGTTTGAAATTATTTAAAACCTATAAATTTAAAAGGTGGAATGTAATTAGGATGAGCCAACCCTTATTACTCCCATGATCATTGAACAATACTTATGTATCCAATACTCTAAATAGGGAATTCAAGCCCACATAATTTTCTCACCTATAATATTTTTTATAATTTTGCTTCTTTGATTATATGAATGCATCTTGTGTTGGATTGAATACTTGATCATGTTTTGATTTCAATTAAATAAAATAGGATTTTGACTTGGCTGAGGACTATTTAAATACTTAAAATTAGAATAATAAATAATATGATGAATCAAAAGACACTTAAAATTCCAATTTATATATCATTAAAAAAAGTGGATGAATTATCAAAGGATAGGATAAAAGTTCCAAATTTTCAAGATCCAATACCATTACCAATGTATCTTAAATTCAATATTGTTGAGCTTGCACTTGTTATTCATGAAGATGATAATACTAATATGCCTAAATCCAAAAGATGTGGAGGATTAAAACAAATGATAATACCTTTGAAAAACACCATCATGCCTAGTGATTATACCATGTCCATGATTAGTGATATTATATAGATTCAAATACAAAATTATATAATTTAAACGTAAATGGATCGACATAATGCTAACATAAATTTTACCTAATTCCATAATCACTTGATTTCACAATACTTGACAATCCTTATTCAAAAGGTTTTAAAATATAACAATTACCTTTTTTGATCATCATAAAGATTTATTTGATCACATGATGAAATATGTACATTATTTTGGTAAATGGGATAAAGATGACAAAATATTGCTAAAATCCTTTCATATGAGTATCATCGATGAATCTCACAATTGGTTTTATAGCTACCTAAAGGTTCATTAACCACTTTTTTTATAATTAGATGACATCATCTTTCTAAATTTTAATATACATAAAGTGCCTAGACTGACATTAGAACATTTTAACAATTTCAAACAACATGATGATGAATACCATCAAGATTATGTGATTTGATTTGAAATTAAATCATATTCCTTAGAATTTATACCCTTTTAATTGGAATTGGAATTAAGTTTTTCTTAAAGTCTTATTTCCCTATTAAGGGAAATAGCATTACATGAACAATATGAATCATTCACTTACTTATGCTTGTATGTTCATAGATATACATCATTCATGCTCACACATTTAAATTGACTTAACATATCTCCATCCAAATTTTTATTCCACATATAAATGAGGAAGATAAGGTACCAAATGAACATTATGAGATAATGTGTGGTGTCCCTCACATCTATATGGGATATTTACAATCATTAGTAAATATGGGGCTAATAAAATATAGACATCAAAAACCAAAACCTCAAGTTGCACAAATAAAAAATCATCCATAATAATGAAATCCCACAATAATATTATTCATGGTTGGTGCTTACTTTTTCCATAACCATGTTAATCCTACACAAACAAAAAACACTTGCAATGTAAGATGGTTTCAAAAACATGTATTTGATCTAAAAGACTTAACATAAAGAATTTGGAAAGACTCATTGGGAAAGATAATAATACCAATTTATTATGGACCTAAAGTGATTCAAAAAAATCCACAAAAATCTCAATGTGCATTCATAGTAGGATCCCTTTAGTTATACATGATGGAAGTAAAAATTGACCAAGATCAACAAGGTATTTCCTATTCTCATAAGGGTAAATTGATCCATATTCAACATGATGGAAATCATTCTTATAATTCATAATTAATTAGAGAGGTAAAAAATGAAATGAACCATTTTTTACTATATAAAAATGATACAAACAATGCAAATGATCAAACCTAAGGTGAAAAACATCAAATGTTCCAAAATATATTAAAAAAAACTTGAAATATTCAATATTTCCATATTTATTATCTCCTTGTCATATATATTATTTTTTCCATATTGGTATATATCATATAATTTCTTTATATACACACGCGTGTTTCACACATCGGTTGAATGTGATACATGCATACCTAGGCATATGATGTATGCACATATGGATGTTGGGCTTTTCCTCTACTCATGTCATTAGCATGTTGGGGGTATAATTTTTTCCTTGATCACAATACACCAATATTACATTATTATATTATCATTTTCCATTATCATGTTTGAGATTTTATACTTACATATGCTTTTATCCATGCATATATATTTCATAGTGTAACTGATATGATGTGTAATTAACATTTTTTGCTAACACATATATCTATGGAATATTATGACATGTTTATGGTGATTTATTATTCTATGTCTTTCATTTTATTTATTTTTCAACCATTTGAATATGTTTCATTTCTTTTGACCCCCATGTCATTGTTTACCTATTGTGATGTTTGTGCATGCCATATTTTGTTGTATGTGGACATTTGAACATGTCTTTCTATTATTTGTGGACATTTGACTAAGTCATTTCCCTTATATTTTATGGAATTTAAACATGACCATTATATGAGGTCTCCTTAGACCATTGCCTTTTGTCTTACTTTTGAGTGTTTTTGTGTGTGTGCTTGATTGCTTACTGAGATTGTACTATTACTCTCTAAACCTTGCCATGATTTACATCATGCATATTATGACTTGATGTGGTCACATACTATGTAAATAATTACTATATTTACCTAAACATTATACTCATATATATTACATGATCCATGCATAGATTATATAATAATATTATCCTTTTGAGGTAAGGTAACTACCAGTTCATACTTCCCATTACCTCAAAAGGGAGGTATGTCATAGAGGCATGACCTCCACTTTTTTATAGTTTTAGATTATAGTGGATAATTTTATGGAAACATGTTCTCCACACTTAAATATTTATATATTATCTATATTTAATGGGGCATGCCATGGGAACATGTCTTTCACACTGGAAAAAATTCAAATTTGGTCAAATTTCATAGTTATATGATTCATATACACATTTGTGGGAGAATTATTTATATTGGTACCTTTTTTATACCCAAGTTTTATCTTGAGACATATATGAGGTGAATATGTAATGCAAAGGTCACCTAAAATTGTAAAACCAAATTAACTTTAATATTTTAAATACGACTATGGACTATTATCATGCCTAGGATGCACTTCTATAGATTTTATTGAGCCAATCTACTACAGTAATTAGTTTACATTTTTTCAAGGTTGGGGTGATTAAATAACTCAATATTAATATGTTTATAAGTTATAATTGATTAAATCATCTAAATTAATTGTATTTATAGGATGGAATTAACAAATCATCCACCCTCACTAGTTATGTAGTGTGAATTCATTGGATCACTCATAATCGCCAAGTTATAAGTATGATTGAGATGATATCAATGGTAATTTTTCAACTAAAATTTTCAACAAAGTTGGGGGCATATTTTTATCCAATATCTATATATGTATGCACTTTCAAGATTCTAAATTTTCCTCATCTCAACCCCAAATACTTCATAATGAATCATCTCTTCAAATCAAATTGCCAAAAGGCAAGATTTTTGCATCCATAACCACATGTAATTTTAGCCTTACTCTCTTTATTTTCAAACATTTCAAATAGTTTCAATTCTATAATACATGACCTAATTATATAATGTGACATTATCTTAGTTATAGGTTGGTCACTAGAAAAGCATTGAAGTTAAACTCAGGCAAAGGCAAGGTGAGTTATACACTCTTAGGTACATATTTATTTTCCACTAAACTATAAATTTACTTACTAGATTAAAGGGTTAAATGTATACACCTCAGTCTTGTACACTTGGAAAATACCTATCATGGTTTTACCCTTCTTTCTAATATATTCTCATTACTAAAAGGCTTGTGTTCACTATCTCAATTTTCCAAATTGCTTATCACTTAGTATAACCATTTTTATTATGATGACCACACCTTTTATACTATGAAAAATAATATAAAGTTGATCATTATCCTTCTCTTTCAGTTTTGGACCTATGTCTATTTTCTAGCTTCCTAGATACTTGTGGCCTAGCCAAATGCTTTCATCAACATAAGTGTCCTTTTTCAAACTATGTTTTTAGTGCCCAAAAGTCATGAAATTTACAAATTAAACATATCATAAATGTTATCCTAAGTGATATAATGTCATATATTTTTAAAATGAATTATTACATATACAATATCAACCATCATTCATTCCTCACCTAGAAAAGAACTAGTAAATATCAGGAACTCACAAGGCATCTTACCAAGAGCATTCAATCATGCATTCAAGTGAATGAATATTTCATATTCATAAATATTTAAATATTAATCATAACAAAAATATCTCCAAAGTTTTTAATTACTGAAGGAGCATCCCATGAGCCATATTTACTAGGTTACAAGGTAGTTCACAATATGTACTTGTTTATCACATGTTACATCTATATGTACACATAGTCCATCATGTAGGGGATAAATACATCAGTTTGAGATCATATTTTGATTATTGTATATGTATGTAGTGACCATTAACAAAGGGGTGCTTTGGGAAACTCAAAATCATGTGCCCACTAACCCATTTTTTCCAAAATAACTCCAAGTGTGAGGAAGCTAGAGTTTGATCATTTGACAAAGAGTGATAGATTGTACACAAGATATTTACACATAGGAGGAAAGGTGATAGATAATCCATAACGATTCATGTGTTCACATCCATATCAAGTCATTATTTCATACTAAATACATGCATCCAACTTAGATATCAACATTGACATAACCATCCAGATTTAATGCAAGTGTACAAGGCCATAAAATGTAAAATTATAGAAATTGAAGACTATTATAGGCTTTTGATCTACTCCACTTCTAGCATGTTTTAACTTAGATATACATGTGCACAATAAAACAAATAAATACTCTTATTTTATATTTATTACATCATCAATCAATATCTATAATTTATATTTTTGGCATATCTCAGTATTCTAAATTCATAATAATGGTTATTTGAGTTTGAAAATTAATTAGCATGATATATATCTATTGATCACCTTGGTGTTTATTCATTTATATACTCTTAACCCTATGTACCCTTGTATCAATGAGAAACCAAATGTAGATAAATGTAAACCAAATATTTCAAGTACAAACTTACCATAATGTCATGACAAACTTTATGATTATGATATGCACACATATGACACATCTCATTTAGGAAAGGTTAAACATTTTTCACTCATCATAGATTATCATCCTCATCTTGGGATCATTGGATATTTTTTGCATCTTCAAAGACTCTAGAGTAATTAAACATGTTATTATTATTTCTACTTAAGATACACCACATAGGGAAAAAATGATGGGTTCCATGAACCCCTACTCCTTATATTACCTCTTCGATACCACAGAGTCCTATAGCACATACATAGATAATCATAGATCCTACAGTGCTATATATTACATATGCACATGCTCCTTGGAAATAATAACATTTTATTGCACCAATTTATGAGTGGAAAGATATCTATGAGCATCCATTGGATAACATCATAGGACCATTATTTTTGATGAAAAGTTTCAAAAATAATAAAAAATGGAACACAAAAAATCCAAAAATATTTAATTTTTCCATATCTTATTAGCTCCTTAACAACTATGATGTTGGTTCCATGTTGGTAGATAACATATCATTTCTTTGTGTGTGTGTGTGTGTGTGTGTGTGTGTGTGTGTGTGTGTGTGTGTGTGTGTGTGTGTGTGTGTGTGTGTGTGTGTGTGTGTGTGTGTGTGTGTGCGTGTGTGTGTGTTTCATGCATTGTTTTAGTGAGACATAGGCATACCTAGGTACATGATATTTGCACATATAAATGTTGGGCCTTCCCTCTAATCACATCATCCATAAATTGGGGACATTTACTTCTTTGATCATGATACACCCAGGTTATATTATTATATAATAATTTCCATTATCATGTTTGATCTTATGTACTTAAACATGCCTTTATCCATACTTATATCTTTCACAGTGTATGTGATATGTTATGTGTTTAATGTTTTTTCCTAACACATATATCCAAGGATTAGTATGTTATGATTATGATTATTTCTTAATATTACATGTTTTTTCACTACATTAATTGTTTGATAATTTTAATATGCTCTATTGATTTCAGACCTTATGGCTTTATTTACCTATTTTGTCATTTACATATGTCCTAGTTTGTTATATGTGGATATTTAAACATGTATTTATATCCTTTTTGGACATTTGACTAGGTGTTTTTTCATCAATTGTGTGGCATTTAAACATGCCCCTTGTATGCAGTCTCCTTGGACCATTGTTTTTTATTTTGATTTTGAGTGGTGTGCTTGATGATTATTTGTTCAGTTTGTATTGTTACTCTTTAGATGTTATCATGATTCACATCATTCATCTTAGGACTTGATGTGATCACATAATAGGTACCTCATTATTATATCTACCTAAGAATGTTACTCATATATGCTACATGATCCATACCTATATTATACAATTATATTTTATTTTTGTAGTAAGGTAACTATTTATTTCTACTTCCCCTCGCCTCAAATTAGATGGAATATCCATGGGGGCATGCCATAAAGGCATGGATTCCACATTTTCATAGTTTTATACTATAGTGGGAGAATTTTATGGAAACATGTTCTCCATACTTATAAATTTTTAAGGTTCTCTAGATTTAGTGGGGGGCATGTCATGGAAATATGTCCTCCACAATTGTAAAATATCAAAATGTGAATAAATTTCATAATTATATGATTCAAATACACATTTTTTATAGCATTATATACAATGGTACTATTATTATACCCATATTTTATCTTGAGACATATATGAGGTGCATATGCCATGCAAAAAAGAAACTTCAATTGAAAAATCAAATCAACTTTCAGATTTCAAATACTATTATAGACTATTTTCATATGCAAAATGGACTTTATTGGGCCAATATACTCTAGTAGTTTATTCATATTTTAGAAATATTTTTTATTTTAGGCTTTTCCCACTATGTGTTTTTACCTACACAATCTAATTAGCTTGCTTAGCTTAATAATAGGTCATTAAAGGGAAATGTACTTTAAGTCATTTTATAATTTTGAGTTGAGTTAATTAAATTTTCGGGTCACCTAATTACTCATTATATAATGTAACTTCATGTGTAATTTTTGGATAATGAATCTCAATTCTCATTAGTGCAAATTTTGGTTGTGAAGACAAGTTTCTTCCATTTGAGTTGTTTCTTTTGATTTCACTACAACACACACAGGTTTTCTGTGCATTCAATCCTATCTAGACATGGTCATCAATTTTCACCAATTCTAACATGGTATAAGATTTTTGTGGTATTCGAATGTCATAGCCTCTATTATGAGCTCTATCATTCTAGCTCATTTGATGATTTTTCATTTATTTTAGTTTTTAGGGGTTTGATGTGGTTTCTAAAAAAAATGAAGATTTTTACCATCCAAAGTATCCAAATAAAAAATAGATAACCTTGTTGAAATTAGAATGTGTCAAAACCATAGGAATGACTTTAAATATGACCTAGTTTCATTAAAGTCAATTCTTGACCATTTTGGAGGGCTTGAAGGATATTTTTTGAATTCTGAAAAATATACACATATAGTGACTTTGACAGAAAACCTTTTCTGGGTTTGTCAAAAAACTAGGTGGGTCCATATTATTTTTTGTGGAAGACATATTAAATATAAATATTTGAGGGTTTTATCTTTAGTTTAATTTTTACCCCCTATAAGAATTTTATTGGGTTTCTACCCATCAACTAGCATTTCCACCCTTCCAAACACCTTGGCCCTTCTTTGCCAGGATTTTAGTCTTTGATGGTAATTTCAAACTTGAGAGACTTTTTACCTTGATTGGATAGATATTAGGTTCCATGCCCTATTCATGTACCTATTAGGTTCTACATAGTGGCTAGGCATGTTTCAAGTTTTAGCTAGTGCCCATGTATAGCTCAGATTATTCCACCCTTAATTACATGGAGTTCAAGATTTGACCCTATTCCTTATATAGGCGATGGACTCTAACACCCCTAAGTGTAGATTCAATAGGTTATATAACACATATTTTCATAGATGATAGGTTTCATGGCCCCTATTTACACCATGGGTAGGATTTATAACCACTTCAAGCATGAAGGGTGATATCTAACCCATTTTCACATAGCCTAGGTGGAATCCACTACCTACATAATCATGTTATAGATTTCAAGACCCCTCTTTGTATGGGATGTCTAGGAAACTATAAAATTTAGATAGGGTTACTACAACACTATTCATTAGTTAATTAGAGGCAAATTTGGAGTGACATAATTTACCTAGTCACATCATAGTGTTAAGTGACATCATCAAGTGGGAAACACTAATCCTAGCCCTTAGCTCTTTAACCATGTGGGAATTTTAGCCATTGGTCACAACCAAAACAATGAGGCATAAATTTTCCTCATAAAGTTGGGCCAAAATATTTTCACACCTAAATTTATGCAAAGTGGATAATTATTTTACAAGTAAGAAATCATCAAACTTCCATAAATTTTAGATGATATATCCTTTTTAGGTGTTATTTTTTTGAAAATGTGATATTTTTTTAGCTCTACACATTGGTGGTATTATCATACATTATAAAATTAAAACATTATATATTCAGGGGGATTATACATCTTATTATTTTAGAGCATTCAGTCCAACACATGCCTATTTACTGTAATGGATCATATTCAAGTTCTACTTCTTACACCGTTCAACTATCACAAGTGGAAAACCAACATTCAAATCCTTTTGAGGATCAAAGGTTTAGACCAAGTCACAATGGCTATTAAAAATTAACTGACACTTGATTTAGATAAATTGAATTGGTTTAATATAAGTGACAAAGCCTACTTTCTACTATGTTTATCTTTGTCTCCTAACTTGATCTTTCATATTGAATTTGTAACTACTGATAATGAAGTCTAGACCACATTGAAAAAACTCTTTAAGAAGTAGGACATAATGAGAGGTCATGAATTGGAGAATGATCTCATCAGTTTGAGCCTAGGTAACTTTGATACTATATAGGACTTCTTCACAAAGTTAAAATCACTCAGGTTGTAGTTGAAACTATGTTACATTGATAAAAAGGATGACCAATTGATTATTTCCATCCTTTCCAAAATAGGATCTAACTATTCGATCTTGTTTCTACCTTCCAAGCCACTAATGTGCCCTTGGATATGCAAGGACCATGATTTATTTGGGTGACTTTATTTTTGACTTAACTCAGGAATAAGACAATTATTTAAATGGGTACTCTAAAGTCATGTAAATTACATGCCTTAATTGTGAGTCATGACAAATAAAGGGATTCTAGTAGCAAGTTGAATAAATAAAATAAGAAGTACCCAGATCAATAAAGGTTTATAAATATTATGCTAAGTCCAAAGCATCAAAATAGTCCTCCTATTTATATGGTAAACCCAAGAAAGAGTTGCTAGGTTGTGGAGCTAAAAGCTTCACTATTATGCAAATGGAGGAGGTTGCTAAGTGTCACAGTAACCGACGTCAGTCAGGCCAATCGACGTTGGTCAGGGGTAGACCGGAAGCTACCAACATCGGTCATGGATCGGCCGACGTCGGTCATCTCTAGACAAATAGAGATCAACGTCGGTCATCTGTGTGTTCTAGTCTAATTTTAGACGGACAGTTTGTTTGCATGTAAAGACTAATTTTAGTCTTGAGTCTGCATTTCTAATTATTGTAATTGGGAAGTCTAATTATTGTTTATATGGGATCTATTTAAGAGACCCATCGAGTTGTATTCTAATTTTAAAAAAGGATCAAAAGGACTTGTCAAGGACAAGGACAAGGGTTCTTCCAAGTGTAAGATCAGTTGATCTACAGGTGTGCAAGATCAGGGGAGATCTACATGGTAAGTAAGGTCAGTTAGATCTGCAGGTGTGTGTGTGCAAGGTTAAAGGAGATCTACGAGGTAGAAAGATCAAGGAGATCTGTAACACAACAAGGAGGAAGATTAGGGAGATCTACTTGCAGTACTTTGGGTACTTGGTGGACTGAAAGTAGGCAACAACGGTTGAGTTGATTGTCACTTACTAGCGGAGGGAACAACTCGGTTATTGAGTTGTGGTTGTAATTGAGAGAGAGAACTCTTGAGAGAAATACTAGACACCCAAGAGGTGTGGAAGAGTGTGATTTCTTCATTGTATTTCCTTCTGGATGAGTTGAATACATATTGTATTATTTCTCATATTTTGTGCTATTTCTAAATTCTAGTTACTTATTACTTCTGATTTAATTCCGTGTTTAGTAGCTTATACAAAGGTAATCAAGTATGCTCTTAAGAAGTAGGGATCTTAACAAGTGGTATCAGAGCTAGGTTCACCAAGTGATACCACTAACTAATGGTATCAGAGCTAGGTTCACCAAGTGATACCACTAACAAGTGGTATCACTTGTTAGTCGTATTTTGATTACAAGTCACTCACAAGGGTTTCTGTTTGAGTGGGAGTAAAGCAATGGTAGAAGAAAGTATGCTAAGAATGGAGAAAATCAATGGCAAAAATTATCAATTATGGAGGATGTATATAGAGGATTATCTGTATTAGAAAGATCTATATTTACCGTTGGGTGGAGTTTCAAGCAAGCCCACATGTATGCAAGATGAAGAATAGAAGGTTCTTGACAAAAAGGCTCTAAGAGCTATAAGGCTGACATTGGCAGCTTCTGTGTTTTCAAACTTATCTCAGGCAAGGATAATGGTTGAGTTAATGGAATATTTGGCAAATTTATATGAAAAACCCTCAGCTTCGAATAAGGTATTTCTTATGAAGCAATTACTTAATTTGCAAATGTTGTAAGGTGGATCAGTATATAGTCATCTTAGTGATTTCCATGGTTTGGTAAACCAGTTAAATTTAGTCAAAATAGTTTTTGATGATGAAATTAAGGAACTCTTAATCTTATGCTCTTTACCTGAAAGCTAGCATAGCTTGGTAATGGAAGTAAGTAATATTGCATCTGCTTCAAATATCTTGAAAGTTAATGATGTTTTTAGTGTAATCTTGAATGAAGAAATTCATAGGAAAAGCACAGGTGAGACATCAGGTAATGCTTTAAGTGTTGAAAGTAGGGGATGGCAAAGAGAGAAGAGCAAGCAAGGAAAATCAAGGTTAAAGATAGGCAGGAGATCCAAATCCAGGTATGGCAGTATATCCTGCTAGAATTGTGGAAAGAAAGGGCATGTAAAGAAAGATTGTTGGTTGGTAGGAGATCAGCATGAAGGTAACAAAGAAGTAGATGTTACAGGTATTGTTTCATAAGATGATCTTGTATGTTCCTTGGATAAATTAGAATCTTTGTTTTTAGATTTTGGTGCCTCTTTCCATGCAACCCCAAATAGAGAATTTTTTCATGATTATGTCCATGGAGACTTTGGAAAAGTTTATTTAGGGGATGGTAAGCCTTGTCAAATTGTTGGCAAAGGGAAAGTGTAGTTGAAATTACAGATAGGCAACATATGGGTGTTGAAGGATGTCATGCATGTTCCCATCTTGAAGAGGAGTCTAATTTCTATATGAAAGTTAGGTGATGAGGGTTGCACAGTTACTCTCACAGCAGAATCTTAGAAATTTTCCAAGCGTGCACTTGTATTAGCAAGAGGTAAGAAAGTAAGTACACTTTATCTATCTACTTGTATTACTAATTCTCCTTCTGTTTTATCTACTTCAGATGTAGATGAAAAGATGTGGTTTTGTAGGCTTGGTCACATGAGTGAGAAGGGAATCCATGTTCTTAAGTCTCATGTTTTTGACACTTTTAAGAATTGGAAAGCCTTTGTTTTCAAGGAGAAGATGATGGACAAAGATTAGCTCAAGGGGCTGAATAATTTTGAGCAGGGCAAGGTTGACTTGGAAAAGTTTATGATCCAAAATGAGCTTGTGGGTAAAAATCATCACTCACAGGAAAACATAGAGACCGACGTCGGTCAGGAAACTGATGTTAGCGATCAAGCAGGAATCGACATTGGTCAGGTGCAGACTGAGGTCGATAATGTCAGATAAGTAAACACCAATGTCAGCAATGGGTTTGGTTACATGGAATCAATGTCAGTCAGATGTAGACTGAGAGATGACTGAGATTGGTCACTGTTAGAATGAAATTTGGGTGGATAGCAAGCTGTCAAGGAGTCTCAAACACCCATGTGGAGGACTGAAAGGGTAAGTAAGCCTCAAATTTGTTATTCCCCTTCTATATATTACTTATTTCTCACTAATGGTGGAAAACTAGGAAGTTTTAAAGAGGTAATGTAGGTAGAATCCAGGAAATAGTGGGAGCATGGCATTAATGAGGAAACTGATTCCTTGGGAGAGAACTAAATGGGAGATTTGGTAGAGTTTCCAGCCAAAAATAAAGCATTGAAAGACGAATGGATTTATAGGTTAAAGAAAGGAGAGAATGGATAGGTGAGACAGAAGGCCAAGTTATATGGTCTTGAGCAAGCTCCAGGACAGTGGTACAGGTTTGATAGGTTTATGACAAAGCATGGCTTTAGTCAATGTCAATGTAATCACTGTGTTTATTTTACCAGGTTGGATAATGGTTGCAACATTATCCTATTACTGTATGTAGTGTATATGCTTGTTGCAGGGTCACACATACAAAGATTTGCTGAGCTAAAGTTAAAAGTAGCCCAGACATGTGTCAGGAAAGATTTAAGAGCAGAAATCCTTGGCATGAATATTTTTAGAGACAGGGAAGATCACAAGTTGATTTTGTCTCCAGAGGATTATGTGAATAAGGTAGTGGAGAGGTTTGATATGCAAGATGCAGAACCAGTTAGCACACCTATGGTTAGACAATTCAATCTGAGCTATGAACAGTGTTCTAAATCACATGATGAGGTTGAGTACATGGTATGTACTAGGCCTGATATTGCCCAAGCAGTGGGAGTTGTCAACAAGTTTAAGGCCAATTCAAGAAAGAAGCATTGGAAAGCAGTTTTGTGGGTTCTCAGGTATTTGAGAGGGACTAGTAGCAGGTATTTATGCTATGTAGGGTCAATCACTTCTCTACATGGGTATGTAGATGTGGATATGGTAGGTTACTTGGATGACAGGAGAAGCACCATAGGATATGTGTTCACTGTTGGTGGTATGGCAGTTAGCTAGATTTCAGAGTTATAGAAGGTTGTTGCAGTCATGGTGACTAGCAAGGATATGAAACCTACAGGTATGTTAACAAAGCTGAGAACAAAGGAGAAGTTGAAACTTCATTCAACTTCTATTGGTCTTCAAGATTGAACTTGAAGAGGGGTTCAATCCAGGAAACAAAATTAGAGGATGTACAGGTACAGGTACAAGTGCAGCTATTTATCTCCAAGTGGGAGATTGTTAGGTTGTGGAGCTAAAAGATTCACTGTAATGCAAATGGAGGAGGTTGCTGAGTGTCATAGTAACTGACGTCAGTCAAGCCAACTGACATCAGTTAGGGGTAGACTGGAAGCTGCCAACATCGGTCATGGATCGGTCGACATCAGTCATCTCCAGACAGATAGAGATCGACGTCGATCATCTATGTGTTCCAGTCTAATTTTAGACAGATAGTTTGTTTGCGTGTAAAGACTAATTTTAGTCTTAAGTCTATGTTTCTAATTATTGTAATTGGAAAGTCTAATTATTGTTTGTATGGGATCTATTTAAGAGACCCATGGTGATGTATTGTAATTAAAAAAAGGATCAAAAGGACTTGTCAAGGACAAGGACAAGGGTTATTCCAAGTGTAAGATCAGTTGAATTGCAGGTGTGCAAGATCAGGGGAGATCTACATGGTAAGTAAGGTCAGTTAGATCTGTAGGTGTGTGTGTGCAAGGTCAAAGGAGATCTATGGGGTAGCAAGATCAAGGAGATCTGCAACACAACAAGGAGCAAGATCAGGGAGATTTACTTGGAGTACTTTGGGTACTTGGTGGACTGGAAGTAGGCAACAACAGTTGAGTTGATTATCACTTACTAGTGGAGGGAACAACTCGATTATTGAGTTGTGGTTGTAATTGAGAGAGAGAATTCTTGAGAGAAATACTGGACACCCAAGAGGTATGGAAGAGTGTGATTTCTCCATTGTATTTCCTTCTGGATGAGTTGAATACATATTGTATTGTTTCTCATATTCTATGTTATTTCTAAATTCTAGTTACTTATTACTTCTGGTTTATTTCCATGTTTAGTTGCTTATACAAAGGTAATAAAGTATGCTCTTAAGGAGTATGGATCCTAACAAGAGTGACTCACATGTGCCTATTGTAATAAATATGGGCATGATGAAACCAAGTGCATGAAGAAGCAAATTGACCAACTAAAAAAGATGTTTGAGAAACACAATATCAGTATCCCTGATTATGCCAATCATATTTCATCAACAAAGGAGTCTTCTAAGGCCAAAGATAATATAAATGGAAAATATAAGGTCAAAACACTTATTCAAATTGCATCCCAACCTTTCACATGGGTAATTAGTTTTGGTGATTTACACTACATAGCTTCATCTTAGGACCTTTTCTCATCCTTAGATCCATGTTTTATGCCTTCCATCTTGTTGGGTGATGATACTTCCAAAAAAATTAGTTGGAGAGGATATATTGAAGTGAATGATGATGCATTTAAAGATGTTCTATGTGTTCCCTCTTTATCTACTAATCTCTTATATTTTATTAGATCACTCACATCAGTTTGGGAAACAAAGTTGAGTTCACACCAAATTCAGTTATTTTTATGGAAGCAAATAGTAACTACATAGTTAAATTTGGTAAATTAGATCATCAGTCATGATTGTATACTTTTTCACATTTTGTTTCAGATCAACCCTCTAGTGCACTACTCACTCATTAGGATGGGGTGAGTAAATTATGGCATGAACAATTCATACATCTCATTTATCTCTACCTAGAGCAACCTAGTCATCCTGACATGGTTTTAGGGTTTCCACATGTTCATTTTTATGATGGTGTTTTCCAATGTTTCATACTTAGTAAGCATCTTGAAGAGAAGTATACCAAAGGTAAATCACAGAGAGATATAAAAATATTGGAGTTAATTCACAATGTCATTTTTGGTCCATTTCCATCTCCTTAATTCAAAAAGACTAAATACATAATTTACTTTCATTAATGAATTTTTGAGGTATACTTGGCTTTACCTTATTAAGTATAAATTTAAGGTCTTTGATCATTTTCAGAATGTCAAGGTGCTTGTAGAAAATAATTTAGGTAAAGCCATAAAGGTCTTGTGCATTGATAATGGTGGTAAATATGTTAGTAGTCATTTTGAAGAATTATTCAATTTAGAAGAGATTAAACTACAGTGTGTAGTTTCATGTATTCCTCATCAAAATGGTGTTGTAGAGTACAAGAATATGTCCTTGAAGGAAATGGCTAACTTAATTCTACACTCTAATTCTCTTACACCTCAATATTGGGTTGAGGCCATCAATTATGATTATTATATTTATAACCAAGTTAGTCATAAATTATTTAAGGGAGTCACTCATTTTAAAACTTGAAGTGGTAAAAAAAACCACAAAAAGCACCTTTGGGTGTTTGGATCTCCTATTATGGTCCTCATTCCTAAGAAGAAATGTAAATAGTTAGATTTGACTCTTTGAGGGATATCCTAAGGGTGTTAAGCGATATAGGCTTCTCCATCCCACCACTCATGACTTGCTCATTAAGAGGAGTGTTCATTTTCAAGAGGTTCCTCTAGACTCAAAAAATGACACTTTTCCCTCTTCCTTGGGCACACTAGGATTTGATGATAGTTTTGATGATTCAGATCTACCTGAGTAACTTATTGATGATTTAAATTATTCTTATAATTTTGATGATGAGATTAATGATGAGGACTCACTTCCTCCTTCCCCTAGAATATTTTTAGAGGATGAGGAATATCCTCTTAACTCTCTAAGAACTAGTATTATTTGGGATAAATAGATATTGAAAAGTGCTAGCAATTGGGTTAGAGATCCATTATAAACCAAGAAAACACATTCAAAATTCTAGAATGACCCACATGATTTCACTACATCTAATTATAATTTGCAATCATTTCATGAGGCATCATTCACTCTTGAGTGGGATACTATTATGGAAGAAGAGTATGGTTAATTTATGAGCAATAACACTTGGTATTTTGTCCCTCTTCTTAAAGGAAATAAAATTATTCAATATAGGTGGATATACTAAACAAAATTTGTATCAGATGGGTTTGTAAACAAGTTCAAAACATATTTAGTATCAAATGGTTTTCCTTAGGTACCTATCATTGACTATAACAAGACATTTACCCTAATTTACAAAATGACATCAATCCCTCTCATCTTGCCATTGCTGTAACACATTATTGGGATGTTCATCATATAGATGTGAAGAGTTCCATTCTTGATGTTAAACTCAAAGAGGAAATATACATGAAACAAACATAATGTTTAGTTTAATATTACTATTTAGTTTTAAAACTTTATAAATCTATCTATAGGCTCAAACAATCTCAAGTCAAGTTTGGTATGCCAAGATGGACTCCTATTTTCTTTTAATTACGTTCACTAAATGCTATTCTGGTATGAATGTCTACATTCTATGATAGAATCATTCATTATTGATTCCAGTTCTATATATGGATGACCTATTGATCACAAGGACTTCTTCATCCACCATTGTATTAGTGAAAATTGATTTGTCTGATAAGTTCTCAGTGACTTAATTGGGCTTGTTGCATTACTTCCTCAAGATTGAAATTTATCAATCTGACTCCAAAATCACCATTTCATAATTAAAGTATGCCCTTAATTTTATTACATAGTTTAACATGGTTAACTATAATTCAACTTGATCTACCTTTATATCTAGTGTGAAGCTTCACGTTAATTGTCCATCTCTTTTATTTGATGCTACCTCATATCAAAAACTTGTTTTCAATATCATCTACTTTGTGCACACTAGATCTGACATTTCATATGCATTGGGAATGGTCTATATATATATATATATATATATATATATATATATATATATATATATATGAACCACATGAACTACATTATAAAGTGTATATACAAATTATTTTAATACTTTATCAATTACTAATGTTTTCTCTCTTTCATGAACCCATCGATTATCAACCTATCTGAGTGCACACCTTAAAGGGTACACCAAAAAAGGGTCAGGCAAGCCTTTGGTGTTTCACAATATCATTGTTCCCTATACTTCCACATAAAAACCAATACACACCTTTCTTATACTTTTCCCTAAGCCTTAACACCTCCATTAAACTCTTCTCCAAATAATTCAGCACCTTAAAATAGACCCTAGCCAAGCTAAACCCCCTTTTACCACATTATCAAATGCAACCAATTGGGTTATCTTAGTTCTGGGAATTGAACATGTTACATGACTAAGTTGGCCCAACTGACTTAGCCTAGGACCTATCTGCCTTATTTCATAGCTAACTAGGTTGATTGGGTTGATTACATTAGCTAAAATTATGAAATAATTTAGGGTCAAATCAAGGTATATACACACATCCTTCACCCTATTTACAATAGAGAGAAACATTCACTTGCATTTTTTATCTACTTATTTATCATTTTTCCTAAGGAGTCATTGCTTAGGATTTTATAATACTTGGAGAAGAATATTTTTTTGTGTAAATGTCTTAGATGCATAGGATAAAGTCTTATAGCCTAGAACTTACCTATCTTTGTGATAGTTATGAACCACAAGAACCTCTTACAAAGAACCATTGGCTAAGGGAGAGATTAATACATGACAAGTTTGTCTTCAAGGTAAGTATTCCTAACTCTTACTCTTGTTTTCTTAGTAGATATGTTTGCATTTATAATGGCTAATGAATGTATTATCTCTCATTTCTTAATATTGCCTCTACAATGACTATATTGTAGTTATTATTTGTATGTTTACTATTTATGTTTATCTGCCATTTGTGCCACAAGTTTTGGTGAACACTAGATGAGATTTAATTTACTTTATTATCATGTGGAAATACCAAGACTTAGATATTTTTATTGTGTGGTGTTTCTTGACTATAGGCTTTGTAACCCTCTCTATCCATGTAATATGATAATATATCATTTATGTAGGTTTAACATATCTATATTGGTCATGACCTTGATTATCAACATATTTCATGTGGTATAGTTAGCTGATTTATCTTCTCTAATCTAGGATTGATTTGTAGATCAGCTTTACTTTCACTTTCATATAGAAAGTAGATAAGAAAATTCTCCACTAAATTTATGGTACTCATAATTTTGGGATTCACTATAGAGTAGACATTTATGTTGACATGATTGGGTATACATATTTACATTGAGTTGGCAATATTTAGAATTATAAGTCTACTTATGACTCTAGTTTTTCTCTTGGTTTAGGTCTAATTAGTTGGTCAAATAAGAAGTAGCATGTTATTGATTTATCTTATACATAGATGGAATTTAGAGGATTTGTTAATGATGACACTAAGTCTATTTGTCTTCAGGGGATTCTCACTGAGTTTGGTATCTAGTTTTGATGACCAATAATCATCTTTTATGACAACCAAAACACAATCCATATTTATAGAAATTTGGTCCTCCATCATCACACTAAACATATCAAGATTCACATGCACTTAATTTGGGAGATTATAAATGAGAAAGTCATTGATCTTTGCTACATCCAAAATACAGATCAAATTATTGATATATTCATCAAACCCTTCACTGAGAGTAAGTATATTCATTTTCATTCTCTTCTTGGGGTTCGAGTAGCTTTATATTCCTCCTTTGGGGTGATTTTATATTTACTTGGGTACCTCATTACACCTTTGTGATAAGACCCAATTATTCTACCCACCTAAGCAATGCTTAAGGAGTTGTTAGTGTAGGCTTTTTCCCACTATGTGGTTTTACCTACATGGTCTAATTAGCTTGTTTAGGTTGAAAACAGGTAATTAAGGAGAAATGTAATTTAAGAAAATTTCTAATTGTGAGTTGAGTTAATTAACTTTTTAGGTGAATTAATTTCTCACAATATAATGTACCTCATTATGTACTTTTTATATAATGAATTCTAATGCTCTTTAATGCAAATTTTGGTTAGGAAGAAATTATTCTTATGTTTGAGTTGTTTCTTTGGATATCACTACTTTTACTCATGAATTTGATCTTATTTATAGTTGATTATTGGTTGTGGCCCACTCTAACAATATTGAGGTGATTAAATCAATCAATCTTACCAAGTTTATAAGTTAGACTTGATTAAGCATATAAATACACCATATTTATAGGATGCAGTGATTAAATAACCCACCATCACCAAATATATAATGTGATTTGATTGGATCACTCAAAACCACTAGGTTATAAGTATTATTGGGTTGCATGATTGAGATAAGATAAATTTTTGAGTGGCAACTCACATTTTCACCAAGGTTGAGGGCATGTTATAATTTAATCTTTAGATATATGTATACACTTCAAAATTTTCAAATTCTCCTAATATCAACTAAAAATAATTCATAGTGAACCATCCCTTTGAATCAAATTTTTAAAAGGAAAGACAGTTGCATTGATACACAAGTGTACTCCTAATCTTGCTCTCTTTACATTAAAAGATTTAAAATTATTTCAATTTCATATTATATTCATTGATTATATAATGTAACATGATCTTAGTTGTAGGCCAGTCACTAACAAAGCACTCAAGTTGGACTCACACAAAGGTAAACTCTATTATACACACCCAAATACACATTTATTTTCCTTTAAACTAGAAATTTCATTACTAGATTAAATGGGGATGCAAATGTAGACACAATAACTAATTTATATGGCAATTTAGTCTTTTAAACTTTGAAAATACTTATCATGGTAGTAACCTTTATTTATAAGACCTTCCCACTACTAAAAGGCTCACATTCACTATCATTTTGTTCCAAATTGCTTATCTCTTAGTCTAAACATAGTTATTCCAATGACCAGACCTTTTATACTATACAAATTTCTATAAGCCTTATCATTATCCTTCTCGAGTAGTTTTGGACTTGTACTTGTTTTATAGCTTCTCAGATACTTATGTCCTAGCCATATGCCTTGTCAACATAGGTGTCCCTTTTATAATAAGTGTCAAGTGCCCAAAAGTCATATAAGTTTCAAATCAAACATATCCTAAAGGTTGGCCTAGGTAATTTCATGCAAGATATTTTTTAAGTGATATATATACAAGGTCAACCCTCATTCATTCCTTACTTAGTGACATAAAAAATTGAGAACTAACAAGGTAACCTACCAACAACACTCAAGCAAGTAATCAAGTGATAAAATTTAACCTATTCATCTTTATTTCCATATCAGACATAGAATTAGAATCTTTATAGACCTAAAGTATTGAGGGAACATCCCATGAGACATATTTTCCATGTTATAAGTTAGGTCACTTTGTGTACATTATTATCACACATTGCATTTTTATTCATAAACAACTAACATATAGGTGAGAATAACATAAGTATGAATCACTCTTTATATTATTGTTTATTTAGTAGTGCCCATTAACATAGGGGTCCTTAGGGTAGCTCGACACTATGTGCCCACTAACTAGTTCTTCCCATAGTCATTATAAGGGTGAGGAAGTTAAGGTTTTATCATTTTACAAAGAGTGACAACCTATGTGCATGATTTGTACACCCCAAAATAAAGTTTACATAGAAACTATAAGGCTCTAGGTAGTCACATCCACATCTAATCACTATTATGTAATTGACACCTACGTCTAACTAAGAAACTAACATGAAAACAACCATCTAGATTTGATGCAAGCATCTATGGCCATATAATGAAAAATTATAGAATCTGATGAATGTTATAGAACCTTGATCTAGTCCAATTATAGCATGTTTAAACCTAGATCTGCATATGCATAGTGAAGCATCTAAGTATTCTTTTTTTCAATCTATTACAATATCAATGAATAACTATAATTTATGATTTTAGCATATCTTAGTATTATAAATTTAGAATATTGTTTATCTAAGTCTAAAAATTAATTGGTCAACTATAGATATGTTTATCACCCTTGTTCTTATTCATTTCCATATTCTCAACCCTATGTGACCTTGTACAATTAAAAGTTTAGGTTTAAACACATACTAGTGATCTTATGGGCTTATAGAATAAACATTACTTATGAGACTAGATACACATCATTATAATTGGTATATGGCATGTAATTTTTAGTGATTATGGAGTATATAGTTATTAGTCTATGCATTGCACTGATAATGTGACTAGGATATAACAAATCATTTCAAGAATGATTTTTAGATCAAATTCACATGGAAGAAAAAATGTAAATGGTGAATTGGACTCAAGAGTCCCACAAAATAATTTGTAATCAATGGCATAATTTAAATATATGATATAAATATTTCCAACCATAACAAATGGTCCTTTTATATGATAGTAGATTTAGAGCACATTGATGTAAATTAAGCATTAGATGAAAATTTCCTTATATCCTTCCTAAACTATTGTATCAAGGCACTATAATACTCAGGGATCTTCAATAAAACATTCTCCCATGCAAAGAAAATGGTTGTATGCTCAAACCTTAGTACCAATGATATGATAATAGAATATGTTGATCAAAATAAGTGTCATAGGGGATATTGTAGTTTAAGTTTTTATTTTATGATTTATTTATTGTTACAAGTTTTTAGTAGTAGGTGTGAGTTAGATAATTTAGGCTCATATCTATTACAATAAATAATTCAATGAAATCTAATCAAAATGTGATACATTCAATTCAATTGAAGTAGGATTAGGTCAATGACAAAGATTTATGATAGGGTTGAGTAATTTTGAAGTCTAAGAATGAGACATCATTTCAAACTTAAAAATTGATTAAAGATGGATTTTCAAAGCTTAAAATAAACTCATAAATAATAGGATATCTCTTACAAATGATCACACAACATCAAACTATTAAATGAACTAATTACACATACAAAAAAACATTATGCACAATGAAGTATCCATTATTGCATCAAAATGAATAATACAATCCATAACTTTATTTATCCACTAGTCTAAGAGAATCATAAGGAGTGTTTAATAAATAGGCAAGGAAAGTTTGTTCCATGTAATAAATAATTTGTTTCACAAGCTAACAATAGGTGGAATGAAATATTTTACACAACTAGAATTGGTTCATGCAGATATTTATCACAAAAAACCACATAACAAACTCCATAAACAAGATTAACTCCTAAGTTAATGTGAACATAGATAAAAAAAATGGTTTGGCAAAAGCCCAAACCACTAGCTAGTGTGAACATTTCCACTTTAACACCCTCCCTTAAATGTAGAATAAAGAGTGAGAAAAGAGAAAGCAAGAGATTGATGGATCCCAGCAACAAGGTTTGATCAAGTCATCATGTATAAATCATAGTGAAATATAAAGGGTCCCTATGGTAATCAATCTATCTTAATGGCATACATGGATGTCGAGTCACTATAACTGCTAAGTCAAATAGGAACTACAATTTTGTATGAGGCTCACTTTGTAAAAACCACTAATCATTAATTGGGGAAAAATAGTTACCATGGATGAAATGTATCACCACAAGGTACCCAAAAACTAGTAGAACCACAATGAGAGTGAAGAAGATAGCATATGATGCAAGGCATCCCAAGAAGCATAACATAAAAAAATCAACACAATCCTTCACTAGGTTCACTTAATGGAATGATGCCCACCAAACAAAAGATGCACTCAATCAACTACCTCTAAAATAAAATGTGGTTTGCCAAGGGATAACAATGAGAAATGAAACCTAAAGCATTATGTGCATACACACACCCCACATAATGCTAAAGTGGGTATAGTGACTCAAAAAACATATTTGTATGAGTAGACCAATCCCACTAAAAAACACTAAAATGTTGACATTGGTCTAAACCAAACTAGCTACTCTTCAAAGGGATACTAAACTCCACAAAAAATATGAAGGATACTGTCAACATCATAGGTACATATACAAATATATCAATAATATGTCCCTGGTGGTGATGGGATAGTCAAAAAACAAAGAGTAAAGTGCTCAATATATAGCATACAAACATGAAGAAAATGTTCCTTGACTCTCAATGTGACTATAAATAAAGATCCCATACAATGATAATATCACCAAGTGATGAATGAAAGTCCATAATGAATTTAATATGTAGTACATGACATATATAAAATGAGAGATTAAGGATTCAAAAAACACATCTACCTACCAATGAGTTTAAATAATAAAGGAACATCAAAAGGTAAGAGGAACAATGTGCAGTCGAAGAAGCTAAGTGGTGGAGGAACCTCGCCTGTGTTAGGAACCCCTCCAAGGAAGCACAATTGATTACTTTTCTTATAAGCAATTAAACACGGAATTATACCAGAATGATTAAGTAACTAGAAACTTGAAACAGCAAAGAATTTGAGAGACAATACACAATCTTGTATTAAATACTCTTAGAAGAAAATACAATAAAGAAGATGCCACTTCTTCTTCCACCTCAAAGGCTTGCCACACCTCAAGACCTTCTTCCCTCTCTCTCTTGCTCAACACAACCAACTCAACAACCTGAGTTGTTATCCCCTCCTTGAATGCTTCAGCTGATCTCCTTGACCTTACTTGCTTGTAGATCTCCTTGACCTTGCTTCCTTGCTTCAATGCTTTACTTGCCTGCTTAATTTACAATACATGCCTCATGGGTCTTTAAATAGGATCCCATGCATACAAAAATAGATCTCTAATTACAATAATTAGACACGCAGCTCGAGACTATAATTAGCCCTTTAACATGTAAACACTCACTTTACTTAACTGACTGTTTGTCAACAACAGTTTTGGAACTGCCACAGGTGACTGACATCAGTCCCTGTCTGTCTGGTGCTAACCGACGTCGGCTGACTCCCTGCCGATGTCGGTTGTCTTCTGCACTCATCATGACCAACATCGGTTATCTTGCCGATGTCGGTACTTCTGGAACTTCAGCAACCTCCTCTTCTTCGTCTGCATAGTTGAAGCTTTTAGCTCCACAACCTAATAATCTCCCACTTGGAGATAAATAGCTACAACTATACCTGTACCTATACACCATCTACTTTGTTCCCTTGGCTCTATATCCCTCTTAAAAATCACTCTTGAAGACCAACCACCACAAAACTTGTGATGCTATACCTGTCACTTATGCCAAAAGAATTTTGCTACTCCCAAATTCTTCATGACATACCTCTGAACTAACTTTACCCTTAGCTCAGAAACTCCCTGTATATGAAACCCTACAATAAGCAACACAATACAGTAACAAGATAATGTAGCTAATATTATCCAACCTGGTAAAGAAAAATACAATGGTCAAACCTCCATTGTCCTGCAGCCTAATCAAGACCATATACCATAGCCTTCTGTCTCACGTGTCCATCCACTCTCGTCTCTAACTTGGGAATCCATCCCTCATCCAGTGCTTTCTTCCAACTAACAACTCCACCAACAAATACATGTTTGGTTCTTCTCCAAGGACTCACACTCCTCATCCATGCCAAGCTCCCACTGTTTCTATATTCTACCTGCATTGCCTCTTCACATCTTCCTAGTTTTTAACCATCAGTAAGCAATATAAAGAAGGTGAACAATGAATATGAGGTTCACTTACCCTTTCTAACCTCCATATGGGCGTTTGAGACTCCTTGACAGCGTGATATCTACCCAACATCCATTCTAGTGACCGATCTCGGCCATCTCCCAGTCTGCATCTGACCGATGTCAGTTTCCTGTACTGACCCTAACTACTAATGTCCTTTCCCTGGCTAATGCCGATGTCCCCTCTACTGACGTCATTTCCTACCTGATCAATGTCGAACTTCTTCTGCTTGACTCTACTGACCCTGCTGGTCTGCACATGACCGATGTTAGTATCTGCCTGACCGACGTCAGTTCCAAGTAACCAACATCGGTGTTTATGTATTCCTTTAAGTGATGAATTATTTATTTATGAGCTCATCTTGGATCAAACCCCTGTCCATACTACCCTGCTCAGAATCATTCAGCCCCTGTGACTGATCTCTATCCTTCATCTCCTCCATAAACACTAAGGCTTCCCTGTTCTTGTCAAAAGCATCAAATTTCCTTTTCCTACAATGAACTCTATCTATGCCTTCCGAATCTAAACTCATACCTTTTGAATCAAGAATGTCCATTCCCTTCTTATTCATGTGACCAAGCCTATTAAGCCACATCTTCAAATCTACAGCTGAAGTAGATAAACCAGAAGTAGAATCAGTAATACAAGTAGATAGATAAAGAGTACCTACTTTCTTACCTCTTGCTAAAACAAGTGCACCCTTGGTAACCTTCCAAGAATCCATTGTGAGGGTTACTGTGCATCCCTCATCACCCAACCTTCCTACAAAAACCAAACTCTACTTCAAAACTGGGACATGCATAACCTCCTTCAACACCCATGTGTTGTCCATCTGTAATTTCAGCTGCACTTTCCCTTTGCCAACTATTTGACAAGGCATACCATCCCCTAAATAAAGTACTCCAAAGTCTCCCTGGACATACTCATGGAATAAATCTCTGGGATGCATGAAAAGAAGAATCAGAATCTAAAACCCATGATCCTACCTGACTATCCAAAGAAAGTATGAGAGCATCTTGTACCACAATATTTGCATCTTTTACTTCTTCATTACCTTCATGTTGATTTTCTTTATCCCTCAACCAACACTCTTTCTTTGTGTGTCCTCTCTTTCCACAAAACCAGTAGGTGACACCTCTGGATTCAGATCTCCTTCCCACCTTTGACCTTGATTTCCCTTGATCGACCTTCTCTCTTTGCCTTCCCCTGCTTTCTGCACTTAGAGCATTCCCTGATGATTCACCTGTGCTTCTCCTGCATATTTCTTCATTCAAGATTACACTCACAACATCATCAACTTTTAAGATTTTAGAAGCAGACGTAGAATTACTTACTGCCATAACCAAACTATCCCAACTTTCAGGTAAAGAGCATAAAATTAAAAGAGCCTTTACTTCATCATCAAAAATAATATTGATTGAAGCTAAATGGTTTACCAAACCATGGAAATCACTAAGATGAGGATGTACCGATCCACCTTCCTACATTTGCAAAGTAAATAACTGCTTCATAAGAAATACCTTATTTGAAGCCGAGGGCTTTTCATATAGATTTGCCAAAGATTTTATCAACTCTTTCGTTGTCTTACACTATGATAAGTTGGAAATCACAGATGATGCAAGGCTCAACCTTATAGATCCTAGAGCCTTCCAATCAAGAACGTTCCATTCTTCATCCTTCATAGCTATGGGTTTGCATGCAACCCCACCCAATGGTAAGTACAAATCATTCTGATACAGATAATCCTCTATCTGCATCCTCCAATGTTGATAATTCTTGTTGTTAAACTTCTCCATTTGTAGCTTACTTTTTTCTGCCATTGTTGTACTCCCACTCAGTCAGAAACCCTGTGAATGACCTATAATCAAACAATAACCTGCTCCCTGCAACCATAGCTCTGATACCAACTATTAAGAACCCCTCCAAGGAAGAACAATTGATTACTTTTATTATAAGCAATTAAACATAGAATTATACCAGAATGATTAAGTAACTAGAAACTTGAAACAGCAAAGAATTTGAGAGACAATACACAATATTGTATTAAATACTCTTAGAAGAAAATACAATAAAGAAGATGCCACTTCTTCTTCCACCTCAAAGGCTTGCCACACCTCAAGACTTTCTTCCCTCTCTCTCTTGCTCAACACAACCAACTCAACAACCTGATTTGTTATCCCCTCCTTGAATGCTTCAACTAATCTCCTTGACCTTACTTGATTGTAGATCTCTTTGACCTTGCTTCCTTGCTTCAATGCTTTACTTGCCTGCTTAA
Source organism: Torreya grandis (assembly GCA_037957365.1). Classification (NCBI taxonomy): domain Eukaryota; kingdom Viridiplantae; phylum Streptophyta; class Pinopsida; order Cupressales; family Taxaceae; genus Torreya; species Torreya grandis. Next base: position 507,940 of record JARHVA010005901.1, on the reverse strand, counting down.
TTTACAATACATGCCTCATGGGTCTTTAAATAGGATCCCATGCATACAAAAATATATCTCTAATTACAATAATTAGACACGTAGCTTGAGACTATAATTAGCCCTTTAACATGCAAACACTCGCTTCACTTAACTGACTATTCGCCAACAACAGTTCTAGAACTGCCACAGGCGATCGATGTCGGTCCCTGTCTATCTGGTGCTGACTGACATTAGTTGACTCCCTGCCAATGCCAGTTGCCTTCTGCACTCATCATGACTGACGTCGGTTATCTTGCCGACGCCGGTACTTCTGGAACTTCAGCAACCCCCTCTTCTTCATTTGCATAGTTGAAGCTTTTAGCTCCACAACCTAATAGCCTGTACAGTTCTCTCAATTAACATTGTCAACACTTCTAAGAATGATTAAAAATCCCCTAAAATGAACATGATTTTTGGATGAATATACCTTACACATTGATGTAAATTAAGCATTAGATGAAAATTTCCTTATATCCTTCCTAAACTATTGTATCAAGGCACTATAATACTCAGGGATCTTCAATAAAACATTCTCCTATGCAAAGAAAATGGTTGTATGCTCAAACCTTAGTACCAATGATATGATAATAGAATATGTTGATCAAAATAAGTGTCATAGGGAATATTGTAGTTTAATTTTTTATTTTATGATTTATTTATTATTACAAGTTTTTAGTAGTAGGTGTGAGTTAGATAATGTAGTCTCATATCTATCACAATAAATAATTCAATGAAATCTAATCAAAATTTGATACATTCAATTCAATTGAAGTAAGATTAGGTTAATGACAAAGATTTCTGATAGGGTTGAGTAATTTTGAAGTCTAAGAATGAGACATCATTTCAAACTTAAAAATTGATGAAGGATGGATTGTCAAAGTTTAAAATAAACTCATAAATAATAGGATATCTCTTACAAATGAACACCACAACATCAAACTATTAAATGAAGTGATTACACATACAAAAAACATTATGCACAATGAAGTCTCCATTATTGCATCAAAATGAATAATACAATCCATAACTTTATTTATCCACTAGTTTAAGAGAATCATAAGGTGTGTCTAATAAATAGGCAAGGAAAGTTTGTTCCATGTAATAAATAATTTATTTCACAAGCTAACAATAGGTGGAATGAAATATTTTGCACAACCAGAATTGGTTCATGTAAATATTTATCACAAAAAACCACATAACAAACTCCAGAAACAAGATTAACTCCTAAGTTAATGTGAACATAGATAAAAAAATGTTTTGGCAAAAGCCCAAACCACTAGCTAGTGTTAACATTTCCACTTCAACACCCTCCCTTAAATGTAGAGTAAAGAGTGAGAAAAGAGAAAGCAAGAGATTGACGGATCCCAGCAACAAGGTTTGATCAAGTCATCATGTATAAATCATAGTGAAATATAAAGTGTCCCTATGGTAATCAATCTATCTTAATGGCATACATGGATGTCGAGTCACTATAACTTCTAAGTCAAATAGGAATTACAATTTTGTATGACTCTCACTTTGTGAAAACCACTAATCATTAATTGGGGAAAAATAGTTACCATGGATGAAATGTATCACCACAAGGTACCCAAAAATTAGTAAAACCACAATGAGAGTGAAGAAGATAGCATATGATTCAAGGCATCCCAAGAAGCATAACATAAAAAATTCAACACAATCCTTCACTAGGTTCACTTAATGGAATGATGCCCACCAAACAAAAGATGCACTCAATCAACTACCTCTAAAATAAAATGTGGTTTGCCAAGGGATAGCAATGAGAAGCAAAACCTAAAGCATTATGTGCATACACACACCCCACATAATGCTAAAGTGGGTATAGTGACTCAAAAAACATATTTGTATGAGTGGACCAATCCCACTAAAAAACACTAAAATGTTGACATTGGTCTAAACCAAACTAGCTACTCTTCAAAGGGATATCAAACTCCACAAAAAATATGAAGGATATTGTCAACATCATAAGTACATATATAAATATATCAATAATATGTCCTTGGTGGTGATGGGATAGTAAAAAAACAAAGAGTAAAGTGCTCAATATATACAAACATGAAAAAAATGCTCCTTGACTCTTAATGTGACTATAAATAAAGATCCCATACAATGATAATATCACCAAGTGATGAATGAAAGTCCATAATTCATTTAATGTGTAGTACATGACATCTATGAAATGAGAGATTAAGGATTCAAAAAACACATCTACCTACCAATGAGTTTAAATAACCAAGGAACATCAAAAGGTAAGAGGAACAATGTGCAGTCGAAGAAGCTAAGTGGTGGAGGAACCTCACCTATATAGTTCTCTCAACTAACATTGTCAACACTTCTAATAATGATTAAAAATCCCCCCAAATGAACATGATTTGTGGATGAATATGCTTTCATATGAGTGGATGCAAAATCCATAGTAGAAGAATGTAAGATAACATTTAAAGAAGTGTCAGGGAGATCATGTCTGACTACATTAGTCTCAGGTTTCTCAGGCCTAAGTGAAGGTGTAGAAGAGACAATATGTATCTCATAATCCTACTAAGAGTGGATAAAAAAATATGGATCTCTATCAGCATATCCCAATGAATATTAAACACTTATATCATAACTAAGTCCATGCTGAGCATTACACATAATAGGCTAAATAGGGTGAGTAATGCCCTATAGATGCTTCTTAAAGCCTACAAGTCTCATAGTGTGACCCATGAAACAAAGCAAGTTGGAGATAAAGATAGTGGTATGCTACTCAAAATAACTAGAATTATAAGAGCAACATGAAAAATGGGTTGCTCAGAATATGGTAGATCACATTGTAAAAGTGCATCAAGTGGATGTGTACCATATTTAGTAAATGATGGGGTATTAGACTAATGTGTTATACTAACAAGTTTATTCTATAGAGAACATATGAAGGCATCCTTTCCATGAATTATGGAGCACAAAAGATAATATGCATTACAAGTTTCCTATTTTCTTCTTGAAGTTCTATGAGAGAGGCCATAAGATCAATGGGTTGCTTAAGACTTGGTAGGGTACTGTTAACAATCATAGAAAATGAAAATAAGGAGAAATGACCACTATATTATAATGTGAATTAGTAGGTGGAGAAGGTGAAGGTATCTCATCCAAGTGACCCTATTAATTTAATCTACATCATGAACACTAGGAAGAGGTGGTACATGTGTCTCATCCTTAGAAAATGTGTTCGCACTAACAATGGAAAGAGGACAAGAACTGATAAGAGGAGAAGGAGATGTCAAATAATCCTCATGTAAATCACCATCAAGAATTACACCTATAAAAATGGGAGAAGATGGTGGAGAAATAATTTCACCAAAATAAGATTCCTCACTCAGAGAGGAAGGAGAAGGAGGATGAACATGTGGAGGTGAAGTGACCTCATCAAAAAATGCTAAAATAATGTCCCAAGTTCCTTTAGGTGATGTGGTATGCTCAATATGAGTTTGAAAACTATTAGAAACATGGAGGTGAATAAATAAAATTTCCTCCTTTTTCAAGGATTCAAGGCATCTAATATCATCCTCATTTGTAAATATGAGAAATTTACCAATAACAACTCTCAATAATCCCTTAATCTACAAGTAAATTTGCATTTTGGTCTTTTAGGTGGTGTATTTTGAAGTATATAGGGTTCAATCATATGAGAATCCATAACCAAAGATGGAAAAAAAAACAATAATGGTGCAAAAATGGCTAAAGAGAGATTTCGATTACCACAAAAAATCTGTCCAAAAGTGTAACAAATGGCACAAAAAAGGATAAAACACACTAAAAATAAGATGTCAAACTCTACCAAAAATAGGTCCTATGTACAAATCACACACAAAAAAATGTGTTTTTGCAAGGGGGTCTAACCTTCTACCAGACTGAACCTCACCCTCTATCTTCAACTTAATAAGAGGGAATGATTGTATGTGTGAAAAATAGTGTCGATGCCAAAAATAATAAATACACCCCTTAAAATGGTAGGCACTTTTATAATGATGATGAGAGGCACTAATGTTATTAAAATTTTGCATGGTAAAATAATACACCCCACATGAAAAAATACATCATAATTGTATTCCCCCTTTAATATAATTTATACCACATTATAAAAATACCACCAACAATAAAAAAAAGAATCCCTAAAAAGGACACCAAGAGTAGATAAGTTTTGAGCTCCCAATCACTTGTGTGAGATGGTTCTATCAAAGCCAAATTTAGACAACTTAGTTGTGATTTTCTTTAAATACTCAAATGTATAAAATAATAGTTAATCTTTCAAAAATATGTTGGCTTATATGAATGACACACCTTTTATGTAAAAAAATGGGGTGGTGACAAGTGAGTCCACATCAAATCTGAGAAGAATTCAACAAATTAACATGTCATTGAAACACCTACCTATGTCAACAAAAATTCATCCTCAATGGTCCTTAGATCCTCTAAACTAACCTACTGACTAATATAGATAGTAGAAACATTATTGAAGATTGAGCTGAGTCCAAATCTATCAAGGTTGAGCCAGGAAGAGCTCATAATTGAGTTATGTAGGGACACATTATAGGTAATGAGCTTGAGTGGGTCTTCAATATTAGTAGGGAAGAGAGTCAATTTTAAGATCAAATACGATTTTGAATCTTGACCAGGCTACCAAAGTGGAAGAGAATGAAGGATTTGGTTTGGACTTTGATCTATTTTCCAAGTTGAGTCGAGGAGCTCATATTATTCAGTAGTAATAAAAACCCATATAACTAATAGGTAACACTGTGATGATATGGTGTATTTACTCCCATATTTTTCATAAGGACAACAAATATGCATGTGTATAAAATCCTAGCACATTTGATTATAAACTCAATATCATTTTATCTTCACTATGTCGCATCTAGTTGATCTAAAATAATTCTATAAATGGTTACATCTATGACACATAACACTCATATGTCCATAAATGGGAAATTGGTGATTAGCATAGGTTGAAAATGGCAAAACTACTTTAAAATGCCAAATATTGACCAACAAATCCAATCTAAACCATGCCAAGTAAATTGAAATAAAGGTTTGGATATCGTAAGGCATATACCCTTTTATCCTTGCATCAAGGAGATGTACGGCCAAATAAAACACTTTACTTTTTCCACATCTAATTTTACTAATGGATTCAACTAGGCTGGGCAATGGCTACAAGAGGTTTCTATAATAGCATATCAAAGTTCAAAATGAACTCATAACCAACAAGATCTCTCTTGAAAACCATCACCACAACATCAAGCTATTACATGAACTGATTACACAGATATAAAAATATTATGCACAATCAAGTATCCATTATTGCCTCAAAATGAGTAATATAATATGTAACCTTCTCTCTTTATCAATTTAGGAGAAGAATAAGGAGTGCCTATTAAATAGGCAATCAATATTTGTTCCATGCAACAAATACTTTGTTGCATAAGCTAATAATAGGTGGAATGAAATATTCTTCACAACTAAAATTGGTTCATGCAAATAATTGTCATAATAAACCATACAAACTCCCAAAACAAGATTAAATCCTAAGTTAGTATGAACACGACTAGTAATAAAACTATTTCGATAAAATCCCAAACCACTAGCTAGTTTGAACATGTTCACTCCAACCTAGATAACTACTAACAATACAAATAAATAAATTATAGAACACAAGGAATGTCATAGCATTCCCAAAAATGATAAATATTTTGAAATGTAGTCAATGTCTAAAGGAGGAAAGTATTGATAAATAAAATTGTGGCATGTCATATCATAGAGGTCAAATGAATAAATGTTGCATGTAAACATCAAAATGCAAAGGGTCACATGAAATTGGACATTTTAATTTAAATCAAGAAAGGTAGATTAGTGGATGAATGAAATTAATAGTGAAGATTTGGGGGGTTGGGTTTATATGTAAGGCATGATATAATTGAAAATCACACATGAAAAATCATACAAACAACAACATTTTTTATATTTATCCATATTGATACACTTTAGTGAATATTTCAATTATAATCAAACCTTAAAATAAGATCAAATGGCCATGCACTAGATTCTAGTTTCATTTTCAAAGTCATAAAATGAGTAAATGGGCATTTGGTTGGCCCTACAATAATCAAAATAGAGTGGCATCAAGTCATTTGATTTCATTGATGAAAATATATGGAGTGGTTTACACAAACATAAAATCATTTGATTCTTTGTAGGTAGTTCTTGCATTTCATGATAGACTATGAGGATCACATACCAAAATGTTAATAAGGCTATGTATATGTATCCAACATGAGGGGATAATTATGATACTCATTAGTAGATATAATTAACGATACATACATATATTGAAGAATATTATAAAATACATATGCACATGCCACAAGACTCCATGCAAGAGGAAAACCTCTCAAGCCTCACAAGACAAAGAACCCAATAGTTCATTTAGAGATATAGGATGCATATGCACACATGACCAATGAAGTGTTAATAGATTAATTAATAGATGCACAATTTTGGGTCCTAACTAAATGCCCAATGAGACATTATTGGGAGACAACCAAAGATGTGAAGTAGGCTACAAAAGGAATAATGGACATTGCCTATAAGATGATAAGGCTTATTGAATAATTCAACTAGATTGAGTTCCTCATAGTGGATCTCATCACAAACATTGAGAAGATTATTTCAAGAGTGACTCAATCCTTTTAGTATCAATTTTTAATACTCCTCCTTTATTTCATTTAGTGGACATCTCCATAGATAAAAATTGCACCAGATGTGGAGTATTGGATAGCCAACACCTTATCCAATCTAATTTGGCCACATGATTGAAAAAATAACCTACAAGTGGGGATAATTACACAATGGTGGGTAAAAATTCAAGGTTTGATCACAATTTATGCTCGAGGATGTTCTCAAGTATATCATTCCTATCACCACCATCACAAAGATGTATAATGGAATCCAAATTTTGAAAAACTAACTAGTTATATGTCTTTATTTATTCATCGACATAAATATCTCAAAGGCAAAAGTCGATCAGTAGAAATATTTGGTGTTCATGAGTGTTTAACCACTATAATTTATGCCACTAAGAACAAATCAACCTCAACCTCCACCATAATCAAAAATAAAAGTTCAACCTAGCCCACAAGATCTACCATAAACACATTTGAAGTGCAAGGCACTAGCTCAAAAACCTTCATTACCTACCAAGTAGAATCATAAAATAGCTACATGGCTCATTGATAAATGGATTCCCATAATTGTAGTATAGTAAAATCTAAATACATTAGGGTTTACACCTAAATAGGTATACAAAGTACTGCTAGAGGATATCAAGGATGATATCTATGAATATGAAGAGGAAAAATATTTCTTTTTTTTAAGGTAGTTCACAATTTCTAGGTATGAAATGACGTCCCATCGGTCTTACTAGTATAGATTCACCCACCTCTAGAGTCCATTATGGTGACAAAATTAGAAAATAAGATACAACTAAGATAATAATCTAAGCACTAATTTAAAAATGGGTAATTAGGTCGATAACATCTACACAAGAATTTGCACAAATTCTAAGTGACGACAAAGAATAGTTGAGGTAAGTTCAGGAAAATAGTAACTCATAAAGGCGTCTCTTTTGGGAAAATACAATGTAGAATAAGATAACCCACTCAAGCCTTTGGTTTAAAAACCTCACACTCCAAGAGCTACTCAACCACATCCATTCATATCAGAGTGGATTAAGACATTTTTAAGCTTAGGGTAAGTAATAAAGGATGTACACCTAGAAGTGACAGGAGTTGAAACCAATGGTGTGAAGTGAAAAAAGAAAAGAATTATACCTCCCTCTACACAATCAAACACTTTTACATCTAAGAACCAAGTAGTGCCATATCCTTCCCCACCACCTTCACCTCCACTCTCATTTAATCTCCAACACATGTGTAAGGAATCTATTCTTGTCCTTAAACTATTGAGCCCTTGGAATCAATTGCATAGTAAGAACAAACACCAACGGAGTAGCTTCATAGGAAAGAAAATCCACATTATCTAGTGACACAATTTGAAGTAGAGGAGTAGCTAAAATAAGAGAATATGAAGGATAAATTCTAAAAATAGGTCACTAAAGATTAAACCTAAGGAGATAAGAAAGCCTTACTCCAATAGTAAAAACAAAAAGAATAAAATGTTACACAAGACAAGGAGTGAGAAAAGAAGGTCAAAGATGAAAAAGCATCCAAGAAGGCTGAGGAAAAATTGACATAAGACTTGTGAAAGTAGCAAGAGATAAACTATAAGGCCTAAAAATAATAGGTAATGAAATATGCAGAAATAAACACTATGATAACTAAAGAAGAACAAGAAAATAAGATGAAGGATGAATTTATAAATACTATTAAGGTGGTCACATGCCAAATCCAAACAACATGACGTCAAAGAATTATGAGGTTACAACAAGAAGGAACTAAAACACATGTTTTAGAGATAAAATAGAACACTACCATTTAAAACTTATGCAGGTTCATGTTCATTACAAGGAGAGGAATGCGATAAAGCTTTGAAAGAGAAATGAAAGTCTAGTAATCTTGGGGGATGGATATAAAAAAATAGTATTATGAACCAAATTCACTCTCTTATATGCATAAATAAGGCACCAACCAGTGATATATATCGATGTTGTGATGCAATTGGACCTACCTACTTCAACCCAAGAAGTTGCTCTTAATGTTTTAGCATTTTCATTTATGAATTAAATTGAGTGTGTTGCTTATTTTAAAGCATTGATAATGTAGAAAGTATATGAGATTGAGAAATAGAATAATTAACTATGCAAAGAGAACACTAAGCTATATGAGTAACTTATCAAGGCATGCAAGTTGATTGACAACCCTTTCCCAACACTTGTTCAATAATATTAGTGGCTCAAATTCATGTTGGAAGAGAAACATCTCACTTCTGTTCTCATGAGGATAAATCAATATTATGCCACAACAAAATGCTTTCAAGATATCAATGCCAAAGTCTAGTAACTATGAATTAAAACAAAAGCCATATTTGAGCTGTTAGAAGAATATGAGTAGGTTATAGTCATTATTATGCATCAAGATATAAAAAATTCCAAAAATATACTAGAATAAAAAACTAAATAAAGGATGCATGGAAATATATCATTTTGTACCTCTTTAAAGTAGATAAATACAAGGCAATAATGGAGATCCACCAAAGCATCAATGACTTAAATAGATATTGTTTTGCACGAGTCTCTCACATAGAGAGATAATTTAATGGATGCAATTCATATTTAGGAGTTATAAATGCTATGAAACAATTTAAATTTTTCAAACATAAATGTATGTTGAGAGAATAGAGTAGCTTAGTCAAGACAACCATCAAAATGTTTCACAACATAAGATAATCGTTTTAGTCATAGAACATGATGATATCCAAACTATTTTTTAGAGGCAAGTCCTCATTTACATATTTTTCAGCTTGGTCAAGGTCATTTTAGTTGATTAAAAAAATTACAAAAAATATCTTACAAATATTGATTGCTCCATCCAAGGGATCTCGAATGAACCCTAGTACATCCCACATGTTTAGCTTATACATATCCTATGTGTAAAGATGGTCTCTAAGGTAATGTAACCTTCTCCTCCAAAATTGCATGTTTTAGCATCAACGTCTACATCCTCATATGGATCTTATTTTATAGTTTCCAAGTCATAACAAGTAGAGCCATCTATAGTTTCACAAACTATGCCTCTGCCATCATAGTAAGGTTATCCAACCTTACAATTTTGTTAAAATTTTGAGGGTGAGAATTTGTTAAGGTAATAAATTTATGAGTGGGGTTAATAAGGTTGAAAAATCATAAAATAGAAGCATCCTAATTAATCCAACCTATTAATAACCCACAAAGGGTAGTAAGTTGGTACACTCCTTAGTTGAAAACCCAAAAGGATGGTTAAGTAGTGTGCAAGAAGTGAAAAATATAAAATGACACTTCGAGAAAAACTATAACCATTAGTTCTTGATCAAATCAGCAGATCAATTCAAAGTAACTCCATTAGATCCAATCAATGACACTCTAATAGTATCTTCTTATTAGGATGATCCAACTTGTAAGTTTGGGAAAGTTTAAGTAGGAGACACAAAGTATAAGTTTCATGAATGTTGTTGTAATATAGAGAGGTGACATGTGTAATGCATACCACATTTTAAAAAATCTATGGGCTTGTGTAAGAATTTTAAAATTCATGGAAGTGAAATGGTTCCTTTGATGCTAGAGATGAAAATTCATGGAAATAAATAGTCATAATATCTTTGCAACATATTTCTACTTTATATTGTAAAATAAGAGCTTGAATTTGAATTATAATGTAATAAATATCAATACATGGTATTCCATGAGTATTTTATTGCTAAGTATAATTGAAACAAGTAATATATTCTTGAATTAATTGCATTTTCCTTATGACTAAATGTATCTTGGTTGTTAATTATTGATGAACTCTATGAACGGATGAAACACTTGTAAGGGTACAAACAATAATAAAAATGTGAATAAATATTTGTGTATGAGTATGTCTAACGTTTACTTGTAATTTATCACTAAATTATTGTATAATATTTAAAGTGACATCACAATATCATAGGCTACAACAATTATCATGACCTAATGGGTGATTATAAGGACCACTGCTAACATGATTAAACTTTTATGCGACTCATCCCCCTCTAAAAGTTGCATTAATCAAATTCATAAGTAATGATTGACATTTTTGCACAAGGTATTTCCCTATCAAAGTGGGAATTTCTCCCCAACCTATGCAATTTAAGTATTTGAGGAACACATGTTCTATGACTTTCAGGTTGGAGGAAATAAGTTGTCATCACCTAATGGTGCCACGTATGAGGAGTTGTCCTTTATGGTTTGGTATTAAGGTGTGTTAGACCTAGTTTAATCTAATGGTATATATCATGGAAGGTTTATTACATGCACATGTGGCACCACATTTTATATGCATATGTTACATTACTCCACTATTATTTATTGTGTGCAACATCTATTGGAGGTAAGATGATGATCTCAAAGGTACCACCAACCTCTATAGGTTGTGAAAATATACCACGGACCATTCAAAAACAACCACACTTATCACAAATTATGAGAATAAGTTTGATTATGCTATTAGAACCATTTTTTAGAGATTATCATGGATCAATTACCATGTATGTAATATTGACATCGTGGTGATTTAGTGTATACAATGTCAATTTTTTTAAGGAATCAATTAAATCTAACAATAATGAATTTGATTCATCATTTTATTTTTATTTTTATCCGGAATGTTTGATAAGCATTTTTTGAAATGTTTAGGGGGATTCAAGGGGAATTTTATCCTTGGTTTATTGGATTTTTATAGGTCCCTTCCTAGATTTTGTGGTATGAAAGCATTATGGAATTATGAGGCTAACACAATGTTTGTTGTATGGTGGTGAGGTTTTTAGTTCCTTTTCTCTAACCTTAACAAATATTTTCACTACAAATCTAATTTACTCCTTATTTAGATTTAGATTGTATTAATTTCATCAGTACTATGTTTTGTGATTTTGATCGACAAATGAAGAGTGGTAAGGTTTGAGGGTTTGTAATTATTGGGAGCAAAGGTAGATGATGGCATGGTTTAATGCTATAGAGAAATATCATCTTGTGGGCATACTTGATTTCCATGTTAATACAGAGATAAAGGATTAAAAAATAAAGAGTTCTATTTTTTAGGAAGTTTATAAATTATTCATATCCTTCTTAGTTCTTTTGATGGTTGTTTATATTAATGTAATATTTGATCTTAAATTTGGTGAAATAGTGGTTTGAGGATTTCACGTACTTAGAAGTTTGTTTCACTCTAAACTTTCAATCCATTTTTATTAGTGGAAAAGTTTTTGTCTTCACAATTTCTAATGTGCAAAACCTTCTATGGGATTCGTGAGTGTTGACCATATTCAATGAAAGTATAATGTGGGTGTGGATTTATTGCCTTTATATTTATACTTCTTGCACTATAAATATTTATAAGTATTAAATTTTTATGGTATCGCATCTTATTGTTAATATGTTAACCTTCTATATTATTCATGGTTAATTATTCTCTTCAGTAAAAGATTGATTTTTAGAACTTATGATACATTAGTATTTGATACAATGTATTTGTTTATTTATAAAATATATTTATACCTTAAATGAGGTATAAACATTAGTAAAGGAAAGGTAACAATCTACTTTTTGACAATGATTTGTGAGGGATATTTGTATAATGTTGTCATCCAAAGAGATTTAAATTCTAAACATGTAGTTTTATGTAATTCTTTATTTGAAATTAATATTTATAGAAATAAAGTTATTATTAAAAAAATTAATATTCTCTTTTTTTAATTAGGATGAGGATGATGGTGTAAAAAATGTTGTCTAGTCATCCACTAAAATATAAATTGAGAAGATATTAAAAAAGAGATCAAGTTAGGGGCCTCGTTAAGAGAATCTATCTCCCTCCAAATGTTGTGAACTCACAGGAAGATATGCAATTGCGTAAATGTCACTTTGTGGATGAATCCTTCCTTACTCTCATTGAGGATGAGTCCAGTGTGGATAATGCCTTGCAGTATCTCAACACCTTCTACTTTGCCTCTAGCTCCAACATACAATGGTAAAAAACTCATTATTTCAAGCAATCCTACCTCCCTCCATCAGTGTGGGATGCTAAACATGGTTGGAAGTGTATCCAACATGATGAAATATTCAAATTTATTAGCATGCCCTTTGATTTTAATGACTCACCACCTTTGTTTTGGTAATATGTTGTAGACAGAGTTTCCAGGAAGCTAGAATACTAGGTGACCAAGTCTTTTTCGTTAGCAAAAACAATTCAAATCTACTCGAAAATACTTGCAACCACTTGTTAGGTTGTGGAGCTAAAAGCTTCACTGATGCAAACATGGAGGAGGTTGCTGAGGTTGCTGAGTTAGAGAGCAAGTTGCAGGGCAACCGACATCGGTCTGATCAACTGACGTCAGTCATATTACAGTGCATAGCAACCGACGTCAGTTATGGGTCAACCGACATCGGTCAGACAAGAATCGATGTTGGCAACCTGTGTGTGCATGTGTTTGCATGCGGGTCGAGAACTAGTCTATTTTTGGACAGTCAATTTGCATGTAAAGACTTATTTTAGTCTTGGAGTTGTGTTTCTAATTATTGTAATTAAGAATGTCTAATTATTGTATGCATGAGATCTATATAATAGACTCATGGGTTGTATTGTAAAATTGTACTAGAATGAGAGAGCAAAGATTAGCTCCTTCAGAAGAGAGAGAGCAAGAGTGCTAGATAGCCAAGAGGGCTTGTAGAAGAGAGCAGGGATTAGCTCCTCCTAGTTCCAAAGGGGTGCCGAGTGTGTATGATCAGGGAGAGTTGCAGGTTGTGCAAGTTCTGGTAAAAGATCCACCGGGGTACTGGTTAAAGAATCATAAGGACTTGGTGAGGTAAGGACAAGGGTTCTTCAGGGTATAGAGACATCTACATGGTAAGTAAGGTCTGGTGATTTGTAGGTTGATGCAAGAGCAGGGAGATCTACTTGGAGTACGGTTGTGTACTTGGTTACCTGGCAGCGTTGTTATTGACTGGTGGAGGTGAACAACAACTCTTTGTTTGAGTTGATTGTTGTGACCATAATTGAGAGAGTGAACTGTTGAAGGAGAATTATTGGTGATCCCTAGAAGTGTGGGAGCTCTAGAGGTGTGGGAAGAAGAAGTGTGGCATCTTCTTTATTGTATTTTCTTCTGGATGAGTATTAATACAATTGGGTATTGTCTCTCATATTTTGTGTTGTTTCATATTTCTAGTTACTTATCATTCTGGTTAAATTCTGTGTTTAGTTTCTAATACAAAGGTAATCAAGTGTGCCCTTAGTGGGCAGTAGGATCCTGACAGTTGGTATCAGAGCAAGTGGACCAGGTTGGTACCAATCTTGACAATTGGTATCAGAGCTTTGTGAGCCTAGGTCCTGACAAGTGGTATCAGAGTGAGGTTGTAGGTTCATCAGAGGGTGGTTAAGTACACTAACAAGTGGTCAGAGCGTGTTAAGTGTTTTGTTGATTACAGGTCACTCTCAGGGGTTTCAAATTGAGTGGGAGTATAGCAATGGCAGAAGAAAGTAAGCTACGAATAGAGAAATTGAATAACACGAATGGTCAATTACTGATTGATGGAAAGAAAGAGCAGGTAAAGAAAGATTGTTGGTTGGTAGAAGATCAGCATGAAGGAATTGAAGAAGCAGATGTTGTAGGTGTTTTTGCACAGGATGCTCTGGATAAAGTAGAATCTTGGTTTACAGATTCTGTTGCCTCTTTCCATGCAGCCCGAAATAGAGTATCTTTTCATGATGATGTCCAGGGAGACTTTGTAGAGATTTATTTAGGGGTTGGTGAGCCTTGTCAGATTGTTGGCAAAGGGGAAGTGAAGATAAAATTGTAGATGGGTAAGACATGGGTGTTGAAGGAGGTCATGCAGGTCCTAGTCTTGGAGATGAGTCTAATTTCTTCAAGAAAGTTGGGTGATGAGAGATGCACAGTAACTCTCATAGCAGATGCACTTGAATTAGATGGTGGTAAAAAAAAGTAGGTATCCTTTATCTATCTACTTATATTATTGATTCACCTTCTGTTGTAGAGATGTGGCTTTGTAGGCTTGGTCACATGTGTAAGAAGGGAATGCATGTTCTTAAGCAGAAAATAGATGTTTTTGACAAACTTAAGAACTAGAAAGCCTTGGTGTTCATGGAGGAGATGACGGACAGAGATCAGTTGAGGGGACTGAATTATTCTGAGCAGGGTTGTGTTGATTTGGACAGGGTTTTGATCCAAGGTGAGCTCACGAGTAAAAAGTCATCACTCACAGGAGAACACAGTTACCGACATCGATCAGGAGAAACTGATGTCGAATAGATGGGTACCGACGTCGGTCATGTGTAGACCAGCAAAGTTGGTGGTGTCGGGTAGGTTTAGACTGACATCAATCAGGGGAAACCGACGTCGGCAGTCAGGGTCAGTCACAGGGGACTGACGTCAATCGGTTACAGATTGGGAGATGGCTGAGATCGGTCACTGGAACAGATGTTGGGTAGATAGCAAGCTATCAAGGAGTCTCAAACACCCATGTGGAGGACTGAAAGGGTAAGTGAACCTCATATTCATCGTTCACCTTCTTTATATTACTTGTTTCTCACTAATGGTCAAGAACCAAGAAGATGTGAAGAGGCAATGAAGGTAGAATCCAGGAAACAGTGGGAGCATGGCATGAATTTTTTGGAAGAGAACCAAGTGAGAGTTTTGGTAGAGTTTCCAGTTGAGATAAAAGCACTGACAGATGAATGGATTCCCAGGTTAGAGAAGAGAGTGGATGGACACGTGAGACAGAAGGCCAGGGTATATGGTCTTGAGCAGGCTATAAGACAGTGGTACAGGTTTGACAGGTGTATGACTAAGCATGGCTTTGGTCAAGGTCAATGTAACTATTATGTTTTCTTTAGCAGATTGGATAATGGTCGCAACATTATCCTGTTACTGTATGTGGTGTGGTTGCTTGTTGCAGGGTCACACATGCAGGGAGTTTCTGAGCTAAAGGTAAAGTTAGTTTAGAGGTATGTCATGAAGAATTTGGGAGCAGCAAAATTCTTTGGCATACGAGACATGGAAGATCACAGGTTGATTTTGTCTCCAGTGGGAGCTGAGGTGAAGGAGGTGTTGGCGGGGTTCAATATACAGGATGCAAAACTGGTAAGCACACCAAGGGCTAGACAGTTCAAGCTGAGCTTAGAACAGTGTTTGAAATCACATGAGGTCTGGTGTAGACCTGAGTTTTCCCAAGCAGTGGGAGTTGTCAGAGAGTTCAGAGCCAATTCGAGGAAGAAGCACTGGAAAGCGTTTCAGTGGTTTCTTAGGTATTTGAGAGGGACCAGTAGCAGGGATTCATGCTATGCAGGGTCAGGGACTTCACTACATGGAGTTGTAGGTTCGGATGTGGCAGGTTACTTGGATGACAGGAGGTGCACCATAGGTTGTGTGGTGGTTGGTCTTCAAGATTGAGCTTGAAGAGGGATACAAGCCAAGAAACAAATTAGATGGTGTACAAGTACAAGTATAGGTGCAGTTGTTTATCTCCAAGTAGGAGATTGTTAGGTTGTGGAGCTAAAAGCTTCACTGATGCAAACATGGAGGAGGTTGCTGAGGTTGTTGAGGTTGCTGAGTTGCAGAGCGAGTTGCAAGGCAACCGATGTCGGTCTGATCAATCAACGTCAGTCATATTACAGTGCAGAGCAACCGACGTCGATTATGGTTCAGCTGACATCAGTCAAACAAGAACTGACGTTAGCAACTTGTGTGTGCATGCGTTTGCATGCGGGTCGAGAACTAGTCTATTTTTGGACAGTCAGTTTGCATGTAAAGACTTATTTTAGTCTTGGAGCTACGTTTTTAATTATTGTAATTAAGAATGTCTAAGTATTGTATGCATGAGATCTATATAATAGACTCATGGGCTGTATTGTAAAATTGTCCTAGAGTGAGAGAGCAAAGATTAGCTCCTTCAGAAGAGAGAGAGTAAGAGTGCTAGATAGCCAAGAGGGCTTGTAGAAGAGAGCAGGGATTAGCTCCTCCTAGTTCCAAAGGGGTGCCGAGTGTGTATGATCAGGGAGAGTTGCAGGTTGTGCAAATTCTGGTAGAAGATCCACCGGGGTACTGGTTGAAGAATCATAAGGACTTGGTGAGGCAAGGACAAGGGTTCTTCAGGGTGTAGAGACATCTACATGGTAAGTAAGGTTTGGTGATTTGCAGGTTGATGCAAGAGCAGGAGATCTACTTGGATTATGGTTGTGTACTTGGTGTACTGGCAGCGTTGTTAATGACTAGTGGAGATGAACAACAACTCTGTGTTTGAGTTGATTATTGTGACCGTAATTGAGAGAGTGAACTATTGAAGGAGAATTACTGGTGAGCCCTAGAAGTGTGGGAGCTCTAGAGGTGTGGGAAGAAGAAGTGTGGCATCTTCTTTATTGTATTTTCTTCTGGATGAGTATTAATACAATTGGGTATTGTCTCTCATATTCTGTGTTGTTTCATATTTATAGTTACTTATCATTCTGGTTAAATTCCATGTTTAGTTGCTAATACAAAGGTAATCAAGTGTGCCCTTAGTGGGCAGTAGGATCCTGACACCACCTATGTGTAATACTCTTCATGTTGGGTGCCTTCCAATAAATCTTACCAAAAGTTAGAGAAATTGCTCAGAGACTTCTTTTTGGCCAATTCTCCTCAAGGTAAAGGATTCCACATGGTGGCCTGGGAATATTGTTGTATCACATAGGATGCCAAAGGGACGGGACTCATTGACATAGCTCAATAAGGAACTGCCTTATGTGCCAAATGGATTATGTGGGCCATTGAGGGTAATGAAGCTTGGAAGATGTTGTTTAGATACTGCATCTCCTTAGGATTGTCTAAGGGAAAAAAAGCTTAGAAAGGGCTCAGCTTCCCTAATTTGCTAATTATTAAGTCTCCCATTCAAATCATAGGGTCCTTTGTGGCTAAAAGCATCTGGAAGGCATGGGAAAAGATTAAACCATGGCTTCTCTATAATGGTTTAGGGTTCTGAGATGGGTTGTCTGTAAACACCCAATCATTTTGGTGGTCACTTGTTATTAATTTTAATAAATTTTCCATGGTAAAAGTCCCTTTGACCAATGTTCTTAAGTTATTTCGTAGGGATAATCATTCTATCCAGAATATCTACTATAGGCAATCTCGCTCTTGGATATCCTAGGAAGAGGTGAAATCCAAATTTCAGCTAGCCAATTCTGATCAAGAATCCTACATGGAGATACTTAACATCATGTCACTCTCTATGCTCCACAAAATCTCTATTCACTCCACTCATCCCTAGTAGAAGGACTGGAAGTCATATTTTGAGACCCCCTTTCATAATTACACTCCTCGACTTGGCTATGGATGGATCACCCCCCATTTACCCATGGTGGACAAGCTCAACTCCCATTGGGGACGTCATTCCTCTGTTAGTATGTAGAGCTTCCGCTTTAGCACTGTTCGAGGGGTTTGTGTGGAGCCCAAGCTTCCCTATTTTGATTGGTGTATATTGCACCAAGGCTTACCTATTGGTAGAAGGTTCATCCAGTTAGGAGTTCCCCTTCTTAGTTGCCCTTTTTGTGCCCACCTTGAGAAGCTTCTTCATCTTTTCTAGTATTGTACCAAAACTCAAAGGGTCTGGAAGTGGATCCACAATCTCTTCAAGCATTTTTAGCCTAAATTTTTTCTTTGGTAGCACATCTTCCTTGAAGATAAACCCGCAATGCCCTTAAAATACACCCATAATGCCTTTCAAATACTCCCACATCTGGCATATTTTCAGAGTAGAGATTCTCTTCTTACTTTTGAAAGAAAGAAATACTTCTGTGTTTAATAATGCTTCTTTGGATTGTAATGTTTCTACTTTGATCAAGTCCTCTATCATCTCCAATGTTCTTTTGTAGATTCAAGTTTAAGCTAACAAATTTACTATAGAGCTTGGGCACCTTCAGGATCTCCTCTCTCACTGGGAAGATGTTCCTTGTGCAATGGCTTGGGTTTTGCCATCTCCGCCCAGGGATCCCAGACTAGAGGATAGAATTAAATTTCCACCTCATCATGGGCATCATCACAACTGTTCTCAGTGTCGCTCTCACAACGGCACCCTGTACTACTGCATGACCCCTCTTGGGCAACAACAAAGGAGGCAACCTCTACCTCTTTCCCTTATTGGGCAGGATGGTTGGGATGCTCCTCCTCCTCCTTTGCACCCAGATGCTTTGGGGGCACCACATGGAGGCCGATTGAATGTGTTGTACAAGTTCTCTAGGGTCTTTTTAGCCATTTCACCCACTCGGATACACGAAGAAGATGACAGGGACACTGCTCAAGCTATTGGCTAGGAGCCTATTTCAGATGGCAATGACTTGCCAAGCTTGGGTCGGGGTCCTGATGATATAGATCATCCACCTTCTAGCCTTGCTCTTGCTACTTAAAGTTGTCTTTTATTATGACATTATGACTTGTGTCTAGGCTTTGCCTAGTTGTTTGTGGTGTTTCTATATTTGGTCTTAGGTTTTATCTAGTGTGGCTATGTGACGTGCTCTCATACCATCTATATTTTTTTATGAATTGTTTGAATATTTCTATTAAGCTAATATATAAATATATTTCAAAAAAAATAAAAGAGAGATGAAAGGTGATCGTACTCTTACTAAACCAAAGAAGCATTATATACACCTAATCAATTTAAAAACAAATTTTCAATTTTTAAGAAATAGGAAAAGAAGGCTCTATCACAATGTTGGGAAGAAAATATAAGTCCATTACATGCCGCTTTACAGCTATGACAACATTTTTTCGCGGAAACATTAATTTTCCGTTAGAGCAGATATGTTTCGTAAATCTGTGGATTATTCGAACCCATGTCTTGTAATATTTCCACTTCATCTTTATTTTTCCTGCGCCTTTTATTTGATAACCTTAATGGCGTCCCTGAAGTGGGAGATTGAGAACGGGAATCCACATAACATCCAGACTCAACGTTGAGCGGGAAGTTAAGAATAGCCCTGCCACCGCGCATCCTGAACGCCGCACGGTCATATGCTGTTGCAGCTTCTTCGGCCGAATCGAATGTGCCAAGCCAAAGTCTTGAACCCTTCTTGTCAGGGTTTCGTATCTCTGCAGTAAATTTTCCCCGAGCCTTACTGCGCCTCACTCCTCTGTAAACTCTTTCTCCCTCTTTATACAATGTTTCCGCCGTCGCCACTTTTTCATTTCCCTCTGACGAACACACTGATTTGTACCCGCTATTTGTAGACTTAACCAATGCGTTGTAATGGTCATTTAACAGATTATGATGGTCCACCCGAGAAATGGAGGCGGAATTTGAAGGAAGAATGGTAGAGGAGTTGGAAAAACATTCTCCCGGTGATGGAATCGGAGAGTATGGTTGCTCCTCCGCTAAAATAGCATTGTTTGTAGGGACAGTAGATGACAGGGAATATTCCTCCCCAAGCAAAAACTTGGCAATTGTTTCCAATATTCTGGCAGTCTCCGCCACTGGTTCAACTGTAATACACATCGCCCCCGCTGTATTTTCTTCTCACCCAAAGAAATTGTTGAGGTCGTTCAGGCTGGTTGGGAATTTACACGAGTTGTGGTTCAAGTCTGCCAAGTTTTAAAGCGAGGAAGTGATGATGATTGCATTGCCTACGTACATAGCACATCGTTAATGTATTTCCTGGTTATTTCGTTTTAGAAGCACATTTCTGTGATGATATTGTCTCCGGTTTTATGTTTCTTTAATTAATGCAATTTCCACCTTTGATTTCTACCGAAAGGTTATTCAATGAAAAGTGCTGCTCAACTACCAAACCAATAGAACAAAGTTCTTCCCAAACATTCAAAAACAAAGTGGTGTCTTAGCCAAATATGACGTGGGCACTTGCGTCGGGATTACAAGATAGACTAATACCTTCGTGCGAACATAAACACGAGTTGCAATCATCATGCCGGAAGTCAAAGGAAGTGGTTGAAAAAATATTACATATTTTATGTATGAACATAAAAATAAATTGGTTACTTTTTAAACAAAACGAATTGAGAATTGAGTGCAAAGGAAGTGAAGTGTAGTGTATTATGTAGTATTTATTTATTTATTTTTAATATTTTAACTTTGTATGAAAATTGTTATGTAAATTTAATTTCATTTTTTTTATGGTTGTGTGTATATAGATGTTGTGTAGATTGAAATATAACTTTTTTTATGGAGACAATAATACATTTATTTTAAATATTAGTAGTTATGGTCCTTAATTTTTGGTTCAACTTTTTGAATATTGAGTAATAAGTTAAAAATATATATATATTTTGCATGAGTAGCCTTGATGATAGAAATTTTTGTTTAGATTGATGGTAGTGTTTACCAAAAAGTCGACCATATGATGTTCCTGCATATATTGGTATATCCTTAATTGGAGTAGGTAACCTAAGTTACCTATAAGAATAATTGATCTTGCTCTAAATAAGATAATTATGTACTTAGAGAAAAACTGACACAAACATGCATCAATATGGGATAAGAATTTCAAGCCTATAAAGCTCATTTCATCAATAAGAATGGAACATACATGATTCATATATTATTGATTATCTTGAAGTGGTTCTATTTCTTTTATATGCATACAAAGGGATGCATGTATAGTTTATGCATGAGTTTGAGGCTCCTAGTAGAAGCAAGAAATAATAATGGTCTTATTTTAACTCACATGTGAAGCTAATTCAATCTTGATTTTCCTGATGATTTATGATTTTCCTATATTATTTGTTCCTTGGGTGACCATTTTCAATAGAGGTAATATGTCTCGTTGAGTGAACTAGTGAAAAATAATGTCAACCACAAGCCACTATTGATGTAGGAGCATCTAGGTTCACGTGTAATCTTACATCAACCAAAAACATGAATAGGTTAGTAATAATAAGCATTGTTGAAGCCCTTGGATGCTTCAACGATTTACAATGTTTTAGAATGAAAGGATACTTTTTTGAGTTACCATAAGATTTGATTATATCATATGATGACATAAGGTCCAATTTAATTCAGGGATGTTCAATGAAGTTATTTTCTTAGTGCATCTCACTGCATAAGCATGACAATTATCTGTATTAATCATGTATCTTTATCTTGGCTTAAAATAGTAGTACAATTGATCATGAGTCATTTTATCACTTGGTGTCAATTTTTGGCTACAACAAAAATTATACCAAGGATATGGTCACATTGGAAATAACAAAGCTAGTAACACATCACATGGTGATGTGTTAAAGGTCATTGGAACTATAGTGTGCATTCACTAATGGTATTACATCTTGATGTATTAGGGGCATTTAATAGGGCTTTTTTTAGAAAAATTAATGTAAGTAGGTGGATTTTGTGGCTATATAAATAGATCCTTATATTTTTAGAAAGCATTTGATTCAAAATTACAAGATATAGTCTAGAATATGATTGTAAGGAGTAGTGAAATTAGATCTATGCATGGATCTAGGAAGTACAATTGGAATTGTGTAATTGAAACCACATTGTGCTATTGGCTTGGTGTTGTAAACCCATGATTTTTATAGGTTGTTTTTAATTACGTTATAAGGTTATATCATAGCCAATCATTCTAATTTATATATTTATTTGAAACAATAAAAAAATATCATGTGAATTTTTATTGTGTAATTTTGCACTACATTGTAGAAGTTAACTCTTAATTGAGACCCCTAGTTCCATGGTTGCATAATTTGGTATGAGATCAAGGTTAAAAAATCTAAGGTTGAGAGATCGAAGTTTGTGTTCTCTATTCCTTATGAAGGTAGGTAGATAGCAACCACATCAATCACTTAGAGTGATGATGTGAAGTAAAGATTAATATCATGCAAAGGAAGGTGAAAAAGAGTGAGAACCAATAACATGATGATCTTTCAATGGGTAGTGTCTTAATGAATACGAAGAGTGAATTGCACAACACAAATATAAGAAGTCAACCCAAGATGAGTGGGAGCTATAGATACAGGTGGAGGAGATCGATTTATGACCTAGTTTGTCGACCATGTAGACTGTAAGGTAGGAATTATTTCATATGGTGCAAGAGAAATCCAAGTATGTTATCAAATTACAAAAGGGTAGTCCTATCACCTAGATATAGTGTGTGAACACTATGCTCATATATTATTACCCATGGTGGATGATGAATGCACATTTGTTTAACAATCTTGTATAAACATAAAATGTTAGTAGGATAGTAGTAATAAGCAGTGGTAGATACCTTGGATGTTTCAATAGTTTGCAGTGTGTTTGAGAATGATAAGTTAATCTTATGAGTTACCAAATGATCTAATTCTATACTATGATGACATAAGGTTGGATTTATTTTAGTGATGTTCAATGATTTTTTCTCATCACGTCTCATAACACAAACATGGTAGTTATTTTCATTAACTGTGTATCTCTATCTTGACTTTAGATATCAATATAGTAGATATGATTCATTTGAGCACTTGGAGATAATTTTCTATAATATCATAAGATTACCAAAGACATGGTCACATTATAAATAGTAGAGTTAGTAATACATCACATAATCATGTCTTAAGGGTCATTGAAAATATAACATGGATTGATTGATGATAGCACATCTTGATGTATGATGGGGCATTTAATATTTGATGCCTTATTTTGTTATTGAGAGCAATTAATGTAAGTAGGTGGATTCTATGGCTATATAAACACATCACTACATTTTTAGAAGACATTACTAGATTAGGGTAAGTAGTATAAATTATAGTTATAAGGAATATTTAAAGTATATCCATGTGTGTATATAAGGAATATACAAATTTAGTCATTAGATCTACATTACAAAGTTGGATTGGTATTTTTAATCATGCAAGAATTTATGATATATTTTTAAATTTCAGTTGTACAATTGTATTTTTGGTGATTGGTCTAAGTGTTTTTAGATCTATTTTTGAAGCAATAAAGATTTTTTTTTGTTTTTTGAATTTATGTTTTGTAATTTTAAGATTAATAACAAAATATATCTCTTAGTTGATACCCCTAACCATGGATGCATCAATTATTCTACACATAAACCACCAAGGGTGGAAAAGGTCGAGGAAGTAGATTATGGGGTTTGGTAAATTGCTCAATTTCTCTCTATACAAGAGACATCCTTGTTACAAGATTGCAAGACCTTTTTCGTTATTATAGCTATGGTGAGCATCAAAATTACAATCACCAACCATATTTAATTCAGTTATTTCCATATCATTATTGGGGTGAAACTAGGAAAATATTTTCCATTCATTAATATGGTTGGATTCAAGGTTAAGTATGACATTATCTTAATGGTCAACATCTAAATTTGTTTCATTACTAGAAGGTTTGTAGTCAACATTCCAAGGATGATACAATTTTTGCATGCATTCCCACTTTGTATTAATTTCTTTGTTGATGGCACTAATGTCAGCAATGATATTGAAAAATGGTTTATAGAAGAGGATTTAACTCCAATAAAATACTTCATAAGAATAATAATCTTTCAATGGAGTTATAAATAAGTTTGGGAGGACTTGAACAATTGCTTTTATATTTTCTCTTTTTCTACTATTGAATGATACGACACTTATTATAAGATCAAAATATTATAACCCCAATAGGTGGTAGTGACTCTAGTGAAGCATAGAGAGCAATGTAAGCATCAATGAAAGTTGAAGTTTATCTTCAATATGGAAGACAAAATGTAAAACTTTCCTTCTAGCATTCAAAGAAGCAACTAAATGATTGCATTGTAAAAGGAGTATTTGTAGAATATGACAAGACTAATATGTAATATCATCATGATCAACAATACTATTGTAGACACTTAATTATCATCACTTTCCTATTGACATTATAATTAGAATGACTTATAGTAGTAATCCATCAATAACTGAAACACCCAAATTAGTCTACACACTTGATGTGTATATTCTAAAATGTATTGGTGCATCCCTAATTGAGGTAATACACTATATGCCATCAGCATATTTGTTTAAATCATCCAGAGTCAAATTATGACTTTACAAGTGACATTTTAGACTAATTAGGTCAAACCCTTGTTTGAATTTTAAAAATGGCATCACTTTGCATTAAGTTAATTAACCTAATCTTATTCTAATGATAAATTTCATAGCTCTTTAGAATTAAAAATTTTCTTAATTAATTAATTTAATAAATCCTCCATTCAAATGGGAAGTGGATTCAAATATCTACATGATGGCATCATCATGACATCAATGAAAAATATATACATCATGACATCATCAATAAATACATACATCATGTCATCATTGATAAATATTTACATCATGACATCATCAACAAATCTCTGCATCATGACATCATCAAAACATATTTTTATCATG
The DNA here is from genome assembly GCA_037957365.1 of Torreya grandis. NCBI lineage: Eukaryota > Viridiplantae > Streptophyta > Pinopsida > Cupressales > Taxaceae > Torreya > Torreya grandis. The sequence goes on along the minus strand of JARHVA010005901.1, from coordinate 482,791 downwards.
ACATCATAGTCTAAGTTGTAAAATATCAGCATAAATGTAGAAATGCAAACCATGCCTAATTAATGAAAATCCCATCTGAAATATTTCTTACATTTTGCCTACCTAATTTGACTGATTCTTAGACACACATCTTGATCTAAGATTGACAGTCAAAAATAGTTCAAAGAATATATAAATACAAGGGTAATTTGGCATTGTAACCAAGCTTTCTAGTGCACAATTAATCTATAAACACCCATTGCAAAGATTCAATTTTTCTATATTTTCTTCTAATTAATTCAGCCAAGTCACATGTAATCTAGGGGAAATGTTTCCTACATGAAGGTGTGACATTGAAAAAGGATCTAAGGCTACAATCTCATGCTCAACACAGCATTAATATGGCTTAGATATAATTCCCATAAGGAAGGTATAATTGCTTTAATTGTGTTTTTTATTTGTTTTTTACTTCTTAGAGCTTGTTTAGACCAATGGATCATTGCTTCAGATGTTTTTGATAAAGTAAGGTGGCAAACCAGGGGCCGAACCCTATACAGTCAAAAAAGACAAGAAGGCAAACAAACAAAAAATGCCTTCAGAGAGACGACGACACAACTGAGAACAACAGATAGAAACAAAACACAAGCCACGAGAAGACCAGAGTCAAAGAGGTCTCCCCTTACATAACTATTGATTTGATAAGATCATTGAGTTTCTCATTCTCTACATTGTCAGCATACCCAGTATTACCCACCACTTCTAGCATAGACATGTTCAGTAGAATTGTATTACGAAGCCCTTTGGCGAAGACCTTCTCTAGCTTCTGAATGCGATCCTTCAGGGCCCTAATTTTAGTTTTCCAATAAGTCTCATTCTCAGTGCCCTCACCAGCTTCCTCAGCATACATTTTCCCCTTATTGTCAGCAGTTCCCATAGTGTCAGCACCCTGCTCCTCAGTAACCTCAAAATCCCTAGTAGCCTACTTCCCTCCAGTGTCCTCTAAAATTTCCTAGATTTCTAGCTCCTCATACTCTTCCTCCTAGGTTGCTTCTTTCAAAGCACTTTCTGAATAATCAATCAGTCTGGCCTTCGGGGCTGGTTTACCAGCAATTTGCCCTGACCTTCACACTCCAAAGGTGAATCCTTATTAATTTTGGAAGGCTTGTGATATTTGCCACCTTGGCCCCCTATGGCCCTGCTTAGATTCCTGTGGATCCCTTCCGTAGTCTCTTTAATATTTTCTTCCTCTTCATCAACCTTTCTCTTCTTGCCCTTCTTGCTCACAAAGGAGCCAAGGTTATCAACAAGGGTCTTTTTAGGGTCATCAATACGCCTCATTCCTGACAAGTCATCTCCTTTTGAATGATCTCCCTAATGTTTAAGGGAATATGAACACCTTGTCGCCACACCCTCCAACCTAAAAATTACTGCCCAAGGTTGGCACAAGCATCAATGACCCTGTTGCCTTCTCTGTAGGTATGGGAAATCTCAACTTCGGAAAACTTTTGTAAAAGAAATTGGATATCAGTAATGATGTCTTTTAACTTGATTCCCACATTTGAAGATTTATTAATAGCATCTATGACCATCTTAGAGTCTCCTTGTATATTCAAGTTCCTTATTCCTAGGGATATAGCTAACTTTAATCCCCATAGTAAAGCCATTGCTTCAGCACAGTTGTTGCTCTGGCATCCAATTCTACCAGCATAGACAACAGACATCCATCCTTTATCATTTCTTATAATTCCTCCTCCACTAGCTTTACCATCCAACTTGGATGCCCCATCAAAGTTGAGTTTCATCAGTTAGGTTTAGGGGGATCCATTTAGTATTAAGTCTTTGTAGTATTTTGGAGTTATTATACCCAGGGATCTAGTTTGAAACCTTCCATTTGGCTGAAATTTGGCTTTCAATTTGAGATAGGGGTTTCTCTGCAACACAAATATGAGCTGTTGTAACACTTTCCATAATGGTCTTAGCAAAGGAGTTAAACACCTGAGAATCATTTCTAGCAGTGTCCCTAAAAATTCTGTGACTGTGCTCTTTCCATAAAGTCAAACTCAAACATGGTAGAGCTTGCTTCCATAATTCCATAAGCCAAGGATGTGTGAAGGTTGGGTTCCATCTGAGAATTACTTCTTTAAGGTCAGAATTGCAGACCCATTCAATACCAAAGTTGTTAAGTATTGTGCCCCATAATTCCTGGGCAAACTCACAGTGGATAAAGAGGTGTGAAACTAATTCCTCTTTTGAACCACACAAGAAACATCTGTTAACCAAAGTAAACCCTCTTTTGAAGGTTATCCTGAGTAAGGATTTTGTTATGAGCAGTAGCCCACCAAAACATGTTAATTTTTGGAATAAGTTTATGATTCCAAACCTTTTTCCATACATCTTTATTCTGAGCTTCAAGAATGAGTAGATGGTAAGTAGATTTGATAGAGAACGATCCATTCTTATCTGGCCACCAGTATTGTTCATCCTCCTTGGGAAAGAGAGGGATTTTGATCTCCTAAATGCAATGTTGGATCTCCCGAACTCTTGAGAAAAGCTCAGGCCGGTGCACATAGCAATCCAAAAGATTTTTCCAACTCCTCATCCTATTGTTATTTTCCATATAATCACTGACCCTATCTCCAAAAAATTGGGTAGTCAAGTCAGCAATCTCTCCATAGTTTTCATGTGTGATGAGAGCCTTGTCCTTTAACCAGATATCATCCCAAAATTTAATATGCTAGCCATTTCCAAGTTTCCATCTAATTCCTTGTTTGAGAAGGCTTCTACTTTTTAGCATTTTATTCCATATCACAGATCCTTGGGGTAATCTCATCCGTTGAAGAAAGTTGGAATCATCAATGCTATGCATGTATTTGACATACATTATTTCCCTCCAATCATTGTTTTTATGGATCAGGTTCCAACTAACTTTTGAGAGAAGGGCTTTGTTCATGTTCTTGATGGACCTAATATTAAGTCCACCATGAGATTTTGGAAGACACACTTTTTCCCATCTGACTAAAGACATTCTCTATTTGTCTTCCACTCCCATCCATAAAAACTTCCTTTGGATCTATTCCAATTTCTCAGCAAAATATGCATGAATTTTAAAAAGAGATAGGAAGTATGTAGGAATACCTTGTAGCGAAGCCCGAAGAAGTTGCAATTTACTAGCACTGCTGAGTAGTTTCCCCTTCCAACCAAGAAGTTTCCTCTACGTTCTTTCCATAATTCCATTCCAAAATCCAAGAGATACCTCTTTGACCAAGAGTGGGAGACCCAAGTAGGTAGTTGGTAGGCCAGCTTTAGCACATTCTAATATATCAATGATTATATGTCTAAGTTCATTAGGAGTGTTGAAGAAATACACATTGCTTTTCTGGAAATTTATCCTTTGTCCCGACTCTCTAGCATAATTATTTAAGATATTCTTCCATCTTCTAGCTTCAATCACCGATGAGATGCCAAAGAAGATGGTATCATCCACAAAATATTGTACCACCATAGGATGAAGGGAGGAAGCAGGTTTGATGCCCACTAGAATTTTTGAGGATATATCTGCTTATATGTATCTTCCCAGTGCCTCAGCCATAATGATGAATAAGTATGAGTAGAGAGGGTCTCCTTGATGAATTCGTCTCGAGGATGAGAAAAACCCTCTAGGAACACCATTAACCAGCACTGAGAATTTTGTAGAAGAGACCGCATTCCATAACAAGTGAGACATTTTATCATTAAACCCAAATTTTCTAATCACTTGGAATAGAAAAGTCCATGAAACTCTATCATAAGCTTTAGAAATATCAAGCTTGAGAGCCATCCCAGGGATTCTGCTCTTATACATGGAGTGAATAGTCTCATGTGTGGTGATCACAGCATCAAAAATCTGCCTGCTTGAGATGAAACCGTTTTGAGCAGGAGAAATAATTTTGTCTAGCAAAGGTTGAATCCTCATGACTAGCATTTTAGTACATAAATTATACACAGTGTTGCATAGACTAATGGGCCTGAAATCAGTGAGGTGTGAAGTTTGTGATTTTTTAGGAACAAGTACTATGAAGGTATTATTAACTTGTTTCAAAAGTTTACCTGATCTAAAAAAATCACGCACAATAGCCGTGAGGTCCGCTCCTACTATCTCCCAATATTCCTAAAAAAATATAAGAGGAAAGCCATCAGGACCTGGGGCTTTAAAAGCACCCATGGAGAATAAAACAACATGGACTTCTTCCTTGAATATAAGCTTTAACATCTCCAGATTATCTTCTTAAGCTATCAAACAGGGGATTTTATCAATAAATTGATTCATAGATCTATCGATTCTATCATTATTATTTTCTTTCGTAAGCAGATTTTGAAAGAAAGCCCTGGCTTGTTCCCCTATTTCATTATCCTTAGTAATAATGTCACCATTATCAAGGACAATCTTAGTTATTGAGTTGGCTTTCCTATGTTTCATAGCTGAGAGATGAAAAAAGGCAGTGTTCCTATCCCCCTCTTTAAGCCACTGAACACAGGATTTATGTTTTCAAAAAACCTCTTCTCTTTCCATAAGATTCTTCCATTCTAAAGACACGATATTCTCTTCTTCTAAAGTGTCCTCAGAGTCATCCCCTTGATCTATCAATTGTTGTATATCCTTGAGTTTTCCCACTATATTTTTCTTCTGCTAGAAGACCTGCCCAAAGCTGTATCTATCACATCCATAAACTTCTTGTTTAATGTGTTGGAGTTTCTTGACTATTCTGAACATAGGAGTACCTTGAATAGGAATTTTCCACCATTGGGCCACCATTTGTCTAAAGTCTTTGTGTTTGATCCACATAGCTTCAAAACGAAATGGGGAAGGTCCAGAATGTCCCTATTCTCTCCAACTGAGGAAGATCGGGCAGTGGTCAGACATGGTTCTAGGGAAAGCCTACGCCTGCATATTATGATAATCCTTCTAGTTGCTTGATATAATAAATCTGTCTAATTTAACCTGAATCATTTGATCTCCTCTTCTTCTATTGGTCTAGGTAAAATTTTGATTTTGCAGCTCTATGTCTAATAATCCCCAATCATTGATGAAATTAGCAAAGTCGAACATGTTTTCTAAGTAATCCATAATTCCACCCTATTTTTTAGAAGGGTATAGAGGAGTGTTAAAATCTCTGGCTAACATCCATCTAATGTTTTGGGGATTATTCCTGAAACTACTCAGGTATATCCATAATTTCTGTCTCAAAGCTCTGTCATTCAGTCCATAGACATTGATCAATGACCATTTCAAAGATTTCATAGAAAAATTGGTAATCAAGAAGTGCTTATTATAAGCCATAAGAGACCCCTGGATTTTAGCACTATTCCACATAGTGACAATCCCCTTGAAGCCCCTTCAGCAGGACTAATGCAAAAAGCTGCCTTAGGCCATATATAGGCAAAAAAATTTGTAAAATTCTCCTCATTCATCTTGACTTCTTGGAGTAATAAAATACCTAATTTATTATCTAAAATGCAGTTTTTAACCTCAAACTACTTTGAGGGACTGTTAAAGCCCCTCGGGGTCCAAGATAATATTCTCATTTAGAGGGTTTGAGGGGTTGGGTCTCCAGTGTATTTTGTTTACCACTAGCAATCTCCCTAGCAATCTCTCTTTGTCTTGTTTCTCTTAGGGTTGGCCTCCCTTGTTTGGGCTCAGTGCCAACATCTGCAGATTTTTTACCTTTTCGATTCTTTTTCTTTTGGGTAACCCATTCCTCCTATTCATTACTGCCACTTTGTCCTGTTACACCTATTGCTAAGTAGTTTCCTACTTGGTCTCTGACTTCCAGAGCATGGAATATGTCTGTATTTAGTTGTGAGTCTACTTATCCTTTAGTGGGACTTTCTAGAGTTACTTCTTCCTATCCAACTCTTGGAACTTTGTCTTCTTCATTGACTTCCTCTATCAAAAGGTTACCTCTTTCTCCTTCCTTAGACATATTAGTCTATTTTTATAGAGGGTTGGTTGTGTTAAATATAGCCTTCTGACTATCATCTGATACTATATTTTCCTTTGGGACAGCTTTTCCCTCACTACTAGTGATATCCTCCTTTCCCGTCTCCTCCTCTCCCTTTTCTGTGTTGTCAGGATTTTCCACATTACTCCCTGTTTCCTACTTGCTATTCTTTTTGTAATTGAGATCCTGATCCTCCCCTTCAATTTGGGAATCATATTTTCTCCCCTATTACTTTGCTATGTATTATGTCATTAAATGTCCCTTTCTCTTACATATTTGACAGAAAGTGGTAGCATTTTCATAAGTGATCGGCTGAGTCCAGGTCCCATATTTAGAGTTTAGCTCTATGGTCATAGGGAGAGTCCTATTTATTTCAACATTGACACAAAGACTAGCGTACACACATCTGGACTTTGTTCTGGTTGTATGATCTGTAGTGACATATTGGCCAATAGAATTGCCAATAGCTGTGAAAAATTTTTCATCCTAGAATTCCAAAGGGAACCCTGGCAGTCTTACCTAAATAGGAGCAGACTTATTAAGGTCTAAGTTAGGATCAAATCCTAGCTTCCACGAGCATAGGGCAAGAGAATGTGGGCTATACAACCATGGTCCTCCAGCAAGAGTAGCGATCATGTCTTCCCTATTCGTAAAACTAAAAATGAATAGGCCTCTTGCCATGGCAGTGATCAAAACACTACCCTTAACTTTCCACCTAGATAAAACCCATTTCCTAATCATTTCGATACTAGGATGGAAAGAAAAAAACTTACCTACCAACGTAAGGTCCATGGATGCCACGATTTCCTCCACCAAATCGTCTAAGGTATGTAGTGATGTGCCCTCCGAGATAACAGGGAGGCTCATCATGCGTTTCGAGGGGCACGTCTTTTCACCTGTAAGTGCCTTCTTCCATCCGTTGGATGGACTATCCACTACCATTTTTTTGAATAGATCCCCAGAGGCACTGCCACCAGTAGTGTCCTCCATTGGATCCGTGATCCCACCGGTCGCACTCAGGGGGCCCAACTTGGTGGGAAAAAACTAGTTTCAAATGTTGTCCACATGTAGCATAGGTCTTATACATTGCTTCAGATGTTATGTTTATCAAATTTTTATGTTTTATTTGGCATACTAACATGAATTAACCTCTCTCATAATCATGATTTTACTTTTGGCATGCCCAATGGGACTCACACCTCACTTTATTATATCAAGAATCCTATTATTCCTCTAATTTAGAAATTACTTCAAATTTGAACATAGTATCACCTCCTCTTCTTCTAAAATTTAACATAAAAATATTTTATTTTCATTTTTGTTAAATTAATTTCTGTGTTCTTTGTAAAAAATTTTAATATAGAAACCTATTATATTTTTTCAAATAAGATTATGTATTTCTCATAATTCATGTTTTATTTTTTTACGAGTTTCAAACATTAACTTGTGTTTCTACAAATTTGCTTATCAAAGACCACCTTTAAAATATTAAATTGTTCATGTCGGTTTTGTCTGTCAAAGGAGTGGATTTATTATTAAACAAAATACATTCTATTAACATTTCATTTGGTGTTTTAATCAAAGAACAAACACTTAAATTTTAGTAATCTTAAAACACTTATTTTCTTCACAATGATTAAGAGTTTATTATTTATTGTTTGTTTTCTGAATAATATATCATCCCTGTGCTCTCCCCTTGCGCCCTTTAGGGAGCCTAGGTGACCAAAAATGCAACTTATTATTATGTTTTGTTGAAAGAATATTAGATTATGATATTTTATTTTCTAATAATGGGGTCCTAAGAATAAAAAATAATGCTTCTTTCAATTTATTTTGAGTGTATGGGATGGTTTTTATCTCTTTGTGAGTTCATAGGGCATGGTGATTGGGACTTCATTCCCCAACATACCTACTAAACCCATATATTTGATGGGGTATATACACTGAGGTTGTATTCAGTCATTATTGGTTGAGTAGCTACATGTTTTAAGTGTATCCATGAAGTGGTGAGGCTTTCATGCTCTAATACAAACCTCAGATCGTACCCCTTGGAGCCTAATTTTTTGGTAGCATTTCACTAAGACCTTTATTTCTGAACTGAGCCTTAAGGGGATATACCCTCCCACACTTCTTGTTAATCTTTCTCCTATGACAAATTTTTGAGCCCCACGTACCGCAAGGTATATTGGGGACCATTTAAATAGCCTTGTAAAACTTTAGCTTAAAACCATTAGTTGTAAATGATTTTTTAGTGCTAGGGAAATAAACCTCCCCTGATATTTCATGGTGTACCACTTGAAGTGAAGGTTTAGTGAAATCAATATGTCACCACTTTATGTTAGGTAGTTATGTGGATTACAATTGCATTGCACACCCGTCTTACAATTAAAAAAGGGCTTACATTACTAAAATCCAAAACTAAGATAGAAGAAATAAAGCATATTTAGAGAGAGAAAAGATTTATTAAGGTCATATAAAACTAATAAAAAAATATCATCACCATACAATAGAGCCAATGCCAAACTTATAAGTCCATAATGCTTTCATACTAAAAAATCTAGGAAGATCTATAAAAAATCCACTAAATTGAGGAGAATATGCCCCATATATATATATAAGAAGAAGAAGAAGAAGAAGAATCAAACTCAATAAATTATTACATTTAATGGATTCCATCAAAAAAATTAGCATTACATACATTGAATCACCACGGTTCAAACATTACATACACGGTAATTGATCCACGAGGATCTCCAAACAAATTTTCTGTCAAAACAACAAATCATATTCTCATAGCTTAGAATAATTATGGTTGTTTGTCAATGGCCTACGATACATTTTCAAAACCTCCAAAGGTTGGTGGTACCTCGAAGATCATCATCCAATCTCCAATAGATGCTACACACACTAAATAGTAGTGACATAGTGTAACCTCTACATATCAGATGTGGTGCCATCTACACATGAGCGAAAACTTATACAATATGCACCATAAGCTTCATTGAGGTCTGACACACCTTCATGTCTAACCATAAAGGAAAACTCACATTACGTAGTGATACCAAGTGTTGATAACTTATTGCCTCCACCCCAATAGGCATGGAGTGCATGTTCTTCTAATAATTAGATAGTGCATGGTTTAGAAGTAGTGTCCCCTTTCACATGACAATGCTTTGTGCTAAAATGTCAAGCATTATTTTTAAATTCAACTAACATAAAATAAATCATTTCAACTTCTATAATTGTTCATTCTACCTTCGAAGCTTTATAATATATGTAAATACATTTGTAGGTTTAGTTATAACTTAATGTAAAAGATATATATTTATACATCTTTCTCAAGAATATACCATGTATAGATCACATATATAATTAACATTTTTATTATTATAAATATATTATCTCCTTTTCAATTTGTCTGCCATATTATCTCGTATACAACTTCTGCTTACACATAATATATCTAAATTCTCGTTTAGAGTATTGTCCATTGGATCATCACCTGACCTAGAGTAATAATGTACAGATTTTTAAATTTTCTAAGGCATTACATATAGATGTACGCCATCTGTGATGATGTAATTTGCGTGCACAACACGGCCTGCCCACTACTACTTGTGAATTTTGGACATGTCCTTTACAGGTTCCCGAGTCTCATCATACAGTCAACGATTTGTGATATGAATAGTCATTCATGACGAACTCCATGCGCCACTAAGTAAAAGAAAGTGATTTTATTCCTTCCTTTATTAGTCCCTGTGACAACAGGGATTATATGAATTATTAAGCTTAAATAATAGTAAAGAAAGAAAGGCGTTTCTGGTGAAAAATTGTGAGAAAATTTTAAAGTTGATTTTTGAAAAAAAAATTATATAATTTTATTTATTTTTTTTAAAATAAATTATGGAAATATTATCTTTGTGATAAATGATTATTCAATTTTTTTTAATGAACAATATTGACAAAATATTAATTTTAACAACTATAAAATTTAAATTTTCTTTTTTTTGAAATATTCCTTTACTTTTTATTCTAGAATATATATATATATATATATATATATATATATATATATATATATATATATATATTTTAATTTTATTTTATTTTTTAGAATTTTTAATGAAGACTATATGCATATAATTTTAATAATCTCCACCCCATAATTTCATCATCATTTTCTTACATTAAGGTTACTTTTAGAGAGTATTAATGATCCTATCATGCCCTTTGTTGCGCTATGTATTTCCACCAGAGTGTAATTACTACCTAACCATGTTGAAGGGAGGAGGATAATACTACCTAACCATGTTGAAGGGAGGAGGATAATAAATCAATATAATCTCTTTCTGGCTAAGGTGTAAGGAAACACATTTTAAATTTGACTTCTACTTAATGTTGTCATGTTTGTTTTTAAAAAAATAAATAATATTAAATGATAAGAAGATATTTCAAATTAATTATGTAAATAAATTTATAATTAATGTATAATTTATTCATCTTACATTATATATTGTAGATAATTGATTTTCTTAATATTATATAATTTTTAAAATAATATATTACATATTATTTACAAAATAGTGTGTAAAATGTTTATATAATTACTCTTAACCTTTAATTATATTGAATGATGACAGCACGTACAAAGAATGAAGAGATAATTGATTACATAACATTGATTACACTATTTTAAAAAAAACATAATCACAATTTTATGTTAACATTTTGTATTGTAACCAACCAAAACTTACAATACCACAAATTAAAAAAATGTTGAAATTTCAGTTGTACTTAACAAACAAACGTGACATTTATCTCTCTAGACTGCAAATTGCTGCACAACTCTAAAGAGGATTAAAGCTATGAAACGTAAATTTGAAAAATAAATAAATTGAAGTTTCAAATCCCAATGACAATTTTTAAAAAGTTTGGTCTTATATATTTATAGGTTAAATTGTTCTTTACGAAATTCACAAATATAAAGTGTTGTGGAACATGTAGTATATAGTAAAGAAATATGAAATGCATAATTTTTTTATTTGTAATGTTAATGCGCATTATCATTTTAAGATTTTTTTATCACAAAGTTTACACGTTTCATGTTCTTTTACCTTATGTATCCTTGTCTTTTTTCATTTCCACATTCAATAATAAATTATGTTTGCTATATTAATGTTATGTTTTTTTATTTTGATATATTTTTTATTACTTTAATTCATTTTTATTGTAATGTTTTTATAAAATATTTGGATTAATTTATAATAGATATATTTTTTTTTTAAATTATATTTATTATTTATTTGAAGGATATGTAAATAAAAATTCTTAAGTATAATTATTAGAATTTTGTCTTATTTATTTGTTATTTAATTCAAATGTGCAATATTATGTTAATATTTTTGATGGATTATAATCAAAAGCAACTTTACTACTGAAAAAATGCAACCATGTCAATATTTTCGATGGATTATAATCAAAAGCAACTTTACAACTTAAAAAATGAACAATAATGTTGAATCAAAAGAAATCTAATAAGGATCCATTGTCTAATTGACCAACTACTTATGTAAATTTGTCAAGAATGAAATGTAAGCTAAATATTTTATATCATATAAAATGATGCAAGAACATCAAGGTTCACTAACTATCTTGCATCCAAAATACTTTTTAGAGTAGAATTAAGAAACTTTACATAAATTTTTATAACTTGACTTTACCCTACATATAAACTTAATTTAGTTTGAAAATAAGGAAGGCTACCCACTACCAACAAGTTTAGGAAAACTCTTACATAGAGAAAATTTAAAATATTAGAAGCTTTACTTAAAGGATCCTACACAAATCCTTGCACAAATACATAAGTTGAGGACTTGTGAGAACCTTTGTGTATCTTTGAATGATCATGAGTCATATTTTGAGCATGTGCCATGAGATCTATGTTATATGCAACAAGATTAACTAGATATTAGGTTACTTCTGATTGGATGAAAACTCCAACATGATTGATTATCTAATGAATGTTAAGAAACCATTGGCTCAAACACATGACCTGGCTCCACTAGTCAATACTAGTGACAAGATTCAAGGTGAGATAAATGCAGCCAAAGCTGGCCTGGTTGAGTTAAATAAAGGTCAAGATAAACAAATAGTAATGTTAGATGAAGCCACTAGCATAGTAAAACATCTGGAAGAAGTCCTTTCGGAGCAAAAGCTAGACCTCTCTCTTGAGACTACCAAGCTTGAAGAAATAAAGGAAGATTTGAAGAAGTTGATTATAACAAATACACATGGCTATGGCATGCTTAAAGTTATCCACACAGGAATGGTGGACCTTTTAAGTGTTAATACTAGTACAAATTTGCAAACCAAAAAAATGGAAATTAGCCTTGAACAATAAGAAAAATGGTGTCATAAAAATAAATGATTAGCAGAATGTTAGAGCAGAAGAAACTGAAAAGAAAATTCAAGAACTTCAAGAAAAGGTTCATACCTTAGTAGGATCATCCTCACTTATTTTAACTCAAATACATGAATTATAGGAAAACATGAAGAGGTTTTATAAATACATGAATTGTAGGAAAACATGAAGAGGCCTTAGTAGATTGTTGAGAAAAATTAATGTAAGTAGGTGGATTTTGTGGCTATATAAATAGATCCTTACATTTTTAGAAGGCATTTAATTCTAAATTAAAAGATATAGTCTAGAATATGATTTTAAGGAGTAGTAAAATTAAATCTATGCATGGATCTAGGAAGTATAATTGGAATTGAGTAATTGAAACCACATTGTGGTGTTGGCTAGGTGTTGTAAACCCATGATTTTTATAGGTTGTTTTTAATTACATTATAAGTTTATATCATTGACAATCAGTCTAATTTTTTTATGTATATTTATTCGAAACAATAAAAAAATTATCATGTGAATTTTTATTGTGTAATTTTGCACTACATTGTAGAAGTTATCTCTTAATTGAGACCCCTAGTTCCATGGTTGCATCATTTGGTATGAGATCAAGGTTAAAAAATCTAAGGTTGAGAGATCGAAGTTTGTGTTCTCTATTCCTTATGAAGGTAGGTAGATAGCAACCACATCAATCACTTAGAGTGATGACGTGAAGGTAAAGATTAATATCATGCAAAGGAAGGTGAAATAGAGTGAGAACCAATAACATGACGATATTTCAATGGGTAGTTTCTTAATGAATAATAAGAGTGAATTTCACAACACAAATATAAGAAGTCAACCCAAGATGAGTGGGACCTATAGATACAAGTGGAGGAGATCGATTTATGACCTAGTTTGTCAACCATGTAGACTATAAGGTAGGAATTATTTCATATGGTGCAAGAGAAATCCAATTATTTTATCAAATTACAAAAGGGTGGTCCTATCACCTAGATATAGTGTGTGAACACTATGCTCACATATTTTTACCCATGGTGGATGATGCATGAGCATTCATTTAACAATCGTGCATAAACTAAAAATGTTAGTAGGATAGTAGTAATAAGCAGTGGTGGATACCTTGGATGCTTCAATAGTTTGCAGTGTGTTTGAGAATGATAAGTTGATTTTATGAGTTACCAAATGATCTAATTCTATACTATGATGACATAAGGTTGGTTTTATTTTAGTGATTTTCAATGATTTTTTCTCATCACGTCGCATTACACAAACATGGTAGTTATTTTCATTAACTGTGCATCTCTATCTTGACTTCAGTTATAAATATAGTATACATGATTCATTTGATCACTTGGAGATAATTTTATATAATATCATAAGATTACCAAAGACATGGTCACATTATAAATAGTAGAGTTAGTAATACATCACATAATCATGTCTTAAGGGTGATTGAAATTATAACATGGATCGATTGATGATATACATCTTGATGTATGATAGGGCATTTAATATTTGATGCCTTAGTGGGTTATTGAGAGAAATTAATGTAAGTAGGTGGATTCTATGGCTATATAAACATATCACTACATTTTTAAACGACATTAATAGATTAGGGTAAGTAGTATAAATTATAGTTATAAGGAATATTTAAAGTATATCCATGTGTGTATATAAGGAATATACAAATTTAGTCATTGGATCTACATTACAAAGTTGGATTGGTATTTTTAATCATGCAAGAATTTATGCTATATTTTTGAATTTAAGTTGTACAATTGTATTTTTGGTGATTGGTCTGTGTTTTTAGATCTATTTTTGAAGTAATAAAGATATTTTTTGTTTTTTGAATTTATGTTGTGTAATTTTAAGATTCATAACAAAACATATATCTTAGTTGATAACCCTAACCATGGATGCATCAATTATTCTATGCATAAACCACCAAGGGTGGAAAAGGACGAGGAATTAGATAATGGGGTTTGGTAAATTTCTCAATTTCTCTCTATACGAGAGACATCCTTGTTACAAGATTGCAAGACCTTTTTAGTTATTATAGCTATGGTGGGCATCAAAATTACAATCACCAACCATATTTAATTTAGTTATTTCCATATCATTTTGGGGTGAAACTTGGAAAAGATTTTCCATTCATTAATATGGTTGGATTCAAGGTTAAGTATGACATTATCTTAATGGTCAACATCTAAATTTGTTTCATTACTAGAAGGTTTGCAGTCAACATTCCAAGGATGATACAATTTTTACATGTATTCCCACTTTGCATTAGTTTCTTTGTTGATGGCACTAATGTCAACAATGATATTGAAAAATGGTTTATAGAAGAGGATTTAACTCCAATAAAATACTTCATAAGAATAATAATCATTCAATGGAGTTATAAATCAGTGTGGGAGGACTTGAACAATTGCTTTTATCTTTTATCTTTTTCTACTATTGAATGATACGACACTTATTATAAGACCAAAATATTATAACCCCAATAGGTGGTAGTGATTCTAGTGAAGCATATAGAGCTATGTAAGCATCAATGAAAGTTGAAGTTTATCTTCAATATGGAAGACACGATGTAAAACTTTCTTTCTAACATTCAAAGAATCAACTGAATGACTACATTGTAAGAGGAGTATTTGTAGAATATGACAAGACTAATATGTAATATCATCATGATCAACGATACTATTGTAGACACTTAATTATCATCACTTTCCTATTGAAATTATAATTAGAATGATTTATAGTAGTAATCCACAAATGACTAAAACACCCAAATTAGTCTACACACTTGATGTGTATGTTCTAAAATGTATCGGTGCATCCCTAATTGAGGTAATACACTATATTCCATCATCATCTTTTTTTAACTCATCCAGAGTCAAATTGTGACTTTACAAGTGACATTTTAGACTAATTAGGTCAAACCCTTATTTGAATTTTAAAAATGGCATCACTTTGCATTAAGTTAATTAACCTAATCTTATTCTAATAATAAATTTCATAGCTCTTTAGAATTACAAATTTTCTTAATTAATTAATTAATTGATTAAATACTCCATTCAAATGGGAAGTGGATTCAAATATCTACATGATGATATCATCATGACATCAATGACAATTATATACATCATGACAACATCAATAAATACATACATCATGTCATCATTGATAAATATTTACTTCATGACATCATCAACAAATATCCACATCATGACATCATCAAAACATATTTTTATCATGACATCATAGTCTAAGTTGTAAAATATCAGCATAAATGTAGAAATGTAAACCATGCCTAATTAATGAAAACCCCATCTGAAATATTTCTTACATTTTGCCTACCCAATTTGACTGATTCTTAGCCACACATCTTGATCTAAGATTGATAGTCCAAATAGTTCAAAGAATATATAAACACAAGGGTAATTTGGCATTGTAATCAAGCTTTCTAGTGCACAATTAATCTATAAAAATCCATTGCAAAGATTCAACTTTTCTATCATTTTCTTCTAATTAATTCAACCAAATCACATGTAATCTAGGGGAAATATTTCCTACATGAAGGTGTGACATTGAAAAAGGATCTAAGGCTACAATCTCATGCTCAACACAACATTAATATGGCTTAGATATAATTCCCATGAGGAAGGTATAATTGCTTTGATTGTGTTTTTTATTTGTTTTTTACTTCTTAGAGCTTGTTTAGACCAATGGATCATTGCTTCAGATGTTATGTTTATCATATTTTTATGTTTGATTTGGCATACTAACATGAATTAACCTCTCTCATAATCATGATTTTACTTTTGGCACTTTATTCTATCAAGCATCCTATTATTCCTCTAATTTAGAAATTACTTCAAATTTGAACATAGTATCACCTCCTCTTCTTCTAAAATTTAACATAAAAATATTTTATTTTCATTTTTGTTAAATTAATTTCTATGTTCTTTGTAAATTTATTTAATATAGAAACCTATTCTATTTTTTCAAATAAGATTATGTATTTCTCATAATTCATGTTTTATTTTTTTACAAGTTTCAAACATTAATTTGTGTTTCTACAGATTTGCTTATCAAAGACCACATTTAAAAGATTAAATTGTTCATGTAGGTTTTGTTAGTCAAAGGAGTGGGTTTATTGTTAAACAAAACACATTCTATTAACATTTCATTTGGTGTTTTAATCAAAGAACAAAGAAGAAGAAGAAGAAGAAGAAGAAGAAGAAGAAGAAGGAGAAGGAGAAGGAGAAGGAGAAGGAGAAGGAGAAGGAGAAGGAGAAGAAGAAGAAGAAGAAGAAGAAGAAGAAGAAGATTTAATGGATTCCATCAAAAGGCATCCCATCTATACAAGGATCTATATAAATTTACATTATATGTCTATGGTGGAGGCCTTTGCATAGTGACATTATTACACATTTGGGCCTATGAGAACATTTTTTTTTTGGCCAATTGGATGACCTTAGGAGGAAGAGGAAGAGGAAGAGGAAGAGGAAGAGGAAGAAGAAGAAGATAAATTATTAGATTTAATGGATTCCATAAAAAAATTAGCATTGCATACATTGAATCACCACGGTTCAAACATTACATTCATGGTAATTGATCCACGAGGATCTCCAAACAAATTTTCTTTTAAAACAACAAATCATATTCTCATAGCTTAGAATAATTGTAGTTGTTTTCCAATGGCCTACGATACATTTTCAATACCTCCAAAGGTTGGTGGTACCTTGAAGATCATCATCCAATCTCCAGTAGATGCTACACACACTAAATAGTAGTGACATAGTGTAATCTCTACATATTAGATGTGGTGCCATCTACAAATGAGCGAAACCTTATACAATATGCACCATAAGCTTCATTGAGGTCTGACACAGCTTCATGTCGAACCATAAAGGAAAACTCACACTACGCAGTGATACCAAGTGTTGATAACTTATTGCCTCCACCCCAATAGGCATAGAGTGCATGTTCTTCTAATACTTAGATGGTACAGGGTTTAGGAGTAGTGTTCCCTTTCGCACGACAATGCGTTGTGCTAAAATGTCAAGCATTATTTTTGAATTCAACTAACATAACATAAATCATTTCAACTTCTATAATTATTCATTCTACTTTTGAAGCTTTATAATATATGTAAATACATTTATAGGTTTAATTAAAATTTAATGTAGAAGATATACATTTACACATCTTTCTCAAAAATATACCATGTATAAATCACATATATAATTAACATTTTTATTATTATAAATATATAATCTCTTTTTTAATTTTTCTGCCATATTATCTCGTATACAACTTCTGCTTACACATAATATATCTAAATTCTCGTTTAGAGTATTGCCCATTGGATCATCACCTGACCCAGAGTAATAGTGTACAGGTTTTTAAATTTTCTAAGGCATTACATATAGATGTACGTCATTTGTGATGATGTAATTTGCGTGCACAACACGGCCTGCCCACTACTACTTGTGAATTTCGGACATGTCCTTTACAGGTTCCCGAGTCCCATCATACAGTCAACAATTTGTGATACGAGTAGTCAATCATGACGAACTCCATGCACCACTAAGTAAAAGCAAGTAATTTTATTCCTTCCTTTATTAGTCCCTGTGACAACAGGGATTATATGAATTATTAAGCTTAAATAATAGTAAAGAAATAAAGGTTTTTTTTAGTTAAACTTTGTGAGAAAATTTTAAATTTGATTTTTTAAAAAAAAATTATATAATTTATTTATTTTATTTTATTTTTTATTTTTTTTAATTTTATAAATTATGGAAATATTATCTTTGTGGTAAATGATTATTCAATTTTATTTAATAAATAATATTGACAAAATATTAATTTTAACAACTATAAAATTTAAATTCTCTTTTTTTTGAAATATTCTTTTACTTTTTATTCTAGAATATATATATATATATATTTAAATTTTATTTTATTTTTTAAATTTTAAAATGAAAACTATATGTATATAATTTTAATAATCTCCACCCCATAATTTCATCATCTTTTTCTTACATTAAAGTTATTTTTAGAGAGTATTAATGCTCTTATCATGCCTTTTGTTGCACTTTATATTTCCACCAGAGTGTAATTACTACCTAGCCATGTTGAAGGGAGGAGGATAATAAATCAATATAATCTCTCTCTGGGTAAGGCGTAAGGAAACACATTTTAAATTTGACTTCAACTTAATGTTGTCAAGTTTGTTTTAAAAAAAATTAATTTATTAAATGAGAAGAAGATATTTTAAATTAATTATGTAAATAAATTTGTAATTAATGTATAATTTATTCATCTTACATTATATATTGTAGATAATTGATTTTTTTAATATTATATAATTTTTAAAATAATATATTACATATTATTTACAAAATAGTGTGTAAAATGAATGTTTATATAATTACTCTTAACCTTTAATTATATTGAATGATGACAACACATATAAAGAAATTACATAACATTGATTACACCATATTTAAAAAACAAACAAACAAACATAATCATAATTTTATGTTAACATTTTGTATTATAACCAACCAGAACTTACAATACCACAAATTAAAAAATGTTGAAATTTCAGTTTTACTTAACAAACAAACGTGACATTTGTCTCTCTGGACTCCAAATTGCTGCACAACTCTAAAGAGGATTTAAGTTTGTTTATGTCATTGATGACGATGCAATGAAACGTAAATTTGAAAAATAAATAAATTGAAGTTTCAAATCCCAATAACAATTTTTTTAAAAGTTTGGTCTTATATATTTATAGGTTAAATTGTTCTTTACGAAATTCACAAATATATAGTAAAGTGTTGTGGAACATGTAGTATATAGTAAAGAAATATGAAATGCATAATTTTTTTATTTGTAATGTTAATGCGCATTATCATTTTAAGATTTTTTTGATCACAAAGTTTACACGTTTCATGTTCTTTTACCTTATGTATCCTTGTCTTTTTTCATTTCCACATTTAATAATAAATTATGTTTGCTATATTAATGTTATGTTTTTTATTTTGATATATTTTTTATTACTTTAATTTATTTTTATTGTAATTTTTTTATACAATATTTGGATTAATTCATAATAGATATATTTTTAACAAAAAATTATATTTATTATTTATATAAATCACTATGTAAATAAAAATCTTTAAGTGTAATTATTAGAATTTTGTCCTATTTATTTGTTATTTAATTTAAATGTGCAATATTATGTTAATATTTTTGATGGATTATCATCAAAAGCAACTTTGCTACTGAAAAAATGCAACCATGTCAATATTTTTGATGGATTATAATCAAAGTAACTTTACTACCTAAAAAATGCAACAATAATGTTGAATCAAACGAAATCTAATAATGATCCATTATCTAATTGACCAACTACCTATGTAAATTTGTCAAGAATGAAATGTAAGCTAAATATTTTATATCCTATAAAATGATGCTAGAACATCAGGGTTCACTAACTATCTTGCATCCAAAAATATTTTTAGAGTAGAATTAAGAAACTTTACATAAATTTTTGTAACTTGACTTTACCCTACGTATAAACTTTATTTAGTTTGAAAATAAGGAAGGCTACCCATTACCAACAAGTTTAGGAAACCTCTTACATAAAGAAAATTTAAGATATTAGAAGCTCTACTTAAAGGATCCTAAACAAATCCTTGCACGAATACATAAGTTGAGGACTTGTGCGAACCTTTATGTATCCTTGAATGATCATGAGTCATATTTTGAGCATGTGCCATGAGATCTATGTTATACGTAACAAGATTAACTAGATATTAGTTTACTTCTGATTGGATGAAAAATCCAACATGATTGATTATCTAATGACTATTTCATCCCATCTATGGTGATATAATAAGGAAATGAAATATTTATAAATGAATATTTATTATTAAAATATCTTTACTGTCCTACCAAATTATATAAATAGAAGAGAAAAATAATAATAAGACACATAAAGAAAAGGAGGAGAGTCTGGAGCTTGAAGTTGAGTAGGGGCATGATGTATGAGCATCCTAGGTGAATTGGAAATCTTGCATCACCAAAAAAGAGAGTTAGTCAGTTGAATAATAAAACCAAATTTGTTAGTGCAAAGTTACACAACACAATTACAACAATTTTGAAGGATTTTATGACTACTCAAGTGTCCACTTTCATAGGATGAACATAGCTTGCATTTATGCAAATGTTGGAAAAATAATGGGTTATAAAATTTTGTCTAAGGCCTGGTGTGCACAAGAGCTCGTAACCACATACATAATATGAGACACTTCAAGGAATGTATAAAAATGAAAAAAAAAATAGGTTTGTGTAGAACACACAAAGACTTTAATACTTGTTAAGGCACATGAGTGTAAGGCATAAGAGAAGGAGATTGCAAAGGTTTTGCTACATGGAGACAAGAAGGGTCACAACTAAAATAAGTCTGAGCTTACATGGATCATAAATGAAATACAAGTTTAGTAAAGAAACAAAAATAGTTGAATATGTGCAACTATATCATAATACCTATGTATAGATGCACAAAAGAATTACTCAGTTTGTGAAGGATCTCCAAGACATCTATGCACAAGGATTGACAGTGTGCAATGGAACCAATGCACATACCATTTGATGTAGATCCCAAGGAATAAAGATCAAGCATAATATCTATCCATGTAGACCTACATTTAGCCCTTTGACTAGGTTAAACTTGTTGTGTGATTGACATGACCACTCACAAGGAAAAGCTAACAAGATCTAATTCATGTTGATTAGACTACAAAGGATTAAAATTAAAGTCGCTCATTGGGTAAGTTAATAAATATGGGGGGCCAAAAAGTGAACATAATTTCATAAAATACATTATGCATATGCCATTCTTAAGACCCACCTACACGGTTCTTAAAAACTATGTACACAGTTCTATGACATGGGCTCGATATTACCAAGCCATAACTATGTACATGATTTTAAAATAATATAACCACATACATGGTTTTGTTGTTTTAAAACCAAATAAAAATCGTCGATGCCATTCATTTGGAATTGATACAAACTATGAGCAAAGGATAATAAAATTAAACATGTGTTTAAGTGCAACCATGGCACCCCAAATTTGATAATGCCACACTGAGAGAGAGGTATGTAAATGCATTTTAGTGTATTTAGAAAAAAAATTAGTTAATTTTGTTGCATTTTCCCTGATTTTTTTTCTTTATTTTTTAGCACATGCACATGCAAGTGGCACTGAAAAACAACATGATGCTCCTATCCCTAATAAACCACATAACCCTCTTATCCCTTCTCAACTAAAAAACATTATATCACTCTCCCTCCACAAAACCCTCCTAGCCCTCTTGTAGTTACTAAAGCACCCCATGGTAGTCATGAAGATTTAGCATCACATATCATTGAAAATAAGTTAAAAATTAAGAATATAATTAGGACATTGAGGGATCTTCATACAAACAAAACCCACTAGGTTTTTTATCAAACACATTCCAGATGTTAGTAGGTGAGTTTGGCTCACTAAAAATTTAAATTGATAGGTGGTCTGACTATAAAAATAGATGTCAAGCATACTATTCAAATGTGAAAGATAAAAATATAATCAAACCCCAAATTTGTGTCCTATTCATTGATTTTAAAACTAGTGCACCACTAGATGTGATGGCCAAACATATTCCAATCCACTAGTGCACTTACGATTTGATCAAACATAGTTTTTGGGACTCATGGTAGATGGTCTTTTATCACCCACCTTGCAACAATAATGAGTTCCTAACGTATTTTTTGAGAAAAATATATTGTGAGTTTGTGCTAAATGCAGTTCTAAATTATTTTGATTTCTTAGATTTCTTTGGTAGAGGAAAGGGATTTGCACATGATAGGCTAGGTACTCATCATGCCCTTAATCAGCCTATGAGAGTACGTATTGACAAACCTGTTGTCCCCCAAAAATATCACTCATTTTTGGGACAACATTTGAACTATTTTGGTCCTACAGACCAAAATTTTCTCTTCCCTTTTCAAAATTTGTTCTGAGCATTAAAATTCCTCATTTTTCAAGCTTCTCAAAAATCTATGGACTCTGTAGGCTTGAATCTATGGACTCTATAGGCTTAAATCTATAGACTCTGCAGGCTTGAATCTATGGACTCTGCAGGAAGAAAATCTACGGACTTTGCAGGCCAAGTTCTACGGGCTTTGCAAGTTGATTTCTATGGACTCTACAGGAAAGAAGCAAGCTCTCAACACTTAGGCGATTTCAAAGTTGGTTCAACCAAAAGAGTTCATCGACAAGCTTCTAAGCAAGGATTGAGCCATTGAACCGTTGAACCTTGAACCATTTTGGTTCAACGAGTTCAATGGGTTCAAAGGTTCAATATCAGTAGCAAGAGTTAAGCACATTTGTCAAGGTTCAAAGTTCAACCGATTCAAGGTTCAACAGCTTCAAAACACTTATCAAAGAGAAGAAGGCTTGAACCATTAAACCGTTGAACCATTGAACCACTTTGGTTCACAGGTTCAATGACCAAATGGTTCAACGCATTTGGTTCAAAAATATCAAAAGGACTTAGCCAAATAAAAAGAATGAACCGATTGAACCGTTGAACCTTGAACCAAAGGGTTCAACGAGTTCACAGGTTCAAAGGTTCAACCAGTACAATGAAGATCAAAGAGCTTAAAAAGAAAAAGGAAGTGACGGACTAATGGTTCAACAGGTTCAAAGGCTTCTACAAGTAGGTTCAATCAAAAGAACAAGTTTTTGAGGCTTGAACCATTGAACCACTTTAGTTCAAAAGGTTCAAGGTTCAATGGGTTCAACGAGGCTTGTTTCAAAGAATCTTGGTTCAAGTGGTCAATAGAAACAAGGGAATGAACCATTGAACCGTTGAACCAAAGTTGGTTCAATCGGTCGATTCAAGCGACAAGTTCAAAGGAGTACCCCAAGCGTCAAAGACACAAGTGCCCTTATGGAGGGAATTTTTGTGGCAAAAGTGACTAAGGAAGAAAACAAAAACCTGACAGAACTCAGTGGTTGCTGCCAAGTGTCATCTTCTGAGCCTCATTTCACTTTGTTTCTAAGAGCAGTGGATGTTGCCACGTGTCACAATTTGAGATTCACATAAAATTGACTAAGGCAAATTTCCAAGGGACAAATAGCCCTTGCGGAGGGCAAAAAGGGGGCAAATGAGCCATTATAAAAACCTGAAAGGCTAATTTGGAGCTCAAATAGCCCTTGCAAAGGGGAAAAAGGGGAAAATGGACCAATTCAAAGGCCAAAAGAGCAAAGGGATTTCCTTCAAAAAAGTTCCCCCAACAAAATAGACAAAGTGAATTCATTCAGGAAAATGAACAAGGCAAAGGACAAAGCGAAATCCTCCAGACAATTTGTTCAAAGGAATTCACCCAAAAAACAAATCAAAGCCAGGCAGAAAGACAAGGAAAGGAAGATTTCCTTCAAACAAATTGCCTGAAGGAATTCCTTCAGACATTTTGTCTAAAGGAAATAAAGGATAAAGCCCACCGAAAGAAAGAAGCCCGAAGGCCATCTGAAGATCGCTCGAAGGGAAGATACCCTTGCAGGGGGATCTTCTCAACCCAAAGTGGACCATTTCTCAAGGCCCCAAAGGGTAGGTCCCCTCTAGGAAAGATCAAATGACAAAGCTGAAGGAATTGCTGAGGAAAGTGACGTGCCCATAGACGTCAAAGTCACAACAATGAAATAGCCATTGATCCTTGCAAGTTTAAGCGCAGACCTAAATGCATTCAAAGGATTTAAGGCCAAGGCCAAAAGGAAGAATTGCTGAGAGGAGCGTAAAGAGCAGGAATGACCAAAAACATTTGCGCATTAGATATGTTTCTAGAAGTAGACTGCCAGGTGGATATTAAAAGATGCAAACTTTCAATAGCGTGACTCATTTCTCTGCATTGAGAAAAGCAAATGGGTAAATTCCCCTAAATTCTAGCATGTCTTAACAAAATTCAATTGAACATGATGTGTTACTATTCCCAAGTCCTTCTTGAAGAGGCTATATAAGGGACTCTCTTGTTATTGTGGATCTCTCTCTCTGATTATCAGAAACAAAACTCTACCCAAATTGAAAGGCATTACTGAGACTTTGAGCTCAGATTGTTGATCATATTTTGTTATTGGAATAAGAAAGCAAGTGACTTTTCAGACTTTGTGTTGTGATATCTATGTTGTTGGGGAAACTGTTCTTATGTCTTTTTCCTTAATATATTTTTTGTTCCTTTAAATCAATAAGCAAAATTAGTGAAAGTAGTCAGGAAGGCATCCTGAAGCCAACTGTGGAGAGGCTTTGTGCCCCCACAATTGCCTTTAGT
Organism: Torreya grandis; assembly: GCA_037957365.1. NCBI lineage: Eukaryota > Viridiplantae > Streptophyta > Pinopsida > Cupressales > Taxaceae > Torreya > Torreya grandis. Next base: position 458,035 of record JARHVA010005901.1, on the reverse strand, counting down.
GTGTTTTATTTTTGTTTCTATGTAAAGGACCTTGGGATGACTTTGTGCCCTCACTGTCCTTCGTATCTCACTCTTGGGCAATTCAGGTAGAGACTTTGTGCTACATCTCAATTTACTGGTTACTATGACCTTGGTTACATTTTGAAATTACTACCAGGAAGATTCTTATGGTTTGTTGAATGGTACTTCTAAAATAAAATGAGTGCTTTCTATCATTATCCCTAAGATTTCTCCTTTGATTTGCATGCATCATCTCTGAAAAAAGAGAGATGGATGATTTATCCTACCCTTGAGTATTATTCTCTGTTTATATATATATATATATATATATATATATACATATATATATATATATATATATATATATATATATATATATATATATATATATATATATATATATATATATATATATATATATATATATATATATATATATATATATATATATGGAATCTCCCCTTGATGAGAAGATAGATTAGTCCCCTTTTGATGTGGTAAACCTACACATTTGGCCAACCAATCTTCCTACTTTGGATGATCAGACCTATTTTGTTTATCAGTACACTGATCGACAAAATATTCAACCAACAATTTTTGGCGACTCTGCTGGGGATATAGTTATGTGCATTTTGAAACCTCAAGTTTTAGATGAAATCGGTCTCTACCATTATTCATTATAGAATTCATTCCATCTCTATGTTTTACCCATTATTATTATAACCTTACCATTCACCTCCACACTAACTGGGAAAAAATGCACAGTTTAAAGCCTCGAGCTTCAAACTAAAGCAAGGTCAATTATTTTCCATTTTTGTTTCACAATTTGGCAGATTCAAGGTATACACGAAGCCAAAGGGCTAAAGGTATTGTTGACCCTATATTCGAGTTGGTATAGCAAAGTAATTTTAATCTGTTTCCTTCACCATATCGCCTCCAACAAACCAAGAGCTTTCCTCCTACTAAAGTCAGATCTCCATTGCCAAATGAAGTATCCACTTTTGTTGTTGATAAAGCTTTGCCAATAATTACCCCTCTGAGATTTGTTATTCCTCCTTTTCATAGTCATATAATGGTAGTTTAAGGCCCTTAGGGTAATTCTTTTGGTCCTCTCAATCTTACTCCACCTCTACATGAACTTCCACGTAGTTCAAGGAAGAATTTTCCCAAATTCTATGGTGATGGAAAAGTTCATCTTGATGAACACATTGCAGCCTTCAGCATAGCCTGTGGCATAATTGGAGTAGAATTTGAAGATGTAGTAGTCAGGCTATTTGTAGAAACATTACAAGGTGCTACTGCAGATTGGTTTTATCATCTACAGGCTCAGTTAGTAACTGATTAGAATACCCTCAAAGCTAAGTTTGAAACCAAATTCAAACCTACAGAAGATGCACATGCACTTCTGGCTCAACTTACATAGATGAAGAAAGAACCTCATGAACCAATGAGGGACTTCATAGCCAAGTTTGACAAACTGAGGAAAAGAATTCCTGTAATTGCTCGACCTACAGTTGAGAATCTCAAATGCTTCATTAATTCTTAGTTACCTGAAGTAAGTTTTCTTTTGAGACGTGTTGGTCAAATAGATCTTGCTGTAGCTCAACATTTGGCCACTGAGGTAAAAGTTGATCTCATCTTAGTAGGGAAGATAAGAAGAGATCCAAATAGAAATAGACCTTCATCATCTTCTAAATATTCATCTACAGGTACCACATATCCAATGGTGCAGAAGTTGGAAAATGAGTTGCTTGCTCTCAAAAAGCAAATGGTGCAAGGAATATCTTCTGCTCCTTCATACAGAGATATGCCAAGAAGGACATTTCTAAATCAATCATATTAGGGCAATGCTGCTAGGAATCAAGGGCAACAAAATCATCTTCCTACCCCATAAGGGAAACTTGCCCTGGAAGCTTCTCTAACCAATTCAACAATGGGATATCTTAAAGTAGAATTAGAGTTCTCTTTTCAGCCTGAATTGGATCAAGAAAATGATGCTAATCATCTTGTAGAAAATCAAGAAGAATCAGCTGGTGATTCCCACATTGGTTTCCTAAACTATCAGAATGAACCCAGAAGCAAAGGAGAAGCTTTTGATGGATCATATGCAGTGTTTACCAGGTCCAAGAACCAATCAATCCAGCAAGCTGATAAAGGGAAGATAGAGGAACAATCTCAACCAGCAATTATAATTGCTAAGCGTGGAACCACTCTGCCTTTCCAATTAAAGGATCCAGTGATCATCCAAAAGGTAAGTACATCAATTTCACCTTCACCTTCTACTTCAATTTCACAAACCAGCCCTCCCTCCATCCCTCTTGATGCGGAGCATCTACGGGTGCATAGTATATTTCATTTGTCTTAAGTATATTGAATGAGTTTTCCTACAAAAAGTTGTACTTCAAACTTTCAAATTGTAATTTGTGTTAGAGGAGGTTAATATTGTTGTAAAGAGTTAAAAATGATATTTTGGGCAAAATAAGCCATGACACCTTATCACCATATGGAATAAGGCGAGTCAAAACATAATTAGTGTGTATTAGTTATTAGTGGAAGGATTCTTTGGTTGAAGGATGTTGTTGAGTCACTTTAGGAGGTTGTTGAAGCTGTTGAGAAATTCTAGGAAGAATTTTCTAAGCATAGTTAGGACAAGTATAGCTTGGAATCGTTGTGCAAGATGGCGCAGTAATTTTAGAGTGAATGGTCAGGGAAATGGGTGTGTGGCTATGCGTATTGGAATGTAGCACACAAAATTCATGATATCGATATCAGTTTTATGTCACTCTCTGTTTGCCAATCTTTTGGAAGTTGCCGAGATGGTGTATGGCTTCGAGCACAAGGGATGTCTAAGAATACCCTACACTCCTAAAAAGTTTCTACACACAATGCAAGCGATCATGACCACTTGTAGGTGGATGATGTTCCCTCTGTTATGACATGGAATGATTTAATTTTGTTGTATAATGCCACCTGCAAAATTATCGAGGTACTGAAGGTGAAGCAATGTAATGTTGGTCATCATATGACACATCGTTCGGACGTGAGGATTAAAAGTGTGAGAGAGAAGACATTGTTTTGTTATATTGTAGGTTTGATAAGAAGTGTTGCAAATGGGTGGGATCATTTATATTGTCACCGATCACATATATGAGGATTTTGAGATCAGGAGAGTTGCCCAGCTATCACGACTCATTGGATGCATCGACTCACTATACATACAGGGGTTGTGCTGTTGCTGTTGGGGCTTTTGAGGATAGAGTGGCAGTGTTTCCAGTCTCTATTGCAGCTAGCAACAACATTGTTGAAAAGAATATTTTATACCTGATAATACCAATGAGCGTACCATTCATTTGATGGCTCGATTTTGTGCAATTGGAGCTCTAGCTTTAAATATTGTAGGCATTCCTGGCGTTCCTAGTTTTGCTCTGTTACTTAGGCAAGTTTAGCCCTGTTTGCAGTCTAATGATAGTGCACCATTTTTGGTATCAGAGCTTGAAGCTCTTGGGATTTGGTAATTGATCATGTTTGCTAATAAGTTGCTACAGAATTGAGAAAAGGATCAAAAGACTAGGATGCAAAAGGCCTAGGTGAGATCAAGGAGATTGTCAAAAGACCAGTTAAGGAGAAAGGCTTGGGTGAGACAAGTGGACCAAAAGACTAGGGTGCAAAAGACCTAGGTGAGGACCTAAAGGGATCAAGATACCAAGGTGGAAAAGACTTGGGTGAAGATCTCAGAAATGGAAATATTGCTGAGAAAAGAGCAAAGTAACAAGGTACATGAGAGTAACAAGAAGAAAATAAGCATCCAAAAGAAGAAAGGTATGACCAGCATTGAAATTGATAAAGAGATTGATAGTTTGAAAAGAGTTTTAGCTAATTTTGCAGATAGATATGAGTCTTGGATGCAGATGGACAAGCAAGCATGGGTATGGCCAATGAGGAAGAGGTTGAAGTGGCCAATAGATCTCCTAATGAAGAGGAGAAGAAGGCAAAATGAGATTGCCAAGAAGAGAGAAGCCCATAGAGGCTTGAAGAAGATAATAAGATTGCTAAGAGAGCAACAAAAAGAGGAAGAGATTGTGAAAAATGTTCTCATTGTGGAGAACAATAGAAGAGAAGAAAGAAAATATGAAGTGCCAGGAAGAGCACTTGAAAAGATAAGAGCGTTGGTGAAGAGATCACTCATAGGGACCTTGTGGTCTCTTATTTTTATATCTAATGTTGTCTTTGCATGGGTAATTGCAGGTATGAGCAGCCTTGTGAAGGTCAAAAGAAAGGCCTTGAAGAATGAAGAGATTAGTGCAAGAGAAGACACCAAGTGCACAAGTGAATGTGTAGGAGAAAAGAAAAAGTTTGCTGTTGTTGATAAAGAAGAAGAGATGCATTGGTTAATGCATGAGGGAGGTGTTGAGGAACCCATACAAGCAAGAGAAGAGATAGAAGATGAGGATGACTTACATGATGCCATTGAAGGCCAAGAAGAGGAAAGAGAACAGTCAAGTATAAGGGAAGAAGAAAGTACAAACAATCAAGAAGCTATGCAAGTCAAAGAAATAATGGAGTAGCCCATTAAGGAGGTAAAGGTGAATTATAGTATTGATTTTTCCCATCCACTTAATTATGGAACAACTGTTGAACAAGTTGCAAAATTCCACAAGGAAGTAGTGGAAGTCCTTCATCATGCCAATGAAGAAGAGGGTATAGAATACTATGATGACTTGAAAAAAAATTCCAATAGAAAAAAGGAAGGAAACACACCTAAAGAAAGTGAATGCAAGCAAGGAAACTATGAGGAAAAGTATGGCTAAACATCAAGCCATTGAAAAGGTAAAAATAAGTTCAAATTCTAATTTTGCACATGCATATAAGAGTAAGACTACTGATGTACAGATGGAGATGAAGAAGATCACTAACAAGCCTTCAAATCTAGCAATAGACCATGGCTATGTGGTACCAAAATGGATCAAGGGATCAACAAATGTAATGAAAGACACAAAGCTCAATCAAGATGAAGACTCAAGCAAGAAGCAAATACAAAGCATGAAGGAAGAGGTAGAATGCAAAGTGAGCAAGGCCAGCTATTGAGCAAGCCAACATGAAGATGTCAAAGAGCAGAAATTGGTTGGTAAATTGAACAAGTGTCATCCTAAAGCTATGAAGAAGGTATGGATGGCTAAAGGTGAGAAAGAAAACTTCTCAAAGAATAATGAGGTAGAGCATGAGGATACAAAGATGAAAGGTAAGTCAATTTCTTGCAATGAATGGAATAATGAATTTTTTGAATCATTTAATGATATGTTTATGGAAAATGAGGAATGGAAAATGTCTATGAAAACTAATGTGCAGCAAGGAGAGAGTTCCAAGAGGATGGATGATGAAAGTGGAGATGTGAAATCAGTTCACATGTTTGAAAAGAACAAGGAGAGACAAGGTAATAGTGTTCCTATGTTTTTGATAAGTTTATTGATGTTGATGAAGAAGTTGACTTGTATGAAGACACCATAGAGTGGGTGAATGTATTTATAGAGGATGAAAGACAATTTGGTCCTAAGTTTGATATAGGACATGAAGATTTGGATGAGCTTGTGTTGAGTGAAGAGTTGAAGAGGATAGAAGAGTTGTTGAATCCTCCAAGAGAGTTGTGTAGAGGCACATATCAACATGGTGGCACCATTGATCAGATGGAAAATGAATTGAGGCAAGAACAAAGAAAGATGGTGAGGGAAGATTTGGAAAAAGAAGAATAGCATGAAGATAATCAAGGGGCCTCATGGCCTCAAGTTTTTTCTACTAAGGTTGCTTTTGATGTTTTGAATGCAGGTATGGAAGTTGTTGAAGTAAATGATAACCATAACTCAATGGATGCACTGATAAACCAAGAAGGCAAAGAAAACTTTGGAGACACATATGAAGATGAAACATGGACATGGAAGATTGTAGCTGAGAAAGAGATGAGAAGAAGGAAATACAAGAAGAAAAAGAGAAACAAAAGAAAGAAGAAAGATTGGTTTGAGAAAACCAATGATTTTGAAAATGACTTTGCATCATGTGTAGGAATGAAAAATAAGTCCAAGAAAAGAATCAAATGTGGTGCTATGGAACATGTGCATCAATATGAAGAAATAGTTGAGGCAGAGAACAATGGATGGCTTTTAAATGCAACAAAAAGAGCAAATAAGCATACATGAGCAGGGGCTCATGACAAGTTTCAAGCATGGTAGTCTGATGCAGGAGCATCTACGGGTGCATAGTATATTTCATTCATCTTAAGTATATTGAATGAGTTTTCCTACAAAAATTTGTAATTCAAACTTTCAAATTGTAATTTGTGTTAGAGGAGGTTAATATTGTTGTAAAGAGTTAAAAATGATATTTTGGGCAAAATAAGCCATGACACCTTATCACCATATGGAATAAGGCAAGTCAAAAAATAATTAGTGTGTACTAGTTGTTAGTCGAAGGATTCTTCGATTGAAGGATGTTGTTGAAGCTGTTGAGAAATTCTAGGAAGACTTTTCTAAGCATAGTTAGGACAAGTATAGCTTGGAATCGCTGTGTAAGATGGCACAGTAATTTTAGAGTGAATGGTTGGGGAAATGGGTGTGTGGCTATGCGCATTAGAATGCAGCACACAAAATTCATGATATTGATATCAGTTTTATGTCACTCTCTATTTGCCAATCTTTTGGAAGTTGCCGAGATGGTGTACGGCTTCGAGCACAAGGGATGTCTGAGAATACCCTGCACTCCTGAAAAGTTTCTACACACAATGCAAGTGATCATGACCACTTGTAGGTGGATGATGTTCCCTCTACTATGACATGAAATAATTTCATTTTATTGTATAATGCCACCTGCCAAATTATCAAGGTACTGAAGGCGAAGCAATGTAATGTTGCTCATCATATGACACATCGTTCAAACGTGAGGATTAAAAGTGTGAGAAAGAAGACATTGTTTTGTTATATTGCAGGTTTGATAAGAAGTGTTGCAAATGGGTGGGATCCTTTATATTGTCACCGATCACATATATGAGGATTCTGAGATCAGGAGAGTCACCCAGCTATCACGACTCATTGGATGCATCAACTCACTATACATACAGGGGTTGTGATGTTGCTGTTGGGGCTTTTGAGGATAGAGTGGTAGTGTTTCCAATCTCTATTGCAGCTAGCAACAACATTATTGAAAAGAATATTTTATAACTGGTAATACCAGCGAGCATACCATTCATTTGATGGCTCGATTTTGTGCAATTGGAGCTCTAGCTTTAAATATTGTAGGCATTCCTGGTGTTCCTAGTTTTACTCTGTTACTTAGGCAAGTTTAGCCCTATTTGCAGTCTAATGACAGTGCACCACCTCTTAAAACTCAGAAGGTTGAAATACCTTCCTCTGTACCTAGCTCAATTTAGCCATTTGACATAATCGATCATGTCAAAAAGACAAAAATATAAATGTCTGAATTTGAATATTTGTAGTCCAATCCTGATTAATTGGATAAGTTGGTCCAATGTGTCAAGAACCAAACCATCCCTGTAAGACAAGAAGCTAAAAAGGTAACTCCTGATTCACCAAAGAACATGCCCATTCTGAATAATCTTGTCATTATTCCTCCAGCTGCCCTTGGGAAAATAGAACCTTTCTATGTTTCCCTATTAATAAATAGTCACAAGCTAAGTAATTGTATTATAGACTCAGGTGCATCTGACAATGTCATGCCTATTAAAGTAGCTAAATATCTTGGCCTCACACTGACCAAGACATTTGGGAGATGTTTCTCCATGGAAAACAAGCAAGTACCATTGCTGGGGCAAATCAAAGATGCCCAATTTGCATTTGTAGCGTTTTCAGACAAGAGAATCAAGATGACTGCCTTGGTGGCTAATGTCCCAACATCCTATGGCATTTTGCTTCAATGAAATTTCTACAAGGACGTGGGAGGATAACTAAGCATGGACCTATCTAAGGCAAGAATTCCTATCAAAGGCGTAATGAAGAGGTTGCTCCCTGAAAAGGAGGCCAAATATGTGGTCACCCAAACATCAGCCCCTAAAGCTCAAATTCTTTTTGAAACTGTAGGTATGGGTAACTACTTTATATCTACAGATGAAGTGCATGAAACATCTAATAAAATTCTTGAAAGTGTCAACCCAGAAATCAGTTCAACTAGAATAGTAGAAGAACTAGTAGGTTGCAATACAAATGAAGAATGACCCTCCCTCTCTAATGAAGGAAAATCTAAAGAAAAATCAGTATTTGATGAGGTATGGACCCTGGAATTTGATGGTAGCTATTCCTCTACCAGTTTGGGAGCTGAGATTTTGTTGATATCTTCTCAAGGAGATATGTTTCCTTCATCTTACAAATTGCAATTTAGCAACACTAAAAATACAGCTGAATATGAATCTCTATTGCTTGGATTGAAAGCTGCTCAAGACAAAAGCATCAAGTTTATTCATGCCAAAGGGGATGCTGAATTAATGGTTTATCAAGTGAGAAACTTATACCAAATGAAGAATGAAAGATTACACCACTATCGCAACCTGGTTTGGGACCAAATTGAAAGCTTTGATGCTTTCAACATTTTTGCCATACCCAGGGAATCTAATGACAGAGCTGATGCACTTGCTATTTCAAGAACTCTTTAGTTCCTCATTCAAATTTCAAAGAAGATAGGTATACTATTGAGCTAGTCTGTAGACCAAGTTTTCTTGACAATGCTGATCATTGGCAAGTATTTAATGATGATCATCAAATCATTGCCTTCCTAGAATAAAAAGACAATTTTGAACAACTACGTTTTGAAGGCAGTGAACCTCAGAAGTATGAATCAGCCTCTGAATCCAGTTCAAATATAAATGAAGAATTCTTACCGCTGAAAGGAAATAAAATTTCCAAAGGCCTAGTTTCTCTTGAGAAACTGTTTGACAAGCATGATAGATTCATCAAACAATAGCAAATAGATTCAAGTTTCTCTCAGAGATTCGATCAAGTAAATCTGACTACTAAAGAAAATCCCAAGATGGTTAACATTGGTAAGTTATGCACCCCTGAAGAAAGATTCAAGTTCACCACTTTACTCCATCAATACATGGATGTCTTAGCATATTCTTATAATGACTTAAAGTCTCTCAGACCTAATGAAATCTGCCATAACATTCCTCTCAAGGCTAAGTCAATGCCTTATAAGCAAAAATCCAGACACTACAATCCAAAAATATTAGGTACTATTCTATCTGAGATACAAAAAATGTTAAATGCCAGAATCATCTTCCCAATCCATTATTCCACATAGATTGCAAACATAGTGCCTGTAAGGAAGAAGAGTGGTGAAATTTGCATTTGTGTAGATTTTAGGAATCTAAATAAGTCATCTTTGAAAGATAATTACCCTTTGCCAATTATGGATCAAGTGCTCCAAACAATGACAAGTTTAGAGATGTTATTAATGCTAGATGGCTTCTCAGGATATAATCAATTTGAAGTTGGTGAAGTAGACCAACACAAGACTGCATTCACCACACCTTGGGGTACATTTGCATATAGAAGAATGCCTTTTGAATTGATAAATGTTGGTGCCACATTTTAGAGAGAAATGGACCTGGCTTTCAAAGATGAGATGGGTAAATTCATAGTGGTATACCTTGATGACTTAACCATCTTTTCAAAGCACCGTTCTGATCATGTATGCCACTTACAACAAGTGTTGGAGCGCTGCTACCAGAATGGTATTTCCTTGAATCCTAAGAAGTCTATTTTTAGAGTAATAGAAGGGAAACTCCTTAGACACATTATGTCTAAAGAAGTCATAAATATTGACTCAGATAGAGTCAAGTCTATTTAAGATCTTAATTTGCCTACAAGTAAAAATGAGGTTCACTCTTTCTTCAAAAAGGTGAATTTCTTATGGAAGTTCATCCCTGAATTTGCTGAGAAGATTAGACACATTGTGAACATGATGAAAGGGATGACCACCTTTAGCTGGAATAAAAAAGGCAAGTCAGCATTTTAGGATATCAAGACTGCCATTGCCTACACCCCTACCTTGGTTTGTCTAGATTACAACAAAGATTTCATCATATACAACTATGCTTTTGAACACATGCTTTCAGTAATTCTTGTTCAACAGGACAAGTAAGGTATGGAATCTCCTATTTCTTTCATGAGTTGCCCTCTCAAAACCCATGAGATGAAGTTTTCAAACATAGAGAAGCATGCTTATGTGGTGGTGAAAGCAGTCAAACATTTCCACTTCTATATCTTGAATTCACACACTACTGCCTTAATTCTGGACACCACAGTCAAGTCCATATTAACTCAGCAGGAGTTTGGCACAAAAAGAGGCAATTGGATTACAAAGATCCAAGAGTTTGATCTAGACATCAAGCCAACAAAGCTGGTCAGGGGAAAAGGCCTATGATAATTAATTGCTAACAACAAGCCAGAAGATACACATGTAGAAGCTGAAGTGGAAGACACACCAACAGTCCTTTTTGTCTCCACTACCAATGAGTGGTATTTAGGTATTGCTCATTTCCTTACTTATGGTGAATGTCTTGCTCATTTGTCTTATAAATAAAGGAGGACTATCAATTTGAAAGCTACCAATTTTATCCTTTGAGACAATGGCTTGTATAAGAGAAACATAGATGGAGTATTCCTTTGTTGTGTAGACAAAGAACAACAAAGCCAACTTTTGAAATCTTTCCACAATCTAGCCTGTGGAGGACATTTTTTTGCTCCTATAACTGCTCACAAAATTTTGTGAGCCAGGTATTACTGGCTAACTCTTTTCTAAGATGCATATAAGTGGGTGAGAAAATGTGAACTTTGCCAGTAATTTGTTGGAAGACCCGAGTTAGCTGCCCTGCCTCTCAAGCTAGTGATCATAGAAGGACCTTTCCAACAATGGGGGATTGATTTTATTGGGACTATAAACCCATCTTCAAGTGTTGGACATGATTTTATCATTATAACAACTGACTATTTCACCAAATGGGTAGAAGCAATCCCAACTAAGCATGATACTTTAGAAGCTGCGTGTAATTTCTTCAAGGAGAATATCATTTCCAGGTTTGGAGTCCCAACCAAAATTGTTACTGACAATGCAGCTTGTTTCACCTCCCAGGAGATTACACAATTCTATTTCCATTATGGAATTACACTCTCCCATTCTTCTAATTATTTTCCACAAGGGAATGGACAAGCTAAATCAAGCAATAAGAACCTGGTAACTATCATCAAGAAGCTAGCAGATGACAATCAAAGGACATGACATAAAGCTTTAATTGATGCTCTATGGGCAAATAGAATCACACTAAAGAGGGAAATTGGTATGTCTCCTTTTCAACTTCTTTATGGTATCAATGCTAAAATACTAATCACCTTAGAATTGCCAGCCTTCAAATTGGCAAAGGCAATTGAAGATCAGACATATGAAAGCTCTCTTGATAAGAGAATCATGTGCCTGACTGAGTTGGATGAACAGAGAACCATGGTGGTGGACCAAATTTCTATTCATCAAAGTCTGGTAAAGGAACTCTTTGACTAAAAGGCCAAAAATCATGATTTCCAGATTGGGGATCAAGTCCTGCTGTGGGACAAAAGGAGAGAACCAAAAGGGATGCATGGAAAGTTTAACTCCCTTTGGATAGGCCCATTTATAATTCATCAACACAATGGTGAAAACAACTTTCTACTAAAATATCAAGATGGCACACTCTTTTCTTTGCCTTATAATGGGTAACATCTGAAACACTTCAACTCTTGAAGTATCAGATCATTGCATCTATACATATGTATATTTGTATAGTTTTTAATTCTATTTTGTTTTGTTTGTTTCCATTTCTGATGCCTTCCATTTTTGGGTAACATGACTCCATATCCCAATGGTACACATGAAGACACTAGAGATTCTGGATTCTACTCCTTTCAATTCTTTTTTACAATTGATAGAAGTTCCCCAACTGGAGCTAGCTATTGTCCCCCAAAAATATCACTCATTTTTGGGACAACATTTGAACTATTTTGGTCCTACAGACCAAAATTATCTCTTCCCTTTTCAAAATTTGTTTTGAGCATTCAAGTTCCTCATTTTTCAAGCTTCTCAAAAATCTACAGACTCTGCAGGCTTGAATCTATGGACTCTGCAGGCTTAAATCTACAGACTCTGCAGGCTTGAATCTACAGACTCTATAGAAAGAAAATCTATGGACTCTTCAGGCCAAGTTTTACGAGATTTGAAATTTTATTTATACGGACTCTATAGGAAAGAAGCAAGCTCTCAACACTTAGGCAATTTCAAAGTTGGTTCAACCAAAAGAGTTCATCGGCAAGCTTCTTAGCAAGGATTGAACCATTGAACCATTTTGGTTTAATGGGTTCAATGGGTTCAAAGGTTCAACATCAGTAGCAAGAGTTAAGCACATTTGTCAAGGTTCAAAGTTCAACCACTTCAAGGTTCAATGGCTTCAAAACACTTATCAAAGAGAAGAAGGCTTGAACCATTGAATCGTTAAACCATTGAACCACTTTGGTTCACAGGTTCAATGACCAAATGGTTCAACACATTTGGTTCAAAAAGATCAAAAGGACTTAGCCAAATAAAAAGAATGGACCGATTGAACCGTTGAACCTTGAACCAAAGGGTTCAACGAGTTCATAGGTTCAAAGGTTCAACCAGTATAATGAAGATCAAAGAGCTTAAAAAGAACAAAGAAGTGACGGACTAATGGTTCAATAGGTTTAAAGGCTTCTACAAGCAGGTTCAATCAAAAGAAAAAGTTTTTGAGGCTTGAACCATTGAACCATTGAACCACTTTGGTTCAAAAGGTTCAATGGGTTTAAGGTTTAACGGGTTCAATGAGGCTTGTTTCAAATAATCTTGGTTCAAGCGGTCAATAGAAACAAGGGAATGAACCATTGAACTGTTAAACCAAAGTTGGTTCAATCGGTCGATTCAAGTGACAAGTTCAAAGGAGTTCCCCAAGCATCAAAGACACAAGTGCCCTTGTAGAGGGAATTTTCATGGCAAAAGTGACTAAGGAAGGAAATAAAAACCTAACAGCACTCAGCGGATGCTGCAAAGTGTCATCTTCTGAGCCTCATTTCACTTTGTTTCTAAGAGCAGCAGATGCTGCCATGTGTCACAATTTGAGATTCACATAAAATCAACTAAGGCAAATTTCCAAGGGACAAACAACCCTTGTGGAGGGTATAAAGGGGGCAAATGGACCAATTCAAATGCCAAAAGAGAAAAGGGATTTCCTTCAAAAAATTTCCCCCGACAAAATAGACAAAGTGAATTCCTTCAAGAAAATGAACAAGGCAAATGACAAAGTGAAATCCTCCAGACTATTTGTCTGAAGGAATTCACTCAAAAAACAAAGCAAAGCCTAGCGGAAAGACAAGGCAAGGAATATTTCCTTTGGACAAATTGCCCGAAGGAATTCCTTTAGACATTTTGTCTGAAGGAAATAAAGGATAAACCCTGCAAGAAGAAAGAAGCCCGAAGGCCATCTGAAGACCACCCAAAGGGTAGATACCCTTGTGGGGGGCTCTTCCTGACCTAATCCCCCAAGCCAAGGGTCTTGTAGACAATGGTTCAAAGTTGTTCATGCATAAAACCTCTTAAGGTGTATGATGTTCATGGGTTCTATAAGTTCTTCACCATTAGGTTTAACCAGTCGATATTATCTTAATCAATAGTTCACTATGACAAAATATAAGTTTTCCTAATATGGGCTAAGATTTGATCTGAAGATATTTTGTATCATACATTAGTTTTAAGTACAAACTTGAATGATATTTGAACTCTATCATGATGTTTGTAATGAAGATCAACAACAACATATTTTTTCTCTGCCTTACCCTTCTTTTTGCTTCTTTTTTAAATAATTCACTTTAGCAAGGCCCCAAAGGGTAGGTCCCCTCTGAGAAATATCAAATGACAAAGTTGAAGGAATTGCTGAGGAAAGTGACGTGCCCACAGACGTCAAAGTCACAACAATGAAATAGCCATTGATCATTGTAGGTTTAAGCATGGACCTGAATGCATTTAAAGGCTTTAAGGCCAAGGCCAAAAGGAAGAACCGCTGAGAGGAGCATAAAGATCAAGAATGACTAGAAACATTTGTGCATCAGATATGTTTCTAGAAGTAGACCGCCAGGTGGATATTGAAAGATGCAAACTTTCAATAGCGTGACCCATTTCTTTGCATTGAGAAAATAAAATGGTTAAATGTCCCTAAATTCTAGCATGTATTCTTAAAAAAATTTAATGCAACATGATGTGTTACTATTCCCAAGTCCTTCTTGAAGAGGCTATATAAGGGACTCTCTTGTTATTGTGGATCTCTCTCTCTGATTATCAGAAACAAAACTCTGCCCAAATTGAAAGGCATTACTGAGACTTTGAGCTCAGATTGTTGATCATATTTTGTTATTGGAATAAGAAAGAAAGTGACTTTTTATACTTTGTGCTATGATATCTTTGTTGTTGGGAAAACTATTCTTATGTCTTTGTCCTTAATATATTTTTTGTTCCTTTAATTCAATAAGCAAAATTAGTGAAAGTAGTTAGGAAGGCATCTTGAAGCCAACTGTGGAGAGACTTTGTGCCCCCACAATTGCCTTTAGTGTGTTTTATTTTTGTTTCTATGTAAAGGACCTGGGGACGACTTTGTGCCCTCATTGTCCTTCGTATCTCACTCTTGGGCAATTTAGGTGGAGAATTTGTGCTACATCTCAATTTACTGGTTATTACGACCTTGGTTATATTTTGCAATTATTATCAGGAAGATTCTTATGGTTTGGTGAATGGTACTTCTAAAAGAAGAGGAGTGCTTTCTATCATTATCCCTAAGATTTCTCCTTTGATTTGCATGCATCATCTAAAAAAAGAGAGATGGATGATTTATCCTACCCTTGAGTATTATTTTCTGTTTATATATATATATATATATATATATATATATATATATATATATATATATATATATATATATATATATATATATATATATATATATTGATACTTTACATATGATTAAGGCACTTACTAATGCTCTCATTTAGTATATGAGACAAATATCTCATACTTTTACTGGCAAGGGTGGATATAATGAAGCTTTGCCTAGCATTGCTACTTGACAAGATCATTATTGAAGATCATGTGGTGATGTATGCACTAGACCCAAAGATGAGGAGGAAATCATGCAACCCACTCATGGTGTTATTTTTTTGGGCCTAGATGATATCAACCTCACTATGTTTCAGTGATTTACATTTGATACACTAAGTTTCATAATCCATAATTCCTAAACCTAAATCCCTAAAAAACCTAAAAAAATCATTTGAGCCCCAATTACCATCATTTATACTAGTAATTAGGTTTATATGGATAAATTTGGCATAAATCATACCACTAACTACCCAAATTAACTAATTAACTTGATCTATGATGACTTGGGGGCTAATGGTACCCAAAAATATAATTTATTATCACAAATAGGTTCAAACAACTCAAATTATCCTCAATTACCTTCATAGTTGGACCTTAAGCCCTACATCCTATACCATAAACCTTAAAATCTAAGCCATAAATAGTAAAATCTATACCCTAAATTGTAAACCCAAATCCCTAAGCCCTATACCCTAGATACACTAAGTTCCTTAATACTTAATCCCTAAAATCAAAGCCCAAAACCCTAAATCAATCATTTTAACCCCGATTACCATTTATTAGACTTATAATTAGGTTAATTGGGATGAATTTGGCCCAAATCACATCACTAAATTTCCCAATTAAATAATTCACTTGATCTATGATGACATGAGGGCTAATAAAACCCAAAAACATAATTTGTGATCACAAATAAGTTCAAGTGACTCAAATTATCTTCAATTGCCTTCATGGTTGGATCTTAAACCCTAAGTGCTAAGCCTTACATCCTAAATTATAAAACCTAAGTCTTAAACCATAAATTATAAAATTTTAAAACCCTAATCCAATCATTTGAGCATAAATAACCATCATTTAGACTAATAATTAAGTTCACAAGAGTAAATTTGGCCTAAATTATATAACTATCTCAATTGACTAATTCACTCAATATATGATGACATGAGGGATAATTATAACTATAAAGATATCTTATGCTCATAAATAGGTTAAATTTAATCAAATTATCCTCATTTTATTTCACAGTTGGACCCTAACCATAAACCATAAATCCTAAACCCTAAATGATGTAGGAGCATCATGCTAGGAAATAGCAATTTTGTGTTTTTGGTCAATAAAAGGGTCAAATATAATTTTTATGTGTTTAAGAGACCTTATTAGGTACATTTTAGTCTTTATAATTTATATAGAGTCATGAATTTGAGTTATATGGTCTATAGGAGTTTTCCCTCCAAAATAGGCAATTTGAAAATTCAAGTATTTGTATTGAGTCTAAGAAGTCATATTGTGTGTTTGAAGTGTTATATGAGAAAAAATGGTTTATGAGGTTGATGACAGGACTGAAGTTCCCCAAAGCTCTGACACAACTTGTTAGATTTAAGAGCACATATGATTACCAATGTATAAGCAATTAAACATGCAGAATTACATAGAAGTACAAGTAACTATCAATGAGAAAACACACAGAATGTGAGAGGCAATACACAATTGTATTCAACTCATTATAGAAGGAAATTACAACAAAGAGATCACACTCTTTCTTCCACTTCGTGGGCTTACAACAATCTTCCTCCAGAGTAATCTTCTCTCACTAGGTCACAACACACAACTAACACAAGATGTTGTTCACCTCATTGTACGCCTATACAATCGAGTACAAACCGGTACTCCAAGTAGATCTCACCATGATCCTGCTCCTTAATGTATTACTGTCACCTTAGATCTTGCTCCCCCGCTGATCTCCTTTTGACCCTTGCATACACACATCCCTGCAGACCAACCTGATCTTACTTATCACATGTAGATCTCCACCATGATCCTGCAACACCCTGCATATCAAACCTGATCTTACATACATGAAGAATCCTACTTGATTCTACCATGGGAAGAACTCTCCAAGTTCTACAAGTTCTCCACTTAACAATATAGCCCATGAGTCTATTATATAGACCTCATGCATACAATGATTAGACTTGCAGCTCAAGACTCTAACTGGTCTTCATCATGCAAACAACCCATTCACTTAACTCACTGTTTGTCAACAACAGTTCTGGAACTGCCACAGCAAATTGACATCAGTCCTTGTTTGACTAGAGGTGATTGACACCGGCTGATCCCTGCTGATGTCAGTTTCCTGCACACTGATCCCTGATCGATGTCAGTTGTGGCCTACCGATGCCGACAACTATCATGCTCAAAAACCTCCCAATTTGCATTAAGGTGAAGCTTTTAGCTCCACACCCTAACAATCTCCCACTTAGAGATAAACAACTGCACTTGTACCTATACCAGTACTTTGTCTAATCTGCATCTTGGCTTGTATTCCTCTTCAAGATGAATCTTGAAGACTACCCACCACACTCCTTGTGGTGTTAATCCTGTGCCTGAATTTCTTCATTCTTAGTTTACCTTCTTCTGCCATTACTATACTCCCACTCAAACAGAAACCCCTGTGAGTAACCTGTAATCAAAAAACCACTAACCAAATTTGGGCCATCTATTAGTCAAACTCGCTCTGAGAACGTCCAACCTCACTTTGATACCAATTGATAGGATCGAAGTTCCCCAAAGCTCTGACACAACTTGTCAGATTTAAGAGCACATATGATTACCAATGTATAAGCAATTAAACATGCAAAATTACATAGAAGTACAAGTAACTATCAATGAGAAAACACACAGAATGTGAGAGGCAATACACAATTGTATTCAACTCATTATAGAAGGAAATTAGAACAAAGAGATCACACTCTTTCTTCCACTTCGTGGACTTACAGTAATATTCCTCCAGAGTAATCTTCTCTCACCAGGTCACAACACACAACTAACACAAGCTGTTGTTCACCTCATTGTACGCCTGTACAATCGAGTACGAATCGATACTCCAAGTAGATCTCACCATGATCCTGCTCCTTGATGTATTATTGTCACCTTGGATCTTTCTCCCCTACCGATCTCCTTTTGACCCTCGCATACACACATCCCTACAGACCAACCTGATCTTACTTATCACATGTAGATCTCCACCATGATCCTGCAACACCCTGCATATCAAACCTGATCTTACATACATGAAGAATCCTACTTGATTCTACCATGGGAAGAACTCTCCAAGTTCTACAAGTTCTCCACTTAACAATACAGCCCATGAGTCTATTATATAGACCTCATGCATATAATGATTAGACTTGTGGCTCAAGACTCTAACTGGTCTTCATCATGCAAACAACCTGTTCACTTAACTCACTGTTCATCAACAACAATTCTGGAACTGCCACAGGAGACTGACGTTGGTCCCTATTTGACTGGAGGTGACCGATGCCGGCTGATCCCTGTTGATATCAATTTCCTGCACACTAATCCTTGACCGACGTCGGTTGTGGCCTGTCGATGCCGGCGACTGTCATGCTCAGAAACCTCCTAGTCTGCATTAAGGTGAAGCTTTTAGCTCCACACCCTAACAGTTGATTCATATCATGAGGAATATATTTTTATGCATCTAGTGTGTAATGTCAAAAACAAGTTATTTTTAGTAAATGCAAGATTAGTCACCTTTATACATTGGAGGTGGTTGTGCAAGGAAGTTGGAATAACCAACTAAAATAAGTCTATGTTGAAAGGTAAAAATAGTTCTAATTGTAAAAAATGAGAGATATATGGAGTATATGAATACAAGAGAGAACTCCATGAAGAAAAAGGAGAGGGTTAGTGAAGCATGAAGGATTCAAAATAAAAGGAGGAACCCTCATGAAGGTGGATTAGCCCATGAATGGACAGTTTGTAATAAATGTCATTTCAAGTATTATAGATAAGTTTTTTTGTTTTGTTTCATCTTATTCTTGTATATATTTTTATTTTTATTTTCATTTACACTACCTCGTGCAAGCCTTTAAGGTTATATGGGCTCAGACTGAGATATGTTTGAAGGTTTTAGAGATTGTGAACATAGTCAAGAAGGGATGATTGAATCATTGTTTTAAATAATAAAAGGAACCTTGTTGCGTATTCCATTTATATGAGTTAATAAATCTAAAAAATCTTAAGTGATTGAGTGAATCAACTAAGAAATAGTAACCTTATCTTCTACTCTATTGACAATAGAAAAAAACCTTGAATTCATAGTGTAGAAACCCTATTTTAGAGGGCTTTGAGAAGGATTCATGTATTGGTAAAAGGATTGAGTGTGGAATAAGTGTAATCTTGTCTTTTATAAAATAGAGGATTTTTTATTATTGTTTGAGTAAGAAAATCAAAAGGAATCAAAGACTCAAGCTCAAGAAGTTACTCAATTTTATGGTAACAATCATACCCTATTTTACCTACTTGGGTTCCTATGTGGTCTCATGTCAAGATGTTGGAGGATTTAATAGGGAATGAGATATAAACTTTTAAGGTATTTTTTTGTTTTTATTCATTATCAAATAAAATATATTGATTTTTAAAAGGTCTCAGACTATGCAGAGTAGGTAAAACCGTAGAACTAGGATTTCAATGTTTCCCAGAGATTCCACCATCTAAATGTGTTAAAATTTTGTGATTTAGTAAAATTAAACATGAAATAAAATATTATGATGGTTTAAAATTGGTACAAACTATACAAGTACAAATTTAGCATAGGTGTCTTGAAATAGGCCTAATTAGACCTGAGAGAGGGGTATTTTACAAAAGAAGAACTAGTTAGGGAAAGAGATAAGTCATGAAACTTGTCACATAGATCAAAGAAGTCAAGAAAATTATATTAAAGTGATTATTTATAGGAAATATTTCTTATATTGATCAAACCAAAGGACAAAATCTCACAATAAGGCTACTAACCTTAATAAGACAAGGTAAGGGCTGTGTATAGAATTGAAAGGTAAGGCTAAAATCAGGGGTTAGAGAAGGTTAAGATAGGTGGAATATGATTATGTAAGACCATATAAAAAATCAAATTTAATCCTTATTACGTGTATCAATAATTTATACTATGGACCTAAAGGTTGGTTATCTAGTAAAAGCTAGTGAGGCAAATGAGAGAGGTTGATATAGGAATGACCGGTACAAGATAGTAATGAGTTGTTAGATATAAGATAGATAATAAAGATATAAATAAATAATTTAAGGACTCCAGACATAATTTAATACAAGAAGAGAGTATTAAACCCAATTAGCATAGGTCAAGCTTGAACCAGAATTGGATTCCAAGAAGATCAAATCATCAAACACATTGTAACCAATTGAGGTTTGAAACTAGACAATGATGGTTAGGATGAATTATCTACATATATATGCATAATTTTGGTATCATATCTATTAATGTAAGCTTGGGTAAGAATTATGTTTTGATTGATTTATACTTTTTTTTATTTGAGAAGCATGCATAGTATTATGACTTATGTATGAGAAGTAACTTGCAGGGTATTGAGGGAGAAGAGAAAGTATATGTCTAATTTTTTAAGGTCAAGAAAAAGGATATTAATATTGATAGACTAAATAAATATAGTCCCAAAGTCCCTGAGAAGGATAAGAAGCTAGTCAAGGAGAGACTAGACAAGAGAGAGATAAAGAGAGAATTGAAGTTCCAAGAGAGAAGATGAAGATAAGAGAGTCAATAAAGTTGAGATGAGATCTTATAGAAAGGACTCCAGAAGAGGAAAGGCCCACAACAGGTCTAAGATGCAAGCTTGAAGGACTTGCTAAGAGGAGGTCTAAATAGGCCAAGAAAGTGAATAAAAATGGGGAATATGGATATAGACAAAGACCTAAAAGAGATAAGAAAAGAGTTGGGGTATATATTTGAGAAGATAGAGATCATGGTAAGGCTCATGAGAGAAAAATAAATCCAATGAAGTGGATGGAGTATGAAGAAAAAAGTAAAGTGGCCCATAGAGTCACTTGTGAGAAGAATAAGGCACAAGAAAGGTGTCTTGAAGAAATATAAGAAGATAGAGAAGGAAGCCCAAAGAAGAAAGAGAAGAGAGATGTTGCCAAGTGAGAAACAAGAAATATAATTAAATAAGAGAGTTCTCATTTAAGAGAAAAATAAGGTGAAATAAGTCCCAATGAGAGAATAAAATAATTAAGATAAGAGAAGATGGGCAATGCCTATGTCAAAGGCATTTAAAGAGACTATGTGGTCTCTAATTTTATATGCCAACATTTCTTTTGAGTTTGTGTTTACAGGTATGAAGAAGAAGTTGGTAAATGCCAAGCATGAGGCCTCAAATATGATGAAGAATGGGCCAAGAACATGACCCATCAAATGGCAAGAATATGACAAAAAGAAATAACTTCATGAAGAAGACAATATGGTGAAGATTGAATATATTTCACATGTATAAGATGATGAAAAAGAGGAGTTCTATGATTCCTTACCATGCATAGCAGCTGAAACAAGTGAAAAAGCATGCAAATAAGACATGAAGGTCACCCAATAAGACATCAAAGAAGAAATACTCTTGTAGCAATTACCATTGGAGGTAAATGAATGTTTGAATATTTATTTTGATTGCATAAGTGAAAATAAAAATAATGAGATGTAGGTTGAAAGGAAGCATGATAGATTGCATCCCTCATGGAGAACAAAAGGGAATGGATATGTGTGTCCTAAATGGCTTAAACAAAAAGGTGAAGATAATAAATACGATAACCTTGAGTAAAAGGTCAAAGAAAGAAAAATCATGAATGGAAATCAAACACAAATATGGAAACAAAAGGCAAATGGTAAGGAAAATAAAATTGGCATTGTAGAAAGCAAAGACATGGGGCATGAGAGTGATGCAAAGAGAGGCAAGTGGAAACCCAAGAAGATAAAAATAAGCAAATGAGTTTTGAAACACAAGTTAATAACACAAGAGGATCACATGACAAGTAAAGTCCAAGAAAGCATGAATATGGAAGAGGATGACAAGCCAACACATCACACAAGCAATATGATGCATGCAAACTAAGATAAGGAAGTGAAGGTACAACCATATGAATGAATAGAATATAAGTTTTTGATATATATTTTTTCAGATGTTGTATATGATGATTCATTTGAATGAGACTCCAATCATGAAGATAACTTGTACATAGAAACTATTTCATTATTGGATGAGGGTGTAGCATGGCAAGTTGAAAAAGAAGCACCTCAAAGAGTGATTGGAAATCATGATGTACATCATGAAGAACCTGATATGACTCTCAAAAATTAGGGAGTCCAAGGAGGAGATAAAGAAAAAGATGCCCAAGACAATGAAGAGCAGGATAGACTAAGGTTTGATGAGTATTTTGAGGAGATAGATGCACTAAAGTGGCAAGAAGAGTTGAAGATGATTGAAAACATGTGTATTCCATCAAAGGAGATGAAAATAGGTGAGGTAAAATAGGTAAATATAAAGGATAAAATCCAATAAAACTCAAAAGAGAAGCAATAAAGAGTAGCACCAAGAATTGTGCAAACAAAGAGTCAAACAAACAAGATAGTTGACAAGCAAATGAGACATGAAGAATAAAACAAGATGAGTTGTATAATGGGTCAAGTTAATTCTGAGTTTTTAATTAATAAACATGGATATGGCAGATCAAGGATTTGTCAAATAATGATGCACTATGAAGAGGATGAGTGAAACAAGAAATTACTCTTGTATAGTGAGTAAGATGATAGATAAAGGAACCAAAAAGAGAAGAAAAGTGAATTAGAGGAAGCAAGAGAAGGTCAAATATAAAAAATGATGAAGGTTGAAATGCATGAGAGTCCAATACATCCTCATGATAAAGATGAAAGAATGAGAAAGAAGTAATATACTCTAGACAAGCAAGCCACAAATGAGATTGAGGAAAAAAGAAGCCATGAAACAAGCATGAGGAAGATAAATGTATACCAATTAGTTGCAGCTAAATGTGAAGAGGTTTTATATGATTGGGAAAAGGTAAAATATGCAACAAAAATAAAACTACAGATATGGGATTACCTCATGGAAGTGGAGGATGAATGGATACAAAGAATAGACAAGACCAAGAAGAAGAAGAGCAAGCGGTTGGCAAGAAGAATGGAACAAGAAAAAAGGACCAGAAAACTAAATGAGCATAAATGATCCTAAAAATATCAATTTAAATTCAAGAAATAAATTTTGAGGCTCAGGTTTTCTCCCTCTTAGGAAGTATGATGTAGGAACATCAAGATAGGAAACAACATTTTTGTGTTTTTGGTAAATAAAAGGGTCAAGTCTAGATAAAATTGATGTTTAGGTGTTTAAGAGATCTTATTAGGTCTAATTTAGTCTTTATAATTTATATGGAGCCATTAAGTTGAGTTATATGGTCTATAAGAGTTTTCCCTTCAAAATGGGAAATTTGAAAATTCAAATATTTGTATTGAGTTTAAGAAGTCATATTGTGTGTTTGAAGTGTTAGATAAGCAGAAGTGGTTTAAGAGGTTAATTCATATCATTAGGAAGGGATTTTGATTTATTTATTGTGTAATGTCCAAAACAAGTTATTTTCAATAATTGCAAGATTAGTCACCCTTGTACATTAGAGGTGGTTATGCAAAGAAGTTGGAATAACCAACTAAAATAAGTCTACTTTGAAAGGTGAAAATAATTGTCATTGTAAAAAAGGAGAGATAGATGGCATAGAGGAAGAAAAGAGATAACTCCATGGAGAAAGAGGAGAGGGCCAGTGAAGCATGAAGGATTCAAAATAAAAGGAGGAACCATCATGAATGTGGATAATCCCATGAATGGACTATTTGTAATGAATGTCATTTCAAGGAATATAGAGAAGTTGTTTCATTTTATTTTGTTTCCTCTTATTTTTGTGTAGATTGTTCTCTGTAGTTACATGTACATTGCCTCATGTAAGCCTTCAATGCTATATGGGCTTAAACTCAAATATGTTTGTAGGTTTTGGACACTGTGAACATAATCAAGAATGGATGATTAAATAATTTTTTTAAATAATAAAAGGAACCGTGTTGTGTATGCCATTTATAGGAGTTAAAAAATATACAAAATCTTAAGTGATTTAGTGAAGAAGTTAATAAAGAGTAACCTGGTCTTATACTCTATTCACAATAGGAAAAAAACCTTGAATTCATAGTATAGAAACCTTGTTTTAGAGAGCTTTGAGAAGGATTCATGTATTGGTAAAGGGATTGAGTGTGGCATAATTATCTTGTTGTCTTGTATAAAAGATAGGATTATTTAGTATTGTTTGAATAATAAAATTAAAAATGAATCAAAGACTCAGGCTCAAGAAGTTACTCAGTTTTATGATAATGGTCAAACCCTATTTTACATGGTTGGGTTCTTGTGTGGTCTCGTGTCAAGATGTGAGAGTTTATGTTTAGTAAGAGTTACTACTTATGTATTTGGTAAATGTGAGTCAAGATTAAAATTTAATATTTTGGAAATAATATTTGTAACCCTGAGGATGGTTGAAGATAATTCTTAAACTTTTTTGAAACTTATAGATACCCTAAGTTTCTACAAACAGTCAATAACCAAAGAAAGATTTTACTCACCAATGAAAAGTTTTAGGAGATATTTTTGAATGACAATTTTATGCCCAAGTTTGGGGAACTTAATTTTATAACCCAGGATGGGTTATAAGATTTTGAGTTAGTTTTAATGTTGAGTCAGTTTGAATGTTGAAACACTGTCAAAATAATGTGTTCCCTATTATGTATAAATAGTCCTAACTAATGTAGTGTTAATCCATGGTGGAGAGTGTGAGTAATTGTTTTTGGAGAATTTTAATGCTAATAAATATGAATTATAAAAAATATAATCTTCTTTTAACCTAGGATACTTATGTAAATGCATATTGTAGGCTAAACCTGTGCACAGTCAAGGAGAACACATACAATCATATGGATTTTCATTATTTAAAGAAAGAAATGATTAAAGACAAGGATACAAACTTATTGGAGGATTTAATAGGGAATAATATAGAAAATTTTAAGGTATTTTTGGGTTTTGAATCATTATGAAAAAAAATATTGATTTTTAAAAGGTCTCAGACTATGTAGATTAGGTAAAACCCTAGAACTAGGATTTCCGTGTTTCTTAGAGATTCCACCATCCAAATGTGATAAAAATTTGTGATTTAGTCAAATTAAACATTAAATAAAATATTATGATGGTTTAAAAGTGTTACAAATTGTAAAAGTATTGATTTGGCATAAATGTCTTGAAATAAGCCTAATTAGGCATAAGAGAGGGGTATTTTACAAAAGAAGAGCTAATTAAGGAAAGAGATAAGCCATGAAACTTGTAAAAAAGATAAATTAAGTCAATAAAATTATATTAAAGTGATTATTTATATGAAAGAGTTCCTATATTGATCAAACTAATGTACAAATGCTTAGAACAAGGTTATTAGCCTTAACAAGACAAGGTAAGGGTTGTGTATAAAATTGAAAAGTAAGGATAAAATAAAGGGTTGGAGAAGGTTAAGACATGTGGAATATGGTTATTTAAGACCATATAAAATAAAAAATTAAATCCTTGTTACATGTATCAATAATTGACAATATGAACCTAAAGGTTGGTTATCTAGTAAAAGCTAGTGAGGCAAATGAGAGAAGTTGATAGAAGAATGATCAGTACAAGATAATAATGAGTTATTAGACATAAGAGAGAGATAATAAAGCTATAAATAAATAATTTAAGGACAAAAAGACACAAGTTCATACAAAAAGAGACTATTAAACCCAATAAGCATAGGTCAAGCTTGAATTAGAGATGGATTCCTAGATGATCAAATCATCAAACACATTATGACCAATTGAGGTTTGAAAATAGATAATGATGGTTAGGATGAATTCTCTCCATAGTTATGCATCACTAAAACACAAACACTAAACCCTAAACCTAAAACCCTAAATTATGAACATTAAGCCCTAAACTAATTAAGCCATAGACCCTAAACCTTAAATTATATACCCTAAACCTTAAACCCTAATCCATAAATCCTAAGCCATATAGAAACCCTAAACCCTAAATCATAAAATATTAAAACCCTAAACCAATAATTTGAACCCTAAATGCCATTGAATTTAGACTAAGAATTAGGTTCACATGGATTAATTTGGTCCATATCGCACTATTAACTACCCTAATTGACTAATTTTCTCAATGTGTGATGATGTGGGAGCTAATCAAACCAAAAATTAATTTTATGGTCAAAAATAGGTTTAAGTAGCTCAAATTATCCTCAATTTATTTTGTAATTAGATCATAAACCCTAAATGTTAAATTTTAAACCCTAAACCAATCGATTTATCCTCATTTAACATTCTTTAAAGTAAGAATTAGGTTCAAAGGGATCAATTTGGCCCAAATCGCATCACTCATTACCCTAATTGACTAATTGGGTCAATATATAATGATGTGGGGTCTAAGTGATCCCAAAATCACATTTTATAGTGATAAATAGGTTAAAGGAGGTCAATTTGGCCCTAATTGCATTTACAATTAGACCTTATACCCTAAAATCTAAACTAGGGCTATATACCCTAATCCCTAAACCCTAAACCAATTGATTTAACACCACTTAATATCCCTTAAATTAATAATTATGATCTTTCAGGGCTTAATTTAGTGAAAACCATATTACTTATTGGCCCAATTGACTGATTAGCTCAATTTGTGAAGATGTTAGGGATAACTATTCCCAAAATCATGTTCTTTAGTCACAAATAAGTTTAAAAATATCAAATTATCTTCAATTTCCTTTGTGATTAGACCTTAAACCCTAAAACTTATACCTTATACCTTAAACCTAAAACCTTTAACCCTAAATTATAAACCCTAAACCTTAAACTAATTAATTTAACCCTAATTAACATACTTTAGAGTAATAATTTGGTTTAAAGGGTTAATTTGACATAAATCACATCACTCATTATCCCAATTAACTAATTGGCTCAATATGTGATGGCATAGGGGCTAATTAAGCCCAAAACCATATTTTTTAGTCACAAATAGGTTCAAGTAGTTAAATTTGGACCCAATTGCCTTAGTGATATAGCTTTATATACCCTAAAACATAAAACTTATGCTTTAATCCCTAAAATCTAAGCCTTGAACCCTAAACCCTAAATCATTAACTCTTAAAACTCTAATATAATCATTTTACCACTAATAAAACAAAATTTTGACTAATAAAAGTAGGTTCACATTGCTTCATTTTCCATGTATGTGAAATTCACATTATTCCACATATGTGGTAGTATCGTGTGCATATATTTTATATTTCCCAGTTCAAACACATGTTTGAAGGCTTGGGAATGGCTTGGCTTCCTACGCCTAAAGTATGAACCTACAAACACATTGTCAAAAGCATATTTTTGATGAAAAATAACAAAATATAACTTTGGACATATTAAACACTATGAATTTGATTAGTTTTTTTCAGAATAGAATTACTAAAACATAGAATAAACTCTCCTCTTTCTAAATATATTATTTTTTATATTTTTGTTTCTTTAAGGTTGTTATCTATATTTATTTCTAATATGTATTTTTTATCACTATATGTTGTAATTATACTTGTTAATATTTTTTAATGGATCTTTTCATTTATTAATTCAAAATGAAAAAAATTATATGGTTTCAAACTAGACCTAATTCTATACACATTAAAAAAAAACTAATTTTTGATATTTTTTGAGGTAATTAGGGGGGTTGCAGAGTTGGATATATATTATTGATCATATTTTAGGGTCTATTGAATTTTGAAATTAGTAAAAAGTTAAGTATTTATCAATTAATTTAAAAAAATATAGGTTACAAATTTGATGATCTTATCTAACTTTCCACCAAAGGGTTCAGAAAACCTAAATGATGCTTAAAAATGATGGGCCATAAGAAAATCTATCTACTCTAATTTTTCTAAAAAACATTACTATCTCTTCTAATTTTTTATGTTTTACCTACTTATAATTAACCATTTCAAAAAAAATTTATTAGTTTAGAAACTAGACTCAAAATTCTAATATTCATGTTCTTATGACATCTTTTAAATTTAGAGTTTACATGTCTCAAATAATCCAAACAAGTTGAGGTTTCTTATTTTTCAAGAAAAACATGTCCACTCAGGACCCCCTTTTGGCCCCAAAATTTCATGCACTTACCCCAATTATTATAAAAGTATATGATCCTTTTGTTTAACCCTAGGTTTTGGATAAGGATCTTATGGGATTGGGTTTAATAATATAGAAATGAATAAGCATAAGGGTGATAAATAGATCTATAATAGGCCAATTATCGAGATTAAATAATTGTAAAGAAGAAAGTTTTTCTTGTTAAATTTTATGAGAATTTTTTTTAAATTTGATTCTAAAAAAACTCACATAATGGTTATGAACATATGATTGCAATAAGATGAGATTAGTATAATGTTAGTGTATGAAATCAAAATCCAAAATAACACACTAATAGCTAACACCTTAACCCTATCTTAAGGTGGGAGCATAATAACAAAACTAAATGCAAAAAACAACTAGAATTCCAAAGACAAGTGACCTTTTACCTTCCTTAGATGCTCCAAATGGCTTGTTGAAGTAGCTTGCTCAACTTATGCTCCATGAGTCTTCATCAAAGGAGGCTTCTCTATCTCCCTTTCACCTTGGCACCTTGGGATTGTGATTAATTTGTCTTAGCTCAAAAATTGGACAGGATAATACTACATCAATGGCTTGAGAGATATTTTTAGCATTATAAATTTACACCAAAAGATATTAAAATTATGAGTGTGAGGCCTTCTATTTATATATTTTCTCATTTGATCAGAATGAACCTAAACCATCCATCTCAATATGAAGATGTGTGGCTAAGAATCCATTCAATTTTTGAGGATAAAATCAATAAATTCCATCATAAATATTTGGGACAAAGAGGCATTAAAGAGGCACGGGAGAGCTTAATCATATATTTGTTGCATTTATGGCCTAGGGATGCCTTCCCAAGAAATGATGATGCTTGATGATGTAAAAACTCGTAATAAATTTACAAAAATAAATATTAAAAAATATCCATGGAATTATTAATTAGGCTCTTGATTCAAATTAATTAGTCTTAAACATGATTTATCAATTTTGGTGCAAATCTTGGAAATTGGTGTACAAATTAATCAAACTAGTCAAAATGTCATATTATTAGCTCAAAATTTGACTGGATTAGAATTAGGATGTGATGTTAGATACATTGGAACTGTTATACCATTTATGATGTTACCAACATAAAATAACAAAGGCACATGTCTCGTATAAGAAATTTGGTAAAAAAGAGTAATCTAGGCACCTAGGTGCAAAATTGTCATTTTAACTCAAAAAGATCTTATCAAAGTTAGCTATCCCATAAAATTCATTTCCCCATTTAGGGATACATTGGCCAAAATTTTTAATTGTATATTAAAAATTTAACTCATTTAATGTGTTTTAGTGTTTTAAAGTCAAATTGTACATTTTGATAGAAATTGGTCAAAAGCCTAGTTAGAGGTCATTGGTGGCCACTTTTAGGTGTCTACAGTTTACCCCTATTTGGGAAGGTGTTGAAAGATATAGGCACAATAACATCTTCTCAAATAATTAAAAAGGTATTGCATGCCTACAACTTCAACAATAAGTAGGTTGGCAAACAATCTCTCAAAAAGAAAGAAGTAACATTAGGTGACCAAAGAAAAGAAGATTATGGGGTGAGAACACAATGTTTTTGAAAAAGTAGTTAAAATCACTTAGAATGCAAGTGGGATGATGTAAAATGGTTTTCCCAAAGGCAGTTATGAGCATTGTACCCTAATAGTGGCAACATGGTATGATAACACAATGATTTTCCTAAAGTTGGTTATAATAATTGAGAAGATGGAGCTTCCTTAGTTAGGACAGAAAAATAAGATAACAACATGCCCCTATTTGGGAAAAAATATTGTAAATTTGGTGAAAACACAATGATTTTTCCAAAGGCAGTTAGAATCATTGAGAATGTAGGTAGGATGATATACAATGATTTTCCTAAAAGTGGTTATAATCATTAGAACCCAATTATGGCAAACATGATTGATTGGATGATGATGATGGTGATAACTTGGCATAGAGGGTAATGATGAATTAGAACAACCTACTAGTAGGGAGATGATCATTTGAACTAACAAAGGTAGAAATTCTTTCATGGTTATTTGCTCTATTTGGGATATGATTATGATGTTGTTAATGTCAGTGCCGAGGAGATGTTGATGCCATCATTTGATGAGTAGACTTATTAGAGCTGATTTTTGTTGTAGCACTATATGGTGGCATCATGATATAACACCATAAATATTGGGCCAAAATATGCATAAGGATTGACTCTCATAATCTAATATTTAAGGGAAAATAATGCACTGATGATAAAAACCGTGATGTCAATGTCAACATATAAATATGGATGGATTAAAGTATAAATGCACAAGGAATCACCGAATAAATGCACATAAATTGAATGAAGGCAATTCAACTAAAAGCAAACAAATAGGCACACAAACAACAAACAAACAAGCAAAAAATAAACAAATAACAGTTAGTCCTAAAGTTAGTATAAATAACATGACAAACATTGCCCCTAGAAAATAGGGGATAAATTAACAAATAAACATAACAAAGTAAAAAGAAAAGAAAAGGAATGGGGTGGTCGAGTTATCTCCATATGCACTAGGTAAGTGGGCATTGCCGACATAGTTTCATGGATGTAATATCCAATAAAAAATTCAGGCCAAATGTAGTTCTCCCAAGAAATGGGAAGAAAATGATAACTGATGAAAAATAAACATAATAGATGTGATAGAATAATAGGAATGGTCTTGAAAAATGGCAAGTGCATGGAAGAAAAGGCCAAAAAGGATGGGGAAACTATGTGACAAGTGATTTTCTTGGTGACTTAGTGAGGGTTCCTAGAATCTTTAAGGCAAAGAAGTGGTCAATGTTTTTGTTGTTTATAATGATTTTACAAATGTTTTTAGAATTTTTAAGTATCTCAACTTAGTTGAGAATGATGAGATAATAAAGAGTTTAAACTCACAAAATTGTGAGAGTGTTACTTAAGATGCTCACAAAATGGTGAGAGCATGGCTGAGGTTGCTCATAAAATGGTAAGAGTGTGTCTTAGGTTGCTCGTAAAATGGAAAGAGAATGGATTAGGTTGTTTAAAAAATGGTGAGAGTGTGACTTAGGCTGACTAAGCTAACCTCAACAAGTATCGAGTGATACCTACATAGTCATAGGATGAGACCTCAAGTCACTATAGTTATACCTTACATCAGAGGAATTTGACTAGTGTAGCAACCAATTTAAACTAAATAGGCATAGTTGGTATAAAGGCACATTATGGAATAGGAATGGTTAGTTGGTATATCAAGGCATGATAAATAAATGTTGTCCCTAGTTTTCTCGTAGATGGTTATAACTAGGAAACAATGACATAGATCAATGATACTAATTTTACCATAGGCAGTTATAGTTAGTGTCAAGATTATTGAAACACTAATTTAACCATAGGTGGTTATAATTAGGTCCATATAAATAAATATTGGTATATAATGGAACAAGAAATGAAGGATGTAAATACCAAACTACTATCTTAGTGCTCTAAAATACTACCTCTATTTGGAATACTTGAAACAACTATGAAAATTGATCTGAATCCTATTATTGAAAATTATGCTAGAACCAAGCTCATAGTGCCGGAAAGTAAGGAGGGAGAAATCAACTTGGTTGATGGGAAACATATGGTATAATAGATATGTGATAGGAAAAAGTGATAGGTTGGTAGGATGATAGGATGGTAAAATGGTATAATACAAAGAAGAATATTGATGAAATGATACAACTTGAAACGGTCCTTATAGGCAATACATCAAGTCACTGAAACATAATACCACTTGAGGTGCATAATGTTCATTGAATTATCAATTTTGTGTCTGTTTGGTGTGACAATCTTGTATGATCTTATTCCATAGTTTGCCATAATGATGAAAGGACTAACCTAGTTGGCTTTGAACTTGCCTTTATGCTTCTTTTCAACTATGGTATTATTTTGGTTCTCTTTAAGGAAAAGATCACCAAATTCAAATTATCTATATTTCATGCACCGATTATAGAGGCCTCAAATTCAATTCTGATAGGCTTGGAGATTATTTACTACATCCATACGTTTATCATCAAGTAACTCTGGCTCTTCCAGGTGAGTTACTCAATAATTGTTATCATCCAGGACATGTTTGTAAGAGATGTGTAGAGAGGGAAACTCAACCTCAATGGGAAAAATGGCCTCAGTACCATAAACATGTGGGTATGGAGTGGCTCTTTTTGGGGTATGGTGATTTGTATAGTATGCCCAAAGGGTGTGGAATATCAGAAGGTGCCAATCATGACCAACATCATTGAAAATATTTTTGAGAATGTTAACAATGGTTTTGTTTGATTCTTCAGCCTGGCCATTACCTTGAAGGTAATATGCCATAGAAAAGTGTTGTGTGATGTTTTATTTAGCACATATCTTTTTGATATCCTTTTTCTTAAATGAGCCTCCATTATCAGATATAATGTCAAAAGGGATACCGTAGCAGTAAATGAGATGATTAAAAATGAATTTGGAAATTCATTTTCTAGTCACGTAAGTGAGGGGTATAGCTTCAACCCACTTAGTGAAATATTCAATAGCGGTAAGGATATGTTTATGGCCTTCAGATGAGGTGGGATTGATATTTCCAATGAGGTTGAGGCCCCACATAGAAAATGGCCATGATGTCAATATTAGTTTCAAATTCTTAGTCAGGGCATGAATTAGATTGGCATGCCATTGACACTTGTCACACTTCTTCACATATGTAGCTACATCTACATCTATCATAGGACAATAATAACTATTATGAAAGATATTTTTAGATAGGACTAACCTACTAGTATGGGATCCACATACTCCTTCATGAACTTCTTATAATGATAGTATAGATTCTATCAAAGTTAAACAATGAAGTAAAGTTCCCTCAAAACTACAATGGTAAAGGGTTGACCCAAGTAGGGTATAACAAGTTGTTCGATGGATGAAGGATTTGGATTACTTGTGGGATAGGTTAGGTGGAATAATTTGGTCATGTAAATAGTTTTTTAGGTCTAAATACCAAATAGAATTGAGAATAATAATATCATAAATTATTGTAATGGTTGAAGGTGGATAAGCTGGTGCTAGAAAATTCTCAACAAGGAACTGATACTCTTTAGCCATGTTTGTTTGGTAAATTAGAGTTCCAATAGTAGCCATAGAATTTGTAGTTTTATTACTTGCCCTTGGTATATTCTCAAAATGAATGTCAACAATTTATCATTTGAGAGTGTCAACCATGGCCTTGTATGGAACTAGCTTGTCATCTTTGGTCTGAAAGTGAACCTAATTGATGATTAATTGAGAATACCCATAATATTGAGATGAGATATGTTCCATTGTACTACTTGTCAAAGTATTGTAGAAAGTGCTTCATATTTAGCCATGTTATTGGTACAAGGAAAGCTGATCTTGAATGATTTAGGGATTAGATCCCCTTATGGTGTAATAAATAAGAGACCTACCCCCAATCCAAGTGTTGTGAATGATTCATAAAAATATAGTTTCCAATGCTTCTCCTTAAGAGGTGTGTCAATGATGGTGATTATGGATTCATCAATAAATTGGAATGTGAGAAACTTTGTATCAAAAAGGGGTGTTTTAACAAGCTGATCTATAAGAACTTGCCCCTTAATGGCTTTTTGGTTGACATGTTTGATGTCACAATCATTGAGAAGGATGATCTATTTAGCTATACAACCTTATAAATTTGTTTTATATAATAGATACTTGGGTGGATCTACATTTGAAATAACAATGGTCTTATTGTTTAACATGTAATTGGCATAGTTTCTAAACTATGAAGATTAAGACTAAATAAGCTTTTTCTATGGGCGTATAATTATGTTCATACATGACCAATGTATGGATTAAATAATACATGAGATTATCTTTTACATTATCACTGTGTTGAGCCAAAATTACCCCCATGACATTTTCAATAGTAGATAGATATAATAAAAATGGCTAAGCTGGCATAAGAGGTAGCAAAAATGTTGGATTTACTAGATAGTCCTTTAGCTACTAAAAAGTTTTTTGGAAATGATCATCCTAGTGGAATTTGACTCCTTTATTTAGAAGATGAAGAAAAGGATGGAATGTATTATTCAAATGTGAGAAGCATCAAATAGACTAGATCTTTCCCTATGAACTATGGAGCTGCTTTAAATTAGTCGGTGGTGGCATCTCTATTATGGCTTGGAATTTGGATGGATCGACTTCAATGCCTTGATGAGACACAATGAAGGAAAACAATTTGACTGAAGTGACTCTAAAGACACACTTATTAGGATTGATTTTGACTTTATATTCATGTAATCTTTCAAATATTATATGTGGCAATGTAGGATGATCGGCCTTGATCTTTGATTTACCAATAATGTCGTCAACATAGTCTTAAACAATGTCATGTATTATATTGTGAAATATAATGGTCATGAATCTTTGATAGGTGGACCCTAAATTTTTAAGACCAAATGGTATAACTTGATAACAAAATGTTCTCAATGGAGTGGTGAACATTATCTTGTGTTGGTCTTTTGGTGTTATCCTAATTTGGTTGTACCCTAAAAATCCATCCATTAATGATGCCTAAAATAGGTTGTCACCACCAGAATGGCCTTTTTATTTACTTTTTCCCTAGTCATAAAGCACCTCAAATATTTTTTCAATTTGGGGCCTCAATGTTTTAATTATTTTCTCTTAGCAAAGGGTGTTCGTCCACTCTCAAAAATAGGCTTCAAGATCCAACTTGATTGATAACCCTGATTTATGGTCCTCTAGTGGAACATTGTCTCTAAGGCCCATAAAATCATAAAAAGCCTCATCATTTTGAAACTCATTAATTGATCCATCGTACTCTTGTTGGTATTAGTCTATTAGTTAGGGATAATACAATGGCAGTGGGTTATGATGAATGGCTAGTTTAAGGGTACAAATGGAATGAGGGTTAAATAGGTTGGTCTCATTTAGGTTGTCAAAAAGGCTATGATTAGACTCTGTTTCACTATCAACATCATCATCACTAGTTGCTGGCAATGGAAAATGATTAAGGTTCATGGGGTCACCCCTAGGTAGTTTAAATCTAAGTCCATAGGGCCCTTTGTATCTAGTCATGGAAATCAACTCAAGTGTTCTTTGATGATTTTTTCCAAGGCCTCATTCTTCATAGTCTTGATTCTTTATGATCCTATTGGGAATAGGATACTTTTAATTCTCATAAAAATTTTCCTAATTGTCATTATACAACCATGATTCATCTCCTTTAAGAGGGTCTTTTTCTAGGCCAGATGATGGTATAAGCATGATGGGTCCTGGACTATACTTTTCACTTTTTCCCTTTTGTTTCCATTCTTGTCAAAGTGGGTTGGCTTTAGGTCTTCCAAAGGAATTTGGGTTCTGTGGAGGGTTTGCAATTTGAAAGGTATCATGGGTCAAATACTCTCTTGATCCATTAGAAAAGATGATATAATGATTGGATATCTCAAGAGGTGGCATGTGGGAAAGGGAATCAAGGGTATTAGGATCAATAAAATTATCCTCTAGAAAATCAAGGAGGTTTACCTTTCCCTTATCCTACTTGGACACTGGATTCATGTTGAAATGATAGTTATAGCTTTTTAACTCAACCTCTAAGTATTTATAGTGATTATATGGATGTGAATTTCTCAGTATAAAAACTTCCATCCATGAATGGGATAATTTGATACATTGATGTAACATTGATAGGACTACACAAATTTCATGTAACTAAGGTCTATACAAAATCATATTATATGATAAATCGAGATATAACAAAAGGCAAAGTGTATCATGGGTCAAGGTCCCAATGATAATTGACAAACATATGGTGCCTTATGATCCTCATTCTTCATTATCATAGGCTTTGATGGTTATCATTTTTTCTTGAAGATATACCATCATGTAATCAAGAAGCTTGATGAGCTTTAGAGACACTATGTTTAAACCTGATCCATTGTCTATAAGGACATGTTTCACTTTGTTTTACTTTATGCAAAATTTAATGTACGAGGCATTTTTATGCAATGGGCTAAGGGATGACATATCACTTTGGTTGAAAGTGGCTTGTTGGGCTGGAGCTAGGTGGCCAACCAAAACTTGGAATTTGTCATGGGGTATGTCACTTGAAATAATGGATTGGCTAAGGAACTTGTTTAATTTTTTTTGTGGATTGTTGACGTATGCAACAAATCTAAAATGGAGATTTGTGCCAGTATCTTTTATAATTGTTTCATAATGTCAAACTTCTTTTATTATTCAATTTTAAATGGCTTATTTTGAGGCTGAATGACTGGTTGGGTGATGGGTAAAGTGGTAGATGGATATGGGCCTAGGATGGTAATCTTCAACCTTAGAGTTGTGATTTCAAAATTGGGATTAAACACAAGACCATGATTGCTAACAAATGATGGTAATGGTAGGGGACTAGGTAAGATAAGTCTTGGTTGTTGGTGAACTTGTGCATGGTCATGAGGTAATGATGAGTTATCGATATAGGGTCAAAAATTAGTAATCCTTACTTGCTAGTATGCTTGTATATAGTCCTAGGTTAAGGAATGATTATCAATGTAAGTTGGAAGATTGGCATTGTTTAGTAAAGGTCTTGGTTTATTGGTATTTTATCTCAGATTGATGGAGATGGCGTTAATACAAACTCCTACAATATGACCTACAACCTTATTTTAGTCATGTGAAACTACATGGTAAGTCTATTAGTTATTGCTATTCTAACCTTGGTTCTAACTATAGATGCTAGTTTTATACACCCTTGTGTATTAACATGGTACGTCATCACATTTATCCTTCATCTCTAACATAATGGTCCCCATTCATAATTATTTGAAATAATTACATTTACCTCACCCATTTACCTTTACCACATGAGTTAATTAAGTTAATTACTATAGTCAAATAGTAATTAACCCTATTTTACCATCCTTAACCATAAATTCATAAAAACAAATGAAAACAAACTCATCCAACCTCCAAACAAACCCATCCCATAGTTAAAACAACCCAACAACTTTAAAATCATTTTTTACCCCAGTAAGCAACCCATTTTAATGACCTAAGGATTAACTTCACCCCTTTTGGGAAAATCAACATTGATTCTTCGAGATCAACATTGATCTTCCCAAAATGGTGTCGATCCATAAATATACAATGAGCCTCCATGGTTCAAGATGACTCTTTTGGACTTTGAAACTCTATTAGAATCATCCTAGAACCTACGTACATAACTTATCAACATTATGCTACTTTATGGAACCTATGTTCATTAGATTACAAAGAAATTTTGAAGGTTTCTAAGCCTACTTTTATGGTATCCTTTATCTTCATGTTTTTTTTACCATACAAGGTTAGTATTGCATGTTAATTTATTCCAATTTGAACTTTATAGTCTTCTGCACCTTTGTGTCATTGTTTACATGTGGTTTTTATCATTTTATCAATATTTTAAGTCATTATTTTCTATTTTCATAGTTTAGCATTTTACTTAGAATTGACATTGATCCATCTGAATCGATGTTGATCCTTCAAGATCATCATTGATCCCTGCTAAACTGTTAAAATATTATTGAAGTTTGTTTTCATAAGATTCACAATCCTTAAAACTTGTTAAAATATGCATTATATTTTCTAAAAACCTATCTTTTACATGTAGATGACTTTGCCTGGATTAGCGCTTGATATTGTTAGCATATTTTATCTCCCCATTGTCAAACAACCTTTTTTATTTATCAAAGTGATATTGCATCAAATTAGGTCTTTATACTATGGTTTTCACACCCAATCAAGAAATCATTAATGAAAATTTAGCTATAATTTATGAGGATGTTGATATAGCTACAAAATTCTAGGATGATTACTTTGATCATATTAATCTTGTTATAGATTAGATATCTTTGGTGTTTTCTATTGCATTCTATCCATATATGTCTTTATAATTTCATGTTTACTTATAAACTTGAATGTTAAACATGGTCTAACATCTACCTAAGGAAGCATATCACTTCTTGGGTCTGGCTTCTTACTAGGCAACCCATTCATCTTTCTATTAATCCATTTTCTTTGTGAGTTAGTGTGATTTGCAAGTCATTCCTTCACAACCAAAGAGGAGTTCCCATAAGCTTGATCAATGGTGTGAAACTGATCTCCATATATAGGTAATATTTAAAACCCTAAATTTCCTTTGTTTTTAGTTGCTAATTAGACCACATTAAAAAAAGCAAAAAAATACTAAAACATTCTGGCACACCTAGTGGGACCATCAGGTCTCATTTTTCTTATTAAAATTCATTTTTTTAGTTTTCTCTCTTCCCTTTCTTTGTGTGAATTCATCCAAAGAACATCAATTTTATATTTTATTTCCTTTTTAAGGTTAAAATAAATTGCATTCATTTTTGTCTACTTAAGTAATTCACACAGAATAACCTAAGCAATAAATTCATCATAGTCATCACTCTTTCACACATAAGCTAAATCATAGTCACAATAAACTCATTTAAACACTTGACATAAGGAAACTAATGGGGATTTCATCACCTCATGACAACCTTCTTCCTAGAGATCCCACTTGGATTTCACCACCAAGGGGAGGACCAACTTAGTTTTCTAGCTAAGTATAATCTCTAGACTATCAATATATCTTGGCTAAGCACTCACACTGGCCATGTGATTGCGACATGAGGGGAGAAAGCCCCAAGTATCAAGCCACATACTAGTACCAATATATATTTCATTTGAGCACCAAAATAAAACACCTAAAACCATCCTTAGATTACCTTTTCTTAAGACCCTCATTATCTTTTTTCTTTATTTATTTTCACATCTTAAAATTAAAAAAGATAAAAAAAATTTGGAATGACTTTAGTTTGTGCATCTTTCATCCATAATTAAAATTGATATAATTCAAAAATAAATTGTTGTTTTGTTTTTGATTTTATTTTCCATCTCATGGTTTTGACTAGGCAATAATCAAAGAAATAATTTGAAGTGGGTGTCACATCCTCTCCTATGGAAAATACATCTAGCTCCTCCTCTACCTCTGAGTCTTTTGAAAATCTTGTGCTCTTGCACTTTTATTCTGAAGGAGATCCTTACTTTATATAAATATTGGACAATATACCTATTGCTCTTAGTTAATACTTTAGTAATCAAGCAAAACACATTCCTCCTTCCCCTCATACCCAAATTGATATTTATATGGGATGCCTTTTGAGGGAACTAACAAAATTGAAGAATTTACCATGGCCATGGTATCGTTTTCTATTGAATCTTTTCCATTTGGTTCTAATATCCAGATGACATAATCTTTAGAAAGCTAACCCCCTATATTCTCTACCAATTCTCTAATCCCCATTACTTAGGCTCAAAATACTTATACCACTCAGCCTATATCCACTATTCCTAGCCAAACATTAGGGGTGTCAATCCTTGTAAGTCTCCCACCCATCAAAATGAGTCTAGCATACAATTCTCAATCTTTACACCACACATAACAAATCACTCATACAAAATAACTCCCTCATACACAAAAA
The DNA here is from genome assembly GCA_037957365.1 of Torreya grandis. Lineage (NCBI taxonomy): Eukaryota > Viridiplantae > Streptophyta > Pinopsida > Cupressales > Taxaceae > Torreya > Torreya grandis. The sequence goes on along the minus strand of JARHVA010005901.1, from coordinate 418,188 downwards.
ATCCCTCACACATAATAAATCCCTCATATACAACAAATCCCTCACACACAACAAATCCCTCCAACACAACCACCCCAATAGTATGTCTACTCAACTACCTAATACATGGATTCATCAAAACCATTGGTGACCACTTACTTCCAATCTTCCAAATAATAGAATATTCTTCTTTAGATCCCACAATACATGGTAGCATTCCAACCATTATGTCCACTATAGTTGGATACCATTCCTCATAACCCCTATCTACTTCCTTGTCAAATTATCAAACTCTTCAACAAGGTGTCTTAGGGAATGTGCCTCAGAATAACACCCAATCAGACCTCATAAACATCCTTATGAATAGGATGGATAATTTGTAAGCCTCCACCTCTAGACATGATACTATGCTCACATATGAGAAAATTTGTAATGAGGCTATCCACCCATCTGTTCCCATCTGATCGTAGCACTCGCAATGGGAACTTCCCAACTTTACTAAGTTTCATAAAAACAAAGATTCCTAACAACATCTTAGAGCCTTTTGACATGCATGTTACCTTATAACACATGATGATGTGTTACTACTTATGATCTTTCATATGTCACTGTTAGGGGATGCATTAGATTGGTACAACTCCATCCCTCAACATTTTCTCTTTTCATTTGGGCCATTAGCCCAAATTTTCATAGAGTACTTCTCGATCAACATTTCTCAAAAAGTGACTATCATGACTTTATACACTATTCAATAATTTGAAGATGAATCCATATCAGACTTTGTAGGTCATGGCATAGCCTAATCAATCAGTTAACCTTTTCCTTGCCACAACCTAAATTAATTGAATTATTTTCATGCTCTTGTGCAAAACATATCTCATCCATGTTACAAATTCAAACCTTTAAGACTTTAGATGAAGCCTTTACCATGACATGTAAACTCAAAATTTGGGGCATTGAAGAGGGAGAAATTTTAGTTATGCAATAAAACTCAAACCTGACCCCTTAAAAAGCAATAACAATAATCCTAAACTAAAAGGGGCAATAAATGCTATTATTCTAAAATCTTCTCCCCTTCCAACACCTAATAAATTATTACCATCCACTTCTCAAACATAGCCACTAAGGGGCCTTACTCATATTCCCCTAAGAAATATACCCCTTTAGGAGAGCCTTACACTTCTATGTTATATAAACTCTTACAAGAAACTACTCTTGAACTCCCACCAATTAGATCGGTTGATGATATGAATCCTAAACCCACTTGGTATAAAGAGGATGAGTTTTATGCCTATCACAAGGTAATAGGAAATGATATAGAATGATGCCAATCTTTTAAACAATTGGTATAGAACCTCATTAACAGGGGGGACCTTTAGTTGGACAATCCAATTGCTTCTCTCATCTAATCTTTAGATATTTTTAGATAGCTATTTCCAAACCATCAATCCACATCAAACACAATCCAATCTAACCCTTGAGAAATAAAAAAATCAAGATACACATATGATTGATACAATCTATGACCAGTTATTGCCTAAAGGAGCTCTAGAGAAATCTTTGGTCTTGGATCTCCTTACAAGAGGTGATTTTGATATAGGTCAACCTAAAATTATCAAAATAACTCCAAAAATTTCTATAGAGCTCCCTAATCTCATTACATGGGGCTGTTCACATGAGCCATCCCCTTCATTTTCCCAAATTAAATATCCTAAAGTGGAAAATGAAACCACTCCTTAGGATGTCATAGATAAACATATTGATACTTCTAGAGTCAAACATTCCACCCCTTTAGTCCTTGGCAAACCTCTTCATGGTATGCACCTAGATCACAATATAATATGATCCTATTAATTTGAGTGATAACAAGACCCTTTGAAATCATCCTCTATCACAACACCTCCTTATCCTAAAACTACTAAGGGAAAAGGTAAAGCTCCTACCATCTATAACTAGGACAATTGTCTTGGTATTCCCCTAAAGAAAACCTTAGCCCATCCTCAAGTTAAGGTTGATCTTTTTCAGATGTCAAAAGATAAAAACCTAAGTTCAAATACCACCTTTGTTCTCAACACATGAAAGAGTAAAGGGCCAACCCCTTTTATATCATCTTCATCATCTATTTTATGTCCTCATCCATTTTCCAAAATAATTGTCCCTATCATAGGTTCTTCCATTCAAACACGTGAGAAAATGCAAAGTCTCCCTCCATTATTAAACACACCTCCATCTTGATATCCACCATCTTCTGATAAAGGACCATTAGAGAAATTTAAATAAAAATTACCTAAGGTCATCCCTACCATAAAAGCTAAATGTCAAAACCAAGCGATCAATACTTTGTTAAAAGAGATAACACAACCTATGATAAGACCATAAAATGACCCTTTAAAAGGATCTTAGGCTGAAATCTTAAAACAGTTTTTAGATACATCCCTCATAATTATACCACCTATATGGCCCATTAACTCTCACCTCCAAAGACCTACTTGGTATAGGAGTCAAGATATGTGTAAATCATAGAGTAGCTAGACATGATATAGAAAATTGTAATTGTTAAGGTGTGGAGCCTAAAAGCTTCACATATGAGCGCATTACCAAAGTTGCAGGTTTACACAGTCATCAGCATCGGTCAGGAGTGATCGATGTCGGTCAGGTGCAGTTGAAGAGACGCCGGTGTCGGCAGAGGATCGATCGACGTCGGTCACAGGTAAGCAGGCAGGAACCAGCATCGGTTACCTGTGCATCCAGAATGCTATTTTCAAGGACAGAAGCGAGTGTTTGCATGATGAGTTTAAGTCTTAGTCTTAAGTTCGCATTTCTATTATTAGTAAGATTGTTTTTAGAGCTCTTATTCAATTTGCGTTTCTATTATTAGTAAGATTGTTTTTAGAGCTCTTATTCAAGAGGCTTAACTGTTGGTTGTAAGTGCATGCTCAAGTTTCCTAATTCTATATGTAGAATTAGATCTTCTTAGCTTAGTGTGATTATTGTAGTAGTTCATTGTATGTGAATGTTGAAGAACAGTACAGAGTTGTATCAATCTAGGTTGTTGGAGTTGATTGTACTTGAGAGAGAGAGCTCTTAAGGGATAGAGATCTAGAGAGAGATCTTGTGCATCTGAGAGAGGTGTGGAAGAAAGAAGTTTCTTCAATTGTATTTATTTTGTAAAGAGTTTAATACAAGTTTTCAGGGTGGTTTCTTGTATCTCTTGTTCTTTGCTATTATCTAATTCTAAGTTACTTATCTATCTGATTTAATTTCGTGGTTTACTGCTTTCATAAGTGTAATCATATTGTTGGTTGATCCCCAACAAGTGGTATCAGAGCCTTGGTTGTAGGTTTAGAGTTTGATATCCAATAATTAGTATCAAAGCTCAGGTTCACTAACAGGCGGTTCAGATCTGTGTAGTGTGTATTGATTACAGGTTGCTCACAGGGGTTTTTGTAGGGATTTCTATTTGAGTGGGAGAAGCAATGGCAGATGAAAGTAAACTGACAATGGAGAAGTTCAATGGCAAAAACTATCAACATTGGAGAATGCAGATAGAGGACTATCTGTATCAGAAGGATCTATACTTACCATTAGGTGGGATTGCAAAGAAGCCCATAGACATGGAGGATGAAGAATGGGAAGTTCTTGATAGAAAGGCTCTGGGGTCTATAAGACTGAGTCTAGCATCTACTATGATATCTAATTTATCACAGGCAAAAACAACGGTAGAGTTGATGACTACTCTAGCAAATTTGTATGAAAAACCATCAGCTTCTAATAAGGTATATCTTATGAAGCAGCTATTTAATTTGCATATGCAGGAAGGTGGATCTGTATCTAATCACCTGAATGATTTCCACGATATTGTAAATCAATTAAGTTTAGTCAAAATTGTATTTGATGATGAAATAAAAGCTCTTTTAATATTATGTTCTTTGCCTGAAAATTGGCATAGCTTAGTAATGGCAGTTAGCAATACTGTATCTGCATCAAATATTTTAAAAGTAGAGGATGTTGTTAGCGTTATCTTGAATGAGGAAATTCGCAGGAAAAGCACAGAAGAGACATCTGGGAATGCTTTAAGTTTTGAGAGCAGGGGAAGGCAAAAAGAGAAGAGCAAGAAAGGGAGATCAAGATCCAAGTCTAAGGGGAAAGGCAGATCCAAATCCATAAATGGCAGAAGGCCACAATGTTGGAATTATGGAAAGATGGGGCACATAAGTAGAGATTACTGGTCAAAGCCTAAAGAGGACAATCAGCATGAAGGAAAAGAAGAAGTAAAGGTTGCAGGTATTGCACAAGATGCTTTAATATTCTCTTTGCATAATAATATAGAATCTTGGGTGTTAGATTCTGGTGCATCTTTTCATGCTACCCCTAATAGGGAATATTTTTGTGACTATATCCATGGAGATTTTGGAATAGTATATCTAGGGCATGATGAACCCTATAAAATTATTGGCAAAGGTAAAGTGCAGCTGAAAATGTAGAATGGCAACACATGGGTGTTGAGAGAAGTTATGCATGTTCCTAGCTTGAAGAGAAATTTGATTTCTGCAGGAAAGTTAGGGGATGAGTGTTGTACAGTAACTCTCACAGCAAAATCTTGGAAGGTGACCAAGGGTGCACTTGTTATGGCCAGAGGTAAGAGAGTAAGTACTCTCTATTTGTGTAATTGTGTTACTAACAATTCTCCTTCTGTATTATCTACTTTAGATGTGGATGCAAAATTGTGGCACTCAAGGCTTGGCCACATGAGTGAGAAGGGGATGTCAATTCTTAAGTCTAAAGGTAAGCTTTCAGATTTGAAAAGCATGGATCTAGAATTTTGTGAGCACTGTGTATTTGGAAAATAGAAAAGGGTTAGTTTTCTCAAGACTGGGTCTATAAAGAAGAAGCATAAGTTACAGCTTGTTCACATAGACGTGTGGGGACCAGCTCAGGTAGCTTCTATTAGAGGATCACAGTACTATGTTTCGTTCATAGATGATGCTACAAGAAAGGTATGGATCTACTATATTAAGAAGAAATCTGATGTATTTGAAACTTTTAAGATTTGGAAAGCTATGGTTGAGAATGAAACAGGCAAAAGATTAAAGTGCCTTAGATCTGACAATGGTGGAGAGTTTTGCAGTTATAAGTTCAACTGGTATTGTTACATGCATGGAATCCATAGGCAAAGGGTGGTTCCAAGGACACCTCAGTAGAATGGAATTGCTGAAAGGATGAATAGAACAATCATGGAGCGTGCAAGATGTATGAGATTGCATGCTGGTTTGCCTTTAGAGTTTTGGGCAGAAGCTGTTGACACTGCAGTGTACCTGATTAACAGAGGACCCTCTCCAGCTCTGGATGGTGGAATTCCAGAAGAGGCTTGGACAGGTAAAAAGGTAGATCTCTCATTCCTCAAAGTTTTTGGTTGTGAAGCCTTTGTGCACGTAGATAAGGAAAATAGAAAGAAGCTCGATGCTAAGTCTATGAGGTGCACATTTATTGGCTATGGCTCAGATGATTTTGGTTTCAGATTTTGGAATCTAGGAACTAACAAGATAATTAAGAGCCATGACGTTGTTTTTAATGAAAAAGTGATGTATAGTGATCAACTGAAGAAGCTGAATCAATTTGGGCAGAGCAATAGTGAATTGGATGAGGTGTCGATCCAAAATGAGCTCACGAGAAAAAGAAATAATCACTTGCAGGAAAATGAAAAGACCGATGTCGGCAGAATAGAAACTGATGTCGGTCATACAGAAACTGATGTCGGTCATACAGAGACCGATGTCGGCAGGACAGGCACCAGCGTCGGTCGGGAAGAATCGACATCGGCCAGTAACAGGTCTGGAGGTGATCGAGGTCGGTCACTGTCAGAGAATTTAGGTGGACAGCGTGTTGTGAACGAGTCTCAGACACCCATCAGGAGGTCTGAAAGGGTAAGTAAGCCTCCAATTAGATATTCTCCTTCATTATTCTATTTACTGCTAACTGATGGTGGAGAACCATAAAGTTTTGAAGAAGTAATACAGGTGGAGTCCAAGAGTCAGTGGGAGCGTGGCATGGTTGAGGAGATGGAGTCCTTAAGAGAGAACCAAACATGGGATTTGGTTGAATTGCCAGTTGGTAAGAGGACACTGAAGAACAAATGGACCTACAGGTTGAAAGAAGGTGAGAATGGACATATGAGATATAAGGCCAAATTGGTAGTGAAAGGATTTGTACAAAAACTAGGTATTGATTTTGGTGAGATTTTTTCTCCTGTTGTTAGAATGACTTCTATACGGATTGTACTGTCTTTGGTTACTGTTGAGGATTTGCATCTTGAGCAGCTAGATGTTAAGACAACATTTCTTCATGGAGATTTGGATGAGGAAATTTATATGGAACAGTCAGAAGGATTTGAGGTCAAAGGTAAGGAGAAGTTAGTGTGCAGATTGAAGAAAAGCTTGTATGGCCTCAAGCAAGCTCCTAGACAGTGGTATTTGAAATTTGATAGGTTTATGACTGAGCATGGCTACAATAGGTGTCAATCTAACCATTGTGTGTATTTTAAGAGATTGGATAATGGTAGATATATTATTCTATTGTTGTATGTAGATGATATGCTGGTTGCAGGATCACACATGTAGGATATCTCTGAGCTTAAGGTGAAATTAGCTCAAACGTTTGCTATGAAGGATTTGGGAGCAGTAAAGAAAATCCTTGGCATGAGCATTAAGAGAGACAGGAAAAATCACAGGTTGATATTGTCTCAAGAGGATTATGTGGACAAGGTGTTGAAATGGTTCAATATGCAGGATGTTAAACTAGTAAGCACACCTTTGGCTGGACGTTTTAAGTTGTGTAAAGAACAATGTCTTAATTCACATGATGAGGTAGAGTACATGAGTAAGGTTCCATATTCTTCCACAGTAGGGAGTTTGATGTGTATGTAATGGTGTGTACTAGACCGAATATTGCCCAAGCAGTGGGAGTTGTAAGTAAGTATATGGCCAATCCAGGTAAGGAACATTGGAAAGCAATTTAGTGGATCCTTAGATATCTGAGAGGAACCAGCAGTAGGCACTTGTGCCATGGAGGTTCAGATACTTCTCTACATGGTTATGTAGATTCAGATATGGTAGGTGATTTGGATGGCAGGAGGAGCACTACAGGTTATGTTTTCACTGTAGGTGGAACGGCAGTTAGCTGGATATCTAAGTTGTAGAAGGTTGTTGCCTTGTCAACTACAGAAGCAGAGTATATTGCAGCCACATAAGCTAGCAAAGAGATGATATGGATGGCACGGTTCATGGAAGAGCTTGGAAGGGAGCATGGGAGTTGCAAATTGTATAGTGATAGTCAGAGTGCAATCCATTTGGCTAAGAATTCAGCTTTTCATTCAAGAACAAAGCACATACAGCTAAGGTACCACTTCATACGACAGGTATTGGAAGATGGTGATTTGAAGCTAGAGAAGATCCATATAGATAGGAATCCTGCTGATATGTTAACCAAGTCGGTTATAAAGGAGAAGTTGAATCTTCATTCAACTTCTGTTGGTCTTCATGATTGAGTTGAAGATGGAGGAGCTAGAAGATGTTGCTGTACAGGTACTGGTGCAGCTGTTTATCTCCAAGTGGGAGATTGTTAAGGTGTGGAGCCTAAAAGCTTCACATATGAGTACATTACAAAAGTTGTAGGTTTACACAGTCATTGGCATTGGTCAGGAGCGACCAACGTCAGTCAGGTGCAGTTGAAGAGACGTCGGTGTCAGCAGAGGATCGGCTGACGTCTGTCACAGGCAAGCAAGCAGGAACCGGCGTTGGTTACCTGTGTGTCTAAAATGCTATTTTTGAGGACAAAAGTGAGTGTTTGCATGATGAGTTTAAGTCTTAGTCTTAAGTTCGCATTTCTATTATTAGTAAAATTGTTTTTAGAGCTCTTGTTCAAGAGGCTTAACTATTGGTTGTAAGTGCATGCTCAAGTTTCCTAATTCTATATGTAGAATTAGATCTTCTTAGCTTAGTGTGATTATTGTAGTAGTTCTTTGTATGTGAATGTTGAAGAAAAGTACAGAGTTGTATCAATCCAGGTTGTTGAAGTTGATTGTACTTGAGAGAGAGAGCTCTTAAGGGATAGAGATCTAGAGAGAGATCTTCTGCATCTGAGAGAGGTGTGGAAGAAAGAAGTTTCTTCAATTGTATTCCTTTTGTAAAGAGTTTAATAAAAGTTTTCAGGGTGGTTTCTTGTATCTCTTGTTATTTTCTATTATCTGATTCTAAGTTACTTATCTATCTAATTTAATTCTACGATTTATTGCTTTCATAAGTGTAATCATATTGTTGGTTGATCCTCAACAGTAATGCCCTTAAGGTCATAATCCAATAGCTAGTCTAGGATGATGATCTATTAATTGACAATATAAATGATAATACTCTTAAGAAAAAAGTCACCATCCCAAATATTCTACCCACCCATAATCCTACTAGTCCTATAAGTGATAAAGAGTTAGTGGCTTCTTCAGACCCTCCATTATTATACATTGATGTTGTTCATGTAACTTCCTGATCTCAAAATCAAAACTCCAATAAATCTAAGGTTTCAATTACAAGAGCCTCTACCCATAATACACCTAAACCATCTAGACAAAAATCTGAAGTCTCTATTATAAGAACTACCCCTATCGAAGCTAAGGAGTTAGTACAAATCTCTATATTAAAACAATTCCATAAAACACCTATAAAAATGTCATTTTATGAACTTAAAAAAAACTCTCCACACCATCGACAAGCAATGATAAAAGCTCTATAGGATATTGAGGTCTAGCTAGATGACCCTCAATCATTTTTAGAATTTATAAGGGCCCTACAAGTGGTGTTGGCTATTAGTTTCACTAATTCCCAGGTCATTCCTTTATCACCTGAAGATCAAGATCCCCCACTTTTCATCATAACTCAAATAAATCAAACTCATATTAAAAGAGCTATGATTGATAATGGGGCTAGTATCAATATTATTTCTTCACATGCCTTCTAATAGTTATAGCTACCATAAACTATTGTTTCCCAATCCCCATAAATTCTTCATGAATTCAATGACATGGTAGCACCCATAGTAGGAATGGTTTTCCTTCCCATTTTCATAGGTTCTCTCACCTTCCATGAACTCTTTTATGTCATAGAAGGTACATTCCAATATAACATTTTATTAAGACGTCCATGGATTTATGTGATGCGATGTATCCCCTCCACCATCCATCAGTGCCTTAAGTTTGAACATGAAGGCCAGGTCCACATCATTCCCATTGATCCTCATCCCTTAAAATCATGCAACTTCACTTTTTGACCAAGTGATGTCATAATACCCTCGCCTGACACAATCCCATCTACATCTTCTAATCAATCCTTGACAAGCATGACTATCCCCACTTTAAAAATACTAGCTCAAGAGTCCATTGATTCCATGATGCAACATACTTTAATGGGGGAATACCAACTATTAACCCTTAACACGTTACCCACTCCTAGGGAATATGACCATCCTGACAAACAACCCATGTATTTACACAACCTAGGTAAGCTCATCCCATTTGGGCCACCTTTCTTAAGTACCCACTTGATATATGGTGAAATCAATCAAACCACCATACGACTTAACAATATCACCCATGCTAAACTCTTTACATCCAACTTCTCATTTCTCAATAAAACATATTCCATGCAAACTTACTTTTATAATAGTGCCTAGAAGGGCTTTGACATGGGTAAATATGAGCAGGGTCCCCATGACATCACATTAGGAGATTTTAGAAAACTACATGAAAATCATGGCTTAGGATTTGAAAAAATATTCTAAATCCTCTCCCATACCCATTCTTCTACCATTTTTGGAAGAAGAGCAATCTTTATCATCTAATACCTCTTCCTCAACTAGTGACACTATATCTATCCCTTCTAAATTTTTTTTAGTCAATTTAATCTCCATAGAACCCCTTGTATTTCATCATGATGGTGAGACCTAAACCATCCATTTAACATAACCTAACTTAATAAGACATGATATTCTAACCATACTTGTTCTTCAATGTCAAGATGACGAGTCAATCTTTACTCATTTGGGCACTATAAAATCTTATTTATGCAATTCATTTCCATCTAAAACATATATATTATTAAATGAATCCACTTCTGATATTAATATCATGTCTTAGGAAACCTTGAGGATTGTTAAAATTAGCAAAGCCTTAGATCCCCAAGAACATAAGATTTTACCACTTTTCTATCAGACCATCACAAGGCCTTTGCCTGGTCTTATAATGATATGCCTGGTATTTACCTTACAATATTTATCCATCATATCATCATCTTTATTGATGCTAATCTCGTAAAACAAAAGCTTTATAAAATTCATCCCCATGTCACACTGTTGATAAAAGAGGAACTACAGTACCTCTTATCTACTAACTTTATTCAACCCATTGATTATCCTGTATGGATGTCCAACATCATTCTAGTGACTAAGACTATAAGGGGACTTCACATTTGTATTGAATATTATATTTAAATCTTGATTTTCCAAAAGATGATTTCCCTCTCCCTAACATAGACCAATTAGTGGACCTGACAGGTGGCCATGAAATGTTATCCCTTATGGATGGATTTTTTGGTTACAATCAAATACTTATTGTACTAGAAGATCAACATAAGATTGCATTTATTACTCCTTGGGGGACTTTATACTACCACGTTATGCCCTTTGGCCTAGAGAATGTAGAAGCCACCTATCAATGGGCCATGACTTATATATTTCATGATATAATCCATAAAATTGTCGAAGACTATGTAGATGATGTCCTTGGGAAATCAAAATTCTGCAAGGATCACTTATCCATACTTAAGGTTATCTTTGATCATCTACACTAGTAACATGTGCATATAAATCCAAAAAAGTTCATTTTTAGTGTCTTTATGGGTAAACTCCTGGGTTTCATTATCTCTATTCAAGGAATAGAAGTGGATCCCACTAAAATCAAGGCTATTATAGAAATGCCTCTTCCATCAAACCTTAAACAGCTACGTAGTTTATAAGGCAAGCTCTAATCTCTCTATTATTTTATCTCCCAGCTCTCTAATTAGTGTCAACCTTTATACCATCTATTAAAAAAGGATAGTCACTTTGTATGGGATTCTAATTGTCAAGAATCCTTTAATGCACTCAAAAACTATCTTCTATCACCTCCAATCCTCACTCTACCAAAAGAGGGGAAACCTTTTTTCCTTTATATCTCAGCTATTGATCATGCTCTAGGAGCTATGATTACCCATCAAGATGAGAATCACAAATAAAAATATGTTTATTATATAAATTATACTCTCATAGAATATGAAACACATTATTCACATACTGAAAAATTATGCCTAGCATTGGTTCTTTTATCCTCTAAGCTTCATCATTACCTACTTAACCATAAGACATATGTAATTACAACTACTGGCCCCCTTAAGTTCATGAATTATAAGCCTTATCTAAATCAATAAATGGCCAAATGGATTATGTTTCTAGCTGATTTTGATCTAGAATTTCTCCATCAAAAGTCTATTAAAGGATAGATTATTACTGAACACCTAGCTGAGGTACCTCTTAGCAACAAATGACTGATCAATTATGAATTTCTTAATGAATCTATTGCATCCACTTCCCAATTTGTCCTAGAATATCAAATGACTCTATTATTTGATGGTTCCAAATGTGAGCATGGAAGTAGCATAAGAATTGTATTAATCCCTCCTCAAGTTATTCCCATGCCTGTCTTTTAAATTAGACTTTGATTGCACTAATAACATGGCTAAATATGAAGTGTTGATCATAGGCCTCCAAACTTCCCTTGCGTTAGGAGTTATATCCCTTAATATCTATGGTGATTATCAGATAGTGGTCAATCAAATTAATGATATATATCAATGCAAAAATGATATCCTCCAAAGATATAAGACCTTATTTGATCATCTCTTATCAACTTTCAAACATTACACCATCCAATGTACTCCTAGATCAACTAATAAGTTTGTTGATACTGTGGCATCTCTTACCTCTTTTATCCCATCCTCATCTTAGGAGTCTAAGCTATTTATCCTTATCCATCGAGTTAACTAGCCTTCTTACATGAGAACCGATCTTCCATCTATCAATAATATCAAGGAAACCTAGAAGATCCATGGTATGCACAAATATTTACTTATTTTTCTATAGGACTATCATCTCCCCATATATCCAAAGGTGTTAGGCATGCCTTCCAACAGAAAGCTACCTATTATATTATACTGGGGGGTGACCTCTATAAATGTGGTTTTGATGGCATTCTTCTTTGTTGTCCCTAAAATCATGAAGCTACCTTAGCTATTTAGGAAGTACATAATGGGTCATGTAGTGGACACTTTAGTGGTTGTGCAATCACTAACAAAATATTACATCTAGGCTACTATTGGCCCACTCTAAATCAAGATTATTATGCATACATTAAGAGGTGTGTAAAATGTTAATAGCATGCAAACTTATCCCATGTCCCTAGTAAAGCATTACAATTAGTAAGGGACTTTCGACCATTCTCCCAATAGGGCTCAATCTTATAGGGAAAATCAACCCTAAGTTCTCTCAGTGTCATGACTTCATCATTACTGCTACAAAATACTTCACTAAGTTGGTAAATGTTGTGTCACTTATCTTGACCAAGGAAGAAAAGATTATGGAGTTTATCCACCATCAAATTATTTGTCATTTAGAATTCCATATAAAATAATAACAGATAATGGAAAGTCATTCAAGAATAAGAAAGTCTAGGCACTATGTGACTCATTTAAAATCAAATTAAGTTTTTCCTCGCCTCACTATCCTCAAGCCAATGGTCAAGCAGAAGCATCTAATAAAACCCTAGTAAAAAAAATTCGTAACCAAAGTCATCAATGAAGCTAAGAAGGATTGTCATCTTCGTATCACTTTCGCCTTATGGGCATATCAAACTAGTATTCAAAGCCCTACAAGTGCTACTCCCTTTTATTTGGTCTATGGTATGGAAGTTATACTTCCTTTAGAAGTCCAAATTACCTCTCTTCATGTCTCCCTTAAAGATATCATTTTTGATGAGGATTTTCATTAGGAGAATTTATCCCAACTCAAACTCTTCGATGATCATAGTGCAACAGCCGTTGATGACCTTCGTATATATCAAGAATAACTAAAATGAGCATATAATCAACATGTAAGATAATGATAATTTAATATTGGATACCTTGTACTTAGATAAATTAAACATGTCACTAATATGGAATGGAGTAAAAGGGGTAAATTTTCTCCTAATTGGATTAGACCATACATCATAACCCATAAATATGGATCTAGCATATCATTTAGCCTCTCTTGATGGTAAACCTGAATGAGAACCTCTTAATGCATTGAATATACATCCTTTTTATAGTTAATAGATCTTGGTTCATCTTGGTTAATTTATCTTAAATACTATCATATCCCCTTATCCCAAAATACCAAATAATGATATGAGATTTATATGGTTATCTGTTAGTCACTATAACCTCAACCTTGAATATGAATACCCTAGTTCTATTCATAGCATTATCTCATGGATAAGTTTCACATGTAATGGGAGAAACCCTAGATCATTACTTCCCTTATTTCTTAAAGGCCGTTAATTTTCCAAGATAACATAATCACCTCATTTAATGAACTCATGGAAATTATCCTAAGGTATCCTTTTATGCCAACTTGCATTACTATCTTTAGGATCCAAAATCAAGTAAGCAGTGAAAATCAAAGTATCAAAATGGGCTAAATAAATAGACTGATCCCTTGAAGGATAGATATAATCAAATATAAAGAAAAATAATAGACTAATCCCTTAAAGGACAATTGTGCAAAAACATTAGAATGTAGACCACTCCCTTGAAGGATGGCTACTAAAAAGAAAACTTCCCGCATTTATTAGTTTTAAAATTATGCCACTTAAAAGCCTTAAAAAGTAACAAAGTAATAAAACAAATAGTAAAAAGCAATATCCCAAGAAATATTCCAATATTGATCAACTTTATAATTTTAGGCTTCTTGTATTGATTAGTCTACCCATTAGCATAAAAATGACCCCTGAAAGATAAATCTTGATTTTAAAATATGGTATACAGAAGGTTATCTCTAAAGCAATCCATCCCCCATATAAATGACCAAGGTAAAAGCTCTATCTAACTAAGGTTGTGTCAATATATCTTATTATCTAGCTAAGGATGCATAGGCTATGTGTATGAGAAGTTCTCTTTTGGTCATGGTCCAAAGTCAATGCTGAGCAAATCCATAATATATAATCACTAAAAGTCAATAAATCCACAACAATAAAGCATTAAAAGCTATCTATAATCCATAATCATCATTAAACATAAATCAATAATCCATAATTTATTTAATATCAATCATCTAAGAAACCATAAGTATCCATAAGGTTAATAATGGTCTATATCACAAGTAACATAATCCATAATCCATTACTAAAAACCCATCTCATGATACAACATTTGAAATCAAAATAACATGTAAAATATATAATCCATAGAGAATCCATATCATATATGATAGCAATGATCATAATTCAAATACATAAAATCTAAGTCTATAAACCATCACATTAATAATTCATAAAAGCATACATATCCATAGCCATCAATAAATCCATAAACAAACACACATGATCATTCCATAAACATAAAAAATGTATGTATATATATACATCAAGTGTCTGTATAAATGTCATAACATAAATAAGATGGGAATCTTAGCCCATATAATACAATCTACTTAGTAAAATCAATCCTACATAGATGAATGCTATCATCTCTCCCATCATCTCCTCTTCGGCTTGTTATGCTCCCTATACTAGTAGACCCCCCAAGAGTCCTCCATGATCTACTATGGATAGATATGTATGAAGAAAACTACAGAAAATTTGGTATCCATCTTTGTACTATCCTCTCATAATAGCTCATCTTGGGAAGCAAATCTTTGTATCTCTATCATGGTTCCATATCTATAGGGGTAACACTAGATCCTGCAATATCTAGAGCTAGTCTCTCTACCAAAATATATCTCATCTGCTCTAGCTCTGATCAGTACTTGTCTTGCTCCTATATAACCTAGTCAAAATGTCCTATCATTCTATCAATATCACCTTGTAATGTGTAAATCTAATCCTGTAAAGTATCGTGGCTTGTCCATACCTCCTTGAGCTCAGCCTTAGTGTATCCCTCTCAACAACAAATATAACTATATCTATATTCTCTTATGTGGGGGAATATTATAATGTTACCTCCTCCATCTATACACCAGGGGAATCCTACTCAGCCTCTCTTCTATCCTCACCCTCCTCCTTCACCTCCTCAACAACTACCTCCTCCTGAGGTCTCACTACTCTCTCCTATCTCCTCGCCATCTCACCCAAAAAGTAAGTTACATAATCATTAGCGTAGCCAATGTCATCTAGGTCAATAGCTATAGGATATTCATATATCCCCATGAAAACCACTGTAGTATTAGGGGTAGGCCAGTCTAACTTTGTATCATCCCACCTATTCAAACATGGGGTTAATGGAACATCCTATACTAATTTGAACTACCGATAGACCTTATCAAAATAAAATAGCTCAATGTGCTCTATCCACCATCCATGTACCCATATCTCCTAGGAAACATCCCTTATCTCCACATCTAAACAAAGCCACATTGGGAAACATACATAAGCCCTCTAGATAACATCTCCTATTTGCACGCTACTAAAAACCTATCTATAATGCACTAGATCATGCACTACCCTATTTGTATATGGAATGACTAGGTCTTCCTGCCATTGAATGAATATTATACTATAAACCATGTCTCTAAATCTAATCCATGGGGTCCCTATGGGGTGAATCACATGAATGTGCTCATATGCCTAACAATGTAATATCAAGCCATAATCGATGCTCAATGTGCCAACCCCACAACTCCCTATATATCTACCCCAATAGTGTGAGTGACCAAGCAAAAATAGTCCTAAACTTCACCATGTCTACTATGATTCTAGTAGAATTACATGGTAATCACCCTCCCATAGAATAAAGTAACACATAACAAGTCAGTGCTAGCATCATCATCATTAGCACTAGTCTCTCCATAGGGTCCTAGTCATATAATGGCTAGAATGAGAACCCCATAACAAAGAATATCATTTCCAATGCATCCTCACCATATAATCATGCCAACATCATTGCTCACCCAACCTTTTCAATAGTATAAATAAGGGCTCTCAAAATCAATAATCATAAAATTTGATAGATATCCTCTGTGGTGATCATCATCTCATCAGTCGATAACCAAAAAGTGTTGGTGGTATAATCCCACCACTTTAGCAAAGCCACTATCATATCAATGTCCTAATGGACATGATGATAATGGTGAATCCCTCCAAATCCTATAGCATCCAAATGGGCCCAATCCTCATCACCCATAAACTCCCGTAACTACTCCAATAATGGAGGGACCTTATCACTCATCATTATTAGCTCTTGTACTTGTCAAAAACATCTTTTTAGTTAATAAAAACCCTACATTTTCTAATTTATATTGATACTCTAAAACTCAATGCTAATTTCAGAAAATTGATGATGATCCTTATGGATCATGGTCAATCTACATGAAACAAATCGATCCTAATGGATTGACGTTGATTCGCTCCCCTAAATAATTCCCCCCTTAGACCTAATTTTTTAAACCTAACTCCCCTCCTTCCCACAAATTTATAAAAAAACAAAAATAGGAGAAATAAAACAAAATATCTTAATCAAAAATAAAAATAATAAATTTTGCCATAAATACATTATGCCTACCTCATAGTGCAGTCATCATCATCATCTGCTCCCACTCACCTACATCATCTTTCACATATGTTTGAAGGGTTGAAACATGTCAAGTTTTTCTACCAATTTCTTGTTTAATCAATAGCCAAATGAGCCTTATTCCATGTTAGATGCCTATTTATAGTCATTTCCATGATTAATGTCAATTTTTGAATCGATGTTGATTCTTATAAATTAGTATCAATTGTTCTAGATCGAAGTTGATTGTCCTAACTTGTTTAGATTTTTCACTTGTGGACCATTTTGCATGCTTCGAGTCTAGTTCTAAAGCCCTATCTTATTGCCTTTACTATAGCTATCACATTTTTATGACATCTTACCCGTTAGATTTGAGGATTTTGACCCTTTGTCAGTTCCCTAATCTCCTTAAGGTGTACCCTTTTTTTTTGATATCTTGCCATTATTATATCTTGAGGGTATATTTTGTCTCAATAACATTCATCTATAAGTAATACATACACCATATGCACATTGGATGATATGGTATGCCATTCCTTTCATTTATTTTCTTGCTAGCCTTTTATTAAGCCTACCTATTTTAGCTATGGCATTTTATTACTTGATTAGGTCTTTAGGGCATTACTACCTACATCACTTTTTATCTTGTTAAGTGAAACCTTGGAACTTCCTTGTACCATCTACACTTTTGATTGTTCTTTGCTATCTTTCACTTGTCCATTTCCACTCACTCAAATTTGATTTTACCTTCCATCTTTATCAAACCTGTCATCCATTCCATCTCATTTCTCAATGCCTAGTTTGAGGGGGAATACCTCCTCACAATACACTTGGGGTATTATGCACCTTATAGTTTTTATCTCGTGGCATGCTATTGCATACCATTCCCTAAAAGGGGGTAAATATAGATGTTAGTTTTATATACCCTTATGTATTAACATGGTGCATCATCATTTTTATCCTTAGTCTCTAACATAATGGCCCCCATTCATAATTATTTGAAATAATTACTTTACCTCACACATTTACCTTTACCACATGAGTTAATTAAATTAATTATTATAGTTAAATAATAATTAACCCTATTTTAACATCCCTAACCATAAATTCATAAAAATAAATAAAAACAAACTCATCCAACCTCCAAACAAACCCATCCCATGGTTAAAACAATCCAACAACTTTATAACAATTATTTACCCTCGTAAGCAACCCATTTGAATGACCTAAATATAAACTTCACCCATTTTGGGAAAATCAACATTGATTCTCTGAGATCGATGCTGTTCTTCTCGAAACAACATTGATCCATAAATATACAATGAGCCTCTATGTCTTGGGATGGCACTCTTGGACTTTGAAAATCTATTAGAATCATCTTTAAACCTACGTACAGACCTTATCAACATTTTACTACCTTATGGAACCTCTGTTCATGAGATTACAAATAAATTTTGAAGGTTTCTAAACCTACTTTTGTGTTATACTTTATCTATGTGTTTTTAGCCGTACAAGGTTAGTATTTCATGTTAATTTATTCCAATTTGAACTTTACAGTCTTCTACACCTCTGTCATTGTTTACATGCATTTTTTTTTTCAATATTTCAACTTGTTATTATCTTCTATTTTCATATGCATTTTACTCAAAATTGACATCGATCCATCTAAATCAACGTTGATCCTTCATGATCATTGATCCATACTAAACTATTAAAACAACCTTGAAGTTTTTTTTCATAAGATTCACAATCCTTAAAACTTGTTAAAATCTGTATTCTATGTAGATGACTTTGCCTAGATTAACACATGATATTGTTAGCATATTTTATCTCCCCATTGTCCAACAACCTTTTTTCATTGATCAAAGTGATATTGCATTTGAATTAGGTATTTTTAATGTGGTTTTCATAGCCAATCAAGAAAGCATTAATGAATAACTAGCTATAATTTAAGAGGATGTTCATATAGTTACAAAATTCTGGGATGATTAATTTGATCATATTAATCTTGTTATAGATTAGATATCTTTGGTGTTTTCTATTGCATCCTATACATATATATCTTTGTAATTTCAAGTTTATTTATAAAATTGAATGTTAAACATGGATTGACATCCACCTAAGGAAGCATATTGCTTCTTAGGTCTAGTTTTTTATTAGGCAACACTTCTATCTTTCTATTAATCCATTTTATTTGTGAGTTAGTGTGATTTATAGGTCACTCCTCCCTAGCCAAAGAGGATTTACCACAAGCTTGATCAATGGTGGCTAACTGATACCCATCTCTAGGTAATATTTAAAACCCTACATTTACTTTGTTTTTAGTAGCTAATTAGACCACATTGAAAAATGTTAAAAAATATTAAAACACTATCCATTGTTTGGATGTTGTTGGTTTTGTTATTAGTGATTTTGTTGATTGTATTGGTTCAACCTTGGTTATTAAAACTATTGTATTTTGTGTTTCACTAACTATTGTTATTGTTATTGTTATTAGTACTGTGATTGGTTATGATTGGTTGTGTTGCACTAACTTATTTTGAATCAAATGTTTGATTTGTACACAACGGTGCAAATTATGTCTATTTACCTGATGATATTCATAGAATTTATTTTGGTGGCACCAATTAGGGTAAGGAATGCCCTCAAGATAATGTTTTGGTATAGGTGAATTTATCAAATTAGAGGTGGCAAGTTTGAGAAATACATATTCAATAGGTTCTCTAAGGTCACTAAAAATGTGATGAGTAGGCACTTTTCTCCTTGGAGAAGGGGATTGTATGGCAAAGGTTATTTTATTTATTGTGTGGACTTGGGTTGTTATGATTGTTGTGCTTTCTAAAAAGGTTATGGGTTAGACATAATTTGTAAATATTGTATGGGTTAAGCAGATGGTGTTTACACTATTTGGACATGTCTTGACTCTGTTACTCTATTTATAATAACATTTTTATTGTAGTTGAATTTATTTGGTCTATCATTTTTATTAGCCTGTATCGATTGTGACACTTATGCTTGGACCTGATGTTGGTTTTAGAAATTTCCTTGATTGATAATTTGATTTTAATTTATCAAAGAAATCTTGATGATCCCTTTGTTAATAAGGGATCATTCGATTAGAAAACCTTTGTCAATGATCTCTTTAAAGGTATATGCACACTATAGTTCCAAATTATTAGATATCTCACTTTGTAAATTTTTAGTAAACACAATAGCTAATTATTTATCTAGTAAACTATGGGTGAATCAGCTTGCAAGGGCTCTCTATCACTATAGATAACTTGCAAAAATTTCATCAACCTTTTGATTTTCTTACATGAAGTTAACCAAAAAAATATTATGCTCGAGATTATATGCAAAATATTTCACAAACTTATCTAAAATATCATCAAAATATAATACATAATTCTTAGACAACTTAAAAAACCACTCCAAGAATTGTTTTGTTAGACTCCTTAGGAATAACAAAAAAAGGTATATGTCGTTATATGCCATTGTCAAACATGTAACAAAAAACTCAGTCAAATGAGCCTTGGGGTCACCTTTCCCCTTGTATTTATCAAATTTTGGTGGTTCACACCTTGGAGGAAATGGTATCTACAAGTACTCCATGTTAAATGGATAAGAACACGTCATCCAACATAAAAATTTTGGTGTGTTTCCTAGTTTAGATGGTAGTAATCACATCCTTCATTTTTTGTAGCTCTTAGGCTTGGAAACTAGAGGGAATATTGGTTTAAGGTGGAATATTCGTCTGGGTAGATAGTTGAGTGGTCACAAGTGGAACACTTTGACTAGGGTACAATGGAGGTATGTGTTGGGGTCTATTGGTTTGGTTGGGAAATAGATCAAAAATATGCATATGTGGATTAGGGTTTAATTATTAAAATTATATGTACTATGATGTGATATTATAATTGGGGTTAAATATATGGGCTTGGTTTTGAGGATTTTGAGGTTGGGATGGAGGGATAGGGATATACTATGCCTGTTGAGGTTGAATAAGGACATACTGATGACTAATCAAACCTTTATATTAAGGTGGGACTTGTGAACCCAGACCCTATCTCTAAACATGTAGCACATTCTATAAGAAAGGCAAAGGTTGCTTGATCGATACTTGAGGACCACTGGAACCTCTTTATTGTGTAAATCCCAATTGGGAAGTAGATGCATGTTGGAGATTCAAAATTTATTGCTAACCAATAATCATACATTATTAATTAAACATCATTTGGTTTTGAATTATATTGGTCTGTGAGGAAAGAGCTATGTTCATTGCTACCTAGTGAGGTGGAACATTGGTTTCCCTTATTGAGTTGGAAATATGTTCTACCTATGTTGTGGTGTTATGTTTGATTGTGTTTGATGTTGTGTAATTCCACTTGTTACCTATTGGGGATAAGTAGGATTCATCACATTTTATTATTAAGGCATGACATTAGTCATTGGCTGTTTACCTAACCCTATTGTTTGAGTGCTTGAAGGAAGCAACTGGTTGAGGATTAGTGGTAATAATTGGTTGAAGTTAAGATGTAAAAACTCATAATCCCTGATTTTGAGAAGCACTCATGGTGGTAACTAAAGGTACACTTGTTTGTGGACTAGTTGTTTATGTACTTAAACCACTTTGGTTTAGATTGGATATTGCTTGCACATTGTCCACTATGTTTTTCTCAATACTTTGTGTGAAAGAAAAAAACACTTCCTTGATGGTTGGCATATGAAATAAGTTTTCAACCAAATTTATTTTCATGAATGGGTCTACACCCTAATTATCTTGACCAATCAATTTTATTAAAACTCATGTTGAAGGAACTAAACTTATGAGAGGCCTACTTGACATGGTCATTTGATTAAAATTATGTGTTAGGTTCAAGTAAGTTTGGTATGTTGTCTGCATCTATATAAAGTGATCATGCATGAGGTATTTTCCTTTGACAATCATATTAGGGTCTTGATATACCATTGGATTTAGAGTGAAAGGATTACTAGAATAAGCCTCTTGACTATATAGTATGTTTTGAGGCATTCTTACTAGACTTGGCAAATGCTCATGGGGGAAGTTTTATATAAACATAGCCCATACTTCTATAGTTATAACCAAATCTCATCCTTGTTTTCCAAGAAGTGATGCTCAAATAGATAAGTATCATACATTAATGGTGTAGTAACATAGTACAATTGTTGAGGAAATGGTTCTTCAACTAAAGGTACCATAGCTAGGTATTTATCTATTATCTCATGATCTTGCTCTGAGTATGGAGGCATGTTAACCAAATAATGAGTCAATGGGTCTTATTTTTGTGCTCCTATTTGAGTGCTATAAGATGGATAACGATCCATCTCATAAGCAACATTATCTACATAGGGGTCTTAAACCATTTATTCTTTTGTGAATACATTACTAAATCTTAGATTATACATGAGGCCACTATGAGTGTAGGAAGACATGTTGGGATCCATAGTAAATGTTTCATGACAAAAAGGAATAGAGTTCTACAAACTCTAAAAAATCAAAGTCTAAAAAGAGGTTCAAACTTGATCTAACCTAGTCAAAAGGATGGATATGTATATCCAAAAAAGATTTATGCAATGATTTATGATAAATAAGATAATGTCAAATTTCTAACATTACACATCTCACACAAAAATTTCAAGTATATGGACCAAAAATCAAAATGCTATATTCTAAGATCAAAGTGTTTCAAACAAGTCTAATCTAAGGGAAAAAAAGTTGCTAGGTCTCTTGTCTAAACATGGCATCAAAATCTAGGCTAAAAAAAAGGTAAATTATAGGACATTTGGCTAAATGATGTCAAAATATAGACTTTAAACATTGATGAGATATTTATTCTAATAGATTTGAAACACTTTTTAACAAAAACTAGGCATTTGACTCTTGGACATAAACTTGATCAATAGGTATGAGGTTTGAAACAAAAGGCACTTGGATAGAGTTCATTTTCTCCTAAATAATGGCACAAACTAGACTCTTTTGACCAATAATCTAGATAAAGGTGAATGGCATAACTATGCTAGATAAAGACTCACAAAGGTATACTTGAAATGGTTTGAAAATTTGGAAACACTTGGACTCTATGCAAATAAAGTTTCAAAAATGATTTGAAAAGCATAAAAATGCTAAAATTATCCAAAAGTTATGATAAATTTTTGCTTTAAGACTCTAAGGAAAAATAGTTTAATATGATTTTTGTAGTGTAACACTACTCTCCTCAATTCAAATCACACACACACACACACACACAAACTTTGACAAATCTCTAAGGCAAAAGTGTGGTATCAAATGAACTTAAGACAAATGATAAAATAGTATGAGTGGTATAAAATGTAGCCTATTAATCAAATCATGAGTGATATGTAAGATGACTTGAGTCCTACCAAATGATGATAATGATTATGAATCTAAAAACAACTTTCAATTCAAATTAAAAATTGAACCTATGTTCCCTCAAGTTTAGTGAAAATGGTGAAGCCACTTAAGATTTCAACCTTATGAACTTATAAGGGAGAAAATTTTAATTCAAATTATCAATGAAAGACTTAATAAAATTGGCAAAATGGTCTAGACTCAAATGGGCAGCATAACTGCACTAAAATGGAAGATATGACACAAAGCTTATGATAAATTTTTGAAAAAGGAAAAATATGATTTTCACTTGGGTATCATAATGCCTCTTTGTTTAAGAAAAAGGTGCACAATGTGTTTGGTTATGTAACCCTTTGTTAGGAAACATTTTTTACTCTAAACAAGACCAAGTAATCTAAGACAAAGACAAATCAACTAATTAATCATCTTAAGCCCTAAACTGACAAGTTATGGCAAAGTGGGGTTACCTAAACTAACAAGTTTTTGAATGTCTAAATGGATTAGAAGCATAAGAATTTCACATTAAAATACAAAATAAGCACACATCATTTGGGTTATTGTCATATGGCTTGTTGTAAAAAGGTCTTACCCTTTTTACAACCACTACATCCATCGCTTGCTTAGTGTATTGTGATGTCCAGCATGCTCAAATGTCCAAGTCTTAACCTCTACTAACGGTGATGGTTTAACTACTTAAACCATCATCCCACTCAGGGGATCCTTATTTATATAATCTTGTATAGAATAGGGTTAAAGACAATGTCAGGAGATGAATTCCTAGGTCAAGGCTTCCCTATAGAACTTATGGGAGGTAATGAAGTCCCTTTCACAATCCAATATGTAATAAACTAAAAACTAAGTAAAAGAGATTTATGGTTATTTCTAGATCACCCAAGCCATATGGGTCTTAGAGAGAGCCTTCACAACATCTCTTTTACGCCTTTAGACTAAGGCAATTTACAATGAAGATGGTACTTTTGATCCCATAATTTCCCTATAGGGGATGAGCGGAGAGCATACATGCACACCTTCTTTTTGCTCAAACAAAACTAAATAATCCAATAATGATAAATAACTTGCAAAACTTTGAAGTGATTTAAAATTTAGAGAACTAAATGAAATGTTTGGTGGTGTTCTTTAGTCCCTTGTATTTAAGTTGCTTAAATTTTGAATAACAAGCACAAAAACATTCAAATAAGCATCTAAATGTTTCCTTAAGCACTAAACGAAAGTTCCTAATCCTTTTTAAGAATCTAAAAAGAGGTTAAAAAGAGAATATTAAGCTTGTTTTGATCACTTTTTAAATGGTTCTTGTAAGGAAAAAGGTCAGCATTTTGTCTATCCTTAAATCACTTTTTCAAATAAAATAAATAACTCTAAAAATTGAGCTCTCAAGTTCACATAGCGCAATCCTGCAACTCCACATTTCAATACTACAACTTTGCAAAACTATGAATGGTTAACAAAATATCATATTTAGTCAACAAAAAAGTAATAATATCACTACTCAAATTGATAATAACGTAAGTTACAGTGCAATATCACAACTATGAGAGTTATGGTATTGTCACTTAACTACAAATGGTTTAACCACAATACCATAACTCATATTGATAATATCACTACTAGTGAAATCATGGTATTATAATATAATGATTATTGAGTTACGGTATTGTAATATCATAACTTGCAAATTCATGGGATTAAAATATCACTTCTATCAAGTAAAAGTATTGCAATATCTCAACTTGACCTAGAAATAGAGAAAACATTAGTCCAAAAACACAGTTAAGATGTAATATCACTACTAAAACAAAACTATGATTGTTTCAATTATGGGATTATGGTCCAGAGGACAACATCACAACTCCATAGTGATAAAATCATGAATTCTAAGAAAACAAATTTTTGATCAAATTTTCACTCCTTTTGGCCTCAAATTCCAAGATTCTTCATGAAAATGGTTATTAGGTTACTTGTAGGATCTATTTGATCAAATTTATGGGGCTAGGTCCCATCGAGCATGACATTTGTGAACATAGTATTGTAAAAAGTGGAGATTAACATAGTGTTAGTGTATGAAATCAAAATCCAAAAGAACACACTAATAACTAACACATTAAACCTATCTCAAGGGGGGAGCATAATAACAAAACTAAATGGAAAACACAACTATAATGTAAAATAAAAGTGACCTTTTACCTTCTTTAGATTCTCTAAATGGCTTGTTGAAGTGGCTTTCTCAACTTGTCCTTAATGAGTCTTCATCAAAGGAGGCTTGGCTATCTCCCTTTTTCCTTAGCACCTTGGGCTTGTGATGTCTTTGGATTGCCTCAAAAATTAGGCATGATAACACTACACCAATGGCTTTAGATATCTTTTTAGCATTATAGCTTTACACCAAAAGATCTTAAAATTATGAGTGTGAGGCCTTCTATTTATAGATTTTCTCATTTGATCAGAATGAACCTAATCCGTTCATCTCAAGATAAATATGGGTGGCTAAGAATCCATTTAATTTTTTAGGATAAAATTGATAAATGCCCTCATAAATATTTGGGATAGAGAGGCATTAAAGAGGCATGGTAGGGCTTAATCAATGTGTTGTATTTATGGCCTAGGGTTGCCTTCCCAAGAAATGATGTCACTTGATGATGCAAAAAATCATATTAAATTTCCAAAAAAGAAATATTCAAAAAGATATATGGAATTATAAATTATGCTCTTGATTCAAATTAATTACACTTAAAAAAGATTCATAAATTTTAGTGCAAATCTTGGAAATTAGGGCACAAATTAATCAAATTGGTCAAAAAATCATATTATTGGCTCAAAAATTTATTAGATTAGAATTATAATGTGATGTTATATTCATTGGAACCATTATCCCATTTATAATGTTTTCAACACAAAATAACAAAGGCATGTGTCTCATGTAAGAAATTTGGTAGAAAAGATCAATCCAAAATACTTAGGTGTGAAATTGTCATTTTGAATCAAAATGATCTGATCAAAGTTAGCTATCTCATTAAATGAATTGCCCCATTTAGGGATACATTGGTGAAAATTGGCACTTGTATATGATAAATTCAACTCATTAAATGTGTTTTATTATTTTTAGGCTAAATTGTGGATTTTGATAGAAATTGGTCAAAATCTTGATTGGAGGTCATTGGTGGCCACTTTTAGGTGTCTACAAGGGTAAGTGCATGGAGTTGGGTGACCAAAAATCAGACACATTTTTCATTAAAATGGATTTCAAAATTTTCATGTACATGGTATTAACACATAGGCTCAGTAATTACCAATCTAGGACCATGTACATGGTTTTAGTCTTTAGAACCATGTATGTGGTGTTGTTATAAAATCACATATGTAAAATAGTTTAAGATTAAATTGGCATACATGGTATATAAATAAAATAAACATTTAATTATAATTTTAAAATTATATATGGACACAAGAAGCAAAATATTGATAGAAATAATGACAACTAAAGTGATTATAATGATGATCACTTACAAATTATACACATTATGCAACACTTAGCAAACCAAGGTGAAATAAGACTCAAAGATTACATAAAGTTTGGGACTTAGGGTAAGCATATTTTTAATATATATTGAGAGTGTATTTGTTGATGTATTAATGGTTGAGAATTTAAATTTTTGTAAGGATAGTTCTGATCTTTGATCTACCAACCCTATGTAGGAATCTTCTGGTAGAGAACATGAGACAAGATCAGGGACGTGGGCTGGACTTTTTAAACCCCAAACAAGATATCTATCCTTAAGATCACTCATGGGCATACTTTTTTGATTTTTCTAATCTCTTAGGATGATAAGGGAGTAATTTATATTCAAATCCATGATGTGAGTATGCAGCGTGCCATACAGAATACCAATATGGCCCTGGTGGGGAAGTTTTTAGGCTTTAAGCCTAATATTGATAATATCAAGAAATGGGATTTTAGGAGATGGAAACCTAAAGGTTACATGTCCATGTTGGCCATTTCTAGAGAATTCTTCCTGATAAATCTTAACATTCAATAAGATCTTGATTCTATTTTATTGGGTTTGCCATGGTGTATGGGTAATATGGGTCTCTTCATCAAAAGATGGTACCTTAGTTTTAGTCTTATTTATAAGAATATGAATACCAAACCTATTTAGTGTAGACTACCAAGCCTACCTTTGCAATACTATGATGAGGAGATCCTTCTAAATATTACCAGATCTATCAAATCTCTAGTTAGAGTTGATAATCCCACTAAGGCTACATCTAGGCTAGCCTATGCTCAATTTTATGTATCCTTAGACATGGATCAAGAACTACCTAATCATATTATGCTCTAATCCAAACTAGGGAATTGGAAGTAGATGATATAATATGAGACATTTTAGATGAGATGCTCCAAGTGTCAAAAACTTGGGTATTTCACTAGAAAATGTCTCAGATCTAAGGAATCTGATGATGAGATAAAGATGGTTAAGAACCCTAATGTAACCAATTATGATGAACAATCTAAAAAGTTAAATCCATCTTTCTAGTTCCATAATAATAAGGGACCTTATTACTTTAAGGATTCTAATAATTCACCCTCAGTTCTAAATAATAAGCAAAACAAAGGGGGATCATTCAAAACCCTTGTTAAAAAGCCTTCTATTTGTAGAACACTGTGAAGACCTAGAACACCATAGCAAAAAGAGGGAATTAAAAAATATTATAAAACATAGAGAGATAATAAATATGGGGAAGATAGACCCATGAAGCTACATTTTCAAGTTGATGATAGAAATAATAGGGTCAAGGTTTATCTCACACAAAGCCTAAACAAAGCTTTACCTAAAGAAGTTCTGAAGAACCATTTTGATAGCCATCATGACATTGATCTAGGGATAAAGTAGGGTTCAAGTTAAATATGAAGGTAAATCCCTCTCTGCTAGAGAAAAAAAGATAAATAGCTTGAACACAACCTCTACATAGATAGATCTCCTCATGCAAAACCCTCAAGTAACTTATCAGTCTGATTAGGGTGTTCTTGAGACTATAGTTGAAAAAATGATAATGAACAAAAAAAATTCTCAAGAAACCTAAGTATAGATATATAGACAAGCCTTTAATGATGTTATTCATGGACATCTTGAAACAATTAGAGAATAGTTATTTAGCAGCTCATTTACAACTTTTATGCAGGTAGATTTGGTTGATGTGGCAACTAAGCAAGGAATGACCCCAACATGCTTGGATAGGGAGGAAGGGGAGTTAACTCTTGCTTAGAACCATAACCTTACTAATAATATTAATTTATTATCTCTTTCTTTTATAGAAATAAAATCTAAGAAGAGGAGAAGCAAAGGATTTAAAGGGGTATCAGATGCCTTGTTCTTAGACAAAAAGAAACAACTTGATAATTAGAAAACCTATTACTCTAGAGTCACCAAGTCAAGTAAAAGGATTGAATATATAGGGGCTAATAATTCAAAAGGTAGAACAACTAATGATTATCAAAGACTAAAAGAAACCCAAAAAAATATTGCAGATGGGACTCAAAAGACTTTGTCCCATTCAACAAGCAATCCCTTAAAATTTCTTAGATGAAGATAGTCTGATGGAATATTAGAAGCCTCAATGGAGGTGCTAAATAGATAAACCTTAAATAATTAAGGAAGACTAGTAATCTCTCTATCTTATTTTTCCAAGAAACAAAGATGATCTCTAAGTTATTGAACAATAGAAAGAGGTTTTGTTGGAATAAGGCTGACATCACAAGTGTGGATTTGAAAGGTGCATATGGAGGTATTATTATCTTACAGTTGTTAATGGTAAAGTTATTTTTGCCTCTCAAAATCATCTTGATCTTATTTTTCACTCTATTGATAGCAACTTAGTTTGGGTGCTTCCCAACACTCTTCATGTTAGAAAACAACTTTGGCTATATCTACAAAGTTTTAGAAGCATTTACCTTGAGTTTCAATGCATGATTGTGGGAGACTTTAAAACCCCTCTCACTCCCTCTGAGAAAAAAGGGATTTTTACTAATTATGTTTTAGGTATGGATGAGTTTGTAATTTTTATTTCCTTATCTAATCTCATTGACTTGGATCTTCATGGTAATCCATTCATATGGTTTAATAAAAGACTGTGAGAAGACCTTATTTAGATTAGACTTGATAGAGATCTTATTTCTATAGATTGGATTCTGAGTTAAAATTTCCATTTTTCTTCTCAACCCATAATTGGGTCAGATCATAACCCTATTGTGATCTCCATTTATGTTCCTTCTAAACCTAGGCATAAGTATTTTAAGTTTCAAAAAATGTGTCTTGATCATCCAAAGCTGAAGGATAAGATACAAGATTGGTGGAAGCTAGAGGTTGAGGGAACAACCCATTTTGTTTCATATAAAAACTCAAAAATATCAAAAAAAGGTCAGACTTTGGAATAAGAATGTTTTTGGAGACATCTTCAAAAATAAGAAGTTGATAAAAGAGGAATTAACCTACTTGGAACAAAAAGTAGCTACCAAATATATGAGTGTCAAACATTTTCATTTATGAAAATCTCTTCTCTCTGATTTCCATAATATTTGTGCTCATGAAGAATCCTTCTGGAGACAAAAATCTAGGGCCTTGTGGCTTAAGTAAGGTGACTAAAATACTATTTTTTTTCATATGACCACCCTTAATCATAGAGCCTATAATAGAATCTCTAAGGTCTCTTTGAGAGATGGATCCATTACAATAGATCCTAATAATAATTAAGAGGAGGCCTTATATTTTTATATGTATTTGTTGAATGATAATACCCATTTTTCTAAGGAAGTTGTTATTTATTTGTTGGACTCAATTCCTAATAATCTCATCCCAAAAGAGTATTTCCTTAGCATTACCAAGCCTACTACTCTTGATGAATTACATAACACTATTTTCTCTATGGAAGGAGATAAATCACCATGTCTTGATGGATTCTTGGCCTTCTTCTTTCAACATTTTTGGGATATTTGTTTTGCAGATCTACTAAAATACACTAATGAATTTTTTAGAATAGGTAACATTCTTAAGGAGATCAACAACACTTTCATAGTGGTAATACCTAAGAAAATAGATCCAAAGATTTTCAGGACTTTAGGACCATTAGTCTCAGTAATTTACTATATAAAATGTTTACTAAGACTTTGGCTTTTAGATTATAGCCCCTCTTGTTGGTTCTAATTCCAAACAATATGAAAGTTTTGTCAAAAGTAGACACATTCAAGATGGGGTGGTAGTGGTTCATGAGACTATCCATTATATGGAAAAGAGTAAAAAGGTAGGTATGGTCATGAAATTGGATATGAATAAAGCTTTTGATTGAGTGTATTTGTTGTTCCTTGATAGAGTTTTTGAGAAATTTGGATTTTTTTCTCATTTTAGAAAGATCATCAATTCATGCATTTCTACTCTTTCTATCATTGTTAATGGTTCTCTAGTGGGATTCTTTTCTAGTAGTAGAGGTATCAGGGAAGGGGACCCAATTTCTCCCCTTTTTTTAATTATGGTAGAGAGCTTTAGCTGATCCATTATCAGATCCATTTATATGGAGATAATTAAATGTTTCAGACCCACTTCTATGGATATTACTATTTCCCATCAATAATTTGCTGATGATATATTTCTACTTCTTCTAGATACCATTTTAGAAGTTAAAATGATGAGATTTATTATTAAATTGTATATATAAGCTTCAAGACAAAAAATCAATTATGAGAAGAGTTCTTTATTTTTCTTCAACACACCTCCTAACCGTCAAAAGAGATTTCTCAAATTATAGGCTACATGATTAACTCTCTCCATATTACTTATTTGGGGCTTCCTTTAGGTATAGGGAGATTTTATATGATAGTTTATAACACTCTTATTGATAGATTCCAGAATAAACTTGCTGGTTAGAAAGGAGTTTTTCTATCTAATGTGATTAAGTGTCTACTTATTAAAAGTACTTTACAAAATCTTCCCATTTATATAATGCTCATGTTCTTTATTCCTTCAGCTATGTATGATAGAATTGAAAGGATTTAAAAACACTTTTTATAAACTAGTACTGAGAATAAGAATATATTTCATCTTGTGGCATAGGATAGGGTGTGTTCTCAGAAGAAAATGGGAGGATTAGTTATTAAAAAAATTAAGACAATCAATGCATCTCTTATCTCTAAAATGGGTTGGAGATTATTAAAGGATGATCAGCCCTAGACTAATATTACTAGAGCTAATTATTTAGATAAGTAGTGTTCTCAAAAATTTCTTATTGAGGAGAACCTTCTGAATGGATCTATTTTCTAGAAAAACCTCATCAAAATTAGGGATTACATTGAGAAGGGTTCTAAATAGAAACTTGGTGATGGTAAGGATATTATATCCTAGAAAGATAGATGGCTAATTGCCAAATTTATTAGTATAACAACTCTTGGACTCAGCTAGAGATTTATATTTCTTCCCATATTGGTGACAAAGTTAGTGATTACGTTTAATACAACAATGGTAAGATTCAATGGAAGGACCTCACTCATATTATCTCCTATAATAGGCCTACTTTGAAATATATGGTGACCTATATCCAAGATATTTGTAATAAAATTCAGATCAGCTAGTTGAGTCCTAAGGATGATTCTATTTAGATCAAATCTTTTGATGGTTCTTATACTATTAAGGCTGGTTATCAATTGCTTTCTAAGGAGACACCCACTAATTTTGACTAAAGTAGGATATGGTTCAAGGAGCTCATTCCCAAGATTAATCATTTTTTGTGGATGGTACTCAATAAAAGGATTCTCACCAATGATAATCTTATCAAAATATGTTTTATTATGCCTAATATGTGTTGCTTATGTAGGGAAAAAGCTAAAGACATCCATCACATTTTCTTACATTGTTCTTATGCTAACAAGTTATGTGTCTTATATTTTATAGATTTGAGGTTTTCAGGACCTTTCAAGAAGATATTTTGTAGTCTTGGGATAATGGTAGACTCCATTTAGAGACAACATGCTCAAAAATTTTTGGAAACTTATCTTCCCACACACCCTCTAGAGGATTTAGAAGGCTATGAATGTGTTAATTTTTAGAGATTTCAAGAATTCGTAAAGTTTTTTAATTAAATACATCTCTATTAATGCAAAATAAAATGTGTTTAAGTTCAAGCCTCCCAAAAATAAAATTCTCCCTAAAGATGAGGAGAAATTTCTTTCTAATTAGAATATCATTATTAGTGATTTTTAGATAAAAATCCTAATATTGATAGATCTATTATTCAATGGAAGCCTCATCCAAAAAATTGGTAAAAACTAAACTTTGATGGCACCTATAAAGGCAATCCAAGAGCTGTAGGAGGAGGTGGGATCATCAGGGATCACTTAGGTAATCTTATTACTATATATACTAGACCTATGGGTATATAAACCAACCATTATGTTGAGGCACTTATTATTATCTAGGGGATCAGGTTAGTGAGAGATTGGCATAGTACAAATATAATCATTGAAGGTGATTCTTTGAATATCATTAATCACCTCAATGGTATTCATCCAGCTAGTTGGAGTATTAGAGACTTCATTTTGGAAGCTATTATAATATGTGGGGCCTTTTCAAATTAAAAGATATATCACACCTATAGAGAAGGTAACCATGTGGTGGAGTCATTTTCTAATATGGGGGTGATTAATAAACAAATTCAATTTTGGTTTGCTCATGACCAAATCCCAAAACATACTAAGGATATCATTTTAAATGAAGGGGAAACTAGTTATGCTTAGTTGTGGTATGGGTTATTTTATCACTCATGTGAAGGATAATCATTATTTATATTTCACACACCTTATTTAGGATTATTCTATAGGTATCCTGCATTAGTCTTCTTTGCATTATCATTTTCTTAGGTATCGGGCTGTGTAAAGGTAGTGTGTGAGTAGTTTGCTAGTTGTATGTTCTATACCATTGTGCTCATAACATATTTATAATGCCATGATTGGTTCTCCATGCCATGTTGAGTTGATGTGTGACCCAAATTAGAAGTCAAATGGAGAACTTTGGAAGACTTTAAATGTGGGAGGATTCACAAATTTCATGTAGAAGATGAAGAGACATGATAAACACATTTTTGTCACTTTTGCCAACAATTGGAAAAATAGGGTTATCTTCTATAGAGGTAAGAATTTCTATATCATCAAAGAACTCATTGTCTCTATCACTGGTCTCAGCATGGACGGTTTTAATTTATTCAAAAATAAATTTGTCAAGGCTGTAAAGGAGAAAAGGCTTTTAGAGGGTTCCACGATTAACACCTTGGGTTTTTTCCAAGCTGGTATTATGTGTTCCTCTTTCCCTACTCCTTTTGATGAGGTGGATTTTATGTTGGTTAGGTATGTAACTTTATAGGGTAGGTATACAACTCTATCTCTTCATCATATAGTCCTTATAAACCATTTCCATAAGGGCCGAAGGGTTAGTCTCCCATATTATATTTTGCAATCCATGGAAGCTTCTATTCAATAATTTTAGGCACATAAGCATGCCCTACCTCTTTATGAAGGGGTTATTTTTATTTTTCATTAGCACTATAATTTAATCTTTGTTAACATTTATTTTTTAATATTCCTCCCCTTTCCCCATTTGAACCTCCTACTCAGATAAGGATTAATACTAAGACTCCCAAATTTCATTCCTCACCTTCTCCTCCTCCCAAGAGGGTTCTTAGAAGTAGTGATAAAGGCAAGGGTCTAACTCCTAGATTTCACATGGGTAAGGAAATTGCTATTGTAGAGAGCCTCCTTGACATGGGATAGGTTGCTATAGATTCTAGTCCCTCCTAACATAATCTCAAGGAACCTAGGCTCAAAGCTCAAGTTAAGCAGCTTAAAGAAAGGTGCAGTGAGCTCAAGAAGGAGGTCACACAACTCAACAAGATTATTGATAGGGTAAAGAAGAAAGTGGATAACTCCTCCCATTATGAGACTAAGATGGAATATATTTTCAAAAGAATGAAATCTTAAGAAGACATTGTGGATCATATTAGGGGTAGGCAGATTGATCATATGGCCATACACCAAGCCATTCTAGAATTTCTTGAGTTTGAAGTTAGGTAAGTTTACACCCTTAGAAACTTACATCTAGGCTTTTGGAAAGGTGGAATTAATAGGAATTATGCTCTAACCACCATTGACATGATAGACCCATCTTGAAATACTCCTTTGAATCTATTTAATGCATTGGAAGGACTGAAAAATAGCTTCAACAAGCTCCTCAAGTGAAGGTTTTTTTTCTTTATTTTGCTATTTTTTGTTGCTGTAGTGATACTTATATTCTTTAAAATCTAATGTTTATTTATTTTTTTGATGTTGTTATCTATCAAGATACTCCTTGATGTTGCCCTCTTTTGACTTTTCTAGTTTTAGACCTTTTGGTAGCTACGGGGTGGACCCCATTCTTTAAAAAAAAACCACTACTAGACTCATGTTTTATCTAGATTTTGAGATTTTTTTGGTTATGGTTTTCTTATTTTTATCTAGGTTTTTAGCCTTTTTGTATTGGGTATGGTCCCTTTCAAAACCATATAACAATAATAAAAAATGATTAGTATGGACACTTAGTTTCTTATACTTTAATTTATATTTTATTTATATAATTTAAAGATTTTTGAGAGTGGTTTCAAACCTCTAAGAGCTATAATGAAAATTTTAGGTTTTAGAGGATCTTATCATATTTTAGACTTAGTTAAATTATAGTGTTTTAGGGTTTCAGACTTAGCCATATTTTAGGGTTTAAAGATTTCAAGGAGACATCATAAGAGGTATGAAAGATTCATGAAGGGTTATAGGTATGATCTATAATAGTATGATAATATCTCTCACAAAGTGCCACAAGTTAATCCCACCCTATTCCCTATGCACCCCTTAAGGTATACACTCTGAGATAAATGCATTGATGAAACCCTCATAAATATAGGAACCATCTAGATAAAAAAATCATACACAACATAATTTACATTTTTGGGATACATTTCTAAAAATAATCCCATGGGGAAAACACACACCTCACTTATTTCATTCCATGGATCATTGAAATTTCTACCCAATTTTAGAAATTTAAGTATTTTTTTAACTTTTTTAGTTATCCTTGATTAATCAACCACCCCTATTAATTAATATCTAATTAAAAAATGCTTGTCATTATGATTGGACCTAATACCTTAACCCATAAACCCTAAACCCTATGCCTTAAACCTTAAACCTTAAATCATAAACCTTGAACCAATGAATTTATCCCAAAATTAACATCCTTTAGAGTAAGCATTAGGTTCACAAGGCTCAATTTGTCCTAAATTGCATCACTGATTACCCCAATTTACTAATTAGTTCAATTTATGATGACATTGGGGCTAATTGAGCCTAAAATCACATTCTATAGTCACAAATAGGTTCAATGAGCTTAGATTATCCCAAATTACCTTTATGATTTAACCTTATACCCTAAAACCTAAACTTTGTACCATATACCCTAAGTACTAAACCCTAAACCTTAGATTGTAAACCACAAACCCTAAATTAATTGATTTAACCCTAATTAACATCCTTTAGAGTAATAAGTAATTTTTCAGGGCTCAATTCAGCCTAAATTGCATCCTTTATTACCATGATTGACTAATTAGCTTAACCTGTGATGATATTGGGGCTAATTATGCCCAAGATCATATTCTATAGTCATAAATAGGTTTAATGAGCTAAAATTGGCCTTAGTTACCTTCACAATTGGACCCTATACTCTAAACCCTAAACCATATAACTTAAACCCTAAGCCTTAAAGTATAAACTCTTTAAACCCTAAACCAATCATTTTATCCCTAATTAACATCATTTAGGCTAAAAATTAAGTTCACATGGATTAATTTAGCTTAAATTGCATCATTAATTTACCCAATTGATAAATTATCTCAATCTATGATGACATTACATCTAATTGAGCCCAAAATCACATTTTGTAGTCACAAATAAGTTGAATAAGTTAAAACTTACCCTAATTTCCTTTTTAATTGGACCTTAAACCCTAAATTATATACCTTAAATAGTATGCCCTAAAACCATAAATCATAAACCCTAAATCCTAAACCAATAGATTTAGCCCATATTAACATCATTTAGAGTAAGAATTAGGTTCAAAAGGGTTATTTTAGCCCAAATCATATCATTGATTACCCCAATTAACCAATTAGCTAAATCTGTGATGACATTGGGGATAATTGAGCCTAAAGTCACATTTTGTAGTCATAAATAGGTTCAACAAGCTAAAATTGGCCTCAATTACCTTCATTATTAGACCATATACTCTAAAACCTAAACTTTATACCATATACCCTAAACATTAAATCCTAAACCCTAAATTGTAAACCCTAAACCTTAAATCAATTGATTTAACTCTAAATAAAATCCTTTAGAGTAATAATTATTTTAATAGGGCTCAATTGAGCCCAAGTCACATCACTTATTGCCCTAATTAACTAATTGGATCGACTTGTGATGACATTGGGGCTAATTATGCCCAAAATCACATTCTATAGTCAAAAGTAGGTTCAATAAGCTAAAATTAGCCCCAATTTCCTTCATGATTAGACCCTAAACCCTAAACCCTAAACCATATACCTTAAACCCTAAATCCTAAATTGTAAACTCTTTAATCCCTAAACTAATTGTTTTATCCATAATTAACATCATTTAGATTAAGAATTAAGTTCATATGACTCAATCTAGCCAAAATCACATCACTAATTGCTCTAATTGACTAATTGGCTCAATCTATGATGACATGGGGGATAATTGAGCCCAAAATTATATTATGTAATCACAAATATGTTGAATAAGCTTAAATTATCCCAATTGTATTTGAATTTGGACTCTATACCCTAAACCCGAGACCGTATACCTTAAAACCTAAGCCCTAAACCTTAAACCATAAATCATAAGGTCTAAATAATAAACCAATTGATTTATCCCAAATTAACATCTTTTAGCATAAAAACTAGGTTCATGGGGTTTAATTTGGCATAAATTGCATCACTAATTTCCCCAATTAACTAATTAGTTTAATCTATGATGATATTGGGGCTATTTGAGCCTAGAATCACATTCTGTAGTCATAAATATGTTCAACAAGCTTAAATTGGCCCCAATTACCTTCATGATTGAGCCTTATACCCTAAAACCTAAATCTTATATGCTATACCCTAAGCCATAAGCAGTAATCCCTAATTCATAAACCTTAAACCCTAAATCAATTGATTTATCCCAACATCCTTTTAGAGTAATAATTATTTTTGTAGGTTTTAATTTATCCCAAATGTCATCATTTATTACCCCAATTGAAATTAACTCAACATGTGATGACATTGGGGATAATTATGTCAAAAATCCGATTATATAGTTACAAGTAGGTTTAATGAACTTAAATTGTCCCCAAATGTCTTCACAATTAGACCATATACCCTATACGCTAAAGCATATACCTCGAACCCTAAGCCCTAAACCTTAAAACCTAAATCATAAACTCTTTAAACCCTAAACCAATCATTTTATCCCTAATTAAAATCATTTAGACTAAGAATTAGGTTCATATGACTCAATTTGGCCCAAATCACATCACTAATTAATCCAATTGACTAATGTTTAAATTTATCAAAATATAGCTAAAATATCCACAATCTATAGAATGAAAGAAGTGATGCATGTGTTTTCTCTATGGGATTGATTTTACAAATGTACCTAATAATTAAAAATCATGTTGTGTATGCATTTTTGCATTATATTATTTGTGTATGCATTAGGGGCTCACTAATGAATTTCTCATAGAGTCTATACCTTAAGGGGTGTAAACGTAATGAGGTGGGATCAACTTGTTGCACTTTATGAGAGATGTTCTCATATTATTCTATCATACCTACATCCCTTCATGCAACTTTCATAACTCCTATGATGTCTCCCTAAAATATTGAAATATGGCTTGAAACCTTGAACACCTAGAATTTGATGAAGTCTGAAATATGATAGGATCCTCCAAAACCTAAAATTTTCATTATATCTCCTAGAGGTTTGAAACCTCTCTCAAATAACCTAAAAGTATATAAATAAAATATAAATTGAAGTATAAGAAACTAAATGTCCATATCTAAATGTAAAATTATACTTAATTATTTATTTTATTTATATACCATGCATGCCAATCTAATACTAAACTATTTTATGTATGTGGTTTTATAACAACACTACTACATGCACAATTCTAAAGGCTAAAACCATGTACGTAGTTTTAAAGACTAATATTAAAATATTCTATGTATGTGATACTATCACATATACAGTTCTTATGTTTGAATTTTTAAACGCATGCCTTAATGTTCGATAATGGCTTGGATTCCCAAGCCTCAGGGATGGATGTGTAAACATAGAATCCAATGTGTGTTTTTGACTAATAAAAACAAAATTCAACTTTGGCCATGATAAATACTATGAATTTTATAAAAAAAAATTAGAAAATATTACTAAAACATTGACTACACTTTCCTCTTCCTATATATATATATATATAATTCAAATTTGGCCATGATAAATACTATGAATTTTATAAAAAAAATTATAGAAAATATTACTAAAACATTGATTACACTTTCCTCTTCCTATATATATATATATATATATATATATATATATATATATATATATATTACTTTTGAGGTTGTTGTCTATATTTATTTCTGAGTAAGTCTTTTTATAATGCTATATATTTTAACTATACATGTTCATATTTGTTTATGTATCTTTTGATTTGTTGATTCAAACTGAAAAAATATATGGTTGCAAATTAGACCTAATACTATGCACATTCAAAAAAATCTAGTTTTTGATATTTTTTGAGGTAGTTAGGGGAGACGCATAGTTGAATATATATTATTGATTATATTTTAGGGTCTATTGACTTGTGAGATTAATTAAAAACCAAACATTGATTAATTAATTTTAAAAAATATAGGTTTCAAACTAGATTATCTTATCTAACTTTCCACCAAAGGGTTTAAAACAAAACTAAATGATGATCAAAAAATTATGGGCTGCACAAAAAGCTATCTACTCAACTTTTTCCCAAAATAGTACCACCTCTTCAAATTTATGATTTTTAATCTACTTATACTTGACCATTTAAAAAAAATCATAATTTAGAAACTAGATTAAAAATGCTACAATTAATGTTCACATGACATCTTCAAATTTTAGATGTAGGTGTCTCAAATAATCCATACAAGCTAAGGTTTTTTTATTTTCAGGAAAAACATGTCTATGTAAGTCACCCTTTTGGCCCATCATTTCCCTACACTTACCCATAGTTTAATTAAAAAAACATTTTCTTTATTTTATGAATTTTGGAAACACTATCTCTCTAATAAATAACTATTCAATTCTAACTAATGAAAAATATTGACAAGGTATATAATTTTAACATCTCTAAAATTTAATTTTCTTTTTTTTGGAATAGCCCTTTGCTCCTTATTCTATAATATTTCATTTTTTTTAAAATTTTAACTTGTTTCTAAAATTTTAAAATAAAAAAAATATATAAATATAGTTTTAATAATCTTTACCCCATAATTACATCATCATTTTATCACATTAAGGCCACTTTTAGATAGTATTAATGCCTCTGTCATGCCCCTTGCTATAGTACATATATTTATGCCACTCCCTATTAATATTTCCTAGCCATGTTGAAGGAAGGAGGATAATAAATCAATATAATATCTCTATCTAAGGTGTAGGGAAATGTAATTTAAACTTGATTTCCACTTAATGTTGTAAAGCTTTAAAAAAAAACAAATATAATTATATGAAAAATAAGATATTTTAAATTAATTGTGTACACAAAATTGTAATTAATTCATAATTTCTTCATCTAACACTATGTATTGTATACAATTGAGTTATTTAACATTATATATTTTTTAAAATAATATATGACATACTATTGACAAAATACTACATAGAATGAAGGTTTATATTGTTACTCTTAGACTTTAGCTATAGGGAGTGATGAAAACATGTATAAGGAATGAAGAGAAAATTGATTTCATAACATTGAATGCACCGCATTTCACTAGAAAAGATAGATTTTAATGATTACAATTTTAAGTTTAACATTTTGTATTGTAGGAAACCAAGGTCTACATTACCATAAATTAAATAAATGTTGAAACTTTAGTTGTACTTAAAAAAAATGTGGTGTTTATCTTTATAGACTCCAAACTATTGCACAACTCTCAAGAGGATTTATATTATTTATGACAATGGGATGAAGTATGATCCTGAATAAAATTTTAAAAAATGGGAATTGAAGTTTCAAATCCCAAGAAAAAAAATGTGGTATTTATCTTTATAGAGTCCAAACTATTGCACAACTCTCAAGATGATTTATATTATTTATGACAATGGGATGAAGTATGATCCTGAATAAAAGTTTAAAAAATGGGAATTGAAGTTTCAAATCCCAAGAGCAAAAAACATTCTTTTTGTAAACGTAAAAATAGATATTAAATATGAGGTCTTATATATTTATAGGTCATAGTAGAATGTTATAAACCTTGTAATATATAATGAAGAAATATGAAATGTATAGATGTTTTATTTTTAATGTTAATGTGCATTATCATTCATTGTATTTTTATTTTTTCACAAAGTTTACATGTTTCATGTCTTCTTTTACCTTCTGTACTCTTCTTGTCACTTTTCAATTATATATTAAATAATATATTTTGTTTGATATATTAGTGTCATTTTTCTTATTTTGATATTATATTCCATTATTTTAAGGATTAATTTATGATAAATATACCCTTGATAAATAAATATACTTATAAATTACTTAAAGGAAATGGAGATAAAAATCCTTATGTGAAACTATTAAAATTTTGTCCTATTTTCTTTTAATTTATATCAAGTGTGTGATACCATGTTAATATTTTTGATGGATTATAATAAAAAAAAACTTTATTGCCAAAAAAATGCAATAAAAATGTTAAATCAAAAGAATTCTAGTAAGGATCCATTGTCTAATTGACTAGAAATACATATGTAAATTTGTCAAGGATGAAATGTAAGATAAATATTTTATATCCTAGAAAATGATGCAAAAGTATTTGGGTTCACTAGATATCTTAAATCCAAAAAATAGTTGACTATGTGTAACTATGTCATAAGACTTGTGAATAAATGCATGAAAGAATCATTTAGTTTATGAAAGATCTCCAAGAAAATTGGTGCATAATGATTTATAATGTCTAAATGAATCCATACACATACAATTTGATATAAATCTCAATGAATAAGGAACAAGCATAGCATCTAGCCACATAAGCCTACACATAGCTATTTGACTAGGCTAAGTCAGTTGTGAGATTGACATGACCACTTATAAGGAAAAGATGAAATGATACAATTCATGTTGATTAGAATAGAAAGGATTCCTATTTTAGTGTATTTATGTTTTTAAAGGGATATGATATTTCTATGGTAGGCCTTCATTTTTTCATAATACCACATTAAATGCATCTATGGGCCCATGCATAGAATAAAATACATAGACCAAGCACCAAGCATCTATAAAAATAGGGGAAAGGAAACACACACACACACATGTATTTATATATCTATATCTGTATGTGTGTGGGTTTGGGTGTGGGTAAGTGCACAATGTTTGGGGATAAAAGGGGCCTACCCATGGACATGATATTGCTAAAATTTCATAAATATGAACTTCTATAGATAATTTGAGGTGGTTACACTCAAAATTTGAAGATGGAATAAAAACATGAATTGTAGAATTTTGAGTCTAGTTTCAAAAACGTTTTTTTTTTTTTTAAAAAATGGTTAAGTATAACTAGTTCAAACATCTAAAATTTGAAGAGGAACTCCTATTTTTTAAAGAAAACATAGTAGATAGTCAACTATGTGGCCCACCATTTTTAGAACATTGTTTATTATTTTTTGAAACCCTTTGGTGAATATTTAAGTAATATCTTCTAGTTTGTGACCTATATATTTTTTCAATGATTTTTTTCAAGTAAATAGATCTTGAAAACTGACAAAAAATGGATAGTCGGCTGTGTGACCCTGCTAAGCACCTCAAAAAGAATGAAAATTGAATTTTGTTTAATGTGTGTAAAATTAAACCTAGTTTGTGACCATATATGTTTTTTTCACTTGGATAAATTAAATAAAATTTACATAAACATGAATATGCATGTATATTTTTGGCATGTAGTGGCATAAAAAATGTATAGTTATAAATCAACATAGTTTAAACCCTTAAAATAGTCCAAAAATTATAAAAATCATATACATTGAAAGAGGAGAGAATACCAATTTTTTGGAAATATGTTACAAGGTATAAATTAAGTTTTAATTTATTCCATTAAAGTATCATTGATCTATTTCTGTGTTGACATTGTTATTTTTGATGCTGAGTTCTCGAAGCCTTAATTGAAGAACCTGTGAAATGGCATAAGCCTAATAGCATGATGAGATAACCTATGTATGACTTGTGTGAGAATGATTGGAAATGTATGAGTAGGATATTATTTTTTATGAAATGAGGTGATAGTTTTTAATACATTTCAATAAGTTTTAAGGTATGATCATACTCAAATTATGCTTGGTAGTATAAGACCTAAGTGCATAAAATGACCTATAGTGGCCTAATGAGGGGTAAATATATTATTGAAGGATACCTAAGATATTAATATAATTTAAATTAATGTGATGAATTTTTATAATAATTTTTACCAAGTTTTAAGTCATATCCCATAGGAGAAATAAAACAATTTTGTGTTAAGGATGACTATGTGCACAAAATGGGGTATTGCAGACCTGCGAAGAAGTTTCTCATGTGTGTTGGCATGTGAAATATTTGCATGATATAAAAATACATTCATGGTAGTTGGGTAAGGTACCTATATCTAATTTATTGTCATTGGTTTTGGATTTTAGGGTAAATCCTTTATGAATGATTACTAAGAAGGTAAGGTAGTCAAAACCCTCCTAAAAGCCAAACAAAGACCTAATAGGAAATATTTAATAGATTATGTATTAGAATGGTATATTTTAAATATTTTTGTGCTTTTAACATGTAAATTACTATTCAAGGATACCTCATATGGTTTTTTTTGTCCTGACAATGAGTAGAAGCCACATGAAAACCATTTTTAGGGTTTTTGATGCTACAAAAAGGGTTGACTAGGTCAAAACATGCAAGTGGATAGAGGATGATGTGTAATACTTATATTTTATGATCATGAATTTTTTTTAGTAGGTTTATAGCCAAAAATGTGTAAAAATGATCATGGAAGTTATCCTATCATTAAATTTGCCTAATGAGTAGAATAGTGAGAAAATTAGGCAAGAATGAGAATGAGATTAGAGATCAGTTGCAAAATACTAGGGATGGATATTAATTCATCAGGTAATTATTAAATAAATATACCTCATACCCCTTGGTATATATGTATTTATTATTCATACACCTATACAAAAAGTTATCATCACACTAGTCTATCTAGCATAATGAAGTTTGTGTAGAGTGACATAGTGAGATTGGTCTATAAGACCAATATTGATATATGAACATGAAATATATATTTACATATATGATATAAGGATGATAAATTTTCACAAAAATCCATTTTAATATCACATAATTCATCCCATAGGTTTTTTATAATTTGATTTTATTCACTATGTTTTTTACCCTACAGGAAACTTTATGTGTCTGTGTGAAAACAATGTTCTTGATTAATTTTTCACTAAGATGAATGATAAAAATATATTTAATGTGTTATAAATGAATAATATAATCATGTGAATTATTTTTTCTCATTTTAATTCTCCTTTCAATTTTGGAGAGTCAAATTATTTTGATTGTGTGTTGACAGTGTTTGATGTTTTTGAGTAAGCCATTTATAGGAGTGTTCCTGAGGCCTTTTGGCTTGTGCAATGGAAACCAAAGAATTTTTGGAAGTTTTTAAAGTATTTAATATAATATTAATATTATTTTATTCATGTTTTATGTGAGAAAATTATGTATATGACTCAAATTTACAATATAGATTTACAAGAAGTGAGAAGGCTTATTGGCAAGGAGACCTAATTGGTAGGTTTAAGTAGTGAAATGGGCCAAATGGAGTTGGGGACTCAATGTGAAATTATTATGGGTATATCAGGGTCATGTATGAATTTTTTCATCCATTTTTTGAGACAATAAGTTTTCCTAAGGGTTATAATGGTAATGTGTGGTTAAGACAAACCTAATTGCATTAGGTCTCCATTAGGCCTAATTGTGAAATTTGGTCCTTATAGACTATGAAAGAATTATGGAATGTTTGTTTCACATTTTAAAGGTGTATGGTTATATATTA
This sequence comes from Torreya grandis, assembly GCA_037957365.1. NCBI lineage: Eukaryota > Viridiplantae > Streptophyta > Pinopsida > Cupressales > Taxaceae > Torreya > Torreya grandis. The sequence continues at coordinate 373,461 of JARHVA010005901.1, read as the reverse complement.
CAAAGGTACGTCATGTGTGTAAAGGTTCATGTCTGAATAATATGTGTGAGAGCAAGGGTCCAGTACTTAAGAAAGCTTAATAGGCCTAAATTGGCTAGTAAAGATGTTGAGCTATTAAGCAAAGGATATAGTGTTTTTTGAGAGTAGGTTAAGAGATTAAAGATCATAAAGAATCTGATAAAAAAAATTCATGAGTATCAAACTATTTTTTCTATATGTTTTGGGTAAGGTCACTTGACCTATTTCTACCAAAGAGAGGGCTAATTGAGCGAGAAAGATTAAGAGGATGTTTGAATAAGATTGAAGGATAAAGAGTGAAAAATAAATTTTCCATCTATATTTGAGTTAGAAATGAGTGTTTTAAGATGATATAATATCATAGATGACTTGGTTGGTGCTAATTTACCTAGGGGGTTGCATCCTCCTTTCAAGATAGAACTTGCAAAAGACTGTTTAAGTTAGTGTTTATCTAGATAAGGGTTGGAACTCATTGTGAAGTTGGTGCTTCAATAAAAATTGGATATTTACATTATAGGACTATATTCCATGTGCATGGCTCAATGAATTTTATTCCTCAAGAGGGTTTTATACATATATTTTATTTTCTCTCATAATGTTATTGTGTAGTTATTTTCTTATGTATTGATCTTGTATACAAAATGAATGCTTTACGGAATTATGAATGAAATTGAATAGACATTGTGAGTAAATTGATCCACCCCCACCCTTATTATCTACTTCCAACAATTGGTATAAAATATTGGACCCTTGAGTGGACTTAAGATTCTAAGGGAGATATCTGGAACATAGAAATGGATCTTGGCAATGAAAATGTTTTCTATGACTGCAATGAGATCCTACCCACAGTCAATGAAATAGTTTATGAATTGTTTTAAAAATAGAAGGATCACATGGAAGAATGCACTTAGCTGAGAATGAATGTAAAATCCTTAGAGACACAATTTGAGCAAGCTATTATCAAGATAAGGACTTATCAAACGTATGAATAAAGTAATGGAAAGCTTAACAATATCTTGTATTGTCAAAGATCCTTATATGACACAAGAGATATTAGATTTAGAGAAGAAAAAAAAGGAGTTCAATAAATGTGAGGGTTCAATAGATACTAATTATTCAAGGAGTGATGAAATTGGTAGAATCAAGACCTATATAAAAGGTTCCAAACTTGAAGTTAAGCATCATCAAGTCAAGAAGATCCTTGCTCCATTAAGTGACATAAAAGGTAATAATGTTTCATCTTATCTTCATCAAAAGACAAATAAGGTCAAAAAACCATAGTATGTGGACACCTTAATTAATCATTGTTTATTTTGTGGTAGATTTGGACATAAAGCTATTCACTGTAGATTGAAAAATAGAATTCTTTTTTATAGATGTAACCAAAGAGGACACATTGAAAGAGAGTGTAAGACAAAGTTTATTAGGAAAACTAGTCATGTTGAGAGGTTATGAAGTCATGATACTAAATAATGGATCAAGAAAGAAGACCCTATAGAAAATAAGCAAAAAGATAGAGGGGAAGATTATATGATTGCCCAAACTACCTTTCACACTCAAAATGAAGATTTGAAATAGTATATAGATAGTGGCTATTCAAGCCATGACATGAGATAAAAGCAAGATTATCAATTTAAATGAGATTGCCACTGACATAGTAAGGTTTGGGGATAACACATCTGCTAACATAGTTAGGAAAGGTGATTTAAGTTTGGATAATGGGAAGACCAAAACATAAAATGTGTTATATGTAAATGGTTTGAAGCACAACTTGTTGAGTTTGAGCAAATGTGCACCCAAGGACATAATATAACATTTCATGAAAATGGATGTGAGATCAAGAGGGAAAAATGAGGAAGAATGATTAATAAAGCTAAGAAAAGTGATAATAATCTCTATGTACTAAATGATATCATAAGCAAAGTAGATGAGAGTTGGCTATGGCATAGGAGGTTAGGTCATATGAACTTTGAAAATCTTCTCAAAAATAGTTCCAAGGGATCTATGAATAATAAAACCAAAATATCTAAACCTAAAGATGCTCTTTTCAAGGCATGTCAACATGGTAAGCAAACTAGGAGAAGATTCAAGTCTAAATAATATTCCACTACTAGACCTCTAGAACTAATCCATATTGATCTATGTGGACCTACAAGGATTCAAATTATTTAGGGAGATAGCTACTTCATGTTGATTATAGATGATTCACAAGAATGACTTAGGTAGCATTCTTAAAAGAGAATTCAAAATCTCTAGGAAAATTAAAGACTTTCAAAGCTTTGGTTAAACATGAAATGAATGTGAATTTCAAGTGTCTTAGGTCTAATAAATGAGGAGAATTATAGTCAAATGAGTTTGATGGAATTTATGACATCATTGGGATAAGAAGATAGTTATCATCTACTATAACACCTCAACATAATGGGGTGGTTGAGGGAAAGAGCAAAACAATCCAAGAGATGTCAATGACAATGTTGAATGAGTCAAAGCTATTAGACAGTTATTGGAGAGAAGTTGTGAGTACTACAATTTACACTTTGAACAGAGGTCAGATCAGGATCAATGGTGACAAGACTCCATATGAATTATGTAATGGTAGATCTATAAATGTTGAACATTTCAAAAATTTTGGGAGCAAGTTCTATATTAAGAGAGATGATGAGGACTTAAGAAAATTTGAATCAAGATCTCGTGAAGGTTTACTCTTAGGATATTCATTAGTAAGTGATGCCTACATGTGTTATAACAAAATGTTGTAAAAGATAGTGGAGAGAACTAATGTGAATGTTGATGAAACAAATAATTCATATACTCAATCAAAAAATGATGAAGGAGAAATAAATGTAGATGAGGATGAAGAAGAGAGTGAGGAAAGAAAGAACTCAAAATTCACTTCTACACAAATTCAAAAGGATCATCCTGAATCTCAAATCATTAGAAATAAAGTACAAGTTTAAAAATAAGGATAATAATGGTGAGTGATAATAATCATGAAAATAATTCCTTAATTTCAAAAATTGAGCCTAAAAACTATATAGAATCAAGTGAAGAAAAGCTTTGGTTGGAGGCATTGAATGAGGAGCTAAATCAAATTGAGAAGAATGAAACTTGGGTGTTAGTACCTAGACTTAAAGACAAAAACATTATTGGTACCAAATGGGTTTTTAGGAACAAATTGAATGAGATTTGAGAGGTCACTAGAAATAATGATAGACTTGTGTGAAATGGATATGCTTAGGTAGGAGTGGACTTTTAAAAAATATTTGCTCCTATAGAAAGGTTAGAAGACATTATGATGTTTATTACCTATTTAGGTTTCAAAGGATTCAACATATACTAGATGGATGTTAAGTCAACCTTCCTAAATGGAAAATTAGAATAAGAGGTGTGCATTGAACACCTCAAGGGTTTCCTATTGATTGATAGCAAGGATTATGTTTGTAGGTTTAAGAAGGCCCTTTATGGTTTAAAATAAGCCCATAAACATTGGTATGCTAGACTTGATAAGTACCTTTTGGACCAAGGGTTCAATAGAGGAATTATAGATAGTAACATATATGTCAAAACTAAAAATGATTATCAGTTTATACTTGCAGTTTATGTGGATGATATTTTTTGTGTGGATCTAATGAAAACATGACCAAGGCCTTTATAGAGGTGATGGAGTCAGAATTTTAGATGTATATTCTTGGATAAATATCCTCATTTATTGGATTTCAAATTAGTCAAACTTAAAAGGTCACAAATGAAGTATATAAAATAAATGTTAAAGAAGTTTGAAATGGAGGATTGTAAGGTTGTAAGTACACCTATGGTTATAAAATGCAATATAAGCAAGGAGGATGAATCCTCAAGGGTTAATTAGATAATGTATAAATCCATGATTGGGAGTTTGTTGTATATAACTATATCTATAGTATTGGATAATTATCAGTGATGTCATGGAGGTGTGAAAGTGAGTGCATGAAGTGTCTTGATAGTCTAAGTGTCAATGACAAAGTGTGTAATGTGATTGTCCTAGTATGCTTGAAGTAGGCTTGGTTGATCTTTAATTTTTTCATGATTAGGGATGGGTCTGAAGTATTGAACATGTGTGAGGGGTCTTATTAGAGGTCAAGATGATTGGCAATCTTGTGAAAGTGGATGGTATTTATCTGGTTATTCATTATGTTCATTTTGGCATTGTTGGTTCTATGATAAAAATATATGAGTAGGCATATTGATGACATTATATTTTAAATGTGTGAAGTTTCTAGGAGAAAATTTATATATTGATGGTTTCCACTATGAAAGGTGATCATATGGTCCAAGTTTTATGTCATGAGGTTGAGCGGAGCAAAAGTTATAAGGTGCAAAGTTGGCTTCTTAGACATAAGTTTACTGAGTCTCCATACTTAACCAATTTTGAAAAGGGAGATATAATAGTGCAAATTTAATCACATCATAGATCTATGACATAAAATTAATCTTGACTAGATAAGTATCTACTGGTGAGCATTATTCTTATTAGAGATCTTATAATGAATGTAAAACTTATCAGATAAATATCAATGGTGAGTGGGTGTTTGTACATGAAGATCAATGGTGTGAGACAAGTCAAAGTGTCAACAAAACATGTAAGAATACCAAGTGGAAAAAGTGCATGGACTAACAACAAAGTGTTCATAAGGCATGTGAGGTTGCCAAGTGTCATAATCATAGGAGTTCTGATCAAGATCTAATGGTGAGATTTGTAAGATAAAGACTTGGCTGATCCAAGGAGATTGATGGTGCATATTTAGTTAATATTACAAGGGTGCATGGGATGAGGTCAACATGTTTTAAGTTTAACAGTTGCTTAGTGACCATTGGAATTCAAATATTTGAATTTATGTGGGAAGACTAGTCTATAGTTTTTGTGATGTAACTTTTGATATATGTAGAATTTGACCATGGTGTTGTATATTCAAATTTAATGAGCTCTAAATTTGACTATGTATTTGTTCATACTTTTCAAGTAACTTGAGAAGGATAATTGAGTTGTTCTTGATGGTATTTTGATGTTTTCAGATGAACTAAGTGTTGGAGAATGTTTTATACTTGATGGGGACCATATATGTGGATTATGTAGGTTTGACCAATCCAAATTATGTATGATCAAAGGCTTATAAATTGACTTTATGTTCATTCTTGGTTATCATATGTACATAATGATGTTTCAACTAATTATGTTGTAGTAGAAGGGTGATGTGATGGACATTGTCACTTAAGGAGGACCTATAGGTCATGTGGCTTGGGCCTATGTATGTGAAAGTTTTATTTTATTATTAATTTACTTGGAGAAGTGTCAAAGAGATGGATGGGTATCCATGAGATATATAAGGGCTAATGAGGCCTAATTAAAAGGCATAACTTCTTAATTATGACCCATGGATGCTATTGCTAACCTATGAGAATGATATTGAGCTATGTAAGATGTCTTAAGGGTTAAGGAAAGTATTATGGCTGACCTAGAAGATAATAATCATGAAGGTTATATAAAAGGTAAAATCAAAGGTGATGATTTATGGACTTGTGAGAAGGGGATTTAGATGGAGGAAGAGTATAGAGTTAAGAGTTAGAGGAAAGTAAGGATGCCTAGTTGATCGATTGAAGAATAGAAAAAGTTGATGATTGTTTATATGACCTATAGGTTATATTTATGATGTTTGAAATAGTGCTCTTATAGGTTTGAATACTTGTGAAATATAGGCATGTGTGAGTGTTGTGGATTGAAGGATATAAGAAAGGGAGTGTGCCCAGTGGATGGGTGATAGAGAAGAGTAGGTTAATGATTGTGTTTATGACTTATAGGTCATATTTTTGATGTTATAAATATGACTTATAGGTCATATTTTTGATGTTAGAAATAGTTTTCTAGTAAGTTTGAAGATTGAGAATGAATGATTAAGTCTAGTGTGATCCAAAAGGATGTTTTGGATGCCTTCAGTGTGAGCAAAGGATGGATTATGTATGTGTAAGCCTTGTGGTTGATTTGAGAGGTAAATCAGATTGTGGACTATGTGTATGACCATTTGGTCATATTATTGAGGTTATGAATTTTTTTATAAGAAGTGTAAAGTGATCCAAAAGGTGGTTTTGGATGTTTGTGGCTGAATGAAGAAGTGAAGGGGGATGATATACATTGTATCTCCATTAAATTAGTAGGCAATTAGTGTTTAGGAGATGTTCATATCACAGGTGTTTGGAGGGTTATCAACATCTAGGTCAAAAGGACTTGATAATCCTAGGGGTAGGTTCTCCTTATGAAGCAAGTGTTTCACTAAATCTAGGTTAGAAGGACTTGACCATCCTAGGGTTAGGTGCTCCTTGTGAAGCATGTGTTTCACTAAATCCATGTCAGAAGGACTTGACCATCCTAGGGCTAGGTGCTCCTTATGGAATGGGTGTTCCACTAAATTATTATGTTTATAATACCTTATAAGACAAGTAGTCCATGTGTTTATAGGCTTAAGATTGGGTTTTATTCCCCATGAGGTTTTCCCACATTAGATGTTGTGTTATGATGAGCTTCTACTATTCATAGTTTGTATGTGGTCTCCTTGCTTTGATGGTAATCTAGTTGAATATGCTTGTTGTGTTGATTTGTAAATGATAATGAATGAATGATAAGTGATTAGAAAATGAAAAATTGGTTGATTGATTCACCCCCTCTTCTCAATTATCTTGTACCTCTTACAATTGGTATCATAGCAAGTCCTTTAGAAGAATCTTAACAACTTATAGGATATCCTAAGTAACACAAGATGGCTAACTAGTTGAAGAAAGAGAATCAATAGTGGAAGGTTTTGATCAAGTCACTTAAAGAGTAGATATGTACTTTAGAAAAATATTCCAAAGAGGATGAGAAAGTTATCAATGATCTCAAGGTTTAGCTATAAGATGCCAAGGCAAGTTTGAGTTCAAAAGAGGAAAGTTGTCCAAAAGAAAAGGACATCATGTATGATGATGAATTTTGTCATGATAGTGGAGATGAAGTGTTCTATGAAAATGAGGAAGAAGAAGTAGAGTTGGGAGCTGAAATCATAAAGAGGAATCACAAGATGAGATAAGTGATAAAAGGTCTTAAAGCACAAGGTAGTTCTCTTGAGGAAATTTGTTAGGCAAGATCAAGAGAGATGAGAAGTATCGAGAGATGATCAAGTTTATTGAAGATAAAACATGTAGATTGAATGATGACATTGCCAAATAATCCAAAGAGGATAAGTAGGCCATCAAATATCTCATAGGTCAATTAGAAGTTTAAAATGGTAGCCTAAAATCAAGAGAAGAAGAGTGCAGATATTTCAAGACTTAGTTAGAAGAATCCAATACCAAGGTGAGTTCAAAGTAAGGTGAAAATGATGAGTTGAAAAATAATATTGATTACTTTAGAGTAGAACATGAAAAAATCATAGAAAATTTAGACAAGATGGAAAAAAAACATGTAAATCTTGAGCAAGCCAAGAAGAATTCAATCTTTGAAAGCAATGCAAAAAGGTCTGCTAGAAAACCAAATACTTCAAGGTATGTTAGTTTATTCCATGGTCATTGTTATAAATGTATTAAGTATGGTCATATAGCTAAGGACTGTAGAAGGAATTCAGTCAAGTATGGACATTCATGGAGCTATGATAGAAGGAGTTTTTGGCCAAAGATTGATCACATTTCAAATCTATCAAAAGTTATAAATGATGTTATCTATTTCATATTTGATAAGAAAGGTCATATTTATAGACTTTATCCTAGTAAATTTGATAAGCCCTTAATTAATATGAGGAAGGGAGAGACTCTTAACAATCATATCAAAAGTCAAAACATGATGTGGAAAGCTAAGGCAATGAAGGCTATTCTTATTGAGTTCAAGGATCAAACTTATGATACTATAGAAAAGGAATCAGTTTTGGAGGTGTCTCAAGATTGCTAAGGAATATTGATATTCGTATAAATGGAGAATAAGGTGGATGATCTAATAATCAAGTTATACCATTCAAGGCCAAAGAGAATCTAAAATAAGGATCTCTATCTGATGGTTTATTTACTATAGTTGAAGAATTTTCAGGTAAGAAGGAGTTTCATGATTACCAAGATTTATTATTGTATGCTTTCAAAGAGGATAAGGTGTTAGTAGAAGATATGGATGCTAAACAAGTTGTTTCAATCAAGAAAAGGAAGAAGAAGAATTTTATTTAGGCCTTTGATGAGGACTAATATGCTCCTCTATTCTAGGTCCTTATGAAGTAGAGATGTCTTTGTTGTGCTTCATGAAGACATTTCTCAATTTGAAGAAGCATGTGGTATTGAAAAGGTTTTCTTAGCTGGAATAGGTATGTATAGGTGGAATATGTGCTTTCATGAGGTCAGAGTGATGTCATAAGGTGTTTTTGCCATTTTGGTTTAGTGCTTATTGTGTATGTAGTGTTTGTAGGGTTATAATGGGTGTGTCCAAGTGGAATAATGAGATTGATGGAATGTTAAGATGAGTTTGGTGATAATAAAGGTTTTTTTACTTCTTTGTGATGTGTTTTAGGTGGTTTTGTGTCTTTATGATCTTGTTTGTGCCTTTTGGAGGTTTTTGTGTGCTCCCAGGTTTATCTTTCTTGTTACAAGTCAAAGCCATGGTATAGGAATTCAAGGTCACAAAAGGTGTGAAGGCTCAAATATTGGTTCAAAAATATGTGATGGTTGTCTCTAGGTGTGAAAGAAGTTTCAAAGGTGGGTGTTGCCTAGAAGGAGGTTTGTGGATCGTGTTTATTTTGAGATTCTAGAGTTTTGGGCTATGTTAGAAAAGTGGGTTTCCTAATTATTTGAGGTACAAGACTCTTTAATAGGTTTAATGGGCCAAATGGGTTGTCAAATAAAGATTCACATAGATTTAAAGGTTTGTGGTTTTCAAATTATTCAAGTTTTTATTAAGATGAAGGCCTAATTAGCTAGTAGGTTTGTGAAAGAAGTATGTCACAGAGGATGATCAAGGTGATTCAAATTTGTGTTATTAAGGGGGAATATGAGAGTGCTCCAAATATGAAGTTTTAGGGCTTGAAGGTATGTCTACTAAAATTTGTGGGCTCTGAAAGTTCCAAGCAGAGCTATAAGGAGTCTAGATATGCCTAATATGAAGAAGAGTGTCTTTTGATCAATTTATCAAAAATAACATGGTATGAGTGTTTCAATGTAAGCTCTATGGTTAATTTAGAACATTTTTCCTATTTATTGTGTGGCTTGAAGATTTGTTAGTATTCTTGGAGATGGATTTCAAGTGAGAGTATGAAAGCAAAATGGTGTTGTTAGAAGACCCAAAGTAGTTTAGTGTTTTGAGTTTGATATTTTAATGTTGTTGAGGCCATGAATGTGTTCTCATAAGTTATATAGGTGATATTTGGTTATGAAGATTAAGGGGGAGTCTTTCAAGTTAACATAAGGAGGAGAATAGAGTTAGGGGGACTTAACTCTAATGGCTTGAGAAGTTTACATGATCAAAGGTGGAGCTAGATTGTTTAGTTTGTTAGGTCTAAGGATCAAGAAGTATTATATTATAGGAGCTTGTTATAGGTTTAGTGGAATGAAGTTATGTTGGTGGTCCTTGAGGTGGCTTGAGATAGAAGGCTAATAAGCATGTGTGGTGGTTCTTCATGGTGTGTGGAGATCTGAAGATGCTCAAGAGGTTTAATGGCTCAAAGATCTTAGGATGAGTCCCTCTCAGAGCTTTATTTGTAATTTTCACTAGATTTTAGTGATTTTATGTGTTCTTTCTTCATTGGTTTCAATGCTTGGTTGAAGAGAGTGTTGAAATGTACTAATACGAAGTTGTCAAGGAAAGAAGATGTAGGATCAATATAAGGGGGAGTTTTTATCATCTTTATAAGGTGGTCATCTCCTATTAGTGGTATTTTCAAGTCCTCAAGATTAGTTTGTGCCCACTTTATTATTTTGTCAAAGGGGGAGAAGGTTCCTATTATGAGAGTCCTTGAAGAGAGAGAAGGAAGGTGAGTTTTATGATGGGTGTTGACATCAATGATAAAGGGGGAGATTGTTGGAGAGTTTTTAGTGATGTCATGGAGGTGTCTATGTGAGTGGATGAAGTGTCTTGATAGTCTAAGAGTCAATGACAAAATGTGCATTGTGCTTGTCCTAATATGCTTGAAGTAGGCTTGGTTGATCTTTAGCTTTGGCATGATTAGGGATGGGTATTAAGTATTGAGCATGTGTGAGGGGTCTTATAAAAGGTTAAGGATGATTGGAGAGCTTTTGGAAGTGCATGGTATTCATCTAGTTCTTCATAATATTCATCTTGGCATAGTTGGTTCTATGACAACATAATTCAAGTAGGCATATTGATGATGTTATATTTCACACGTGTGAAGGTTCTTGGAGCAACTTGATATATGTATGGATTCCCCTATGAAAGGTGATCATGTGATCCACGTTTTAGGTCATGAGGTTGAGAAGAACAAAAGTTATTAAGGTACAAAGTTGGATTCTTAGATAAAATTTCAATAAGTTCCTATACTTAGCCTATTTTTCAAAGGGAGATCTAACAGTGTGCATTTAATCGCATCATAGATCTATGATACAAAATTAATCTAAATAGATAAGGATCTAATGACAAGCATTATTCTTGTTAGAAATATAATGGTGAGTGTTAAACCTATCAGCTAAAGATCAATTGTGAGTGGTTATTTGTACATAAAATCAACAATGTGGGACAAGTCAAAGAAATAACAAAACACATGGGATTGCCAAGTGGAATAAGCACATGGATTGACAATAAAGTTTCAAAAGACACGTGAGTGTACCAAATGTCATAATCATGGGAGTTCTGATCAAGATCTAACAGTGAGCATTTCAAGATAAATACTTGTCTAATCTAAGGAGACTGATGGTGCATATTTGGATAATATTAAAAGGGTGCATGAGATGAAGTCATCACTTTCTAAGTTTAATAGTTACTCAGTGACTATTGAATTTAAATATTTGAATTTACAAGGAATGACTAGTCTATAGTTTTTGTGATCTAGCTTTGGATATATGCAAAGTTTGACCATGGTGTAAAAATAAAATATGTAGAGGACTTCAAGGTGCATCCAAAAATATTTATTTTAGGGTCTAAATGTTTGTACACTCAAATTTATTAATCTCCAAAGTTGACTATGTATGTGTTCATGCTCTAAAAGTAACTTAAGAAGGATAATTAAGTTGTTCTTGATGGTATTTTGATGTTTTAAGATGAACTAAGCGTTAGAGCATGTTGTAGACTTCATGAGGACCATCTATATTTATTATGGAGGATTGACCAATCTATATTATATATTATCAAAGGCTTACAAATTGACTGTGTGTTCTTTCATGGTGATCATATGTAAAAAATAATGTCTGGGCTAATTATGTTGTAGTAGAAGGGTGTTGTGATGGATATTGTCACTTAAGGAGGAGCTATAGCTTATGTGACATGCGTCTATGTATGTGAAAGTGTTATCTTGTTCTTAATTTTCTCAGAGAAGTGTCAAAGAGATGGATTGGTCTCCATGAGACCTATAGGGGCTAATGAGGCCTAATTAAAAGGCATAACTACTTAATTATGACCCATGGAAGTTATGTCTGACATATGAGAATGGTATTCAGCTATGTAATATGTCATAAGGGTTAAGGAAATTATTATGTCTAACCTAGAAGATAATAATAATGAAAGATATATAAAAGGTGAAATCAAAGGTGATGATTTCTAGACTTGTGAGAAGGGGCTCTAAATGGAGGAAGAGTATAGAGTTTTGAGGTAAAGGAGAGTAAGGGTGCCTAATAGATGGATTAAATAATAGAGTATGTTGATGACTGTGTATGACCAATGGGTCATATTTAAGATGTTAGAATAGTTCTCTTACAAGTTTGAAGAGTTGTGAAAAAGAGGCATACGTGATTTTTGTAAAGGATAAAAGAAATGGAGTGTGTCTAGTGTATGAGTTATAGAGTAGAGCAGGTTGATGATTGTGTATGACCTATAAGTCATATTTATGATGTTAGAAACATTGATCTTGTAGATTTAAAGATTGAGTATGAGCGAAGAAGTCTAGAATGATCCAAAAGGATTTTTTGGATGCCTTGAGTGTGAGTGAAGGATAAATGATGCTTGTGTAATATTGGTGGTTGATTTGAGAGGTAAATCAGAGTGTGGATTGTGTGTATGACCATTTGGTCATGTTTTTGAGGTTGTGATAGAGTTGTTTCTAAGAAGTGTAGACTGATCCAAAAGGTGGTTTTGGATGTTTATGGCTATGTGACTAAGTGAAGGGAGTTGATATACATTACATCTCCATTATATTAGTAGGCAATAATTATTCTAGAGATGTTCATATCATAGGTGCTAGTAGGGTGATCAACATCTAGATTAGAAGGACCTAACCATCTTAGGGGTAGGTTCTCTTTGAAAATAAGGTTTTTCATTAAATCTAGGTTAGAAGGACTTGACCATCCTAGGGGAAAGTGTTCCTTGTGAATCATGTGTTTCATTAAATATAGGTTAGAAGGACTTTACCATCTTAGGGGAAAGTACTCCTTATGGAATGGGTGTTCCACTAAATTTTAATGTTTGTAATACCATATAGGACAAGTAGTCCATGTGTTTTAAGGATTGAGAGTTGGTTTATTCCCCATGAGGGTTTCCCATATTATATTTTGTGTTATGATGATCTTCTCTTATTCATTCTTTGTATGTGGTATCCTTTCTTTGATGGTAATCTATTTCATATGCTTATTGTGTTGATTCATGAATGATAATAAATGAATGATAAGTGATTATAAAATGAAAGATTGGTTGACTAATTCATCCCCCCTCTTAATCATCTTGTACCTCTAACGTAGGCTAGATATCATGCAAGAAGTAGTTATTGTATCAAGATTCCAAGTAGACCCTAAGGAAATCCACCTACAAGAATTAAAAAAGATACCTAGGTATCTTAAAGGGAACTTAGAATATGGTTTGTGGTACCCAAGGAGTAAGAAGTTTTATCTAGTAGCCTACATAGATGAAAATTGGTTTGGGAGTCTAGATGATAGAAAAACACTAGTGGAGTTGCCTTATTCTTAGGTAAGTGTCTAGTCTCATGGGTAATCAATAAACAACCTTCAGTAGCTTTATCTACTTATGAAACTTAGGATATTGTAGTAGCCTCATGTTGTACTCAAGTATTATGGATGAAACAAACCTTGAGAGACTACAAGGTGGATTCTGGTGGCCATATTTCTATTCTCTTTGATAATAATAGTGTCATTAGTGTTTCAAACAATCCTATCTTATGTTCAAGGACCCAACATATTCCTATCAAATATAATTTCTTAAGAGAATAGGTGACTGAACAAAGCATTAAACTTGAATTTATGTCTACCAAGGATTATATTAAAAATATTTGAATAAGCCTCTTTCAAAGGCTACTTTTGAACATTTGATATAAGAATTAGAAGTGATTCCTATTCCTATCAATCACTGATCAAAATAGAGTGCTTAGGGGGAGCTAATGAGGAGGTTTTTTAGCTTTGAAGATAGAAAATAAATGCACAAGATTTGATGTCAAAAGGGGAGTCATGTTAATCTATCAATAAAAAGCTATCTAAGATATTAAAAATGAAAAGGAGAGATTTTTATAATATAATATTTCATCTTGAAGTGTTATTGTAGGTAAGTGCTTTATAATTAATGTTAAAAGGGGAGATTGATCTGCATTATGAAGATGTTTCCCAGTAAGAGAAGTCTCTCTGAGTAGATTCCATCAGTGAGATGTTTCCATCAATGAAAAAGGGGTATATTTTTGGGCATATGTTACAAGGTATTCATGAGGTTTTCATTGATGTCATGAAAGTGTCATTGATGTCCTTCTATATTGACATTGTTTTTCTTGACACAGTTCTTGAAGCCTTAATTAAGGAAGCTAGTGAAATGACATAGGCCTAATAACATGATGAGATAAGATATATATGAATTGTGTGAGAAATATTAGTAATATATGAGTATTATATGATGTTTTATGACATGATGGTAGAGTGCTGAATATATTTTAATAATTTTCAAGGAATGATGATAAACAAAGTATGCTTGGCAGTATAAGGCTTAAGTGCATAAAGTGACCTATTGTGGCCTAAGGAGGGGTCAAGATATTTTTCAAGGATACCAGAGATATTGAGAGAATTTAAATTAGTGTGAGGTACTGTGATAACCATTTTAACCAAGTTTGAAGTCATATCCTATAGGATAAAAGAATAATTTTGGTATTAAAGATGATTGTGTGCACAAAATGGGGTGTTGTAGACCTAAGAAGAATTTCCTCATGCTCATTGGCATGTGAAAATTTTTATTGAGAGGAAAGGTCTCTATATTGAATTTATTGGCATTGGTTTTGTATTTGAGGGGCAATCCTTTATGAATGATTGATAATAAGGTAAGGTAGTCAAAACCCTCTTAAAACCCTTACAAATACATGATAGAAAATATATAATCAGTTATGGATCAGAATGGTCTAGTTGACCTAGATTTATGTTTGTAAAATTTAAAGGACTCTTCAATTTTCCCTCAAGTGGTTTTTGTTTGTCCTGACAATGAGTAGAAGCTATAAAAATACCCTTATTTTTAGGGTTTTTTATGATATAAGTAGCGTTGACCAAGTAAAAGCATGAAAGTGGATGGAGGATGATGTGAAAGACTTATATTTTGTGTAAAAAAAATTTTATATTCAATTTTTTAACCAAAATTATGTAAAAATAGTCATGGAAGTTAGCCTATTGCTAAACTCACCTAATAATCAGAGCAATGAGAAAACTAGGTGAGAATGAGAATGAGATTATGAATTGGTTGAAGAGGACTAGGGTTGGATAGTAAGGCATGGGGTAATTATTAAATAATTATACATAATATCCCCTTGGTATAGAATTTTTTATGATTCCTATACCTATGTACGAAGTTATCATCAAACTGATCTGTCTAGCACAATGAAGTCTGTGTAGAGTGACATAGTGAGATTGGTATGTATGACTAATATTGATACATGAACATGAAATAAATATTTACATATATGATATAAGGATTATAAAATTTAAAAAAAAATACATTTTAATATCACATAAGTGTTCCCAAAAGTCTTTTATAAGTTGATTTTCTTGACTATGTTTTTGACCCTACCAACAACTTTCTATGTATGTGTGAAAAGGATGTTCCTAAGTCATTTTTCACTAATATAAATTATTAAAATATATTTAAGGTGTTAAAAATTAATATTAGGATATTTTACTTCATTTTTTAGCATTTCAAGTCCCTTTTCAAGTTTTGAGAGTCAAATGATTTTGACTATGTGTTGACAATGTTTGGTGTTTCTGAGTAAGCCATCTACAGGTGTTTTCTTGAGGCCTTTTGTCCTATGTGATGGAAAAAAATAATTTTGGGAACTTTTTAAATTACTTAATATAATATTAATATTATTTTTTACATGTTTTATGTGAGAAAATTTTGTATATGACTCAAATTATCAAGACAGACTTACAGGCAGTGAGAAGGCCTATTGGTGAGGAGACCTACTTGGTAGGTTCAAGTGGTGACATGGGCCAAATGGAGTTGGAGACTCAAGGGAAAATTATTATTGGTATATTATAGGAATTTATTAATTTTTTAATCCATTTTTTAAGGCAATATTTTTTCCTAAGGGTCATGATAGTAACATGTGGATAGGACAGACCTAATTACATTAGATCTCCATTAGGCCTAATTGTGAAATTTGGTCCTTATGGACCATGAACAACTTATGAAGTGTTTGTTTCACATTTTAAATTTGTATGTTGATATATTAAATCTGTATTTAAAGCTTCATGTATGACTAATATGGGTGAGAGAAAGGTTCAAGTACTTAAGATGGCTTAATAGGCCTAAATTGACTAGTAGAGATGTTGAGGTATTAAGCGAAGGATATAGTGTTTGGATAAAAAGTTAAGAGATTTAATATCATTAGGAATATGATAAAAATATTCCATGAGTATCCAAATATTTTTAATATAGGTGTTGATCAAGGTCACTTGACCTATTTCTACCAAAGAGAGGGCTAATTGAGTAAAAAGGACTAAGAGGTTATTTGAGTGAGATTGAAGGATAAAGAGTTAAAAATAAGGTTGTCATATATATTTTAGTTATAAATATGTGTTTTAAGATTATATAATTTCAGAGGTGACTTGGTTGGTGCTAATTTATCTATGGGGTTGGAGCTCCTTGTGAAGTTGGTGCTTCACTAAAACTTGGATCTTGACATTATAGGATTGTAGTTCACGTGCATGGTTAAGTAGGTTTTATCCCCCAAGATGGTTTCCCACATATCTTTTGTGTTCTCTCATGATATGGTTGTGTAGTTATTTTCTTATGTATTGATCTTGTATATGAAATGAATGCTTCATGGAATGCTTCATCAAATTGAATAGACATTTTTAATAAAATAATTTACCCTCTCTCAGTATCCACTTACAAAAATATTTTTAGGGTAATAATTTTTTGATTTTCATTGTTGAAATTAGTGTATTTGGTGATGGAAGTTGAAATTTGTTTTTTCTATCAAAACTATTGGATTTGGTTGTAGATTGATAGCTCCAAACCTTTGGTTTGAGAATCCAAGCCAATTTCAATCTAAAAGTATTTATTTTTTGAATTCAAATTTGAATAACATGTATGAAATATAACACATACATGTTATAATGTGTACATGTTATAAATTGTATACATAGGAATGCATATGTATTATTAGGAACATGTGTGCATTATGAGGAATGCATACATGTTCATGTTTTATTGCATGAAAACGCATCAAAAAATGTACATGAATCTAATATTTACTTGAAGCTGATATTTACTATAATAAATTTAAAGTATAATTTTAAAATATAAATGTAAACTTGTAATTTAAATTTATTTTAGTAAATATAATAAATAAGGGTCACTCTTAATCTAATAGAGTTGTTATCACAACTACATGCCTTATGATGTGAAAAAAAGTTTTTAAAAAATCCAATATGGTTAGTACTTAGGCATTTTTAGGGTCTAAGTATTAAAGCTAGGGATTTTATGGCATAAATTTTGTAATAGATGTCCTTTTTTGCTAAATATATAGTCATTTTTCAAGTTTTTATGCTTTCTAAATTGCTTCATAGCATTTATAGGAGTCTTAGGTTTGTCGAAATTGAGATATATAAAACACTCACTTTGAAATTTATCCAAATTAGTGTGATTTGGGTAGTTTAGTTTACATTTATGACTTACACATATCAAATTACCACTTTGTGTTAATTTCACTTGATCATAGTCTCTCCCTCATCCTTTATCACTTCCCAATCATCCCTCATCACCCTAATCACTCTCTCATTATTCCTCATTATCCCTAATCACTCCCTCATTGAACCTCACAATCCTTAGTCATATCTAGTCACTCCATTATCATCCATAATCACTCCTCCATTCACCCTCACTATCCCTTATCATCCCTAATCACTCCTTCATAATACATCATTGATAATCACTCTTTCCTCATCCCTCATCATCCATATTTTATTCTTCCTCATCTATCATCATCCTTAATCACTCCATCTTTATACCTCCTCATCCCTAATCACTCCCTCATTGACCTTCATTATTTATCATCATCTCTAATCACTCCATTATCATCCCTATAACTCCTTGATTGACTATCACCATCCCTAAACATCACCAATCACTCCCTCCTCATCTGTCATAATCAATAATCATTATTTACTCATCCATCATCATCCTTAAACACTATTAAATTGAAGCTCACTATCCCTCATCATTTGATGTAATTATATACTCTAAATGTATCTTTTATTCTAATCATATGTTTTTTAATCCATTATAATAGAAATTAACTCGTTTCTAGGACTCATGTTTTCAATACCCATTTGTGATAGTCAATTTTCTTACTGAATTAATTAGATGATATTCCAAATTTATAGTCAAGTAACACAAGTACTAAAATAAAATAGAGTATTAATTTTACTTTATCTAATTATTTTTGTTTTGAAGCTGACTAGATAAAAATTTATTTGGTTTCACCTTTGCTAGCATGGTTCAAAGGATAAAAATAAAACACAAATCTCTTTTATAATTTTCTAATTTTGAAAAGATTTGAATTTATGCAAAGTTATTTTATGTTTCCCATTATTGTCTGACTTATATCCTAGTTAGGTTCACACATCCACTCTTTGTGTGTGTAATGTATCCATAATATTTTATCTCTTGTATGGAAAATGAACATTTATTCATGTTATCAATAGAAATATATTTCTACAAAATGTGAAACACTAGTTCAACATGGTGTAGATGTTCATCCCATGTTCTCTAAAGATTAGGAAGTCATCAAGATAGATTTAAAAAATTACATAGTTCATGGGCCTGAGGATGCCATTCAGCATCTCAATGAATGAATTTGATACATGAGATAACCTAAAAGGCATAACCAAATACTCAACCAATCCTTCATTTGTTTTTAATACTATATTATAAATGTCTAAAGGTTTAAAATGAATATGGTGATACCCAAACTAAGATCAATTTTGGAAAAGACTTCTAAACCATAGATATGGAAGATAAATTCCTTAATATTTAGATGAAGATAACATTTCTTCACTTTAATCTTGCAAATATTTTTTTAATCGATTCACAATATCATGTCCCACCCTTCTTTGGTGCAAGCACAATTGGGCTTATGCAAGGCAATGATTTGGGCATGATGTGTCCATTATCCATGATTTCATGGATCTACCACTTGATCTATTAATTCTATACAAATGATATGTTGTATAAATAGGTTTGATGTAGAGGTATTTAAGGGATCAAATCAATAGTATTGTATAGTGTACAATATGTAGGAACTTATTTAGGTGACTGAAAGATATCCTTGTATTCATCTAGTTTATGGTTCAAGTATTTTGTATTTACTATTATTGGATAAACCACACTATGAAATGGTGCCACAAAGATGTTTTTACATTTAATTCTTACGATAAATATGATTGACAAGATGCTTGAACTTCCTAACACTAATGACTAAAATGCTATGAACTAACTATGATATATGATATTTCATATCATGTAAATGTATCAAAACATTTTAAGGATTTAATTCATAGAATACATGTCAATGGTAAATTTATGGTTGACCACATGTAAAACATCACATAAATATAATGGTGATATATCATAAAGGATCGCATCTTTAAAATGTTTGATTTTGTACACCAAGTGACATTACTAGGTGATCCATTTCTCAAGGCCTACATTAAACCATACACTAGAATATGGTTATGGATGATGCATCAATTTCAAGTTAATTTTTTTAAAATATGCCTTAGGAGAAAATAAATTCTTTTGACATCTATTGGAAATGATGATGTGTATTAGTTAACCATTGATCTACATTTGTTAATGAAACAATATTTTTAATTCATAGAATTTATTGTTTAGGGAAGTAGAGATATTTTTAGTACCAACCATATCATTGGGTTCATAATCTATTATTGACGTACATTTTTATAGGGATGGATAAATTTTACCCACTTCCTCAAGTTGTGCAAGTAGAAAGATCATAGTGTGACACTCTTCATTGGATTGAATATTGAAGGTATGAATCAAGCACCATTTTTCACTCTTGGACTATTTGTTCTAATCATTTTGAACCCTCTAATATGATGAATCAATCAATGGACATACAAATAAAACATATTTAATGTAATTATTCAGATCATAAAATATCCTCATATGGAAATCAATTGATTGGTTTCAAGAAATCACAATACTTGGTGATCCTCATATTTACTACCCATTTTTATTTCTATGGAGGTTTTACTTGCTTCTCTTTTTTAGGAAGATCTTAAATTATGAATTATAATTTCTAATAGACCCATATTTTTTCATAGGTGCTAAATATTTATGTTTCAAATTGCCTCCACATAATTTTGATCACTATGTCTTATATTTTATGATAGCACTCAACTTTCCACTTGTAGCTCCTAGCATTATTAAACCCCAACAAAATAACACTATCTATTTTGAACACCAATTTAATGAAAAATATACTAATGTCGTAAAAATTAGACTCATTTTAGACCATGCTATACACAACCTAGTAGATCGTGTTGGTTTATTTAGACAAGCATTTTTTATTCAAATTTATAGGATTTTCCCCATTCTTATACCATGTAACATAGTGTTGTCCTTTTCTTGAATAATGATTTTTTATACTATAATTATAAGGATATCCATAGGATAAAAATATATATTATGATAAAGAAACCACACAAATACAAACAAATGAAAATAATATATAGGTGATCCTTATAATTACAAAATTTACCTAGCTAAAAAATAAGTGTGTAGCAATTATCCATGAACTTAAATTTATCCCCAGTAATTTTTGTAGGGTATTTATAGCTAAGAAGTAATATTTTATTATATCACATAATTTTATTTTTATTTAATAGGTATTTAGCCTTTATAGTCTGCCTGACCAACCTTGCATTAATGTTGTGATAGATTTTGGACTACTTACTATGATCATTTTATAGACATTGTTAAAGGAGTTAAATATGATTATTTGATAGACATAATTAAAGGAGTTAAATATGATCATTTGATAGACATCATTAAAGTATTTAAATAGTGTGGTTTTTCCAACAATAAAAAATATAAAATAATTGAATCATGCCCAAATTATTACCTTCTTTGCTTGTTTCATGCCACCTATTTAACTCTTTATACTAGCACAAGGTTATTTTTCTATAAATTTTGTTACTCACTCAATAAACATGGTTTGTTGTTTTGAAGTACACATGTCCAAATTTCGTAACCTTTACAACTTCACTTCATTTCATTACAAGTTTTTCATTATGCAAGGTTGAAAAAAATAATGTTAAAGCCTTGACAACCATGCCACTAATAATCCAGGTAATACACACCCTAAAATATAATAAATATCACCATATATATGGGTGATAATAAATTATTATGCATGAAATCTTGTTCTAATAATCTTTTCCTTTGTGAAGTTGTGTATCCTATCTTTCAGCCATATTTCAAGGTCTCTTTGACCTAAAAACCCTCTTAACACCTTACACATCCTAGTAAACTAAACCATTGTTATAAATGGTCTCTATAAATGCTCATTAGGATATGTTATTATTTTAGTCTACATATTACTATGAAACTCATAAGATATTGAATGATCCATACATGATAATTTTATGGTTGAAGTTGTTATAACTTGTATTTATTCAGATTATCTACCTAGAATGGAGTGATTAATATTTATGCTCCATAAAGACAAGAATAATTTCAAAGATAACCATGTATAACTAAAAAATAATTATTATTATTCATTCAATTAGTTATAGCAAGAACAAGTTAAGTGCACAACAAGATCAAGCATAAGTGGAGTATCCTACTAGGAAAGAACATCCCAATTATATAGAGGCATGATTTAAAGTAAAGGAGTAGTTATATCAAGAGAATACAAATGATAAAGTTTTAAAATATAAGGTCCTTAAACATAAATCATAGGGAGACAAAGAAACCTTGTTCTAATAGTAAAAACAACAACCAAAAAAAGTTGCTTAAGATAAGGAGCAAAAAATAAATCTAAGGCTAGAAAATTAGCCAAGTATGCTCATGAAAAACTAAAATAGAACTTTAAAAAGTATTAATAACTAAAAATCAAGGTATTACAAGAGAGATTAGAGAAATATATTAAAATAAAATTTGTTATAACTAAGGAAGAACTAGAAAATAAGATGCATGATGAATCTACGAACACCACTCAGGTAGTCACATGCCAAGTCCCAACAATATGAGGTTAAGGAATTATAGCATGAAAGCAACAAGGAAATAAATAAAACATCTTGTGGATATTAAATCACAAAAACAATAATAAAAAAATTTGTAGGTTTAGCTTTGACATAAGGAGAGGTACATGAGAAAGCTTCATAAGCGAATGGGGAGCATAGTAATATTGGTGGATGGATATACAAATACCAACATTGTGAAAAAACACATTCCTAATATTTTATGAATAATATTTTATGTGTTTATAATTTTAAATCATCCATAGTTCATAATACATCTAATATTTAGAAACAACATATTTAGTCATGTGAAGAGAATATCAAACTACATGAGTAACTTGCCAAGATGTAAACATTTATTGATGGCACCTACCTAACATTAGTTAAAAAATATTTTTGGAACCAATTCATTTTGGAAGAGGATAAATTTAATGTACTTATCATGAGTTTAATTATATATTAGCCATAAACACAATACATGCAATATATAAATTCCAAATTCTATCAATTGCGCTCTAAAATAAAAGTTATTTTTGAGTTATTGAAAGAGTATTAGAAGGTTATAGAAACTTTTATTCACTAGGATAAAATTATTTCCCACAAGATGATAGACTAGGACCAACTAAAATATGCATGGAAAGATATCATGTTGTACCTCTCAAAATAATATAAATCCAAGTAATGGAGAGACACTAGGTATTACTGGCTAAAATGGATAATGTTTGGTATGAGTCTATTGCATTGAGAGATAATTTCATAGTTATAATTCATACTTGGGAGTTGGATATGTTGTGAAACATGTTTTAAAGTGTCCAAAAACAAAGGTATTTTGAGATAATGGAAAATTTTAATCAAGACATCCAACAAAAGGTTTCACAAAATAAGCCAATCATTACAAACATAATAGATGAGATATGCAAACTTTTTATTAGATCCAATCCCTCATTCACACATTATTCAACACTGGTAAAAGACATATTAGTTGATTTTAAAAATATAAAAGAATATCTCACAAATATTGATAGTTCCATCTAAGATATCTTAGATGAACCTTGGTGCATCTAACATGCTTAACTTATATAGATACTTTATGTTAATAAACATTCTATGGTAATACATATTCCCCCTCTATAACTTATTGATTAACATCAGCCTCTACATTCTCATCTAAAAATTATTTATTAGCTTCCCAATCATCATAATCTAACCCACCTGCATCTTCATATACTATGCCTCTACCATTGTAGTAAGGTAATGCAACCTTGTAACTTAATTAAAAATTTGAAGGTGATAATTTTTTAATGTAATAACTTTGTGAGCAGGGTCATAAAAGTTGAAACATCATAAATGGAAACCTCCTAATTATTCCAACCTATTTAAAATCACTAAAGGGTAGTAGATTGATACGTTACATAGATGAAAACCCAAAATGGTAGATAAGTATTGCAAAAGAAGTGAAAACTGGCAAATGACACTTCAATCAGAATTATGACCATTCCTTCTTGATCAAATTAGTATATAAATTTAGATTTACTCCATTAGACCCATTCAATGATATTCTGATAAAATATTTTTCTTGGGATGAGGTAACCTATAATTATGTAAAAGTGTCAATACAAGGTACGAAGTATAAGTTTCATGAATATAAACATGTCGCATTTTTTTATAAGTTATGGGCTTATGTATGAATTTGAAGTTCATGCAATTGGAATGTTCCATTTGATCTTGTTTACATCTTGGGTTGATGTTGTAAAAGTATTCATTTACCATGGGAAAAGTACAGAGATATTTTGATTATTTTTATTAGTCTACATGGATTTTTAAGACACATACACTTGTTATAAATGGTGATTAACTATAATAATAGTTATATGATGAATTTTTTTGAGTCATATAATATGAAACTTAAAACATTTGTACCAAGTTTTAGACACATTTGAAGTTACTATGGAAACATACTAGCTATTACACTTGGTAGGAGGTTTATCTACTTCTGATAATACTACACAAATAATTTGATGATGAAACGTGGTGGGACAAAACTTTTTCATATAAGTTTAGATCTTTTGGAGTCACTATGAAGACATACTATTTGATTTGTCAAAACACTTAGTAGATGTTTTCTGAACTTCTAAAAGAAAATGTGTTAAGAATTATGCTACCAAATTCAGAGTAGTGATATAAAATTTATTATCAAATGTGTTTTCCAAAGTTTGAATCAATTAGATAAGTGGAGGAACCTTTTTGATAATTTTTAACTATTATTTAGCCATAAAATATATCTACCTAATCTGCATATGGTTGCTTAACTTTTGGAAGAGCTACGATAAAATTTGGGTTAAAAATTTGGACATGTGAAATAAAATTTAGCCTAAAAGATGTTTTCAAAATTTTAGCTCAATTGGATAAGTGGTGGAAATTTTATGAAAGTTTTATAACTATTTTTCAACCAGAAAATGCATTTATCTAGTTTGATTGTTTATTACCTTGTGGAAGAGCTGTAGTAATAACTAGATTACCAATTTTTTTGAGTTGATATAAAATTTAAATATTGTGATATTTTTAAAATTTAATATTAATTTGATAAAATTATGCAAATTTGAAGTAATTTTTGTAACTATCATTCAACCTAAAAATGTGATATGGGTAATCTACGACACTTGGCAAGGTTGTTATTTACATGAGGTAAATTGTGGTAGATTTACATGGTGAAATTTTTAAAGGCATTTTAAAATTTAATATAAAATATATTTAAAAATTTAGTATCAATTTTATTAATGTAGGATAATTTATATTGGTTTTTATAACTATCTCTCAACACGAAATGTCACCTGATAATTTATGATAGGTGTTGATCTATTAAATTGAAGATTGCATACCTATTATATATTATGAGGAGGTCAAGGAAGTTGAATATATACCACATGGATCTTGGAATGTACAAAGTAATATAGGATTGAAGGAGAGTATTTTTTTGGGTGGAGAGAGATGAGTTATGATGAAGCAAAACTCTCCATGAGCATAATAGAGAGTTATATCAGTTCTGAAGGAATTATATGAGATTATATAACTCTTTCATATATTAAAATAATCTTCTAGATGAATGTGTGAGATTGTGTATGTATTTTTTAATTTTTAATATATTCTATCGTGATGTTTTTAAGACTAATTAAATGAAAATTTGTCTACTGTGTCAAGTTTGTGTAAGTGTTAAAAGTGTGACCTAGAGAAAATGTTTGGCCCTAGGAACACATAGATAAAGATAAAACTTAATCAGTCCCCCTCTTTTCCTTTTTACACCATGTGGTATAATATAAAGTTTTTTTTTTTTTAATTTGGGTTGTGTTTTAAACTCATATATGATTTTTTTTTTAGTTTGTGAAAGATAAGTCTATTGACTATATTACAAGCTATGAAATAGAAGTTTTCATAAGTTTTTGTAGGTGAGATAAAAATACTTCAAGTGTAGAGGGAGTTTAAGATGCTATATTTGAGTCTATTTTAGGATGTGAAAGATAATCCTATTGATTAGGGTGAGAAATGATACATAATATAAGATCATGATAGATGAATGACTTGACAAATATTTTGAAGGAATTCTAGGCAATACTAGATATGATGGAAATGATTATAAAAAGTGTAGATGTTGTAGTTGTGAGTGAATATGATGAATAAGAAATAATGGTGGGGTTTATGTCCCTATAAGATAGATTAGATTCTTTGGAAATATGCCAAACAAGGAGAGGAAAATATTCTAGTATAATAAAAAAACTAGCAGAGGTTAAGGTAAAGGAAAGATGTAAGTATACTTATTATTTTGATTTATTATGAAGTAAAGAGAGCCTTGATAAGTTATAAAAATGGATAGTGGAGTTATAATTTTATTTTTAAGATGAGAATATTATAGACCCCATAAGGGTAAAATTTGCATGCATGATATTATGTAGGATTGTAGTTACATATTATAAATATCTCCAAGCAAGGAGACAAGTAAAATATAAGAAGAAAGTGAGTGGATGGGAACATATTATTTCCAAGTTTTTGGGTCTTTTTTTACATCCAAAATTTTAGCAAGATTGGTTTCATAAGCTTCATGTGTTAACGCTTGATAGAGAGGAAATTAAGAACAACATTTTAAAGAAAGGTAATATGAAGGGGAAGTTGCCATGTGAGCACTATAATTCTACTTTGAGAAGTATAAAGGAGAAATATGTTTATAGGAAGAAGAAGTTTGTATTAGAAGACAATAAGAAGGTGAAGTTTATATGTGATAAGCCCAAGTCTGTTTTGGGAAAAAAGGTGAACAAGAGTTGTGAGAAGCCTATAGAGGAATAAATATCCATACAAGAGGATATGGAGGTGATAGTAGTTGAAGAATAAAAATGAGACCCATTGTTTGATAATGGGAAGAAACTTGTGGTATCCCATGAGTGAGAAAAATCAAAATCATTCTTGGTAAATGGAGAAAATGCATTTATATTTTCTATTTTGGAGGGTGGAAGGTCTTATAAAAATCAAGGAAAGATATAGATTTATATAAATAAAACAATAGAGGTGAATGAGTAAAGCAACCATGAAGAGTTACAATTTTCCATGAAGGAAAAAATATAGGAATAATAATTATAACTCAATGCACATGAGGAAAGTATGGTTGAATACCATCCATTTAAATAAGAAGAACATAGAAAGAAGGATGAGGAGATAACATGATTATAGGTTGTTTAAAATGGGCCTTTGGGAGTCCATTATGAGGGAAAAATCCATGAGAATATTTTGAGAAACACAAAATACCTGGACAACATGGTCTTATGGTGTGAATAAAATATGGAAGAAGTGATTGTGGGAACTCTTGATTCCTTTAATATGTTTGTTCAATATGTAGGTACAATAAAGGAGATGGATATCAAGAAGGTGGAAAAGTTTCTACCAAGAGTATTAAAATAATAAATAAGTTTTGTGTATGTGGGAGAAACCCATATAGATTTTAGAGGAGAAACTCTTATGAGTCAAGGTTTCCATTGTTCTGAAATGGACAAGGTGAGTGTAAGTTTATTTGTACATGGGATGGAAGAGATGAAATAACGTAAAATAAATCATCCCAAAGATTATGTAAGTATTTTTATAAGTGAAGATGAGTTTTCACAAGAACAACAATAGAGTGATATCAACTTTAAGAAGTCTAGGCTTGATGAAAATAAATACATTATTGTGTAAGTGGAGGAAGAATTGATGGGGACTATTAGATCTCATGTTTATAAATTGATTTGTGATTGTAGCCAATGTGAAGGTGAAAAAATGAAGAGAATGGAGGCATACAAAAATGACTTCCAAGGTGAAAAGAGTGAGTTTATTGAGCTCACCAAATGTGAAGGGGAGTTGTTGATTTGTATGACATCCATAACATGTGGAGAAGAAGAGGATGTTGTAGTAGATATTGAGAGACTACTTGACATAACAATGTAGATAGCGAAAGATGAAGAGGATAAGACTATCCTTGAGGTGCTAAAAGAGACTATGAGTTATCATTTGGATGCTTAAATGTATGTTGAGTTTGCTATTGATGGGTGTCATTTTTACCCCTTCATTTAACCAATTTGTGTTGGTGTCATTTCTTACTAGGGCCAGTGTCCAAGGCTATCTACAATAAGTTAATTTATTGGGTTTAGCTAATAGTGTTATTTGGGGGTTTTTGGTGTTGTTCTATCCTAAGTTTCTACTCTTAAAATCTATACAAATGGTTGAAAGAAACACCCTTACTTTAAATGTAAATATACCAAACTAAATTAAATATTTTGAAATCAATCACACAATGCTGCTAAAAAGTAAACACACTGAAATCCAATGTCAAATCCACACTTCTAAGATAAGTTGTAGAATGATAAATACTTGTTCAAATCTGAAAGTACACACATTAACAATCTATTCTAACCTATGTGTTATTAATATAATCACACACAGAGCATTTATATTAATTCTAATTAAATAATAATAATAAATAAATTATAAATACCAAAAATAAGGTCCTATCTCCTTGGAGAGTGGGCCCTTGCTCACCCTTGGATTCAAGGTTAAATAAACTCAATATTTAAAATGATATCTTAATGCATAGAATGGAACACTATTTTCTACAAAATCTTTTTGTATTCAAAATAAAAATTCTTATAATGTCTTCACTTCTAAAGATTAAGCATAGATCTACCTTTTATTCTATGCAAAAGAAACTAACTATCCTAAAAATTAGGTAATAGCTTAACTAACTAAACAAGAATCTTTTCAGAGAGATTGGTTTGTTGTGGATGAAATAGAGAAGAAAATTGTAACAAGATCCACACATAGTTGGGAATATCCTTGTGAGATTTACAACTACTTCTTCTAACCATATCTGATCACCAAATATTACATATAATATATCCATGTCATCTTATCTAGAGCTACAACCTAAATCAATTAACTTCTATTAATGGAAAGATATACAAAAACATATATATATATATATATATATATATAATCTAAAAGAGTAATAGATCATCATGAAATAGTTGGAATATCTTTTATAATGCTTTGGAACATGTTGTGGATAAGTCCATAAGGAGCTATGAGAATCTAGAGCATGACTATTATAATCTGTAGGTGACTGTAATAATACATATATTGACTATTGTAACCCATAACTATCTATCAAGGTTCATATAATGCCAAAAAGAATATAGAGTTGCACTCAAACAGTCAGTTCTTAGTCATGGCACTTCCTTATCTTCATGAGATCATCTAAAAACTCTTATTTAGATGTTATCATACCTTTACATATCAAAATATGGAAGTCTAAACATGAAAATAGTTAGAACATCATGAAAATAATGCTAACTTAGACTCACATGAGCCTAAAGAGGTAAAATCATTCATTTTCTATCTTAGGCTAGTTATAAACACTAAGATGACATCCAATGCTCAACTCAAATGTCATGTTTATGGCTATGAAAAATGATATATCATGGTCATAATGAGTCATAGTGTGGACTCATTATTTCCCCCACACCTTACCTTTTACAAGTCCCATTGCAAACTAACCTATCATGTATTCATAAGTATGAATTCTGTATTCTAGCTTGAGATTGAGATCATATATGGAGTTAAAATCTGGGAATATTCTCTCATGAGGAGAAGTAAATCCCATATCCCTGTTAACAAAATGAAGCAAAAGAGCAAACTATTCCTCATATTTTATCCCTATATTTTTCCATGGGGATATAAGAGAAAGTAATAGAGGTGGCCTGAAACTCATCCCAATCCATAGTTTTTGCCCTCTTTTAATTAAATAATTAATTATTTAAGTGATGGCCTCAGTCCTTTTGAGGGCCCACCTGATAGTGGTAGGAGAAATAACTTCTCTCTATTTTAAAGTTTAAATTTGATAATTCCATCCTATAGATCATAAAGATAATCATCATTGATTTTATACTATTAAAAATATAAACTTTTGAATTTTGCCAATATCTATCATACATTACTAAACTGGAGTCTTGTGCATATACCAAATTCTCTTACAACACTCATATGGCCATTATATTTAAACCATCATGTTATTTGATTCTTTTAGGTAGAGATAGAATCTCTCAATTATAAATCTCGAATAAATAAATTTACCAAGAAAGTATTAGTGTTCACTATAATAATATCACATAGATAAAATTCACATAATAAATCTTGCCTATCAGGGGTACTATTTTGATATACTGTCAATAATTTTTCACTTGTATTAATCTCATGTGGAAATTCACAAAATATTTGGATTAACTACAATCATAAAAATTTCTCATGTAAGAATAACCTATATGAATAGGAAGGACTTATACAAGCTAATAACTTTTCACCAAGTTGACAGGTGAATTGTATGATTTATCTAGCTTGTTCTTCTTGATGATGTACTTGTGTCAAGTCTTCTTGCAATTTTTGTTTCTCCTTCTCAAGAAGTTTATTTTTATTCTTCAATTCTCCAAGCTCAAAACAACTTTTCTCCCATTGCATTTTGACATCAGGGTAAGACAAAGTGGTTTGACAACCTTGTTCTACCATGGGTTTGGGAGGCACATTATAAGAGCTAGAAGTTATTTGGGATTTCAATATGGCAATATCTTATTCATAATTAATAAGATTCCTTATCAAAGATATATTATATTATTCAAGTGTCTTGGTGTAAATCCATAGATAAATAATGTCATTCTCAGATTCATCTAACTTCTCAAATAACTTATTTTGAATGCTTTCTATTTTTTTCAACAAAAGAGAGATGATAAAATCCTTACATTGGGCTAAAGATAATAGATCAGTATTGTCATCTACATTTTATTTGATTATGGCTTCCAACTAGGATAATTTAAAGGCATTGTGTATTTACACATCATCTATCTCTTTGGATGGTTGATCTTCTTCATCAATCATGGGAGATTTACCTTTATCAATGGATATATGTGTTGAGGTAACAAAAACAATCTTTGTAAAATCATCTTGTGAAAAAGGAACCTCCACTTCCTTTTTGACTTGTGTTATACTAATAGTGGCAGTGGATTCCTAACATAAACTATCAAGAGTTTTTTCAACCATTTCTTCATCATCATCAATAGCTAATATCAATTTTCTTCTTCTATTTCAAGTGAAAGGAATAATTTCTTCATATGAGGCTTCTTGAGGTGTTGGATGTGAAAAAAGGTTTGTTAATGGTCCATATTCTATTATTTGAATGGTTTATTATGTATAATTAGGTTGGTAAGGTAGACTAGGGTTCCTTATAGAGGACATAAGTCTTAACCTTCTACTTAGCTCTCAAGGTGCAATCACATTGAGGGATTTGGAGGTCTGGGTATATCATCCCTAATAGTTGATCTTATACTTCAAAATGACTTAGGATAAATCAATTTGGAAGAAAAAAACCCTTTGTGGATCCTATATCTTGAATAAAAAGGATATGATGGCATGGTCTTAACAAGCTTTAGGTATTTCCTCTTCTTTCCCCCAAGAAAAGTAATCCATGCTTTTGTGCCCTGCTCTTGCTGCATAAAATGATGTTGGATTATCAATTGAATGACTCCATGATGGTAGATATAATATGGATTATTAGGGTATATAATAGCCATGGCTTGAATAAACCCTTAAAAAAATGAGGTTAAGTTGATTCGATGCTAAGGTTATTTCAAGCTATACCTCAAATGAATTAATAATATCATCAAAATACAACTTAAAAAACTACACTGACCATCACAAGTGAGTTATTTGATAATAAAAAAGATACAAACCATTGAGGTTTAGATAAAGAAACTCTACTAATACCTTTTATTTTGACATTAATGTCTTAAACATAAATTGGTAGTGGTTCTCCCTTGCCATGGAAAATATGGATGAGTTCATTGAAGGAAGATATTCCTGCAATCCTGGCCCCTTCATCTAGAATTCTAGATAATTCACTAATAAGCTAGATAGAGAATGGAATTTGTACACCTTTAACATTGGAAAAATTCATCTTCAGGTGGAGGATGAAATTTGTAACACGGGTTTCATCCAAACCCTATAATTTCATGAGAAACTCAAGCCATATTATTACTATAAAAACTTGTTTTACTTGTTTGTCTCCTAAGAGACTTTCTATATATTTGGGCTCATATTTTTTTCTTCTATCCCATTCTAACTATTTCCAATTTTTCACAAAACACATCAATCTAAACTTTGCTTCTAGAAGGAAATTACACTTCACTGGAAAGTAGTGTATTATGATAGTAATGGTATCTTTTTTATTTCAATGCTATGGATGAAACCCAAAGTTCTGAAGCATGTCAAGTGATGATGAAAATTCAAACTGATCATGTCATAAAGGAATAATGATTATTGATTTTTGCCTTTTCATTTATTCACAATAATCACTCCACTAGTTCTCTATCAATTTATTGTCTACATGAGTTACGATATGATGACAAAGATAAAGTCATTGTGGAAGTGTTTATGACTCAACATGACAGTCTATAACATGTAGTCAAGTTCTAAAAGGTAACATTTTTAAAAGTTTCCTTGATGACGTGGGAATATCCTTCACATAGAACTATGCAGACTTTTTCATGGTTTGATCATATGCTTGCAAACTCAAACATTTAAAAGCTAGCCTTCAGTAAAAGAATAAATATTATAACTTTAAAACTCATAAAGTCATCCTTGTTTTTCCTTTTTGACATGTTCTAAATTTTTTTTTTCATGAATTAGTTTAAGTAATAGTACATAATAAGACAACATCAATGTTTATTGCTTTAGAACAAGGAGAATCAATCATAAATGATAATTAATCCTAAATTTATGAACTTGCATTTTCTATTTTTTTTCACTTGACCAGCCATTTATTGGTTTTCTGATCAAGGCCCATTGTACAATACATGATTAGCTAGCAAGTTCATTTTTTGGTCATGACCATCAACAATGTCCCCAAGAATGTTCATTGTTGAATTTATTATTTTTCTTTTTTTTAATATTTTTTTATGTTTTAATTTTCTATAGAAAAGGTGAATCCTCTTCCTTTATTAATGCCTTCTTGTATTCAAGGATTAGTAGTCATGGAAGCTTTGAGTTCTTCCATGAGTCCAAACTCATTTTTTACAAGTTGGATAAATTCTTCGTTGTTGAAAGGCTTATGGTATAGCTTTAACCTATTTCCATTGAATAGAAGTGTCTTTTGATTACCATCTATAGGCAAGAATTATACTGAACCATTATAAAAAGTCTTTTCTAAATAGTCTTATTCATCTAGTTCTTAACTTACCTTTGAATTGTTGATACTTAGAGTCATACAAAAATGCACAGTCTACTTATTTTAATTGTCTTTCTTTGATGTATAAATCACGATATTATTTCCTTTGGTACTACATCATATATATCTTCTACAAAGCTTCTATTTTCATTTCATCCAACTCATTTAATTTTAAAATTCTCTCTCTGTGTGCTTCATCCAAGTCAATACCTACTTCTAGTGTAGTATTTAAACTTTACATATAAAATTCAATTGAAAGGAGAAGTTTTTTACTAAATATCAATTCATATGGTAAAAAACTAGTAGTAGTCTTCCATGTTGTGTTATATGCCCATACAATTTTTGAAAGCATGGATACCCAATTGTTTCTACTATTACTAACTATCTTGGTCAGGATATTATCTAATTATCTATTGAAAACCTCTACCTATCCTTTTATTTGATAGTGATATGGATAAGACTTTCTAAAATTGACTTGTTATATTTTTTGTGAATGCTTGAATCATTTTGGCCATGAACTGGGGTCCCTTATTAGACACTATCTCTTTAAGTATTCCAAATATTTGCATGATCCTAGATTATGAGAAATTTGATACTAATTCTTCTCTTACAAATGAAGGAGCTTATACTTTATCCCATTTGGTCAGATAATCTATACATACCAATAAGTAATCCTTGCCTTGATAAGGTGGATCTATGGGCCTAATAAAGCCCATGCCCCACTTTTCAAAAGGTTATAAAACTACTTGAATATGGAGGAACATCTTAGAATATAGTGTAGGTTTACCCATTCTTTGACATGGATCACATTTCCAAATGTACCTCTTTACCTGCTTATGAAGAGTTGACCAGTAATAGCCAGCTCCAAGGATCTTGTGTCTTATTTTTTTGATAGAGTAGTGTTCTCCACCAGGTTCATTATGATAAGCATGAATGATGTCATGCAATTCATTCTACTTTACACACCTATAGAAGACATGATCAAGTCCATATTTAAATAATATATAATTAATCTATTTATAATAAGAACTATCTTTAATCAAATGCTTATTTTATTTTTTAGTGAACTAAAAAGGAAACTTCCTTATAGCTAAAAAGTTTGATATATCAACAGACCAAGGTGATTATACTAAAAAATAAATATTTTCCCATTTGAGAAACTATCTTCTACAGTTTCTTCTTCATCTGCATTGTTTAATCTAGAAAGAAAATCAACAACCACATTGAACTTTATAGGTTTCTCAATAATTACTATATCAAATTCTTGTAATAGTAATAACTATCTTATAATTCTTCCTCTTACCACTGGTTTGTTCATCAAATATATGATAGTTGCATGATCAATATATACAAATATTTTATAACTAGTGATATAGTGTCTAGACTTGTTTATGGCATAAATCATAACAAGGAATTCTTTCTCATTGGTTGTGTAGTTTCTCTCAATTGGAGTCAAATTCTTGCCAATGTATTATATGGTATACATCTATCCATTTTTATCTTTTTCCCCATAACTACTCCCATAGCATGACTATATGCATCAATATAAATATGAAAGGGTTGTGATCAATTAAGTCCTCTTACAACTAGTGCAGTACTCAGTTTTTCCATAATGGTGTCAAAGGTTTTTTGGTAATATGGAATCCAAAAAACCTCACACTCTTTTGTCAACAAAGAAAACATTGAAGCAATAATTTTGTTGAAATATTCAATAAATATTATGTAATATCCTACATGGCCTAAGAATGTTTTGATATAAATCTAGTCATGAGGGACAGGTAAGTTTGAAATGACTTCAATTTTATTTGGATCCACTTGGATTCCTTTTGCATAAATATGATATCCTAAAACTATTCCTTTCTCTACCATGATCAGATTTTTTTCATGACTCAAGGATAGATGGTGTTCTTCAAAAATTTTTAGTACTTTGATTAGATTAATCAAACTTTCATAAAAGGACTCTCTATGAATAGTAAAATCATCCATGTAAATTTCTACAAAATCATTGGTTAAATCTAAAAATATGGCTAAGACTACTCATTTGAAGGTAGTAAGTGAATTACACAAACCAAAAGGCAATGAACTATATGAAAATCTCCCTGACAGACAATTTAAGGTTATTTTATCTTAGTCTTCAGGTGTCACTTGTATGTGGTTGTACCCACTAAAGCCATCCAAGAAAGAAAAATATCTTTTCCATGCCAAATTATCAAGTACTTGGTCAATAAAGTGTAAAATAAAATAATCTCTCATGATTGCTTTAATCAATTCCCTATAGTCTATGCATACTCTCTATATACCCTTTTTATTAGGAATAATAACCAAGGGAGAGACCCATTAGATATAAAAAATATGATAAAGACCACTTATAGCAACTTTTTTATCTCAATTTTTAGAATGTCTCTTAAGCCAAGATTAATTCTTATTTGAGGTTGACTTATTGGTTTAATGTTTTCTATGTAGATATGGTGGGTTCATATATTTGTATGAACTCCCTTCATATCTTGATATTCCCAAGCAAAATATTTATTATGTTCTCTAAGTACATCAAAGACTTTCATTGCCTAATAATTTATCAACCAGCTATTTATGTTAAGTAATTTCCTTGGTGCCACCTTGATTTACTTAGTGCCTGGATGGAAAAAAATGTATTTGTTTGAATTCAATAATTAAAGAGTTGAGAGGATAGGGATGTGAAAATAACATATGGAATGTGACAAAATTCTTGACAAATTTATCTCCTATAGAAATCAATCTAGCTAGAGGATAATAGAAGGATATCAAAAATGAATTTTGGCCTTCATGTGCCCATTACATAAGGGTGTGGAAAAAACACATGGAATGTGATATCATCCTTGAAAATTTTATCTCCTATAGAAGTCAATCTAGCTAGAGGACAACAAAATGCTATCAAAAAATGAATTTTGGCCTTCATTTTCCTATTTTATAACACCATGTTAAACGTATTTTATATTCCTACAACATGATGGAAGAGGTGGGAAAGGGTGGCTGTTCATAGGGATATGAACTATTTTCATTATAGGATCCTTTGTCAAGATCTATAGTAGGACTATTGAAATATGTAATAGTTTCAATACTTATTTTAACTCATCCTCCACTTCTTCCACATGATCAATGATTGTGACCATAACTAGAGAGTAACTACTATCATGTTTTTATTTAGGTTGATCTACCCATAACTATTTGAAAAGGTTTATTGATGGTTTTGTAAATGGATATAAAGAAATGCAATTTGTTATAAGATGATTTGAGATGGTCATATCCCCTGATTTGCAATCAATCAAAGTTGCCATTATTAGTAACCAAGGCCTTCTTAACATCAATGGATATCCAATTTGTTTTTTAGGCTGGAGAATAATAATATCAAGAAGGTATTCCCATGACTCTATAGTTAATTTTATATCCTCAATGACACTTTTGGTTTAGTAGTGGAATGATCTGCCATCTATAATATTGTGGTAATGGGTTGAATATTTATTAGATAGATTTTTCATGGTGTCTGTAGTCATTATATTAATATAATATCCAAATCCACCAATAAATTTTGTATCTATTTATTTCTAGTCATTATAAAAATGATAAGACTCCCTAGATCTCCATATTTAGGTAAAAGTAGCTTATCTGCTAATAAGTCAGCAAGATTTCCATCTACTTGTATAGTCTTGGGATACTATCTTTTCCTATCATGTGTATTAATACAAAAATAATTATCACCCAATTGAATTATGGATTATCCCTAATGGCTTGTAATAATGGGATTTATATATTAAGTTTTATGATTACCTAAATCAACTCAGATTCTATTTTGTCTTCCACTTCTTTCACTAGTTGAATCTGTTGACTTGATTTTTCATGAGGCATTTCTATGATGATAATATAAGGTTCTTGTAATGTTTTTCTTGACCTAAGATGTATGTCTACACATTAAATAACAGCTAACCCTATGGTTTTACCTTGTTAATTTACATAAAACTACCCATTCTTTGGATTTTATATTGATTAGGTAGATAGCTAAGATTGGTTTACTTACTATGTAGAGGGTGATTGAGTTCCTTGAAAAGCCATCAATGCTTTTTTTTTTGAAAACCTTATTTGTTGTTGATGATAATTTGGACTAGGATTCCAATGTTGATTTATCCATTATTGTTGATGAATTTTGAGTATCCAAGTTTGTTGAAAAGGATGGGGCATCATCCATTGTTATGGCATCCATTCCTATTTGCCCCATTGTGGTGGTACTACCCACACTTGTTGAGGCACATACTATTATGGAAAAAGAATTTTTGATCCATATTGTTGTGTTTGATTTTGTTGGAAGGTATTTTCTTGTCTTTAAACATATTTTATTTCCTCTATGGTCTGTATATTTGATTTAAACTAGTTCTTAAGAGTAAGAAGGTGACTATAATTTCTTGTGTCATGATCCTAAGCATCACATATTCAACATATTTTTGTTTTGTCTAGAGGATAGTCTATGAGTGCATGTTTTAATCAACACTTTGGGCAATAGATTTGTAGTGGTTCAATGTTATATTTATCCTTAAATTTAATTCCATCTAAAATTTTGTTCAATTAAACCAATATATCTATCTTGAAATTTTCTAGTTGCTCCATGAGTTGGCTTGCATTATGAGATTTCCCTAGTTTTCCTCTCCTACTAGTAGGTTTTATCCTAGAGTAGTTGGTACATAATCATGTAATCTTTTAGAATTCTAGTTTGGTAATATCTCCCTTTCCCATGATATTCAAATGATCCCTAGAGTAATCATCTAATCCTTTAAGGAAAATAGTTTTGATCAATTCCTCAGGTAGCTCAAATCCACACCTATTGTGGGCAAAAGCAAACTGGTGTAGATAATCTTCAAGGTTCTCATCTTCATTCTATTTTATTTTTTAAAATTCTTATTTTCTATCCTTAAACATATAGTAATATTGGTATTTATTTAGGAATATTATTTTCATTTCTCTCCAAATGCTGATAGAGTTTCCTAATAGACCCATAAACCACCTCATTGATCCTTCATTCAAAGTAGAGGGTAAGAGTTTGAACTTTTGATTGTCTAAAGTGTAATCATAGGTTTAATAGACAAATTTGAAATCAAAAAGGAAATGATCTATATATTCAATGGACAAACCTCTAAAGGTAGGTAGATTAGATGGAGAAATATTTTTCATTGTTGTTCGGACATCATTTTCAAAGATAATAAGATAAGAGAAATTTATCTTAGGAGGATTTTTATGAGTGTTTTCTACATGACATATATTTTATCCCATTTTAAAAAGAGTTCTATTGAGATGAGGATATCCCTCAAGGTCCTCTAATTATTTAATGTTTGAAAATTCAACTTTTGGAGAGGAAGATTCCTCTAGATCTTGGGATGTGCGTCTAAAGGATTTGATTATTTATTTCATCAAGTTTCTATATTTTTTGAAAGTGATTTTATTCTCTCTCCTAAAGGATAAAGATATTTTGGAACAAATTTTCCTTGTGAATCCTTTTTCCTACTCATATACCTATATTTGACAAGAGACTAATTTATTCTTTTTTTGTTTTTATATTTTTTACTGTTAGCTTAAGAATTTACCTTACTAAAAATTTATAATATTTTATTGATAATGGTGCCAAAAATTATGGGTGTCACTATTATCCTTTCATTTAACCAATCTATGTTGGTGTCATTTCTTACTAGGGCCAATGTCTAATGCTATCTACAGTAAGGTATTAATTGGGTTTAACTAACAGTATTGTTTGGGGGGTTTTTGGTGTTGTTCTATCCTAAGTTTCTACTCCTAAATTATAAACTAATGTTTGAAAGAAACACACTTACTTGAAATGTAAACACACCAAATTGAATTAAATATTTTGATATGTATCGCATAATTCCACTAAAAAGTAAACACACTGAAATCCAATATCAAATCCACACTTCTAAGGTAAGTTCTATAATGATAAATGCTTGTTCAAATATGAAATTACACCCATTAACAATTTATTATGACCTACATGGTATTAATGTAATCACACACAAAAAAATTAAATTAATTCTAATTAATAACAAATAAAAAATAAATTATAAAAATCAAAAGTAATGTCGTATCTCCTTAGGGAGTGGGCCCTTGCTTACCCTTGGATTCAATGTTAAATCAATCTAGTCTTTAAAACACTATCTTAACATATAGAATGAAATAGTATTCTAATACAAAATCTTCTTATATTCAAAATAACAATTCTTAAAATATCTTCACCCTTCTAGATCAAGCATGAATATGACTT
Source organism: Torreya grandis (assembly GCA_037957365.1). Lineage (NCBI taxonomy): Eukaryota > Viridiplantae > Streptophyta > Pinopsida > Cupressales > Taxaceae > Torreya > Torreya grandis. The sequence goes on along the minus strand of JARHVA010005901.1, from coordinate 334,483 downwards.
TTATTGATTGCAAAAGAAATTGACTATCCTAAAAATTAGGTAACAAATTAATTTACTAAACAAGAATATATTCAAAGAGATTGTTTTTTTATGGATGAAATAAATAAGAGCATTGAAACAAGATCAACACATAGCTAGGAAGATTTTCAACTACTTCTTCTAACCATATCTGATCACCAAATCTTACATATAATATATCTATATCATCTTATCTAGAACTGAAACCTAAAAAAACTAAGTTCCATAAATGAAAAGTTATATAAAATAAAAAAATATATATAGAAACATATAAAAATAGAAAGTATCTATAGGATTCTTATATTATCATGAAATAGTTGGAAGAGCTTCTAAAATGCCTTAGAACATGGTGTGGATAAGTTCATAGAGAGATATGAAAATATAGAACATGACTATCATAATCCATAGTTGAATGTAATAATCCATATCTTTATTGTTATAATCTATAGCTATATGTCAGAGTCCATTGAGCACCTAGAAGAATCTAGAGCTGCACTTAAATAGTCAATTCTAATTCATGACACTTTCTTGTCTTCATGAGATCATAGAAAAACTCTTATTTAGATGCTATCATACCTGTACATATCAATATATGGAAGACTAAACATGTAAATAGTTAAAACATCATCCAAAGAATGCTAACTTAGACTCACATGAGCTTATAGAGGTAAAATCATTCATTTTCTACATTAGTCTAGTTATAAACCCTAAGACTACATGTAATGCTCAACTCAAATGGCATATTTATGGATATGAAGGATGATATATCATGGATATAATGAGTCATAGTATGGACTCATCAGCTATGATTATATTAAAAATGAAAGTAGAGATGGTAACAATGAGTGAAAAATTGCAAATAAGGAAGTGTGATCCAAAAATAGATTAGTATTGAGTATCCAAAGGCAAAAAAGATTTAGGAAGAGGTGAATGATATATGGTGGGTTAAGGCTTACAAGGGAGAGTAAGATGCAATAACAAGAATCTTGGTGGATGTGGTCAGATGCTAATAAGTTTCAACCCACAAGAAGATGGAGAGAGGAAAATATGAGTCTTTAGCATAGGAGAATGAACTATGGTGGGTCTTATCCCAAAAAAGGAGTGAGGAGAGATAATAAAAAGATGGAAAAAAAGAGAAGAGGTAAGAAGGAAATAAAAGAATTAAAACAATCAAGAAGGATGTGGAAAAGGAAGAGAAAAAATGAAAATTAGCTGAAGTGTTTGGTAGTTTAGAAGAGAATGCCATGACCACTATAATTCATGGTCAAAAGAGTGGTTTTACCACTTCATCTATGTGATCATGATCTCAAATTTTACAAATCTCAAGTATCTGATGTAGAAGCATCAAAGGGTTTGATAAATATTAAATTAATAAAATATAGAGTGCAGTGTGCTTATATGGATTTTTGGTTTGTGTCTTTGTTGGTGTGAACTTTTTAACCTCTTAGGTTGATGTTGCAAAATTATTCTTTTTCCTTAGGAAAAGTGTGGAGATATTTCAATTATTTTTTATAATATACATGGATTTTTAAGACAAGATCACTTTTTAAAAAAGGTTATTCAACTACAATAATAATTATAAGTTTAAATTACCAAGTTTCAGACCATTTAGAGTTGTCACAGAAACATACCAACTATTACCCTTGGCAGGAGGTTTCTTTACTTGAATTAATATTGTAGAAATAATTTTATGATGATAATTTTCAAGATCATATAACTTGAAATTAAAAACCTCTACATGAAATTTCAAATCATTTGTAGTCACTATAGAGGCATAGGGCCTAATTTTTTAGAACAATTTGTAGATGGTTCTTGACCTTTAATAAAACTTTATTTAACAATTAGGATACCAATTTTTTATCATTGATATAAATTTGAGTCTAAAAGGTGTGTTCCAAATTTTAAATCAATTGGATAAGAGGTGCAAAAGTTATGATAGTTTTTGTAACTATTATTTAGCAAACAAATGCATTTGTCTAGTCTACAGAAGGTTCACTACCTTGAGGAAGATCTATGGTAATATTTGGGTTAAAAAATTTGGATAGATGAAATAAAATGTAATATAAAATCTTTTTTTTCAAAATTTAACTCAATTGAATAAGTGGTGAAAAAATTATGATAGTTTTTGTAACTATCATTTAGCCATAAAATGCTTATACTAGTCTAATGTTTCATTACCTTGCATAAGAGATATTGTAATAAATAGGTTTATAAATTTTTTGGGTTGATATAAAATGTATTTATCATTATATTTTTCAAATTTGAGATAAATTAGATAAATTTCATTAAATTTATGGTAATTATTGGTAACTATCGTGCAACCTGAAAATGTCATCTGTGTAGTTTGCGACACTTGGCAATAATGTTCATTAAATATGGTAACATTTTGTAAGAGTTACATGATGAAATTTGGAGTGGTGATTTAAAATGTATTCTACAAGTTTTTTTTTTAAATTTCATATCAAATGTATTATTAACAATAGATTTATGGTGGTTTTTCTAATTATCATTCACCCCAAAACGTCACCTAACAGTTAGATGTTGATCTTGAAAATTGAAGGTTGTCTGACTATTGTACAATATGTGGAGGTCAGTAAAGTTGAATAGATAACCATTAAATTTGGGGATGTTAAGAGGAATATAATATTTAAATCAGTTTTTTTGAAAAAATGGATGAGTTGTGGAACATAACTCTCTAGGAATAGAACATAGAGTTGTATCAGTTTAAGAGGAATTGTATGAGAGTCTAGAATTTTTTCAAGTATTAAAATAAACTTGTAGAGGCATGTGTAAGAGTGTGTATTTATATTTTAGAGTGTAAATTTATTTTCCATAATATTTTAAAGATTAATGAAATAAAAATTTGTTAAATGTGTCAAGTTTGTTTTATGTAATTGTTAAAATTATGACCATGAGCAAATATCTGACGCTAACAACACAAAGATAAAGATAAAACTTAATTGGTATCCTCTCTCTATACTCACACCATTTAAAATATATTAATATTTTATATTATAATATACAATATATTTGTTTATTTATAAAATATATTTATACAATAAATGGGTTATAAACATTAGTAGAATATAGTTGCCATGATAAAATATGTATACAGTATACTGTTTGAAGATGATTTGTATAATGTAAAATTCTAGACATTTTCTCTTATCTAATTCATTATTTGAGATTAATATTTATAAAACTGAATTTATTATTTAAAAAAAATAGCACTTCTATTTTTCAAATAAGGAAAAGGAAGATTTATAATAGCTATGACAACATTTTTTCATGGAAACATTAATTCTATGTCAAAGCAAATATTTTTCATAAATATATGGATTATTTTCATCCATTTCTTGTGATATTTCCACTTCATCTCTATTTTTTATACGCCTTTTGTTTGATATTCTTAATGGGGTCCCTGAATTGGGTGATTGAGAATGGGGATCCACATAACATCCAGACTCAACATTGAGCAGGAAGTTAAGAATAGCCATGCCACCACAAATCCTAAACATCACATGGTCATATGATATTTAATATTCTTTGATTATCTAGACAACACTTCAAGGGACAATTTGGGTGACACTTCAGGTGACAATTCGGGTGATGGTTCTACCCCAATTGGTGGCAGAACATTTGGGAGCCATAACTTCTAAACCATAGCTCTATTTGACTCCCCATTCAAACTATTGGAAATATAATAATGAGGAGAACATGATTATATGGAAAAAATATATTCTTAGTGGTTTTTGACCCCCAAAAACCCAATGGAAGTGCCCATGATTTCAATTTTAATAGTGTTATCTAAAAATAGAAAGTTTCTAAAAATAGTAATTTCTCAAATTCTATGTTGTTGTAAATTGTGGAAGTTGAACCACTTTATCTCCCTCAATATTGGTGACCTTTCACATCCTCCTTCCACATTCAAGATATATATAATATTAGATGTAGCCTGAGAAGGGGATCAAACATCTCTTCTCAGAGATATGCCTATCTCTGGGAAGAGATGTATGTTCCCCTTCCTAGGATACATCTATTTTTATACATACTTTTAAGGAAGGAGGAGGATGTGGAAGGTCACCAATCTCAAGGGAGATGAAGTGGTTGACTTCCATAGTTTACAACAAGACAAAATTTTAGAAATTATTATTTTTAGAAACTTTCTATTTTTTGATAGCACTATTAAAATTGAAATTATAGGAACTTCCATTAGGTTTTTAAGGGTAAAAAATCACCAAGCATAGATATGTGCAATATCATCAATTTATCCTCATTATTATATTTCCAATGGTTTGAATGGGGAGTCGAACAGAGCTATGGTTAAAAAGTTATGGCTCCTAGAAGTTCTACCACCAATTGGGTTAGAACTGTTGCCCGAATTATCGACTGAAGTGTTACCCAGATCATTCAGCCCAATCGAAAGTGCCAAGATAAAATATTGAACCCCTCTTTTCATGGGTTTCATATCTCTAGAGTAAATTTTCTTTGAGCATTATGCACCTCACTCCTGTATAATGATTTTCTCCCTCTATACAACATTTCCACCTTCGCCACTTTTTCTTTCTTTTTTATAATATTTTAAATATGTATGGAAATTTTTGTGTACAATTGGTACATGTAATGATTTTGATAAAATATAATGGATGCTAATTAAATAGTTTATTGTATATAGATGTGGTACAAATTTAAATATAACTTTTTTATAGAGATAATAATACATTTATTTTAAATATTAGTAAATTGGGTCCTTATTTTATGATTCAACATTTTGAATATTAAACAAGTTACAAAAAACTATTTGGCATAAGTCAAAGCCTTTCTCACATAAAAATGTGTTTAGATTGATGGAAATTTTAAAGCTTTGCCAAAGGTTTATACCATATGATGTTCCTACACAATTTAGTATGGCTTTAATTGGAGTGGTTTGACAAAGTCATCTACAAGAATAATTGATCTCACTCTAAATATGATAATTGTGTACTTAGACTATGCCTCACACAAACATGCATCAAAATGGGGTAAAAATTTTGGACCTATGAAGCTCATTTCATCAATAATAATGGAACATACATGATTAATAGATTATTGATTATTTTCAAGTGGTTTTATTTCCTTTATAGGTATAACAAGTCTTGCATGTATAACTGATACATGAATTTGGGGGATCTAATGAAAGTAGGAGCAATGAAGAATAATGGTGAGTTATTTTGACCCATATGTGAAGCTAATTCAAGTTGGGTATTGTTGATGATGTATGATTTTCCTATATTATTTGTTCCACAGACAATGATTTTTAATGGAAATAACATATCATGTTGAGTGAAGTGGTGCAAAATGTCAACTAGAATCCATTATTGATACAAGTGTATCCAATTATATGTGAGATCTTACATCAACTAAAAACATGAGTAGGTTAGTAATAATAATCAGTGTTGAAGCCCTTGGATGTTTCGATGGTTTACGATGAGTTTTAGAATAATAAGATACTTATATTAGTTACCACAAGATTTTATTCTATCTTACGGTGACATAAGGTCTTAATTAATTTATTCATGTTCAATTAGGTTATTTTATTGATGCTTCTCACCACACAAGCATGATACTTATCTACATTAAGTGTGTATCTTTGTGTTGACTTCAACTAGTAATACAATTGATCATGAGTCATTTTAACACTTGGTGAAGTTTTTTGGAAAGATCAAAAGATATACTAAGGATATGGTCAAATTAAAAATCAAAGAGTTATTAGTGCATCACATGGTGATGTGGTAAGGGCTACTAGAATTATAACAAGCATTAACAGATGATAGTGCATCTTGATGTATTAGAGGAATATAATATTTTAGGCTGTAGTGGGTTATTGAGAGAAATTAATGTAAGTAGGTGGATTTTGTGTCTATATAAATAGATCCTTACATTTTTATAAGGTATTTGATTCCAAATTAGGGGATGTAATCTAAGCTCTTGTGGAATAGAGAGTAAAAGTATGCCTTTTAAAAGATATATATAAGTGGAAATATAACATGTGTGAGTAAGCACACATGAAATCAATTTAAAGGAAGAATATATTCCATTGGAAGAAGATGAATTATATGTGGAGTACACAGGTGAGGTTATTTTAATGGTAGTTTATGAGCATCCCATCTTAGACCAAGGAGATGAAGAATAACATCTCTTACTTGCATAAGAGATGAAGGTGATTTACTATATGTTTGAGCGTAAAGGTGTAGATAGTGGTTGAAATGCAAAAGTAGATGTAGAGGGTTAATAGGTGGATGAAATTTTTGAACTCAACATGTGGTTTGAATAATAGAATTGAAGAGTATTGAAATATAAGTGGTAAATATATTTGAGGTTGTGATGAGAGAAATAAAATAAAATGACATGATGATTATTCTAGAATTTATATTAGAGAGGATGGATAATGTTTTTGATGCCCATACTTGTGGTGAAACCTTTGGATTGTGAGTAAAATAAGAAAAGGTTGAAGAGGAAGTGGAATAAGTATGACCTCAACTCTTACTTAAGAAAAAAATGCACATGATTGTGTAAGTGTTGGAATGTGTTGCTAATAGACATAACAATATAGGAAGAGTTGGTCTAGCAAAGTGTTAGCAGAGAGAAAAATTAAAGAGGAAAAGTGGAATGAAGTCACTAGTTTCATTGATGCATTGGATAAAGATAAATCAATGTGGTTGGTGGAGGTGGATGTATTTTCCCATTTAATGGGTAGTGGGTGGATGAAGAAGGTAAAATTTATGAATATGAAAAGAGGTGTCAAGTAGAGGAAATAGAGTGTTGATGTGAAGTTAAAGATTAATACCATGCAAAGGAAGGTGAAGAAGAGTGAGAACAAAAAATGTGGGGATGTTTTAGTGGGTAGAGTCACTATGCAAAAGAAGGGTGACTTGTGCAACATAGATATATGAAGTCAACCCAAGTGTAGTGGGAGATATTAGTAGAGGTAGAGGATATTGATTTATGACCAAGTTATTCCACCATGTGGATTTTAACGAAAAACATGTTCTACATGGTGCAAAAATAAGCCAAGTTATTTAGAAAAAAAAGGGTGGTCTTATCATCTATAATTAATGTGTGAGAACTATGATCACACATTTTTATGTAAGGTGGATGATTTAAGAGAATTCATTTCTAAATCTTGAATTAAAAAAAATTAGGTTAGTGATAATTAATAGTGGTGAATCCCTTAGACATTTCAATAGTTTGTACTATGTTTTAGAATGATGGGTTAATTTTTTGAGTTACTAAAAGATCTGATTCTATCCTATGATGACATAATTTTGGATTTACTCTAGTGATGTTCAATGAAAAAATTCTCATTGTGGCTCTCTACACAAGCATGGTAGTAATTTTCATTAAGTGGGTATCTTTGTCTTAACTTTAGCTAATAATACAGTACACATGATTCATTTGAGCACTTAGAGACATTTTTATATAAGATCATAATATATACTAAGGATATGGTCACATTGTAAATAAAAAAGTTATTAATACATCACATAGCTATGTCTTAAGTGTCACTGGAACTATTACATTCATTAAATGTTGATATCATATCCTTATCTATTATGGCACATTTAATATTTTAGGCCTTATTGGGTTTTTAAAAGAAATTAATCTAAGTAGGTTTACTATATGATTATATAAACGCATCCATACAATTTTTAAAGGCATTCATAACTTAGGGGAATATTAGTATAAAATGAAGTTTCAAGGAGTATTTAAAGTATATTCATGTGTGGATCTAAGGACTATACAAATTGAGTCATTGGAACCACATTGTAATGTTGGTCTAGTATTTTTAATCCCATGATAATTTATGAGTTTTTTTTATTGATTTGTAATATATTATTAATGGTGATTACTCTAAGTTTTTTAGATCTATTTTAGAAGAAATAAATTTATATGTTTGTGTGTGAATTTATGTCATCTAATTGTGGGATACACGGTAGAATATATATCTTAATTGAGACTCCTATCCACAAATACATCAATTATTTTTAACATAAACCACAAAGGGTGGGAAAGGTCATGAAAATATATTAGGGTATTTGGTAAATTGATCAATTTTACTATATAAAAGAGACACCTTTGATACACTAATGTAAGACCCTTTTTGTTATTCCATTTATAGTGGACATTAAAATTGCAATGGCCAAACATATTTCATTCGTTTATTTCCATATCATAGTTCAGGTGAAATTATCACAAGAGTTTCCATTCATTAATATGGTTAGATTCATGGTTTAGGATGGTACCATATTAATGGTCATCATCTAAATTTTTTCATTGCTAGAAGGTGTGTAGTCAACATGTCAAGCATGATATGATTTTTGCATACATTCATAGTTTCTAGTTGTTTCTTTGTTGATGGCACCAATGTCAAAAATGATATTGATTTTTTTTTTAATAAGATAACTTAAAACTAATAATAATTATAATAATAATAATAATAATAATAATAATAATAATTATAATTATAATTATTATTATTATTATTATTATTATTATTATTATTATTATTATTATTATTATTATTATTATTATTATTATTATTATTATTATTCTTGTTGTTGTTGTTGTTGTTGTTGTTGTTATTATTATTATTATTTGATGAAGCTATAAATAGGTGTGGGAAGAGCTGAACAATTACTACCACTTTTCTCTTTTCTATTGTCTAGTGATATGAAAATTATTATAATAGCAATATATTACAACTTTAACAAGTGGTATTGAATCTAATGAAGCATAAAGAGTAATGTAAGAATCAATGAAATTTTAAATTTCAATTGAATAATCTTCAATCTAGAAGACAAAATGTAAAAAATTATTTACAACATTCAATGAAGCAACTAAATGGCGGCATAGTAAAAGAGGGAGTTTTTGTAGCATATAAAAAAACTCATATGTAATTCATCATCATACAAGATACCATTACTCAAAAGTTTCTTTATTTTTTTTTAATATGGTTCATGAAAATTTATACCTTTAATAATTCTTCTTAGTATGTGTTGATAGATTTCATATAAAATTTTGGATTTAGATGCATATTTGGAAATATAGTTCAAAATTGCATTGATGGAAAACAACAAGTTGGAAATTAATAATATTTATCCAAATGTGAAGAATATATGGGTTGTGAATGTCATATTTGTCTTATCCTTTTGAGCTAAGGTGACTATCACTTTTCATTCCCCTCACCTAAAAAAGGAGGTAATGTCATATAGACATGAATCCACATACATATAATTGATATAAATGGCCAAATATGATATAGTTTACATGATTAAGATATACAATTGGAAGAAAATTTTATAAGTTTAGCACATGTTTAGGATAACATTATACACATTTGTGAGACATATAATACATAGTTTATATATAAGAGGTTACATTTTGATATATATTTCATATTGAGAGACATTTTAGGTGTATATGCCATGGTAATACGCTAAATAACATATACGATATTTATGCACCAACCTTACCAAGATGCACCATTTGAGTATTTATTTGTTGGAACAATTTACTCCATTAATTAGTACAATTAGTAGTTATAACTATTGATGGACTTGATATTAATTTTATTTATTTTAGGTTGATATAGTTACACAATTTGACTCAGATGAGATTGACTAGATTATGTTTACTCCTAAATTGTCTGATTGATATTCGGTGTTCTCATTGGAATTTGCACATCTCACCTTCATAAAATAATGGATCCCTAGTCAACCTCCAATTTATATCTTCACATATCGAAGGTTAAGCTATAAACCTCTTTCCAATTATTCAGATTGGAAGCATCATTTCCAAAATCAAACTATCAAGGGGGAACATGGTTACATTGATACATGAGTGCACTCCTTCGTTTATCTATTTTATTTTAAATAATTTCAATTATTAATTTTCATATTATATGTAATAATTACGCATGTGACATTCTCTTGATTTCAAGTCATATGCATACAACAAATTCAAACATGGTCCAATTCAAATCAGTGTGTGTTGTACACACCACATTATGTATTTATTTCCTTTAAATTAGTAACATAATCCTTATGCATTACTATATTAAATAAGTGGAAATGTAGAAACTCAAATCTATATTTATATTTTAAACTAGTTTTTTACTCTTGTAAAATATTAGTTATGAATCTACCCTTTAGTTATTCATTTTCCTTATAGTTGAAATGTTTGCCTTCATAATCTCACTATGCCTAAATGATTATATTATACTCTGACCCTGATATTTTGATTACTTAGATCACCTGTACCCCATGTTGTACTTCAAACCTGATATATATTCTTCATTATTAGTTACATTACTTCAACAACTTTGTATATTCATAGACACTTGCATTAATACTTGGACACTAGCATCAATGATAGTGTCATTATTCTAACATAGGTGTTTATACCTTACAAGTACTTCAATTTTCAAATATTTAGATAGTATGAGTCTATCTATTTGTTTTTTTTAATCCTTTTTAAGAAACATTTCAAAAGGTATGGTAAAATTCAAGTTAAATTCCACTCATTATTAATCTAAAAATCACCTCTCAATCCCATAATACACTACTAAAAATTAGTTTCACAAATAAATTATTCTACACTATTTTTTCCTATTAACAAAGTAATCATAGAAATTTTATTATGATAGATTTGAAACATCAAAGGAACAACCCATGAGTAGTATTTTCCAAGTTACAATATAGATCACTACATGTACTTTCATATATCATATTACACAATTGTTCACACATAAGATAACTTAAGGTGGAACACTACATTGATATGAGGCCTCTCCTAAGTATATGCCTATGTAGGCATTAATAACTAATACAAGGGTATTTGAAGTCAGATAAATTTCACTTGAGCTTATTAAACCTTGATTCAATGTGGCATGCCCTAATTAAAGGACCTATAGTTTGGATCAAAAGACTGATATTGATAAACTATTTGCACATTTCAAAAAGAGAATCTAAAAGGTGTAATCCAACCCTAATTAGAATAGGTGAAAGTTTCATTAAGCATTCAATATTATTTTCCATACTCTAGTAGAATAATTAGGATAATATCATTGATGATAGTGTCTATAGGGCAAGATAGGTGTCTAGGCTAATAGGAAATTAAATATTCAAAATCTAATGATGGGATCTAGATCTTTAAGCAGTCCACTTCTACACCTACACTACTCAGTTCTGCATGCACATGATTGTATAAGATAATTAAAATTTCTCTTCCACATTATATAAGATAGGTAAAATTTCTCTTTTATATTAATCCTTATTTTGAAAAAGGGTTAAATCTATAAGTCTTGGTTTTTCAGAATTTATATAATATTTTAAGTTATTTGTATTTTTACATATATGAAACATGATAAGAAAAGAGGCTATGCACAGGTAATGATGCTATTATATCAAAATGATCTCTTCAAGGGGTTGCCTCAATATAGGTTATGCATCATTACCATATTCATCTTATGCATAATCAATATAACCATGATCATATCGATATGAGATATTATAATCATTATCATCTTGTTTTTTAAATTTTGGAATGCCACTCTTGTCTTGTTTTATGTTTGGATATGTAAAACCAATTGATACATATTGTGGTATTAAATTTTATAATTTCTACTTTGCAATATGTATTGTGTCATGTGCCTTTGTTGATATTCCATTACTTGTATTTATTTGTATACTAGCTAAAGATGTTATTTTATTTGGTTTATTTTGCTCTAAATATGTTATTTTTTTTGAAATTAAGATTGCCTTGCCTTCCTTATCCAATTATATGAAGCCATTTTTATCAATCATTTATCCAAGTGATTTTAACCATACTCCTCCAAAAACAATATTGTATGCACTTAGATTGAACATAACATGAAAATTAAGATATCACTATTTTGAAGCAAATTAAAATATTAAATTTATTGATCCCATACATGTTATAGATGAATTAGCTTGATCAAAGTGTTGAATATTATATCTAAGAGATAGAATAAATGACATAGAACAAAAAATTATTTCACGACCTTAACCTTGACATCTGCAACTTTTTAAAAATAGAATAAATGACATAGAACAAAAATTGATTATGATTTAGACTAGGGTGGTTGGTTATACTTATGGAGTGTGATTTTGAGTAATTTAAGGGAAGTTATTGTTGGATGTAGAAGACTCTTTTACCTTGTACAAGTTGGTTACTTGGACAAGTAAGACCACATGGTCTTGTAAGGTCATTAAGTGCAAGTGTGGGATTGTAAGTCATGAGGTGAATCTTGTAAGTAAAGTTCCCTCCCATTTATTCATTTGGGTGAAAATCCTTAGGATATGAAATTTAGAATTTCTCTTATTTCTCACACTTATTCCTAATTTGGTTCTTGATTTGGGTTCTTATTTTTGGATGTCTGAGAAAGTGATTTTTGAAAGGAGGAATATATATTCTTTGAGACTGGGGGCTTGTTTCATGATTGGAAAATGGAGGAGATGAGGTAGTTATTATTTAGCACATATTGTGTAGAGTAAATATTTAGTTTTGCTAATCGAATAATGAAAAATTATAGGAAAGAATTAGGAGTTTGTGTGTGTGGTTTAACTCTTTTTTCTCTCCCTTATCTCTCTTTTGATAAATTTTTTAGCTTAATTGGATCTCTTCTTTGGAACTTCCCCCTCTCTCACTCTTGGATTTTGAAAAAGAAGTGAATATGAAAAATTTATATGCTTGTATTTATACATTAAAAAATTAAGATTGGAGAAAACTTATTTATTTTCATGTTATTAAAAATTGTAAAGTGTAAATTATATGATTAAATTCATTTGATTTATTTAAAAAAAATATGTTATGTAAACATATGAATATGTGTTTTTATGCCTCTCTCTCAATAATACCCTTTAAATTTTAAAATATAATTATTTTTGTTAAAATAATAGTGTGAATGTTATCTTTTAGATAATATATAGAATTACCATATTGATTGTCATTTTCATTTTGTTATTTATAATAGATAACATAATAACAAGAAATACAAACATGTACATGTGTGTGTGTGTGTGTGTGTGTGTGTGTGTGTGTGTGTGTGTGTGTGTGTGTGTGTGTGTGTGTGTGTATTTATGTATATATACATACATATACACATACATAGATATACATATAAGTACATATACATATATGTAGATATATATATGTGTGTGTGTGTGTGTGTGTGTGTGTGTGTGTACACACACATATAAATATACATGTCTATATAAAATAAATATTTTATAAATAAATTCATTAATTATATATAAATTTATTGTGTGTGTGTGGGTGTGTGGATATAAATATATAACAAAATAATGATAATAATAAAAATGTTATTTTAGTTTTAACTTTAAAATATAATTCGTAACTACCAATATTGAAAAATGGTAAAGTAGATAGTGAAGGAAGTAGGAAGATGTGAATGGATGTAGAGGGGTTAAGGAGTTTTGTATTCAAACAAGAGTTGGATGAGCATAGTGAATAACATGGAGAAGAAAAGACGTGATAGTTATAGATTGGAGAGGTGGTGGGAAAGTAGAGATGATTGGGGATTGTAGTAGGCCAAGATGAATTAGCTGATTGAGATTATTAAAGAAAAAATCACATTCACTTGGAAGCTAAGGTGGAGAGGATTTCATAAAATGTTTTGGAGAAAATCCTAAAGGTTAATTATTTTTTGAAAATGAATGTTTTAGGAGGTCAAAATTGGTTGTATTTTCTCATCCCATTCTATTAGAGTCGAGAGTTATATCGAATAAAGCCTAAAAAGGAATTAGGGTTCTAGTGCATGTAGGTTTTTTTATTTAAGTGTTAAATTAAATCCTAAAAGTGTTTGTTAAAATTAGGTTCTTAGAGGGTGGAACATAGGTGTTGGCAGATACAGCTATGATTTGAAAATTCATGGTAGCCTAACAAAACAAATCTGTGTAAAGTTTTTGGATGGGACTGAATTGGAAATTATACCCTAGCCCAAAGTATAAGTTGTTGACTAAAATTTTTAGGTTCTCTTCTAGTCCTCAAATAATAAGGAAAGTATCTTTAAAGGAAGACTATGGTTTTTTCAAAATGGAATTCTTTACTCAAGATTTTTATCCCTAATTTTTAAACTAGACGAGGAGTGGATGTCATATGTTATGATGTGGATAGGTTTTTATAAATTACCTAAGGAATATTGGAGTGAGGAAATTTTGGCCCTTTATTGAAATAAAATTGGGTAATTTATTTGATTATCATATGCTACAAACTATGGTGATTTGTGCTCCTGTCTTACTTTTTGTGTGATAATGGATTTGGGAATTCCTATCCATAAATCTATTTGTTTATCCTTGAATAAAGGTTAGTGCCTTTAGAAATTATATTATGAATGACTCTCATTTATATTATTTTCTTGTAGATAGGTTGGGTATACTCGATCTTCATAGCCTAAGAGGAAGATCACATCTCCTAGCTTTGATCAGGGGTTAGGTATGAAGGGGTATGAAGAATTGGTTATTTCTCAACATATCTCCCCAAGATATATGGATAAGAAGAAGATACAAATGAATAAGACCATGGTAGGGGAAAGGCATAAGTGGTTTGTGTGGAAGCATCATTCTCAATTCTACCTACTAAGGAAGTTTGTTTTGGAGTCTACCCCTATTCCTAATTTAGGTAAGGAGAACCACCCAAGAGAGGTGGAATTTAAAGTTTGGAAGGATAATAAGTGTTGATGCCTCTAAGTGTATTATAGGTGCTCTTTGTGTTTAAATAACGTGTTTCATTTTATAATTCTAAGAATTCATAGCATGAGTAGAAGGTTTTGGTAATCTAGTTACATGTGGTGAAATAGAGGTAGATCAAATTAAATTATTTCAAAAAATTATATTGATTGGTGGTTGGGAGCCACCGTAGTCCTTAATATTTATAAATTTTGAAGTATATATGCTGATATTAGTGAGTTATGATCAAATTTATAAACTAAAGATTAATCTAAGTGAATATTTACAATGAGATCTAAACTAAAGTGATTTAGTCAAAAAAGAAGCAAAAGGATGGGTAGGGTAGAAAGAAAGTATGTGATTGATGATCTTTACCTTAAACACCATGACAAGGTTTTAATTTCAATTGATCATGCATTTAACCAATATATGATGTGAAGTAGAAAATGCTCAAATCCCACCATACACTAGGCAAATATCTAAAGAAAACATGAAATAATTTAAGTATGAAGTAACTTTGATTTAAAGGTTTACTACTAAATTCAAATATAATTTGCACATCTTAATGCAGAGAAAATAAAATGAATCAAAGTTTAAGAACATTCAACTAATCTAGCATCAACATAAATTAGCAACCTTGTATCAAAGATGCATATTTAGAATTCATAAAAATCATTCACGTTCAAGACTTAAAACAAGAAATTGAGAGAGAAACCATGTAACAATTCATATAAACAAATTTGGGCAAAATTTTTAGCATTCCTTGCTTATATTAATTGCTCCAAAAGTGTATAATTTTAAGCTCAAAACTCTCTACCCTTTCAAAATGGTAATACTGCATTTTACAGGAGACTCAGGTAATATATTGATTAGTCATAAGATTACACATATACAAAGATAAGGATAGTTTTCCTTATTCACAGTTCTATAATACATTTCTATTTCCAAAACATACTGACCTATAGGCAAATATACTAACAAACTAGCATATGCCTTTAAAAAAGAATATTCCATGTTCAAATATTACAATACTTTCACATAGAATGGAATATCATCAATTATCGAGTGGGACCTAGGCTAAAGGGCTCTCTTGTTGCTCTTGAAGAATCTCCATGGCCCTCTAATGTTGTTCACTAACTAGATCCAAATCAATAACTAGTTTCAAGAGACAATCATTTTCTCAATCAGCCAAATCATTTAAATCCCTATCATTCCTTACCATGGCTTCCTTGATTCTTTGGTCTTCAACAATATTCTCTTCAATATTGAATATCATGACCATGACTTGGTTGTTATCACTTCCAAATTAACATTGACTCTTGTTCCTCACTTTTTACATTACCAAAGTGGCTCTATGTTTGTACTCATCATCATTAATGATGCGCAAGGAACTAGATTTTATTGGGTTATCCATCATGGTGCCAAGAAGTTGTTTAATTCTACTTATTAGTTCTTCATCATCTCCTAGGAGTCTCTCTAAGCTCTTTGACCAAGAGATCAAAATTTGAATTTTATCAACAACTATACCCAATATTGCATTCAAGTGGGATAGGATAATGGTTTTGAAGCTAGAAATCCTACCCTTAATTAGTATGTTGATAATCTCCCTTATTTTATCTTCTGAGTTATGCCATTGGGTTAATAAACCTTTGGCTACTTCCCCTTGTTGGGTCAATGCACTCTGTTTTAGATTCATTAACTTCAAGGAGTGAAACATGTCTTAAAAAGGTACCTCAAACATCTTTATTATTTCCCCTAAGACTGAAAAGATAGCTTTTGTTTCCATATTCTCCATTTATTTCTATAGGTTATATATCTTCTACATCATGCCTTTAATACTTGATTTGAGCTGAGCTAAATGAGCATCAACTAGTCCTATGTCCTCCTCATGAATAGGATGCTCACCATGCCTCTGAACTCTAATGGGTGTTAAGCTGACAAATGGTTCAACATTCTAAAATGTGATTCTTCACCTTCAACCATGGTATTTTTGGTGGTGACCTTTTCCAATCCTATTTTTTTCGGATTTAACTTCACACTAACTTATGACTTTGTGGCTTTAAGAGGCTTAGGAGTCTCCACCTATGTGTTGTTTGAGGATCCCAAAGTGTCCATTTGTGTGCCATTTGATCTTGTTGTGGAAATTATTCTTATTTCTTCCCCTTCATTAAATCCAATATCCATGTCTTGAATTCTTTATGGACATCAATGTGGATTATTTGGGTCAAGGCCCATGAATGGGATAAAGTGGGAATCTTCTACATCTTCTCATAAATGAACCATTCAAGGATAATTGGCCCATGAATGGGGTATTCATCATTGAACAAGTTGACCTCACTCATGGGGTGGGTAAAGGTCAACTTGGGATTCCTTTTCCCAATTGGGACCAATGCCAACTCAACTTTCCTTTTGTGTGTGTATAGGGGGTTACTAGAACCAGGTCTAAAGTAACTTCATTTCCCTTATCTTGCTCTGCTTCCTCAACTTAGGATTGGGGTTCCTTAGTGTTTTATTCTTCTTCATCTGACTCATATGCTTCAACAAGCACCTTGATGGCACCCTCTACTATCTCACCAGGCTCTATTGAAATCATATATAGGAACTTTGGTCTTTCAGGTGGGGTTGAAGATGATCCTCATTCACTAGTCTCTCCTCTAGTTTTTATTTTCCAATTCCTTATGAAACTTGTGCTTGAGGATGTTGCATTTCAACTTGTGGATATTCTATAGTGGGTCTTGAGGATGGTCTAGGAAATAAGTGATATTGTAGGGGATCCATTTTCCATATTTCACCTTGTGGATTGTCATATCCCCTAGCCAACTTGGGCTCCAACTTAATGTTATGCCTCTTTAACCTAGCTGATACCTCTGGGAAACTAGAGGCCTTAATGTATAGTGGATCATGGATATAGGGCTAGTGTTCATAGGCCTTGTTTATGGCTTTAGACTTAAAATATATGGTCTCCCTCTCATTAGGGTCCCATTGCCTCAATTCATATTTCTACAGGGTGAATGAGTCCTTGTGTCTAACAATAACATTCACATGTTCCCAATTTTGCAACATAGTTCTGCTTATTATCAAAGAAAAGGGATGGAGGAGGGCTTTCCTTTTCTCTTTGAAAAATCCATCTATACCATAAACAAGATGATATGCAACTTCTTGCTCTGTGAGTTTGGTAGGCACATAGATGGGTAACCGGTAGGGGTGTATCAAAGTCCCTTCTATCCTTATTACCATGTAATATAGGTATAACTAGATATACCATATTATTTATACATATCTCTTAAACAATGTGCTGACCCTACTCATGGGGATTCCTATCATGGCTTCCACTAGATATAGTAAATACAATCATAAATAAACTACATGTTGTGTCTATATTTGAATATGTGAAGCTTGGAATAATAATGGGAGATAGAAGGTCTCATATTAGGTGACCAATTCTTAATGTTTGGGATATTGGTTTTGGCCAAGAGGGCATCAATCAAATAGGAAATCATGTACAAGTGGTTCCTCACTTTCCTTTTGATGGATATGAAATGTTATTTCAATGGATATTAATCATCTCACGTAATGGGGTAGTGAGTCCCTTCTCCACCATGAAGTAAACATAGGGCACCCAGACTTTCAATATGTGTCATTGAGGGGGCTCTAGATAACCTATTCAGCAAGGTTGTAATTATCCTAATTTCCTTCCTGAATTAGACAATTAGAATTTTCCTTGTGGGGTCCTGGATTACTTGGGTTCTAGTGAGTATCCATATGACAATGATTGTGTTTAAGTTATGTTCCCCATTCCACTCTCTAATAGTGGGTAAGTATATCTAGGGCTTACATAGCTTATAGTAGTGTTAAAAATAAAGGGGGAAAATATATGATATTTTATTAAAACTATGCTCATGAACTATCCAATCTTTTTCAATTCTATAATCCTTGAAAAGAGGAACAAGGCCATCAATGTAGTGTAATACCTTAGGCTTGGTAGCAACATAGTGGAGGCTAGTCATCTAGATAGAAACTAGGTCATTGTATCTCTATAAGATGGTTGCACTCTTTTGTTCTTCCCTCATAAGATCTTGCATATCCTCTATGGTCTAGAAGATTTTACACCAGTTATTATTCCCATTATTTAATGTTTCAGTACCTAGGCCCGTATCCTTGAAAACTTTCTCTTCATTATCTAAATTTAAATACAACTCAGTTTCATCTCTTTGTTGCTATTTACAAATTTCCATTATTGTGAGACTTGAAAATTATTCACCAAGGGATTATAATTAATCTCTAGGTCAACTTATTCTTGCTCACATTGTAACTAAACTCTTCTCAATTTGATTATGAGTAATCCAAGTTTGAATTATGGCTTTTATGGATGTTGGGGAGTTTTTGAAGATTTAATGATGATGGAAATTTAAACTTAGGCTCATTCATGTCTTGTATTTTATGGACACCCAAGATTTTATACCTTTCCCTTTCCAAGCACATAAAACCGTTAATTTTTTTTTCTTTTTTGCTTGTGTGGCACCCATGTGGCATCTATTTGGCAACTTTCATGACATTTTTCATAAATGACTTAAGGGACTAGCCATTGTATTTTGAAAATCCTCTTTTCCTTCATGTCATCAGATCCTTGTTTATAGATCAATGTGGATCGTTGATCGTGATCATGATGCTTGAGAGTCATTGGTTGTTTTATGTTGATCCCTATGGTTGTGTCACTTAGTGCCTTTGTGAGCCTTTTAGGTTTTTTTAAATAGTGTTTGACAATTACACTTCATCTGATCACCTCTCGTGAGTAAGCATGGATCATTGATCATGATCTGAATGGGTGTACACCATTAGTTTGATGGATTAAATGTTTTAGATTCATTAGGTCTTTTCACTCCATCTGAACATCCTCCATGATGAAGCAAAAGCTATTTATCCTACAAGGAGAATGAAAATTGATTATAATTGGGATATAGGAAGGGAATTATTCTAAATAATTTAAACTAAAGTTTATTTCATGTCATTAAATGCAATGTATACTTTAGGCTAAAATATTTATGCTAAGTTTTTAGAACACATAAAAAGGGGACCTATGCTAAATAATTTAGGCTAAGGTTTATTTCATGTTGATGAAAATGATGTAAAATTTATGTTAAAATATTTAAGCTAAGTATTTAAATGCACCTAAAGGGGCCCAAATAACAAGTGGTCCAACTGCAAGGTTTTAACCTAGGGTTTTATCATATTAATAAACATGATAAAATCTTAGGTTAAAAGCATTTTAATCTAAGTTTTATGTCATAGGGGCCTATTAAAATAAGACTTAATATAAGTCCTTAGCCTAAGGTTTAAAACTGATCAGGGTAAAAATTTATTCCAAAACATAAAAAGCCAGAAACATTACACATTACACAGCCTTGTCCTGCTCGACCAGTAGACTCAGCTTCTGGGAGAAGTTCAGAGGTAGCAAGCTATAATCTAGAATTTCCCATTGAGGCCCTTACTCGGAGGCCCATTTGGCCAAATAGTTAGCAACCCCATTCCATTCGTGAGGAATATGCATGAAACTCACCGACTCCATCACAGTACTTAACTGGATAATCTGTTGAACAACCACCGCTAGATGCCACTCAACACTATCAAAATTACAGTTACTTAACAAATCAATGACAACTTGGGAGTCTGACTCACAAATAATACTCTACCAACCCTGTTGATAGCATTGTTGCATCGCCTGAAGGATAGCGATCACCTCCATGTAATTATTGGAATGCCATCCCTTATAGATAGAGAAAATGAATTGAACATTTCCAAAACTATCATGACCAATGCCACCAATACCAGCTTCCCCTAGGTTTCCTCTCAAGGAGCCATTAGTGTTAATTTTCAATGTTCTAGGTAAAGGGGGCATCCAACGACCATTTCTACACACCAGTTTATGCACTTGTTTGTCTCTGTTCCAAGAGCGTAAAGAAGGGGCAATGGACAGAGCAGTCAAAAGGTTGCCAGCAATGCTAGAGAGAATGACTGACTCCTCATCCCCCAGCCCGTCCATGCAAAATCCCTTTGCAGCCAGTGACTCCTGTAGAGAACCGTGGACCTTCTCCCAAATGGTACAACTAGTCCTCTATTCAGCACGGAAGATTCTTCTATTGCGCTCAATCTAAACATTCCAAAGTATGAAGGCCGGTCTAGCAAGCCAGGTAGCTTGAAGAATAGGTGCGTTGGATTTAGGGGCGCTTAACTAATTCCAAAACTTAGCTAAAGAGGAGTTGTGGCAGCAGGGTCTTCTCCATGTGTCCCACCATCTATGCCAAATAATCTTGGCAAAAGAACATAGAAAGAAAAGATGTGACCTTGTTTCCTCCTCCCTACAACAGAGCACACACTTGGAAGGTCCCTGAAAGCCACATTTACACAAGTTATCCCATGTGAGGCACCTATTGTAGACAAGCGTCCATAAGAAGAAACAACATTTGGGCCAAGTAACTAAGTTCCACGTCTACTTCCCCCAGAGGAAATTTGCTTCCCCAAACACTTGCTTAAGCAGAACCTGATACCCTGCCGAGATCGAATAGCTTCTAGTAGGCCCCCCTCCCCAAGCAAGCTCATCCTGACCTTGAAGGGAGTTGCAATGTCTAGAAGCTAATAGCTGAGCTAGCTCTAACTTGTTCTCCCAGGATCCACCTGGGGGCCAGTTCGAAGAGGTTTTCCATCTGAAGCTAGTGGCCAAACCCATGTTGTACTCTTCCTTATAGTGGGCCACCTTAGTCCATCCATCTGCTTGAAAGACATCATATAATGGCTGTAAATGTGGGTGGGAAGACAAGAGTGGGGGCGAGCCATCCCACGAGTCTTCCTAGAAGAGAGCCTATTTACTAGTCTTGCAAATCTAGAATAGGCTGTGTTTAATCAACTGAGCTCTACTTTTCAAGGTACACCAAATCATGGAGCCACCCCCCTCAAGAGGCATTCGAACAATGACAGAGGGATCCACCCCAAAAAAGTACTTACTAGCCAAGATGCAAGCCCAAAGTTGGGACTGATTAGCACACCATCTCCAATATAGTTTGGCAGCTAAAGCATGGCTCACCAGGATGGCAGAACGCAAACCAAGACCCCCATTTCTCTTTGGTTGACAAACATTATCCCACTTGATCAAACTCCATTTGGTGCTTTGCAGGTTACCACTCTAAAGGAACTAGTGGGAAAGGGCATCGAATTCCTTGAGAAAATAGATTGGAGTAGCCTAGACCAAGCAACGATAAATAGGAAGAGCTTGAATCACCGATTGCAGCAGTGTGACTCTCCCAGTAGTGGAGAGCCATCTGTGAGTCCAGTGACTCACTTTTTACCTCAGTCTATCTAAAAAATTCTACCAAAATAGCTGTGGCTACCTACCAACCACAATGGGAATGCCCAAATAAATAACTGGGAGCACCTGAATTTGAAATCTCAGGATAGCCGCTATTCTCCTTTGTATAGGACCAGGTGTATTAAAGAAAAAAATAGAGGATTTATGGTCATTGATTTTCTGCCCAATAGCATCCAAGTACATGTCATGGGTATCATGAAAATCTTTTGCCTCCCGCATATGCGCTTTCCCAACCAGGATGGTATCATCAACAAACTGTAGATGGGACGTGATTAAGCCGTTCCCCCACTGCCACCCCTGAACAATATTCTGAGAGACCTGGAATTTCATAAGTCGGCCCAATCCTTTAGCTAGAATGATAAATAAATAAGGGGAAATCGGATCTCCTTAGCGAAGGCCTCTCGCTGCCCCAAAAAGCTCAGTGGGTTGTCCATTGATGAGGACCAAGTAGGAAGGCATGGTGACATAGCTAAGCACCCATTGAATCCATGCCAGGCTGAAACCAAAGGCCAACATGATTTTTTCCAAGAATCTCCAGCTGGCCCTATCATAGGCCTTTGATAAGTCCAACTTGATGAACATGGCCCACTCTTGGGAAGTGCTCATAGAATGAATGGCTTCTGATGTAATGACCACCTCGTCAAGAATCTGCTTGCCAGCTACAAAGCCCCCTATTCTTCAGAAACAATCAAAGGGAGGTAACTTTGGAGCCTTTCTGCTAAAAGCTTAGTGATAATTTTGTATACCACATTGTAGAGCGCAATAGGCCTAAAGTGGTCCAGCTGATACACCTGCTCTTTTTTCAAGATTAACACCAGGAAGGTGGCATTCAAAGCCTTCAGTATTTCTTTGTTGGAATATGATTCATGTATCACCTCAAAGAGATCCTGCTTGATGACATGCTAGAAGTCTTGATAAAATTCCACTGGAAATCCATTTGGCCTAGGTGCTTTACCTCTTTTCATGCTAAAGACCACAGCCTCCACTTCAGTCCTTTCTATAGGCCGCATAAGATACTCATTCAGCCCTGAATTCACCACAGAGGGGATGTAGGATAGCACTGTATTTTCAGCTATCTCGGGTGGATGCAACCCTTCCGAGAAAAGACTAGAAAAGTAGCAGACCGCTGCTCCAGATATGTCTTGAGGAGAATTAAATCACGCCCCATCTGGGCACACCAAGTGGGTAATGTAGCTTCTATTACACCTTGCTTGAACAGACTTGTGGAAGAAGGCAGTGTTCCTGTCTCCTTCCTAGAGCCAATCAATGTGTGCCTTCTACTTCCAAAAGATCTCTTCTCTGAGGTCCCACTCTATAAGCTCTTTCACCACTTGGGACTTAGCCAACTGGAGCTCCTCAGTGAGGCCATGGTCTCTAATCTACCTGGTAATCCCATCCAGCTAATCTTGAGCTTTCTTCCTCTTAGTATGTAGATTCCCGAAGCTATTGAAATTCCAATACTTCAACCTCCCCTTGAGATACTGGAGTTTTTTGGAAAAAGAGAACATAGCGGTGCCATAGCTGGGTCCTCCCTGTCTCCACCATTTTGGCATTAAATCATGAAGGGAGGGCTCTCTGAGCCACATGAGCTGGAACTTAAATGGGGGCTTTCGTGGTCCAGGAATGTGGTTAGTAGATAGCTTGATCAGCCAGTGATCCGAACCCCCCCAGTCAAGTATTTCCAAAGCAAGGGAAGTGGCACCAGATTGCCAGTAGCAGGACACCAAAAATCTATCAAGGTGCTCTGAAATACTAGCCTCACCACTTCTTTGATTACTCCAGGTGAAGATGCCATTGAGAGGTCTAATGTCCGAGAGGTGCAGAAGGTCAATATTGTGTCGGAAGATCTCAGATGAAGGTCCTAAATGGGCTAGTCCTCCCCTCTTCTCTTCCAAGCTGAGGATAGCATTGAAGTCCCCAGTCAAAATCCAAGGCAAATACGGATGGCAGCTCTTAATATACCGAACATGCTCCCATACTTTTTGCTGTCCAGGAAGATCCACAGGGGCGTAGACATTGGTAACAAGAATGATTTCCCCCGATTCCTTAGAAATAGTTGTCATTGTAAGAGCCAAACTGCTGGCCAACTAGTAAAGAGGCGTTATGTTCACCAGATTCTAATAGATGGCCAGCCTGCCGAAACAACCAGATGCCCCAACACATTAGCTATGACTGTAATACCAAAAAATTTGCATACAAGAAAACCATGAGTCCACAAAAAAATTAGTCTCCTGAATACAAAGGATATCCAAAAAATTAGCACTTACCAGTTTATGCATAGCTTTTTGTCAGGGAAATCTATTCAAACCCCTCACGTTCCAAGAAAGGACAATCATTGGGTAATCGGTGAAAATTTTCATCCAAGGGTTTAACATGCCCCACCTCTACTAGAAGATCCCCTATAAGTTTAAGCCGTTCCTAGTCCTTTTTGCACCTAGCTCAAGAGGGATTAGAAATGGTAGCCTTCTTGAAGGATCTATGCATAAGACCAAGGCTTGAGGATAAGCCCTTGTCATTTCTAGGTACTTCCATCTCCTTAGCTAGATTAGCCCATCGAGCCCCCTTGTCACCTGTATCAAGCATGTCTGTGATGGTAGCTTCTTGAGTGTCACGGTCTATCTCTTGGGTTGATCGAGATGCCAAAGCTAGAGAATCCTCTCCTGGGATGAGTTGTTCCATTGTCACTTCTTCTTCCATCTGCAACAAATCCAGAATGCCATCCTCTATATTCATATTATCGAGGACTTCAAACTGATTAAAGTCTACCTCAATTTGTCTATCAAAATTTGTCCTCTTCAGCCCACGATTCTTTGCACGGTGCCTAACTGTGGCAAAGCCGTCCTTGTCAGGCCCCCTAGAGACATTTGTGCCTTGCTACGTACTTGCTAGGAAGAGAGGATTTTTTCCTTTACTCGTGCCATCTGCTTGATCCTAAAGCTTCCCACTATGATTTGCCTGTCTGGCCCCTTTGACATTATTGGCCATCTGAGTTCCAGACCCTTCTCCTTGAGGAGCAGAGTCTCTAATCACATGTGGACACTGTCTATGCAAATGGCCATAGACATGACAAATGCAGCAACAGAATGGAATAGCTTCGTAGTCTAATGGCTGAATCCATGAGGAGATACCTAGACAGATCTCAAGAGAATCTAGGAGTGGATTATTCAGATTAATTTTGACACAAATGCGGGCATACAAAATTACCTTTCTGTCTAGTGTTTGGTGTGCTATTTCCATCAGTGTTCCAAGCATAGCCGCTAATTGGCAGAGGATATCCTCATGCCAGAACTCTAGGAGAAATCTTGGTAGCTGGACCCAGATAGGGACACAGGCTGGAAGGTCATCCGTTGAATTAAACCCTGCGTGCCAAGGTTTTAGGAAAAGCCCAATTTGATCATAGAAGTATGGTCCCCCTTCAAAAATCCTATTTCGGTTTGCAACACATGAGAAATTCACCATGAAATAACTATTTTTGGTGAGCAGAATGTCAAAATCCCTGTCAATCTGCCAAGTCTGCCTGATCCAGGCTTCCAAAGCTGCTAACGAGATATGAATGCCCAAAAATTTGCAAAGAAGGGTATGAGCAGACAAATATTCTACCTCCTCCTTCACTGAGTCTAGGGACAATACCAGAACTGGGTGCTCTTGGCTTTTAGGTAAACAGCCATTGACTTTCTTGAGCTTAGAGCTCTCTGCCACAAAGGTCCTATCAGCCTCCTGCGCTGACTCCCTAGGCAACGGCCGCTCATTCCTGGGGGTGCCATTCTGGTTGCCCTGCAACAGTTCGCCATTCGCTTCCATCCTTCCAAAAAATCACCTCCATGATGTTTTCATAAATACTAATTCATCCTTAGCCTAAGGTTTATTACATTTAAATAAACACAATTGGAACCATAGAAAATAGACTTAGATTAAAGATATGTCTGCAAGTATTTAGATTTTGAGATGATTTTATCATTTGAAGTTCAAAGATCCTAAGTGTTTAAATATCTTTCGAGGGGCTCCATTGATTTAAAATATGATAAGTATAACTTATCCATGTTTATAAATCATATTTGTATTCCTAAGTAATACATTTTTTGAGATTAAATTTTATGTCCTTACAAACATAAATCATGGCTTTATGGATGTCAAATGACAGTCATGAGATTATCAAATTTAAGTTCATGAATCAATTAGGTTTGATGGGATTAAAGTTGATGATATCATGGGCATCAAATGATGATGGTGAGAATGTCAATTTTAAGCTCATGAAGTCCCTTTGGTCCATAGATCTTGGATTCAATATTCTTCATCTGATCATCTAGTCTGATTAACCATGGACCATTGATTGAGATCCAAGCAGATGCATGCCATTGGTTCCTACAACCATAAAGGAGATCAAGTCAAATTAGGACCATGTCATAAAATTAGACTAAGACAAAAAGCCTAAGTTTATAGGTATAATGAAATAAGTCCCTTTGAATATTATAGTCGTAAATTAAGGTTTTATCTTAAGGTTTCATTGTATTGAAAATACAATGAACCTTAGGATAAAAACTTAGGTTAGGTCATATTTTTAATGTGTGGGACCTTTTGTTATCAAGCTTGAATACAAGAGTATTATGTGTTGATCCATAGGGCTCCTAATCTTTTGAATTTTCATCACCACATTTAGTTTTTTGGATCTATTATGTGTGAGTAACCATGGACCATCGATCATGATCTAGACACTTGCACTTGATTGGCTCTTTTCAAATATTAAATCCATAACATAAGTTATATGTTTGATAAAAATGGGAATTTTAACTTGTTGATGACCATGATCCATCTAATATTTGGTCCCATTGAATCACAAACCATTAATCATGATTCGGGGGCTTTTACACGATTGGTCTGATGGATCGAAGGCATTAAGTTCATTGGGATAACTACGCTCTATCAGATATATCTCTGTGATGAAGCAAGAGCTATTGGATCTATAAAAATCATAAACTTTTAGTTAAGAAATGATTTAATATAATAATTTAGGCTAATGTTTTATGACTAAGGTCTCATTTTTGTTGATAAATATGAATGGTGCCTTAGGGTTAAGATTTTAGGCTAAGCATATGTCAAAGGGGACGATGGTAGAAGAAAAGATCCATCAAACATAAATATTAGACTGCATTAAAAAAAATAAGGAAGGGGAAAAATAAAAGGGGAACAAGAATGGTTTTTAGGCTAAGGTTTGGTTGTGTTTAAAACTGTGACCAAGCCTTAGCATAAAAATTAGGCTTAGGTCCAAAGTTGATCCAAAATGCTCCCACTAAATCCATTCCTGCCACAATTGAATTAAAATAAAATGTCTAAACTAGGGTTTACTAAAGGAGGTTTAATCACATGAATCCAACTATGAGTTATCATAAAATCAAGAATATTAAAAGTCTTAATATGGCTAACCTGTAGATTCCAAACATGATCTATAAGAAAATTTATGAAACCTACAACTTAAGGCATGAGGATTAATTATTAGCAACATTGGACAACATTAAAACAAAACCATGAATGAGTAGGACCCTTTCACCAGGCGTGGATGATATTAAAATTCTAATAAAGTGTAAAATATCACTTTTCATGTTAAGGCTCAAGGTAATCACAAGGGTCCCTATTTTTTAGAATTGGGGTTATGTTGACCTCAATAAATGGTGACTTCTAGGGAAAACATAGCAATATGTTATAACTTAGAGATTTTGGTTCAAAAAAATAACTAGGTCATTTATCATACTTGTTTAATACCATTATCAAGATTAGTTCATGGTTGAAACAAACCTTGAACATTTAGAATTAGGATCAAACATTAAGACATAGCCATGTTGTGTGTGTGTGTTTTGATTCCACTTATAGTTTACCATGGGATTCAAGGGACAACTTCTAGGTTACATACCTTTAATCATTAAAACTGGCTTGGAGCATGTTTAGATATTCATTAAGAACCATGCTTCTATTTTAGGGAAGGATTGTATATTGCTCTATTACTAGTTAGGCATCCATAGCCTCAATAGAGATGCTTTTGGTTCCACTCACAACCTTTCTCCACTACTATTTAGGCATCCATAGCCATAATGGAGATTACCAAAATCACCTTTGCTTAAAATATTTTGATTTTGCAATAAGTTTTTATTTTTTCTATATTATTGGATCTTTTATGTTTTCAACAAAGGTTGGGAACTAGGGTAGCCATGTTTAAGGATTTGGTCAAGTGTATGATTTTTAGATAATCACATATGGTTGAAACGTTTGTCCTAGGTGAGGATGTTTTTTAAGTGTAATCATGATTGTACCTTAATGGATTGAACTTTTATTCTACATGTGAAATTCTTCTTAAAACCAAGTTTAGGTCAAGACAATGTTTAATGTCTTATGGAATGGTTAACATATTCATGGGTCTTCACTAGTTTTTTTAAATCATAACATCAATACATATTAAAAATACATGGTCAAAATATGTATGAGGTTCATACCAACATTTATAACATTTGGAGTTTCAATATAACTAAGAAAATTTAAGCTGAGGGTTGTCTAAAAGGACTTATTAGAAGCAAGGAACAAGGAAACAAGAAACAAACACACAACACAATGTAGCAAAGTAGGTAGCAAAAAGAAAGAAAACAAATATATACATACTTATGTAAAAAGAAGGGATAGGAAGAAAGAGCTGAAGGAAACTAACTAGTCTACCTATACTAACTCTAATTATCTTAAAAATTTACTCCATGAAGACCCTAGGAGGAGTGACAGAGAAATAATTCTTGAGATATTGTCCATTGGTGGGCAATGTGCAACTCTGCTCCTTGTATGTCTTTGAGTTTTAAGGTGTTATATCCAAGTGTATCTACAATATAATAGGGGTCAATCCATAGAGGTGTGAACTTGTCATGTTTTCCCTTAGGCTCATATACTTTATCTCTAAAAAGAACCAAGTCTCCTTGTCTAAACACCTTGATCTTTGATATCTTATCAAACCATCTCTAAACTATAGTTTGGTGTCTTATAATGTTAGAAAAAGCCTTTTATCATGCATCTTCCATCTAAATAATGTCTAATATCCTTTAGTTTTCAAATTATTGATCTTCCTCCATATACTCTTGCATGAACTTGTAAGTTGGCAGTTTGAGTGTGATGGAGAATATAGGTTCCTGGACATACACTAGAAATAAGGGAGATGCTTTAATATCCTACTAGACTCTTGTTATATCTACCCAAAGGTCCTACTTAAGAAGCTTATGCCATGTTTTAGGTTTGTCTATATAAAATTTCTTAATGGCTTTCATCAAGTTTTGATTTGTTGACTCATACACTCCATTACCTTAAGGATAATGGTTAGATGAAAAATTGAGAATAATGTTATTATCATATGCCCATTCTGTCATCTCTATGGATGTGAATGTAGACCCATTGTAACATACCAAAGAGACTAGAGCCCAAAATTTGGTCTATATAATTTTTTCTAAAAACTTGACCACTTCTATTCTAAATTATTTGGTGGTTACTACTTCAATCCATATAGTGAAATAATTAGTAGTTATTAGAACATACTTATGACCATCTAATGAGTTGGGGTAAATTACCACTACAAATTCTAGTCCCCACTAGGCAAAGGGTTTATCAATCATGACTGGTTGTAAAGGCATTTCTACCTTTGGCTCCGTAGTGTTGAAGATATGACATGAATGACACTCTCTCACATGTTTATGAGCATCTTTGAAGATGGTGGACCAATAATAGCTAGCCCTAAGGATCTTGTGGGTTATTGTTCTTCCTAATGGATTCCAACTTCCCAAATTATCATGAAAATTATTCATTATCTTAGTAGCTTATTCCTTGGAAACACATCTTAGGTATATGCCTTCAAAGTTATTTTAGCATAGGACTCTATTTCTTATGAGCTAGTGAGCTGCCTTAAGCCTTAGAGCTCTCCTTTATTCCCTGGTTAGCCCTATAAGACAAGCTCCATTAATTATTAAGTGAACAATGGAGTCATACCATTCATTAGTTTGGAATCTTTGTTGATAAAATTGCATAATACTTAGCTTAGGGATAGTATTGGAAATCATTTAAATCATACCTTGACATCTTACCATTTTTTTGGTCTTCATCTCTATGTCATATTCTTGAAGGACAGACATACACTTACCTCTTCGCTATCCAATTTCACATTAGATAAGCATTAGCTTAGTGGATAGATCTGGTAGAATGGAATGCACCTTTTTTTAAGAATGTAGTGCCTAAATTTCTTGATAGCTTTAACTAAGGAAAAGCCTTGCTTATCAATCAAAGGATAATTTAACTTGGCATTTTTCAAATTGGTACTCATGAAAGCAATTAGATGATCATATCCTTATATTTTTTGAGTTAAAACTGTAGTAATAGTGTGATTAGAGGAAAAAGAGTAGAGATAAAAAAGCTTTGAAAAGTCAAGATTATCAAGATTAGAGTTTGACTAATTTCACTTGTGATGTATTCAAAGGCCTTCTTTGACTCTTCATTCCATGAAAATTTGGTATCCTTTTTTAGCATATCATTTAGTGGCTTGATAATTTTTAAAAAGACATAAATGAATTTTCTAACAAAGTTTATCTTACCAAAGAAATATTTCAATTTGTTTTTACTATTAGGAGGCTCTATCTTGGATATGGCTTCCACTCTTTAAAGATCTATGGAAATTCAACCTTAGTGATGACATGGCCTAACATTTTACCTTCAGTAACACAAAATTTCTCTTTTTAGGGTTAAGGGAGATCCCATACCTTCTACACCTTTCAAATAGTTATTTTGGATGTATGAAATAGTACTCCCTATTTTTAGAGAAAACCATTAGGTCTTCCATGTAAATAATGATACACTTACCAATTAGGTCATGGAAGGCATGGTCCATAGACATTTGAAAATCATCTTCTATATTTATCATTCCAAAATGCATTCTCTTGTATGCAAAGGTGCACCACTTGGTTATGAATTTTGTCTTCATTCTATCTTCCTTGTCTACTAACACCTAATTGTATCTTGAAAATCCATCAAGAAAGGAGATCATGGATGAAGTTGAAACAATTTGTACTACCTGGTCAAGAGATGGAAGAGGATAATTATTCTTCTTAGATACTCTATTCATATTTATAAAATCAATACACAATCTAATTTCACCATTCTTCTTTCTATCTGGCACCAAATTGACCACCCATGTAGAGTTCCTAATGGGAAACACAATTCTAGCATCTAACAACCTCTTAACTTCTTTGAAAATCACGGGATTTAAAATAGGATTCATAAGTCTTTGTTTCTACCTAAAGGGTTTACAACTTTTCTTGAGAGCTATGGTATGGGTGATGACTCTTGGGTTAAATATCTTCAAGTCATCATATGACCAATCTATGACATATTTGTATTTTTTTAATAGCTCTTTGGATTTTTTGTTTTTAGCACTTATGTAGGCTTTTCCAATGTTAACTAGCTACTATTGATCTTGGGGCTCAAGATCAACAACATTATAGTCTTTTCCACTTACTTTGGGAACCTTAGAATCTTTAGATAGATTGTCTTAATAAAAAAATCTCTCCAAGGCAATCATCCCCTTGGGGATTTTTTTGTCATTCAACTAAATGATTTTGCTATCAAACTTGACTTTTCTAAATGTATTTTCATCAACCTCATCAATGATCTAAGCCTCAAATGATCCTGAACTAGTCATGAAGCTCAAGATTTGTTGGTCATCACTAAATACCTACAAATCGTTCACATTGTCTAGGATATAAGGATAAGGTATCAAATCAATATTAAAGTTTGGTGAATCTTGGTAAGATATGAGAGTAGTTGTAGTAGATGTCAAGTCATTAGTAACTTTATTTTCCTCCCTAGGGATAGAAATAATATTTAAGGCATCAAAATATTCCACTAGATCCTAGACTCTAAACTTGTACCTCTTTAGGTATGATAGTTTGCACTGGTACTTGTTCCTTACTTAATTTACTACTAGTTATAAATCACCATAGACTAATAGTTTATTGAATTTGTTTTTGATGGAAAATTATAGACCCAAGATAAAAAAATTTATATTTTGTGTAGACACCTAAAACTGGCCATCGATAACCTCCAACTAGGATTTTGACCAATTTCTTACCTAAAATGCACAATTTGACCTAAAAACACTAAAACACACTAAATGATGTTAAAATGACATATTTAGGTGCTAATTTTGGCCAAGGTATCCCTAAATGGGGAAATTCAATTTATGAGCCAACTAACTTTGATCAATTCAATTTGAGTCAAATGCCAAATTTGCACCTACATGCTCTAGATTAATCTTTCTTATCAAATATTGTTTTGACCAATTTCTTACCCAAAATGCACAATTTGGCATAAAAACTCTAAATCACACTAAATGATGTGAAAATGACATATTTGGATGTGAATTTTAGCAAGGGTATCCCTAAATGGGGCAATGCAATTTATGGGCTAGCTAACTTTGATTAATCAATTCAAGTCAAAATACCAAATTTGCACCTGCATGCTCTGGACTACTCTTTCCTATAAAATATTTTTCACAATACTTGTGCCTTTGTTATTTATTATTAGAAACATTCTAAATGGGAATACACATCCAATGCATCTGATGTGGACTTCCAATTCCAATCCATTCAAATTTAGGACCAATAACAAGGCATTCAATCAATCTAAGTAATTTGTGCATAAAGTGCTTAATCATGTTTAAGAGATAATTAACCCAAATCAAGACCTAATTAATAATTCCATGGAAACTTTTTGAATATTTTTTTCTAGAAATTTGAATATCTGCATCATCAAGTGACCTCATTTCTTGGGAAGACATCTCTAGGCCATAAATGCCACAAATATTAGGATTCATTCCCTCCATGCCTCATCAGTGCCTTCCATGATGCCCTCCATGCTTATTAATTTACCCTTATTCTATTTTCATGATGAGTATAATTACAAACTTAATTTCAAAAATTTAATTAATCCTCAACCACACATCTCAATCTTGAGATGGATGGTTGAGGTTGATTCTAATCAAATCTAATGCTATGGCCCTAACCTATCGCATGTATGATGATATAAATAGATGACTTGTGGATTAATTATCCCTCTTTAATGATATATCACATTTCTGTATGCAGTCATTTGGTTAGTAGGTCAGCCTATGGAGTAACCATGGCTTAGATAGACTATATATAGGAGATAGAGGGTAATTGTTTAACATCATATTATGAATTATGCTCTTATTGAAGCTTGTGGAGGTTGCCCCCTAAAAGTGGCTTGTATATTATCATATATTCTGATATATTTTAGTCATATTTGGATATATTTCTAATATTATACTTTATTGTTGAAGTAATTTCATTACAAGTGGTATCAGAGTTGCAATTTAGGCAATCTTGTGGGTGAAAACCTAATTTTTTAAATTAGGCTATATCTAAAAAATGGTTGTGAATTTATATGAAATTTTTTTACTAGAGATGCGAAATAATTATATTAATCTTCCATTAAAATTTTAGATTATTTGGATTTTTTTTACAAAAGTTATCTCTATTTTAGTGTTTTTCATAAAATTGCTCTATAGTACGCAATTCAAAGAATTTTTTAGAGTTATTTAAATTTTTGGAAAGCTTAGAAAAATTTGGATATGGTATGTTCTTTGTATGTTTTTATTTTATGCTAACATAATTCCAAAATTGCTTGGTCAAATTTGGGTCAAAAAGTGCCAATCAGGGTCAACATCATAAAGCCCTTTTATAGCAGGTCCACAAACTCAGGGTTGAGGAAAGGGTGCTGAAACTCTAGATAAAAATCCTAACAAGGAAGAGATGGAGTCAGAAGGGGGATGTAATAGACCCTTTGTACCAGGGTTCTCTAACATAGATCATAAAGTGAGCCAACTTGACTATAGTGTGCAAGGCATTTAGAGTGAGGTGCAAGGCATACAATCTAATATGAAATCCATACAAGATAGTTTGGTAGATCTCATAATGAATTTGAAAATATTCAGTCAAATCATCTAGCTAACTATATTGCACAACCCCACCAGGGTGGTTCTCCCAATCAATCTACTTCAAATCTAACTACAGTACCACATAGGAACTTGTTACCAAAGGTGGATATGCACAAATTTGATGGAAAATATCCACGCAATTGGATCAACCAAATGGAGAATTTTTTTGATCTACATCAGATCCCAGGTGGATAGAAGGTTACCATGGCATCCTTGTATCTTGAACCTAATCAATTCATTTGGTAATTATGGTTGTGTGCTCAAAAGAAAAAGATGACTCTCAATGTCACTTGGTCAATTTTTACCGAGGAGTTACAATTACATTATGGCAATAGTGTGACACAGAATTAATTCAGCCAACTAGAAAAATTGTGATAGACTAGATCTATCAAGGATTATATTCATCATTTTCAGAACCTATCCTTATGGGTGGAGACAATTTCTGAGGAGAACTTGAATGACCTATTTTTGGGTGGACTCAAGGACCACGTTCAACATGAGGTAGGCATGTTTAATCCACTTAAAATTTTTGATTCTCTTATCATGGCATGCAGAGCTAAGGAAAAATTCATAGCCAATAATAAAAAGCCATTCACTCACTTCAAAGATCATATCATATCAACACCAACATTTCCTCCACCTACCAAATTGACCCCACAACAAATTGAAGACAAGCGTGCAAAAGGATTATGTTTCGTTTATGATAGCAAGTGGAGCAAAGGACATAGATGTGTTGAGAAGAAGTTATTCTACATTGAGGGATACAATGAAGAAGAAGAAGAAGATGATTCCTCTAATGATGATGAGGAAGAGATAGAGGAGGTACCTAAAAATTCCCAACCTACAATCTCTTGTCATGCACTTGTATGTATTAACACTCCATAAAATCTTAAGGTGGTGGGTTTCCTCAAGAAATAAAAGGTGATAGTGTTGATTGATTCAGGGAGCACACAAAACTTCATCAACCATAAGTTGGCCACTCAATTATACTATTTCATCTACCCAACACCAACATTTTAAGTCATGATTACAGATGGTGGCCCAATTAATTGTTCAGGCAAATGCCATAGTATTAAGCTTACTATGGGTGAATAAAATCTTGATTATCCTATGTTTTCTATTCCCATGGGTAACACAGACATTGTTTTGGGAGTCCAATGGATCACAACATTGGGTACCATTGAGATGAACTTCTAAGAACTATTCATGTGTTTTCATTCTAAAGGTAGGAAAATTGAACTACATGGATTACAGGCAAAATCTCCATAATTGGTTAGTTCGCATCAGACGACCAAGATACTAAAAAAGGGGGCAGAGGGAATTATTGCACGATTATGTTCCATAGAAGTTCAACCCACACAAGCATCTACACATCCTGATCTACAGATGATTCTTGATGCCACCCATCTATTTTTGGGGCCATGCCAAAAGGACTACTACTAATAAGAGAACATGATCATGCCATTCAACTACTTCTAGGGAGTCAACCACCAAATATTAGACCATATAGATATCCATATGCACAAAAGAGTGAAATAAAAAAAATGGTCCATGAGATGCTAGAGGTAGGGATCATCAGGCATAGCCAAAGTGCATATTCATCACCAATGGTCATGGTGAGAAAGAAGGATGACACATGGAGGATGTGCCCAAATTATAGGGAACTCAACAAGTACACCATCAAAGATAAGTTTCCTATTCCAGTAATTGATGATTTACTTGATGAGTTACATGGTGCTAATTATTTCACAAAATTAGACATTTGCTCAGGGTACCATCAAATTAAAATCAAGGATGAAGGTCTTTATAGAAATACTTTTAGAACACATGAGGGCCATTATGAGTTTTTGGTAATGCCCTTTGGTCTTACAAATGCACCATCTACTTTTCAGAGCTTGATGAACACTATTTTTAGGACTTTTTTGTGTTGGTTTTCTTTGATGACATATTGATTTATATTCAGACATGGGAAGCACATATGCAACATGTGAAACATGTGTTGATAGTTTTGGAGAAGCATCAGCTTTATGTGAAGCCATCCAAATGTGGTTTTGGAGTACAAGAGGTAGAGTACCTATGTCACATTGTTTCCCATGAAGGTGTTAAAGTTGATCCCTTGAAGATAAAAGATATGATGGAATGGCCAATTCCAAAAAATCTTAAAAACCTTAGAGGGTTCCTAGGACTAACAGGTTACTACCGAAGATTTGTGAAAGGTTATGGTAGCTTAGCAGCTCCACTCACTACATTGCTAAAGAAGGATGCTTTCCATTGGAATGATGCCATCACCAAAGAATTTGAGAAACTAAAGGTATCTATGTGTTCCACTCCAATTTTGGCTACTCTAGACTTCTCAAAGACATTCACTATTGAATGTGATGCTCCTGGATCCGGGTTGGGAATGGTATTAATGTAGGAAGGAAGACCCATTGCATTTGAGATTCATCAATTCAAAGGTAAGAATCTACAAAAACTTGTTTATGAGAAAGAAATGATGGCTATTCTTCATGTAATTAAACAATGGAGGCCCTATCTGATGGGTAGACACTTTAAGGTGAAAACTGATCATGATAGTCTCAAATACTTTTTGGAGCAAAGATTATCATCTAAGGAACAAAAAAAGTGGGTAACCAAAATGTTGGGTTATGGATTTTAAATCATCTATAAGAAGGGTAAAGATAATGTAATAGTAGATGCACTATTCAGATGAGATACATCCACAGAAGCATTATTTTGTGCAATATCCATATTGAAAGAAGATTGGGTGGATGAAGCCAGATTAGAATGGGAGCAAGACAAGGATACATAGGTTTTGATTCAAAATCTCTAGCAAGATAATTTAGCCTCTAACAAATTTTAATGGAAAGGTAATGTCCTATGGTATAAGGGTAGGTTACACTTGTGCAAAAATTTTGAGCTTAAGCATAACATTCTTGTAGAATTTCATGCATCTCCAATTGGGGGACACTCAGGGTTCTTGAAAACATATCACAAAATTAAGAAAGAATTATTTTGGGAAGGACTCAAGGGAGATGTAAAAGAGTTTGTGGTAGAATGCTTGATATGTTAATAGAATAAAGGTGAGACAATTAACACCCCAAGTCTGTTACAACTATTAGCAATTCCTAGTTAAAGGTGGGAGGAGATTTCCATGGATTTCATCATAGGGTTGCCTTGTTCTAAAGGTAAGAATGTTATCTTGGTCATTGTGGATAGGCTTACAAAATATGGCCATTTTTGTACTCTCTCACACCCATTTTTAACAAGCACAGTAGCAACTATTTTTCTAGAAGTAGTTCTCAAATTACATGGAACCCCAAAATAATTATAAGTGATCATGATCCTATTTTCACTAGTAATTTCTAGACTAAACTATTTTCCTGTTTGGGTACTCAACTAGCTCATAGATCATCTTACCACCCCCAATCTGATGGACAAGTAGAAGTGGTTAACAAATGTTTAGAGGGGTGTCTCCATTGTTTTGTATTAGATAAATAGGAACATTAGGTTAAATGGCTACCACTTGTAGAATGGTGGTATAACACATCTTTCCATACCTCTTATAAAATGTCTCCATTTCTAGCACTATATGGTTACCATCCACCTTCGATCACTTCTTCATTAAAGGTGCAAACCAAGGTTCAAAATGTGGAGGAGCACATTCAACATCAACAAGAGGTTTTGGCTAGTTTGAGAGAGAATTTAGCCTTGGCACAAAACATGATGAAGCACCAAGCAGATCAACACCGTAGTGAGATAAATTTTGAGGTGGGTGACTGGGTATTTGTTCATTTACAACCTTATAAGTAGATGTCCTTGAAGCAGCAAAAAAAGGACAAAAAACTTGCTCCTAATTATTGTGTCCCTTATCAATTTCTGCAAAAAAATGGAAGTGTGTCTTATAAGCTTGAGTTACCTCATTCATCTCGCATACACCCAGTATTTCATGTTTCATGTTTGAAGATCATTAGATAGACAGTTTCAGCCCAAACAAAACTCCCAGAACTAGATGAATAAGGATGAGTCATTTTGGAACTAGAGAAGATCCTCTAAACTTGTACTAAGAAGTTGAGAACTAGAGAGATTAGGGAATATCTGATCAAGTGGAAGACCCTGAGTAGTGAAGATGCAACTTGGGAAGGTGAAGATTTTTTGAAACAACATCTAGAGTAGTTCAATGTTAAGGACAATGTTGGTTTGAAGGGGAAGGGCATGCTATAGCCCTAACCTATCACATGTATGAGGATAGGAATAGCCAACTCATGGCTTACTTATCCCTCTTTGATGATATATCACATTTCTATATGCATTCATTTGGTTAGTAGGTTAGCCTATGGAGTAACCATGGCCTAGATAGACTATATATAGGAGGTAGAGGGTAATTGCTTAACATCATATTGTGAATTCTGCTCTTATTGAAGCTTGTGGAGGTTGCCCCCTCGAAGTGACTTGTCTATTATCATATATTCTAATATATTACAGTCATATTTGGATATATTTCTGATATTATACTTTATTGTTAAATTAATTTCATTACATCTAAAAATCTATAAATAGGGTGCCTCACAACATCATAGCCAAGATTAATTTGTGTAAAGTTATAATGCAAGATTGGTTCCAAAATCTTCATGTAACTAGTGTTATAATTCCAAATTGATTCCAATCCAAGCCACAAGCCAAAGGTGCGAAGAGGAGATGAAGGTAGCCATACTCCATTGAAGAAGACCTCTTGAAACACAAGCCGAAAAAGCCACTACTACAAAGGCATTTAAAGATTCCAAAGAAGGTGAAGGAACTCTTGTATTTGTTTCCTTGCTTTTTAATATGCTTGTCACTTGATTTTGTTAACTAAGCTCTCCCTAATGTCTAAGCCTAGAGTTGTTATTCTATTAGTGTGTTTATTTCATCTTGTCTTCATTTTGAAACTAACACCATACTAACCATCCTCTCTTGAGTCAAATTCCTAGATCACATTTTTCAAGGTTATTGGTGCAAGGAAACTAGAGCTTGTAAGAAGAATGATATTTCTTACCAACCGGTTCTTTTAGAATAATGCCTACTCCAAATCTAGCTTTACACCTAGCCCCATCAAAATGCAATTTCCATAGCCCAGGCCCAATGTTAGAAACTTTGGGATCACATACCTTAATAGTTTCTAGAGTGAAAACTCCTAAATCAAAATCAATTATGTTAACCTTTTCATTAACAACATTATACTTATTACTCATGTGCTTCATCCTTGGCTCCCCTTCAACCCTGATTTGGTGGGAACTCCCTTCCAAGGCAGCCATAGGTGTGAACAGTCTATGGACATATACCCATTTAAAGCCTTTGTCCATTATCTACTTAAAATTATTCCATATGCATCAGGTATATTTACTACCTAGATATCTATAAATTTTTGGACACTTGGCTCAGAAGCCAATTTCATTTGGACATTTAACAATTCTCCAATCACCTTGAACCTAGACTTATCTAATTCAGTGACAATGCTATTAGACTTAATAAGGATGAAACCAAGTTGCTTACAAAAACTTGTAGTCATAATATTTGTAGAGGCACCAAAATCCAACAAACAATTATGTAAGTTCTTACCAAATATTTTGATTGTAAGTAAGAAGGTGGGGACATTGTTTTAGCCTTATACATGGCTATATTGGAATTATTAGTCTGTAACATCTTGATATATTTCTCAGACAAGGATTTCAACAATAGATCTCTTTTTTCTATAATTTATGTCAATTCATGAAAGGTAATATTAGCTTTGATTTTCTTCATGTCCTCTACAATGTTATAACCAATCCTATTGGAAAAATTGAAAGCATCAATACTAGGCTTAGAAGTAGTTCCCTTTGGAGGCTTTGAATTATTCTTTGAAGTGGTATCCAGAGGAGTACCAAAGTTGTTTGGAGGAGTAGAAGTAATCAAAGACTTCCTCTATTATCTATTCTTTAGAGGGTATTTCTTCTTCAAAAACTACTGGAAGGCATGAAATTCTTCAGGAACATCATCAAGTTCATTGTCTTCTTGGAAGGGGAAATCAAACATTTCCACCATGAAGATCTAGTCAGAAGGCTTGGATCCTAAAGTAGCTACACCATTATCTTTATTAGGTACCATATCTTCTTGAAATGCTTCAAAATCTTTACAAAATTCAATGCAATCAATCTCACCATGTTTAGCAGTATAATGGACTCTACAATAATCAAGCAAAGCAATATCAATAAGATTAATATCCATAGTCTTATTTTTAGAATATGGCTCACTATTCTTAGTGTTGTGGAAAATATCATTATTAAACATATTATTGGGTCTATTGAACCTTTAAAAAGAGAAATTTTTACCAAAATTTTCCCCATTATTACCAACTTGTTTTTGTAGCTAAAGGAAGTTAGTGCTCAATTTTTGGACCATTTTTAGAATGGCATCATTCTCACCTTTGGGGGTTTATGAATTATGAACCTGGTTGTTATTAGTACTAATGTATAACACTAATTTCCTTTGATCATTTGCATTAAATCCATTATTATCAAGGTGTTTTAGGAACCCTAAATTCTAATTAAGAGTATCATGTCTTAGAGGTAATTGGTTCATATTTGGGAGCTGGTTAAGAGAAGGAACATTATAGTTATTATTAGGAAATACATTAAAGGTAGGCATATGTGGGTTAACATTGGTAATAGAGTTGTCCATCTATCCTTGATGCTACATTTGGTCATTAATAATCATAACCTCTGCATAAGCTAAAGCTAGTGTGTTCATAGGACCTACAACCCTCTTGATGAATACTGAGGTCATGGGATCAAAATAATCTTTATAGATTTACAAGGCTAATGACTAATCATATTTATAGAGGTTAATGGTTTTGATGTACATATTCTGAAACCTAGCATTGAAAGATATTATAGGTTCATTGGCATCCCTTTTCAAGTGGTGAATTACTAGTATATGACATAGGGGTTGATTATTTTGACAAATTGGTTAATGAAGATGTTGTTGAATTCATCCCAAGTGGTGATTTAATCATCAAATAGGTTTAGGAAAAACTCATATGGAACATATTTAAATGTAAAAGGGAACAACTTACATGATACATTCTCATAAATTACATTTAACAATCTCAATGCAGCCTTAAATGATTTAACATGTTCTTCTATTGTTATAATACCACTAGGACTAAAAGTTAGAAAATAATTTTTATGATTGCAAGGAAGGTCATTAATTCACCTTGTACATTGATATGGGAGACTCCTAAATAGGCCATACCTTGATGAAGGATGAATGTTGGAGTACTTTAGACTAGTAAAGTTTACAAAGACTTTAAACACCTGCATCTACCTTTGTCTTGTATGGCTCTTCTATGGATGTCTAGTTCCAACAGAGGTTCTCTTGTTTTTGTATGTGATATTGTTCAAATTCTTGGTAGTTTTAGATTGATAAATTTGGATCCTATTTGAGATACAATGTGTCAAATGAACCTATACAAAGAATTAGACTCATATTTACACATTAAGTTAATTTTGTAAAGATATATGCATAAAATAATAAAGGGCATCAAATTTTAAGTGATTTAGCTATAAGATAGGTCCTATTACATAAATATGGTAATTAGGTAGAGGATTAGGAGGAGGCTTAGTATGATGTTTTATGATGCATTAATGGGGTTTATTATTTTAACAATATAATTTATATCATGATATTATTTACTATTTATAAAACCAAACCTATCTTGAGTCATTGGATAAATATCAAATAATATCTCTTACTTAGATATATAAAATATCTACCAATCCTTGATCAAAACAAGCTATTCTAACCTTAAA
Source organism: Torreya grandis (assembly GCA_037957365.1). Classification (NCBI taxonomy): domain Eukaryota; kingdom Viridiplantae; phylum Streptophyta; class Pinopsida; order Cupressales; family Taxaceae; genus Torreya; species Torreya grandis. Next base: position 292,513 of record JARHVA010005901.1, on the reverse strand, counting down.
TACTATGGATATTTAGATCTTAAGCTACCTTTACCTGAGTTAAGCATCTAACGTCAAATATCTTTGGTCTTTGTCTAAAATAAGAAAAAGTATGGGTCAAAGACCACAAAGATCAATGATATTTATTCTTTTGAGAAAATAATTATGCAAATGTGTTAAGATAACACCAACCTTTGCTCAAAACACTATAAGACTAGCAAAGTTTCAACAAATTCACCAAGAGGCCGTCCTTCTAACGCCAATGGATTTCATCTCATTGATGCCTATAAGTGTATCATAGGTGATATTAGCATTTGAAAAACCCTTCTCATTTTAGAATTCTAAGAATTTTGAGCATGAGTAGCAGGTTTTGGTAATCTAGTTACCTATGGTAAAATAGAGGTAGAGAAAATTAAACCGTTCCACAAATTTATATTGATTGGTGTTTGGGAGCCACCATAGTCTTTAATATTTTCAAATTTTGAAGTATCTACATTGATATTAGTGAGTAATGATCAAATTTATACACTAAATAATAATCTAAGTGAATATTTACAATGAGATCTAAACTAGAGTGATTTAGTCAAAAAGGAAACAAAAGGAAGGGTAGGGTAGAAAGAAAGTATGTGATTGTTGATCTTTGCCTTAAACACCATGACAATGTTTTAATTTCAAATGATAATGCATTTAACCAATATATGATGTGAATTCGAAGATGCTCAAATCCCACCATACATCAGGCAAATATTTGAGGAAAACATGAAACAATATAAGTATGAACTAACTTTGACTTAAAGGTTTATTGTTGCATTCAAATAACATTTGCACATACTAATGCATAGAAAATAAATTGAAGAAATGTTTAATAACACTCAACTAATATAGCATCAACACAAATTAGCAACCTTGTATCAAAGATGCACATTCAAAATTCATAGAAGCCATTCACATTAAAGACTTAGAACAAGCAATTGAGAGAGAAACCATGTAACAATTGATACAAACAAATTTGGATAAACTTTTTAGTATTCCTTGCTTATATTAATTTCTCAAAAAGTGTACAAGTTTTAGATCAAAACTCTATCCCTTTACAAAATAGTAATACTACCTTTTATAGCAGACTCAGGTAGTGTACTAGTCAGTCATAAGATTACACATGTACATAGATAAAGAAATTTATCCTTCTTCAAAATTATAAAATACATTTCTCTTTCCAAAATGGACTAAATTATAGGCAAATATGCTAACAAACTAGCATATGCCTTTACAAAAGAATATTCCATGTTCAAATATTACAATGCTTCTACATATAATGGAATATCATCAATTATTTGGTGGGCCCTGGGTTGAAGGGCTCTCTTACTACTCTTGAAGAATATCCATGAACCTTTGATGTGTTCAATAACTATCTATAAATCAACAACTAATTTCAAGAGACAATCATCTTCTCAGTTAGCCAAGTCATTTAAATCCCTATCATTCCTTGCCATGGCTTCCTTAATGTTCCTAGCTTCAACAATCTTCTCTTCAGTAGTGAAGATTATGACCATGACTCGACTATTATCACTTCCAAATTGGCCTTGACTCTTTTTCCTCACTTTTTACACTACCAAAGTGGCTTTATGCTTGTAATCATCATCATCAATTATGTCTAGGGAGCTAGAATTTGTGGGGTTGTCGAGCATGGTTTCAAGAAGTTATTCAATTCTACTTATTAGTTCTTCATCATATCCTAGGAGTCTCTCTAATATCCTTGACCAATAACTCAAAATTTGGATTTTATTAATAAATATCCCCAATATTATGTTTAAGTGGGCTAGGATAATGGTTTTGAAGCTAAGAATCCTTCCCTTAACTAGTATGTTGATAATCTCCCTTATTTTATCTTCTGAGCTATGCCATTGGGTTAATAAACATTTGGCTAGTTCACCATGCTAGGTCAATGCACTCTACCTTAGCTTCATTGACTTAAAAGAGTCAATCATGTCATAGAAATATGCCTCAAACATATTTATTATTGCATCTAGGCTGAAATGACAAACTAAATTTCTATATTCCCCATTTCTTTCTCCAGGTTCTATATCTTATGCTTGATGCCCTTAATTTTTACTTTGAGCTTAGTTAAATGAGAATCAACTATTACTTATATGCCCTCCTCATGAATAGGATTCTCACCAAGCCTCTAACATCTAATGGGAGTTAAGGCAACAAAAGGTTTAGCCTTTTGAAATGTGAATCTAACCATGGTCTTTTTGGTGGTGACCCTTTCTAATCCTATTATTTATGGATTGAATTGCACACTAACTGATGACTCTATGGCTCTAGGAGGCTTAGGAATCTTTACTTGTGTATTACTTGAGGCTCTTGGAGTATCCATTTGTGTACCACTAGATCTTGTTATGGCAATTATTCTTCTTTCTTCTTCTTCCTTCATCAAAGCCAATATATATGGCTTGAATTATTCATGGAAATCAATGTGGATTATTTGGATCAAGGCCCATGAATGGGATAAAGTGGGAATCTTCTGCATCTTCTCATAAATGAACCATTTAGGGATATTTTCCCCATGAATGGGGTATTCATCATTGAACAAGTTGACCTCACTCATGGGGTGGGTGAAGGTCAACTTGGGCTTCTTTTTCCCAACTAAGACCAATGCCAACTTATCTTTCCTTTTATGTTGGGGTGGCTAATGGAACTAGGTCCAAAACAACTTACTTTCCCCTGTCTTACTCTACTTTCTCAACCTAGGCTTGGGGTTCCTTAGTTTGTTCTTCTTCTTCATTTGACCCATATGCTTTAGCAAGAACCTAGAGTGCATCCTTTATTTTCTCATCAATCTCGAATGCAATCATATCCAAGAACTCTATTGGAGACTTTGGTATTTAAAGTGGGGTTGAAAATGATCCTCCTTCACTAGGTCTCTCCTCTAATTTCTCATTTCTAGTTCCTTATGCAAATTGAATTTGAGGCTATTGCATTCCAACTTATGTATATTTTGGATGGGGTCTCGAGGATGGTCCAAGAACTAAGTGATATTATAGGGGCCCCATTTTACATATCTCACTTGGTGGCTTGTTATCTCCCCTGGCTAACCTAGGCTCAAGATTAATGTTATGCCTCTTCAACTTGGCTAATAACTCTAAAAAACCAAAAGCCTTGATGTATAGTGGGTCATGGACACTTAGCTAGTGTTCATAGGCTTTTTTTATGGTTTTTTACTTCAAATGTTTGGTGACCCTATCATTAGGGCCCCATTTCCTCAATTCATCTCCTTCTGTTTGGTAATAACATTCATATGTTTCCAATTTTGCAACATAGTTCTACTAATTATCAAAAGAAATGAATGGAGGAGGCTTTTATTTTTCTCCTTGAAAAATCCATCTATACCATGAAGAAGCTAATATGTAAGTTCTTTCTAGGCACATAGATGGGTAATCTATAAGGCTTTGTCAAATTCCCCTCTATCTTTATTATCATACAACCTAGGTAGAACCAAATATCCCTTATTAATTCCATGTATTTATTAATCTATGGGGTGATCCTACTCATAGGGATTCCTATGATGGCTTCCACTAGAGCTAGATAAACATAATCAAAAATGAATTGCATGAAGTGTCTATATTTGAATATGTGAAGCTTGGACTAATGATGTGAGATAGTAGGTCTCCTATCAGGTAACAAATTATTAATGTCTAGGATCTTGGTGGTGGCCAAGATGATATCAAGCAGATAAGAAATCATGTAGAAGTGGTTGGTGGCTTTCATTTTTAAGGATATGAATTTTGATTTCAAACAGATATTAATCATCTCACCCAATGGGGTAGTGAGTCCCTTCTCCACCATGAAGTAAACATAGGGAACCCAAAATTTGTTAATATGTGTGATGGAGGTGGATCCAAGTAACCTATTCATCAAGGTCATCATTATCCTAGTTCCTCCATGAATTTGATAATTAGAATTCTCCTTGTGGGGTCCTAGATTACTTGGGTTCTAGTGAGCAGCCATGTGGCAAGGATTGCATTTAAGTTATGTTATCTAGTCCAATATCTAATGGTGGGAAAGTTTATATGGGGATTATATAGCTCATAGTAGTGTTCAAAATCAATGGGGGAAATGTATGATATTTTCTTAAAACTATGCTCATGAACTATCTAGTCTTGTTCAATTTTACAATCCTTGAAAAGAGGAAGATAGCCATCAATGTAGTGTAATACCTCAGGTTTGGTGGAAGCATAGTGGAGGCTAGTCATCTAGATGAAAATGAGGTCATTGTATCTCTATAGTATGGTTACATTATTTTTTCCTTCCCTCATAAGAGCTTACATCTCCTCTATGGTCTAGAAGAGTTCAGACCAGTTCCTATTCCCATTATTTAATGTTGTAGTATCTAGGTTAGTATCCTTGAAAACCTTCCCTTCATTGTCTGAAGTTAAATACAACTTAGTTTCATCCCTTTTTTGATATTTATGAGTTTCTATGGCTATGAGACTTGAAAATTATTTACTAGGGGATTGCAAGTAATCTTTGGATCAACTTCTTTTTGTTTAGAATGCAATTCAACTCTTCTCAATTTGATTTTGATTAATCCTAGTTTGAATTAGGGTTTTTATGGATGTTGGGGATTTTTTGAAGATTTAATGGTGATGGAAATTTTGACCTACACTCATTAATGTATTATATTTTATTGAGAACCATTATTTTATACCTTTACCTTTCCAAGCATATACAATCTGTAATTTTGTCACTTTGTGCTTGTGTGGCATCCATTTAGCAACTTTCATGTCATTTTTCATAAATGCCTTAAGGGACTCGCTATTGTATTTTTAAAATCCTCTTTTACTTCACATCGTTATATCCTTGTGTATGGATAAACACAGACCATTGATCATGATCATGAGGCTTGAGATTCATTGGGTGTGTTATGTTGAGATTTACAATTGTGCCACTTGGCACCTTTATGAGGATTATGGGTTTCATTGAATAGTCTTTGATAGTTACTCTATTTGATCACCTCTCTTAAGCAAGCATAAACCATTGATCATGATCTAAATGGGTACAAACCATTGGTGTGATGTATCAAATGTTTTAGATTCATCAAGTCTTTTTGCTCCATTTGATCATCCTCCACATTGAAGTGACAAATGTTGATCTTGCAAGGAGTGTGAACATTAATTAGTGTTGAGATATAAGAAGGGACTTAGGCTAAATAATTTAGGATAAATATTAATTCACTTTAATAAATGTGATGTATACTTTAGGATAAAATATTTATGCTAAGTTTTCAGAACACATAAAAAGGGGACCTAGGATAAATACTTTAGGCTAAAGTTTATTTAATTTTGATAAACATGATGTAACATTTAGGTTCAAATATCCAAGATAAGTCTTATAATGCACCTAAAGGTAACCAAATAACAAGTGGTCCAACTACTAGGTTTTAACCTAGGGTTTTATTGTATTAATAAACATGATAAAATCTTAGTTAAAAAGCATTTTAATCTAATTTTTATGTCACAAGGGCCTCTTAAAAGAAGAATTAATATAAGTCTTTATCTTAATGCTTATTTAATTTAAATAAATGTAATTGGAACCTTAGGAAATAGACTTAGATTAAAGATATGTCTACAAGTATTTAGATCATGAGATCATTTTATCATTTGAAGTTCAAATATCCCAAGTGTTTGAATATCTTCCAAGGGGTTTCATTGATTTGTAATATGAGAAGCCCACTTTAACCATGTATATAAAGCATATTCCTATGCCTAAGTAATAAATTTTTGAGCTTAAATTTTATATACTCACATATGTCAATGATGGCCTCATGAAAATCAAATGACAACCCCACGAATGTCAAATGATGTTCATGAGAATTCCAAATTTAAGTTCATGGATCATTGGGTTTGATGGGCTTAAATTTGATAGTCTTGTGGACGTCAATGATGACATTGTGAAAATTCAATGATAGTCATGAGAACATCAATTTTGATCTCATGAATACCCTTTAGTCCATAGATCTTGGACTCAATATGCTTCATCCAATCATCTGGTCTAATTACTTGTGGACCATCGATTGAGATCTAGGTAGATGCACGTCATTGGTTCATGTAACCATAAAGGATATCAAGTCAACTCAAGACCATGTCACAAAAATTATACTAAGACAAAAATCCTATGTTTATAATCATAATGAAATAAGTTCCTTTGAATATTATAGTCGTAACCTATGGTTTCATTATATTAAAAATATAATGAACCTTAGGATAGAAAATTAGGTTAGGTCCTATTTGTAATACATGGGATCCTTTGTTATCAAGATCAAATGTGGGAGTTCCACATGTCAATCTATATAGTTCTTGATATTTTTAATTTTTAGCACCACATTCACTCTATTAGATCTATTCTATGTGAGTAACTATAGACCATCGATCATGATACAGACACTTGCACTTGATTGACTCCTTTCAATTATTAAATTCATAGCATAAGTTTTATGTTTGATAAAAAGGTCACTTTAAATTTAGGATGATCATACTCTATCTAATATTTAGTCCCATTGAAGCACATATCATTGATCATGATCCATGGGATTGGTCTAATGGATCAAAGGCATTAAGTTCATTGGGACAACTATGCTTTATCAAATCTATCTCTGTGATGAAGTGAGATATGTTGTATATTCAAAGAGCATGAACTTTAAGTTAGGATGCAGGTTAATATAGGAAATTAGGCTAATATTTCAAGACTAAGGTCTCATTCATGTTGATAAGTTTGAATTGGGCCTTAAGGTTAAGAGTTTAGGCTAAGCATATGACAAAGGGGATGATGCTAGAATAAAATATCCTACAAACATAAAAATTATACCACGTTAAAAAAATGAAAGGAAGGGGTAAAATAAAAGGAGACCAAGCATGGTTTTATACTAAGGTTTGGTTGTGTTGAAAAATAAAACCAAGCCTTAGCATAAAAGTTAGGCTTAAGTCCAAAGTTGATCCAAAATGTTCTTGCCAAATCCATTTCTACAACAATTGAATTTGACTCAAATCTCTAAGATAGGGTTTTCCTAAGGAGGGTTTCATCACATGAATCCAACTGTGATCTATCTTAAAATCAAGACTAGTAAAAGTCTAAATATGGCTAATCTGTAAATTCCAAGCATGATCCATGGGAAACGCCATGAAACCTACAACTTAACACACAAGGATTAATTGTTAGAAACATTAGGCAAGGTTAAAATAAGACCATGAACATGTGCACCCATTTCACTAGGCATGGATTATATTTAAATTCTAATTAAGTGTTGAATATCACTTTCAGTGTTAAGGCTCAAAATAATCACATGGGTCCGTATTTTTTAGAAATGGGGGTATGTTGACCTCCATAATAAGATTATCCCCTAGTTTTAGTTAACTTTCATATAATATCTTTAGAATAATATTAAGATGAAAATGAAGATGTTATAATAGAAGTAAAATATCCCCCCTACCCCTTTTAGATACAAAGGAAATAGGATCTGGTGGAAGTAAGTAGGTACATCATCGTATTTCCTTAAAAGAATTAGATCATTGAAAGGTGATGGATAAAGGACTAGAAGATAGCTCACCTCCTCTAGAAACATGAATTCAGAGGTTAAAGAAATCCATTTTTTAGTTCAATATTTCAAATGCCTTCAATGATCAATGAATGTTAAGATTATGCCTTCCATAGGCTCACCAAGTAAGAAAGGAAGGAAAAAGTGTAGCAAAAATATTCAATCTAAAACTCAAGATGAATTAAGAGTAATGGATCCAAATGATGCTAATTAAGATGAAATTAGGTGGTATAGGTACCTTTACCACTAAGCCATTATGAAAATCCTAACATGGAATGTCATAGGTTTGCATACCTTTTACAAGTTTCACTTATTGAAGTGACTACTGGATACTTGGAAGCCTAATATTATTTTGCTTCAAGAGACTAACATAGGGAAGGATTTGTGTATTAATGTAGCTAAGTCAAGTTGGTTTAGGAATAGGGGTTTTTTAAAGATGAAATTGGGTTAGTAGGAGGTTTTATGGTTTTCTAAAATCCAAAGATACGTAATTCTAATCTTATTTTCTCTAATAATCATATGATTGAAGTGTTGGTTAAGAAATTGGATAAAAAATGATTTTTTTACTTTCCAATGTTTTTAGGCCCTTGAATATGGAAGAAAAAATGTCTTGAAGATAAGTTATTATGTATGAATGGAGGAATCAGTGTATTAGACTACATCTTTGGTGGGGATTTCAATACAATCCTTAAAATTTCACAAAAAGAAGGTTGTTATCTCAAGTTATCCTAATATATGAGTGATTTTAACTACTTAGGAAGTTGGGATTTTGAACCTTGATTCTTATGGTTTGAACTCTCTTCGAATAATAGGTGCTAAGGGGATCAATTGATCATACGCAATCTAGATAAGTTCTTGCTTAACTCTGAATTGTTATAAAATAAGTTTCATTTTATGTCTGAGATTCTTCATTTTGATGGTTCAAACCACTGGCCAATTTTTATTTAAAATCATGTTGATGGGAAGTTTTGAGGGGTCCCCTTCAAGTTTGAGTTTATGTGGAGGCATGAGTTAGCCTTCATCAATATTTTTGAGGTGTCCTGTAAGAAGTAGGTGATGGGATCAAAATGATTTAGTCTTGTTGAATGGAGTAACTTGATCTTATTAGAATGCCTAGTTCCAAATAGGGGGTGTGGGGGGAAATTCCCATCACTATGGTCACCATGGAGGTCTGGGGGAGGTGGAGACCTACTTTGGAGCCCCCTAGTGGGAGTTTGGGGGCATCACCCCCAAAGCAAAGATTTGTGAAAAAACATTATAATTTCATAGTAAATTTGGATTGTTCACTATTATGTCGTAAATCTAACGATATAAATAAATTGATGAATTTTTTCCCTAATATGTAACCCTCCTTTGATATGAGGGTATTATAATCATGAAAACACACTGTGTGTGAGTGAAGAGGATATTGTAGTGGATGTATTTTAGGTTTCTCACTTCATTTGTTGGACTGAATAAGATAAGAAATGGTTATTTCTATTTGGATGTATCCCATATTGGGTGAACCACATTAAATCTTTGTCTCTATTGTGTTGTGTTTTCTACATTTTATTTTTGTTTTTATTTCATTAATATTTCTTTATATTCTATATTCCTCACTAACAAAAAATATGAAGGAAATCAAAGAGACAACTTTGGTATGAAATAAGTAAAAATTTAAAAATATTTTTGACATAAATGTAGTATTTTTACAGGAGCTAGGAAACTTATAGAAATATTTAAAAATGTAGAGTGGTCAGAGGAGTTATCAATCCTTGAGAGAAACTTGTTTATGGAAAACTAGAAAATTTTATCCTAGGAAGAGACATTATAGTGATAGAAATCTAGAGCAATTTGGTTGAAATAAGGTGATAAAAATACCGAATTATTTAATCTATCTAAAACCACTCAAACAAATATGAATAGGATTGATAAGATCATCACCCCTGATGGTAGGGTGCTAAATTATATATTATAATTTAATAAGATGTCAATGATCTACTATAAGTACTTTCTAAAGGAAAAGGAGGTGCCTAGGGAGGAAACTCATAGCTAGTTCAGTCAATTTATTCCAAATATTTTTACAAATGATGTGAATCAAAATTTAATTTATCTATTTTCCATAGAAGAGGTTAGAAAAGTAGTCTTTAGCCTTGGGGAAAATAAGAATCTAAGTCCAAATGGTTTTTTGTTTTCACTTGAACTATGTACCTACTAAATTAGAATAATTAGTTTAGTGGAATAATGGGAACATACCCATGATTATGGGACCCTTTTTCTCCTTGGGATGGACCTTCAAAGAAGGCCAGATTATTTCTATTCTAAATGCACAAGATTTAGGATCAACATGCATGCCTAAAAGAGCTAAAAGTAAATCTACAACTAATCTTATGTTTAAAATCCTTTGATGGGGGAAAATGGAGGAGGAATGCTAAAATATAAGATGGTGATGCACCAAGAATAGATATATCCACTCTAAAGGTTTTAAAGAACGCACTACAAATTATAGAGAACAAGGAAATATCACACAAACTCCAAGATGAATACTTGAATTACAAAAGTAATTTTTATGAAAGGACATGACATAATATAAAATCAAGAGGGATGACAAATGATCCATAGGTGGTGTCTATATAAACCTATGTGAACACAATGTATAACCTATAAAAGGGAATAAAACACTACACAAAGGTCCTGGGAATGGGTAACAATGAAAGGGATGAAGATCATCCATAGACAAAGATCAAGAAATACAAAATGCGTATAGAATGAAAGGAAATGAACTCAATTCTCATTAAAATGTAAGTTTCAATAGGTAAAGTTATCATAGATGGAAAAGTTTGGTATCATTACTATTTCTAGAAATGTTGACCATTTTACAATGCAATACTTGATCATTTATAGGAAATGAGAAGTCTAGTTGTCGTTAATCACAATAGAGAATGTAGCTAAAGGAATCAAATAAACATCAGTAAATGATAAAAATAATCTCTCTACAATTAGATATGGATGGTCAAAATTAATTGGAGATCTTGATTGTATCCTTGAGGTATGGTGATGTTTGCTTTGGATTTGAATTTATCAACTCATCACACTCTCTCATTGGTTATGTAACAACCAATCTTTAATTTCTCAATGGCCATAACTCAATTTAGAACCTTCACTATGTAGGAATGCAATTGTGGATATTTTTAGATGACTACCTTAGAATATATTATCATAGTTTTAATGTTACATTTTATATATTTTCATGCCATGTCAGTCATTAAGATACTCATTTATATTGCTTGTCTTGACAATGATCTAAACATGTATACCATGCCCTTGTTGGATGTTATCATTCAATCATGCATTTAATTCCACCATCTAATCAATTATTTATTGGGGGAATCAATTTGCATCTTTATCTTTGAGTTGAGTTGGATACATAGTCAATCCTTAGATTTTGAAGACTTGAACGACTAGACATGTCATCAATTTATGAGCTCATGCCTATTAAGGTCATTGCATCCACATGTCCTGTTTAATGTACTATTGATTTTACTGATGTGGAAACTTGATTTAACAATTGATAGTTAACTAACATTTTTGGGCTTTATCCCTCTATCCTTTTATTTCATTTCCTTGGCCACCATGTGGCCTCTCTTTATTTTCCTAGGTTCTTGAGTTTTAAGCCTCACCTCTACCATGCATCACTTTTTCTCACTCATTCAGATGTTCGGTCGAGACTCAAAATAGATGTTTAATTTTGTTTTGAAATGAAGTGATATACATAAATAAATATATCACTCACTCGCTACTCTGAATTATTATAAAATAAGTTTCATTTATGTCTGAGGTTCTTCATTTTGATGGTTCAAACCACTGGCCAATTTTTATTTAAAATCATGTTGATGGGAAGTTTTGATGGGTCCCCTTCAAGTTTGAGTTTATGTGGAGGCATGAGTTAGCCTTCATCAATATTTTTGAGGTGCCCCGTAAGAAGAAGGGGATGGGATCAAAATGATTTAGTCTTGTTGAATGGTGTAACTTGATCTTATTATAATGCCTAGTTCCTGATAGGGGGTGTGGGGGGAAATTTCCCTCACTATGGTCACCATGGATGTCTGGGAGAGGTGGAGACCTACTTTGGATCCCCCTAGTGGGGGTTCAGGGGCATCACCCCCGAAGCAAAATTTTGTGAAAAAACATTATAATTTCATAGTAAATTTGGATTGTTCACTATTATGTCATAAATCTAATGATAGAAAAAAATTGATGCATTTCTCCCTAATATGTAACTCTCATTTGACATGAGGGTATTATAATCATGAAAACACACTGTGTGTGACTGAATAGGATATTGTAGTGGATTTATTTTAGGTTTCTCACTTCATTTGTTGGACTGAATAAGATAAAAAATGGTTATTTCTATTTGGACGTATCCAATATTGGGTTAACAACATTAAATCTTTGTCTCTATTGTGTTGTGTTTTCTACATTTTATTTTTGTCTTTATTTCATTAATATTTCTCTATATTCTATATTCCTCACTAACAAAAAATATGAAGGAAATCAAAGAGACAAATTTGGTATGAAATAAGTAAAAATTTAAAAATATTTTTGACATAAATGTAGTATTTTTAGAGGAGCTAGGAATCTTATAGAAATATTTTAAATTGTAGAGTGGTTAGAGGAGTTATCAATCCTTGAGATAAACTTGTTGATGGAACACTAGAAAATTTTAACTCGGGAAGAAACATTCTAGTGATAGAAATCTAGAGCAATTTGGTTGAAACAAGGTGATAAAAATACCAAATTATCTAATCTATCTAAAAACACTCATACAAATATGAATAAAATTGATAAGATCATCACCCTTTGATGGTAGGGTGCTAAAGTATATATTATAATTTAATAAGATGTCAATGATCTACTATAAGTACTTTCTAAAGGAAAAGGAGGTGCCTAGGGAGGAAACTCATAGCTAGTTTAGTCAATTTATTCCAAATATTGTTACAAATGATGTGAATCAAATTTTAATGAATCCATTTTCCTTAGAAGAGGTTAGAAAAGTAGTCTTTAGCCTTGGGGAAAATAAGAATCTAAGTCCAAATGGTTTTTTTTTTCACTTGAACTGTGTACCTACTAAATTAGAATAATTGGTTTAGTGGATACCGAAGATTATGGGACCCTTTTTCTTCATGGGATGGACCTTCAAAGAAGGCCAGATTATTTCTATTCTAAATGCACATGATTTAGGAATGCATGCCTAAAAGAACTAAAAGGAAATATACAACTAATCTTATGTCTAAAATCCTTTGATGTGGGAAAATGGAGGAGGAATGTTAAAATATAAGATGGTGGTGCACCAAGAATAGATATATCCACTCTAAAGGTTTTGAAGAACACAATAAAAATTATACAGAACAAGGAAATATCACACAAACTCCAAGATGAATACTTCAATTACATAAGTAATTTTTATGAAAGCATATGACATAATATAAAATCAAGAGGGATGACAAATGATCCATAGGTGGTGTCTATATAAACCTATGTGAACACAATGTATAACCTCTAAAAGGGATTAAAACACTACATAAAGGTCCTGAGAATGGGCAATAATGAGAGGGATGAAGGTCATCCATAAACAAAGATCAAGAAATACAAAATGCACATAGAATGAAAGGAGATGAACTCAATTCTCATTAAAATGTAAGTTTCAATTGGTAAAGTGCTCATAGATGGAAACTTTTTGTATCATTACAATTTCTAGAAATGTTTACCATTTTACAATGCAATACCTGATCATTTATAGGAAATGATAAGTCTAGTGGTCATCAATCACAATAGAGAATGTAGCAAAAGGAATCAAATAAACATCAAGAAATGAGAAAAATAATCTCTCTACAATTAGATATGGATGGTCAAAATTAATTGGAGATCTTGACTGTATCCTTGAGGTATGGTGATGTTTGCTTTGGATTTTAATTTATCAACTCATCACACTCTCTCATTGGTTATGTAACAACCAATCTTTAATTTCTCAATGGCCATAACTCATTTTACAACCTTCACTATGTAGGAATGCAATTGTGGATATTTTCAGATGACTACCTTGGAATATATTGTCATAGTTTTAATGCTACATTTTATATATTTTCATGCCATGTCAATAATTAAGATACTCATTTATATTGCATGTCTTGACAATGATCTAAACATGTATACCATGCCTTTGGTGGATGTTATCATTCAATCATGCATTTAATTCCACCATCTAATCAATTATTTATTGGGGGAATCAATCTGCATCTTTATCTTTGAGTTGAGTGGGATACATAGTCAATCCTTAGATTTTGAAGGCTTTAATGACTAGACATGTCATCAATTTATGAGCTCATGCCTATTAATGTCATTGATTCTACATGTCCTCTTTAATGTACTATTGATTTTATTGATGTGGAAACCTGATTTAATAATTGATAGCTAACTAACATTTTTGGTCTTTATCCCTCTATCCTTTTATTGCTTTTCCTTGGCCACCATGCGGCCTCTCTTTAATTTTCTAGGTTCTTGAGTTTTTAGCCTCACCTCTACCATGCATCACTTTTTCTCACTCATTCATATGTTCGATCAAGACTCAAAATAGATGTTTAATTCTATCTTGAAATGAAGTGATATTTTTACATAAATAAATATATCACTCACTCGCTACTCTGAATTGTTATAAAATAAGTTTCATTTTATGTCTGAGGTTCTTCATTTTGATGGTTCAAACCACTGGCCAATCTTTATGTAAAATCATGTTGATGGGATGTTTTGAGGGATCCCCTTCAAGTTTGAGTTTATGTGGAGGCATGAGTTAGCCTTCATCAATATTTTTGAGGTGTCTCGTAAGAAGTAGGTTATGGGATCGAAATGATTTAGTGTTGTTGAATGGTGTAACTTGATCTTATTAGAATGCCTAGTTCCTGATAGGGGGTGTGGGGGGAATTTACCCTCACTATGGTCACCATGGAGGTCTGGGGGAGGTGGAGACCTACTTTTGAGCCTCTTGGTGGGGGTTCAGGGGCATTACCCCCGAAGCAAAGTTTTGTGAAAAAACATTATAATTTCATAGTAAATTTGGATTGTTCTATATTATGTCGTAAATCTAATGATAGAAATAAATTGATGCATTTTTTCCCTAATATGTAACCCTCCTTTGATATGAGGGTATTATAATCATCACAACACACTATGTGTGAGTGAAGAGGATATTGTAGTGGATGTATTTTAGGTTTTTCACTTCATTTGTTGGACTGAATAAGATAAGAAATGGTTATTTATATTTGGACATATCCCATATTGGGTGAACCACATTAAATCTTTGTCTCTATTGTGTTGTGTTTTCTAAATTTTATTTTTGTCTTTATTTCATTAATATTTCTCTTTATTCTATATTCCTCACTAACAAAAAATATGAAGGAAATCAAAGAGACAACTTTGGTATGAAATAAGTAAAAATTTAAAAATATTTTTGACATAAATGTAGTATTTTTAGAGGAGCTAGGAATCTTATAGAAATATTTTAAAATGTAGAGTGGTCAGAGGAGTTATCAATCCTTGAGAGAAACTTGTTGATGGAACACTAGAAAATTTTAACCCAAGAAGAGACATTCTAGTGATAGAAATCTAGAGCAATTTGGTTGAAACAAGGTGATAAAAATATAATATTATTTAATCTATCCAAAACCACTCATACGAATATGAATAGGATTGATAAGATCATCACCCCTGATGGTAGGGTGCTAAAGTATATATTATAATTTAATAAGATGTCAATGATCTACTATAAGTACTTTCTAAAGGAAAAGGAGGTGCCTAGGGAGGAAACTCATAGGTAGTTTAGTTAATTCATTCCAAATATTGTTATAAATGATGTCAATCAAAATTTAATGGATCTATTTTCCTTAGAAGAGATTAGAAAAGTAGTCTTTAGCCTTGGGGAAAACAAGAATCTAAGTCCAAATGGTTTTTTTTTCACTTGAACCGTGTACCTACTAAATTAGAAAAATTGTTTTAGTGGAATAATGGGAACATACCTAAGATTATGGGACCCTTTTTCTCCTTGGGATGGACCTTCAAAGAAGGCCAGATTATTTCTATTCTAAAGGCACATGATTTAGGTTCAACATGCATGCCTAAAAGAGCTAAAAAGAAATCTACAACTAATTTTATGTCTAAAATCCTTTGATGGAGGAAAATGGAGGAGGAATTCTAAAATATAAGATGGTGATGTACCAAGAATAGATATATCCAATCTAAAAGTTTTGAAGAACACACTACAAATTATAGAGAACAAGGAAATATCACACAAACTCCAAGATGAATACTTCAATTACATAAGTAATTTTTATGAAAGCACAGGACATAATATAAAATCAAGAGGGATGACAAATGATCTATAGGTGGTGTCTATATAAACCTATGTGAACACAATGTATAACCTATAAAAGGGATTAAAACACTACATAAAGGTCCTGGGAATGGGCAACAATGAAAAGGATGAAGGTCATCCATAGACAAGGATCAAGAAATATAAAATGCACATAGAATGAAAGGAGATGAACTCAATTCTCATTAAAATGTAAGTTTCAATTGGTAAAGTGCTCATAGATGGAAACTTTTTGTATCATTACTATTTCTAGAAAAGTTGACCATTTTACAATGCAATACCTAATCATTTGTAGGAAATGAGAAGTCTACTAGTCATTAATCACAATAGAGAATGTATCTAAAGGAATCAAATAAACATCAAGAAATGAGAAAAATAATCTCTCTACAGTTAGATATGGATGGTCAAAATTAATTTGAGATCTTGATTGTATCCTTGAGGTATGGTGATGTTTGCTTTGGATTTTAATTTATCAACACATCACACTCTCTCATTGGTTATGTAACAACCAATCTTTAATTTCTCAATGTCCATAACTCAATTTACAACCTTCACTATGTAGGAATGCAATTGTGGATATTTTTAGATGACTACCTTGGACTATATTATCATAGTTTTAATGCTACATTTTATATATTTTCATGCCATGTCAATCATTAAGATACTCATTTATATTGCATGTCTTGACAATGATCTAAACATGTATACCATGCCTTTGGTGGATGCTATCATTCAATCATGAATTTAATTCCACCATCTAATCAATTATTTATTGGGGGAATCAATTTGCATCTTTATCTTTGAGTTGAGTTGGATACATAGTCAATCCTTAGATTTTGAAGGCTTTAACGACTAGACATGTCATCAATTTATGACCTCATGCCTATTAAGGTCATTGCTTCAACATGTCCTCTTTAATGTACTATTGATTTTACTAATGTGGAAACTTGATTTGACAATTGATAGCTAACTAAAATTTTTGGGCTTTATCCCTCTATCCTTTTATTGCTTTTCCTTGGCCACCATGTGGCCTCTCTTTATTTTCCTAGGTTCTTGAGTTTTTAGCCACACATCTACCATGCATCACTTTTTCTCATTCATTCAGATGTTGGATCGAGACTCAAAATAGATGTTTAATTTTGTCTTGAAATGAAGTGATATTTTTACATAAAGAAATA
Source organism: Torreya grandis (assembly GCA_037957365.1). Taxonomy (NCBI): domain Eukaryota; kingdom Viridiplantae; phylum Streptophyta; class Pinopsida; order Cupressales; family Taxaceae; genus Torreya; species Torreya grandis. The sequence continues at coordinate 275,364 of JARHVA010005901.1, read as the reverse complement.
TATCACTCACTCGCTACTCTGAATTGTTATAAAATAAGTTTCATTTTATGTCTGAGGTTCTTCATTTTTATGGTTTAAACCACTGGCCAATTTTTATTTAAAATCATGTTGATGGGAAGTTCTGAGGGATCCCCTTCATGTTTGAGTTTATGTGGAGGCATGAGTTAGCCTCCATCAATATTTTTGAGGTGTCTTGTAAGAAGAAGGTGATGGGATCAAAATGATTTAGACTTGTTGAATGGTGTAACTTGATCTTATTAGAATGCCTAATTCCTGATAGGGGGTGTGGGGGAAAATTCCGCTCACTATGGTCACCATGGAGGTCTGGGGGAGGTGGAGACCTACTTTGGAGCCCCCTGGTGTGTGTTTGGGGGCATCACCCCCGAAGCAAAGTTTTGTGAAAAAACATTATCATTTCATAGTAAATTAGGATTGTTCACTATTATGTCATAAATCTAATGATAGAAATAAATTGATGCATTTTTTCCCTAATATGTAACCCTCCTTTGATATGAGGGTATTATAATCATCACAACACACTGTGTGTGAGTGAAGAGGATATTGTAGTGGATGTATTTTAGGTTTTTCACTTCATTTTTTGGACTGAATAAGATAAGAAATGGTTATTTCTATTTGGACGTATCCCATATTGGGTGAACAACATTAAATCTTTGTCTCTATTGTGTTGTGTTTTCTACATTTTATTTTTGTCTTTATTTCATTACTATTTATTTATATTCTATATTCCTCACCAATAAAAAATATGAAGGAAATCAAAGAGACAGCTTTGGTATGAAATAAGTAAAAATTTAAAAATATTTTTGACATAAATGTAGTATTTTTAGAGGAGCTAGGAATCTTATAGAAATATTTAAAAATGTAGAGTGGTCAGAGGAGTTATCAATCCTTGAGATAAATTGTTGATGGAACACTAGAAAATTTTAACACAGGAAGAGACATTCTAGTGATAGAAATCTAGAGCAATTTGGTTGAAACAAGGTGATAAAAATATAATATTATTTAATCGATCTAAAACCACTCATATGAATATGAATACGATTGATAAGATCATCACCCCTGACGGTAGGGTGCTAAAGTATATATTATAATTTAATAAGATGTCAATGATCTACTATAGGTACTTTCTAAAGGAAAAGGAGGTGCCTAGGGAGGAAACTCATAGCTAGTTCAGTTAATTTATTCCAAATATTGTTACAAATGATGTGAATCAAAATTTAATGGATCTATTTTCCTTATAAGAGGTTAGAAAAGTAGTCTTTAGCCTTGGGGAAAATAAGAATCTAAGTCCAAATATTTTTTTTTCTCTCACTTGAACCGTGTACCTACTAAATTAGAATAATTGGTTTAGTGGAATAATGGGAACATACCCAAGATTATGGGACCCTTTTTCTCCTTGGGATGGACCTTCCAAGAAGGCTACATTATTTATGTTCTAAATGCACATGATTTAGGATCAACATGCATGCCTAAAAGAGCTAAAAGGAAATCTACAACTAATCTTATGTCTAGAATCCTTTGATGGGGGAAAATGGAGGAGGAATGCTAAAATATAAGATGGTGATGCACCAAGAATAGATATATCCACTCTAAAGGTTTTGAAGAACACACTATAAACTATACAGAACAAGGAAATATCACACAAACTCCAAGATGAATACTTCAATTACATAAGTAATTTTTATGAAAGCACATGACATAATATAAAATCAAGAGGGATGACAAATGATCTATAGGTGGTGTCTATATAAACTTATGTGAACACAATGTATAACCTATAAAAGGGATTAAAACACTACATAAAGTTCCTGGGAATGGGCAACAATGAAAGGGATGAAGGTCATCCATAGACAAAGATCAAGAAATACAAAATGCACAGAGAATGAAAGGAGATGAACTCAATTCTCATTAAAATGTAAGTTTCAAGTGGTAAAGTGTTCATAGATGGAAACTTTTTGTATCATTACTATTTCTAGAAATGTTGACCATTTTACAATGCAATACCTGATCATTTATAGGAAATGAGAAGTCTAGTGGTCATTAATCACAACAGAGAATGTAGCTAAAGGAATCAAATAAACATCAAGAAATAAGAAAAATAATCTCTCTACAATTAGATATGGATGGTCAAAATTAATTGGAGATCTTGATTGTTTCCTTGATGTATGGTGATGTTTGCTTTGGATTTGAATTTATCAACTCATCACACTCTCTCATTGGTTATGTAACAACCAATATTTAATTTCTCAATGGCCATAACTCAATTTACAACCCTCACTATGTAGGAATGCAATTGTGGATATTTTTAGATGACTACCTTGGAATATATTATCATAATTTTAATGCTACATTTTATATGTTTTCATGCCATGTCAATCATTAAGATACTCATTTATATTGCATGTCTTGAAAATGATCTAAACATGTATACCTTACCTTTGGTGGATGCTATCATTCAATCATGACTTTAATTCCACCATCTAATCAATTATTTATTGGGGGAACCAATTTTCATATTTATCTTTGAGTTGAGTTGGATACATAGTCAATCTTTTGATTTTGAAGGCTTTAATGACTAGACATGTCATCAATTTATGAGCTCATGCATATTAAGGTCATTACTTCCACATGTCCTCTTTAATGTACTATTGATTTTACTGATGTGGAAACTTTATTTCATAATTGATAGCTAACTAACATTTTGGGCTTTATCCCTCTATCCTTTTATTGATTTTACTTGGCCACCATGTGGCCTCTCTTTATTTTCCTAGGTTCTTGAGTTTTTAGCCTCACATCTACCATGCATCACTTTTTCTCATTCATTCAGATGTTGGATTGAGACTCAAAATAGATGTTTAATTTTGTCTTGAAATGAAGTGATATTTTTACATAAAGAAATATATCACTCACTCGCTACTCTGAATTGTTATAAAATAAGTTTCATTTTATGTTTGAGGTTCTTCATTTTGATGGTTCAAACCATTGGCCAATTTTTATTTAAAATCATGTTGATGGGAAGTTTTGAGGGATCCCCTTCAATTTTGAGTTTACGTGGAGGCATCAGTTAGCCTTCATCAATATTTTTGAGGTGTCCTGTAAGAAGTAGGTGATGGGATCAAAATGATTTAGTCTTGTTGAATGGTGTAACTTGATCTTATTAGAATGCCTCATTCCTGATAGGGGGTGTGGGGGGAAATTTACCTCACTATGGTCACCATGGAGGTCTGGGGGAGGTGGAGACCTACTTTGGAGCCCCCTAGTGGGGGTTCAAGGGCATCACCCTTGAAGCAAAGTTTTATGGAAAAACATTATAATTTCATAGTAAATATGGATTGTTCACTATTATGTCGTAAATCTAATGATAGAAATAAATTGATGCATTTTTCCCTAATATGTAACCCTCCTTTGATATGAGGGTATTATAATCATCACAACACACTGTGTGTGAGTGAAGAGGATATTGTAGTGGATGTATTTAGGTTTCTCACTTCATTTGTTGGACTGAATAAGGTAAGAAATGGTTATTTCTATTTGGACATATCCCATATTGGGTGAACCACATTAAATCTTTGTCTCTATTGTGTTGTGTTTCTTACATTTTATTTTTGTCTTTATTTCATTAATATTTCTTTATATTCTATATTCCTCACTAACAAAAAATATGAAGGAAATCAAAGAGACAACTTTGGTATGAAATAAGTAAAAATTTAAAAATAGTTTTGACATAAATGTAGTATTTTTAGAGGAGCTAGGAATCTTATAGAAATATTTAAAAATGTAGAGTGGTCAGAGAAGTTATCAATCCTTGAGATAAACTTGTTGATGGAACACTAGGAAATTTTAACCCAGGAAGAGACATTCTAGTGATAGAAATCTAGAGCAATTTGGTTGAAACAAGGTGATAAAAATACCAAATTATTTAATCTGTCTAAAAACACTCATACGAATATGAATAGGATTAATAAGATCATCACCCCTGATGGTAGGGTGCTAAAGTATATATTATAATTTAATAAGATGTCAATGATCTACTATAGGTACTTTCTAAAGGAAAAGGAGGTGCCTAGGGAGGAAACTCATAGTTAGTTCAGTCAATTTATTCTGAATATTGTTACAAATGATGTGAATCAAAATTTAATGGATCTATTTCCCTTAGAAGAGGTTAGAAAAGTAGTCTTTAGCCTTGGGGAAAATAAGAATCTAAGTCCAAATGGTTTTTCTTTTTCACTTGAACCGTGTACCTACTAAATTAGAATAATTGGTTTAGTGGAATAATGGGAACATACCCAAGATTATGGGACCCTTTTTCTCCTTGGGATGGACCTTAAAAGAAGGCCATATTATTTCTATTCCAAATGCATATGATTTAGGATCAACATGCACACTTAGAAGAGCTAAAAGGAAATCTACAACTAATCTTATGTCTAAAATCCTTTGATGGGGGAAAATGGAGGAGGAATGCTAAAATATAAGATGGTGATGCACCAAGAATAGATATATCCACTCTAAAGGTTTTGAAGAACACATTACAAATTATAGAGAACAAGGAAATATTACACAAACTCCAAGATGAATACTTCAATTACATAAGTAATGTTTATGAAAGCACATGACATAATATAAAATCAAGAGGGATGGCAAATGATCCATAGGTGGTGTCTATATAAACCTATGTGAACACAATGTATAACCTATAAAAGGGATTAAAACACTACATAAAGGTCCTGGGAATGGGCAATAATGAAAGGGATGAAGGTCATCCATAGACAAAGATCAAGAAATACAAAATGCGTATAGAATGAAAGGAGATGAACTCAATTCCCATTAAAATGTAAGTTTCAATTAGTAAAGTGCTTATAAATGGAAACTTTTTTTATCATTATTGTTTCTATAAATGTTGACCATTTTACAATGAAATACCTGATCATTTATAGGAAATGAGAAGTATAGTGGTCATTACTCACAATAGAGAATGTAGCTAAAGGAATCAAATAAACATAAAGAAATGAGAAAAATAATCTCTCTACAATTTGATATGGATGGTCAAAATTAATTAGAGATCTTGATTGTATCCTTGAGGTATGGTGATGTTTGCTTTGGATTTGAATTTATCAACTCATCACACTCTCTCATTGGTTTTGTAACAACCAATCTTTAATTTCTCAATAGCTATAACTCAATTTACAACCTTCACTATGTAGTAATTTAATTGTGGATATTTTCAGATGACCACCTTGGAATATATTATCATATTTTTAATGCTACATTTTATATATTTTCATGCCATGACAGTCATTAAGATACTCATTTATATTGCATGTGTTGACAATGATCTAAACATGTATACCATGCCTTTGGTGGATGCTATCATTTGATCGTGCATTTAATTCCACCATCTAATCAATTATTTATTGGGGGAATCAATCTACATCTTTATCTTTGAGTTGAGTTGGATACATAGTCAATCCTTAGATTTTGAAGGCTTTAATGACTAGACATGTCATCAATTTATGAGCTCATGCCTATTAAGGTCATTGCTTCCACATGTCCTCTTTAATGTAGTATTGATTTTACTAATGTGGAAACTTGATTTGACAATTGATAGCTAACTAAAAAATTTGGGCTTTATCCCTCTATCCTTTTATTTCTTTTCCTTGGCCACCATGTGGCCTCTCTTTATTTTCCTGGGTTCTTGAGTTTTTAGCCTCACCTCTACCATGCATCACTTTTTCTCACTCATTCAGATGTTCGATCGAGACTCAAAATAGATGTTTAATTCTGTCTTGAAATGAAATGATATTTTTACATAAATAAATATATCACTCACTTGCTACCCTAATGCACCTCTCAATTTACATAAAATACCCTAGGGATATGGAGCATTGGGATTTCACCACATGGAAACATCTAATTAACTTGCACTCTGACAAACTACTCGATTTCCACTAACTACCCTAAGTCTTTGGAGAAGTAGGATTTCACTAAGTTGCATCATCCCACTAACCCACTTACCTGAGGCTTCAACAATATACATACATATTTGGGATGCTAGGTCATACAGATTTTAACATATGGAAGCATCATGTTAACCCATGACTCTAAAGGTTTTCAAATTATATGGTTGGTTTTGGGTCTTTGGGTTATTGAAATCTTGACATGTGGAAGAATCTTGATAACCCATTTAATTTTGCACTTGTTGAGGTCATTTTTCCCTAGGAAAATTTGTGGAAAATTGACTAAGTCTTTAAAAGACTTTCAAACAAGCCCGAGACCACTAAGAGAGTGATGCATGACATTGAATTTTTTTTGAAGAATAAACTAAGTATCAAGATGATTTTAGAAGGGGATGGGATCATTAGGACCTATAAATTATGGTTGAGTGGTCCTAAAAGGCTTGGATCAGAGCCCTGATATACTAAAACCCCAAGAACCCATCAAGACATCAACCAAGGCCTACCAATTTTAACATAGTTCCCCTTCTAAATTTTCATTGGAAAAGAACTTAAAATCTACTAAGTGTCAAATTTCTATTTGATGTTTGACTCTTGGAGAATCCATGAGTGACCTATGTTCATCAATAAGGACAATAAGAAGGATGGGAAGATTATAATAATGCTAGGAAGATTATAAGAAGGTTAATAACATTATAAGAAGGTTAGGAACATTATAGTAAGGCTAGGAGATTTATAGGAAGGTTGGGAGATTTTTTACAAAAGGGCCAAAGACCATTCTTCCTTGAAATTTTGATAAGTAAAAGACTTAGCCATTTTTCATGGACTCCAACTAAACTTTAGAAATCCTACATGCCTACACCTAAATTTTAAAGCTTGGAAAGAATACTTATCCTCTATGGTGACCAAAAATGGTCAACATTCGTGGTGACCTCTGTGGTTTCTTTCCTACTAAGCACTTAGACCAACTGCCTTCAAGTAATCCATTGGGCTATGGAGTCATAGAAGCATCTAAAATGCTCAATATGGAAATGTAATCCAAATTCTATTGTTTGACCTTAAATTTGAAAAAAATAAATTATAAAAGCCTTCAAAACATTTTCAAAGGTTATCCAAGTTTGTAACTGATATAATCCCTATATTTCTCAAAGTTTCATGATCTCCTTTAGACATCATTCTGCTTGACCTAAAGCTCTAACCCTATTTTTCCTTACATTCATACTTTCCACTTGAGCCAATCCTTGATCTAAGAACACCACCAACAAAAGAAATAAAGGAACACAACCTTTAAAAAGGAACTTAGGAAATAAAACAACAAAAAATATTTACAATGTGTAAACACATGGAAAATAAAACACCTAACCCACCTTAAACTAACCAATCAGAAAGGTATCTAAATAAAGCCATTGATTGGGCCCAGAAAATAGATGTCCTTTCTTAAAAATTCAAAATGATTTTCATGTTTGAGGATATCCAAATAGAAGTGGAGAATAATTTGATGCTATATGAACTAATTGAGCACTTCTTTGAGGATGTAGGCAAAAACAAACTCACCCACCTAACTTTTTTAACTAGAAATATAGTTGTCTTGGAATGCATAGGTAGTTTTATTTTGGACTTATTGAAGCTCAAATTTATGTTATAAATTAAGAAAAACTCATGATGACTTCTCCTTCTTAGCCTGAAACTGAGCTAGGTATTTGATGAGACATCCCATTGACAAGATAACGTTTGAAAAATCAGTCCTGATCTCATAATTGGGTTCTATAGATCTATCATCTAGCTAATTAGAATGATCTTATTCTAGTGATTAAATTGGAATCACATCCATTTCCTTTTATTTTTCATTTTTATCATGGGTTTTTTTAATTTATGTGATGTTGGTTTAATGTCAAGTCTTGAGAAAAAGTCTTTTAGTTCATCCCAAAAGAATTCTTCTTCCACCTCCTCTTTGCTCTTTTTAAGGATAATTTATTGCCTCTAAAATGAATTAGAAATCAAGCTTAATTTAAGGGGATGAATTGAGCTGACTTAGAAATGATCTTACATTGTAATTTTATTTGGAACTGTTGAAATGTCTCCCACATATTGAATTCTAATTTTTTACACTGATTCAAAACATTCCTCCAAATTTTCCTAGCCATGAGGAGTGAGGCCCTTGATTTCAATCTCCATTTCCTTCACATAAAAATCAAACCCATGCCAATTGGATTGATCCCCATCTTCTTCCATGATGAATGGAAGCTCATCTGTCCAAGCAAGAACTTCATCATCATGCTTCTAAATGTTGTCTTGACTAGAGAAAATTAGATTTTCCTCATTGAGAATATCTTTTTCCTCTCCATCCTCATCCATTTGCTCACTATTATGCTGATCTAGTTGATCATACTCATCTTTTCCTTGTATTAGGTTTGATCTCTTATCTAGTTTAGTGATAGGAAGAGAGCTACTAATAACTATTTCCTCATCATATCCACTGCTTGAGCTACCCTCTTTCTCATCAGAATGGTCCTTGATTTCCCTCCATACAACATGTCCTCCTCTAAAAAGGGAGATGGTGGGAGGGAAATAGGGTTAAACTGGTGAAATAAGAGTATAGGGCATTATGGGCTATGCTTTCTCATTAATCAAAGTTGGGGGTGAAGAAACATTCCTAAAACTTGGGATCTTTCTTGGCTAGCTTCTATAATCTTTTCCTCTTTATAATTTGGATTCAATATGAGATGAGTGGCCTTGATAAGGTTTGGCATCCTAAAATTAGGATGCTTGGTACAATAAGGCATTAGAAAGAATGGTTTCTATAGAGGGTTGTTATTGGGGGTGGTAGGCTATATTTTTATAAGAAAAGACTCTTTTGAAGGATGGAGACTTCTAAAACTTGGGATCTTAAAGTAAAGATACTTACTTGGGAGTTTAAAGGGTTTACCTTCATTTAATCTTGGGATCTTGAATATGGGGTCCTCATTTTGAGTGGGTTGAGCTTGAGATATAAGATTTTCTTGTTTGAAACTAAGAATAAAAGGAACATAGGAGGTTGACTAAGATTTAATATTTTTCATCTAAGCAATCTCTTGGCACATCTTCTCCTCCTTGGCTACAATCTACCTAGCCAAGCACTCTTCATGATGTGTTTATCACTCCCTCAACTCTTATTAGTGGATGCAATCTTGGTAAACAAGCTATTCATATGTATTACTATACTCCAAATCTCTATCAACCTCCATATACTTTTGGAAATCAAACCATATATCATTGATGCTTTGGGGGGATGATTAGGAGTAACGTAGACTTCACGATGTTGATTATAAGCATGAGATAGATTCAATCAGGGATGAGTTGAGGTGGGAGGATGGTAAACATTAGGAGAAGGATGATAAACTTCTATGATAGGGATATTTGGGATAAAACCAACATCATTTTTAATTGATATGGATTGTAGAAGGGCATAGAAAATGTAGTTGGACCAAAAGGAGGGGGGACATAATTACTTGTGAAATATGATATGTTAGAGAATTTAAATCATCCTAATTTTTTTTGAAATATACCTCAAATCATAAGAAAAAATATTAGGTATGTCTCTTGAAGAATAAGTATATACCAATAGAGTCACCGAGTGATTAGATTACTTATAAAGAATGGAAAAGATCAAAAATATCAAATAAATCCTAATATTTGATAACCTCTAATAACTTAGACTTCTTAACCATTATATGTGATATTTGGAGTCACCATCGTGTTGAACAAACTATCATGAATGAAAAGATACATTGAAGAACACACCAAAATCCTTCAATGGATAATGTAAGGATGATGAGATGGTCCCACTGAGAATTGAAAAACCTTTGTCACTCGATTTGTGGATCCACTGAATTGGAAGAATTGGTTTAGTGGAATAATGGGAAAATACCCAAGGATATGGGACCCTTGTTCTCCTTAGGATGGACCTCTAGAGAAGGATAACTTCCTTCTAATCTAAATGCACCTAATTTAGGATCAACATGCAAGACTAAATGAGCTGAAAGGAAATCGACAACTAATCACAAGTATAAATTATTTTAATGGGGGAAAAGGGAGGTGGAATTTTGAAATATAGGATGGTGATGCACCAAGACTAGATAAGGCCACTCTACAGGCTTTTAAAGAACACATTACAAATTGTAGAGAATAAGGAAATACCACACAGACTCCATGATAAATACTTTAATTTCATAAGTAATTTGTATGAAGGAAAAGGATGCAATATATCACCAAGAAGGATGACAAAAATTATCCACAAATGGTGCCTATATAGACCTATATGCACATAATATATAACTTGTAAAAGTGATTCAAACTTTGCAAAGAGGTGTTGGGAATGGAAAAAAATGAAAGGGACAAAGGTCATCCATAGACAAAAATAAAACACACATTGAATGAAAAAAATTAATGGATGTGAACTCAATTCTCATTAAAATTCAAGGTTCAAGTAGTAAAGGGTTTGTGGAGGGAATATTTTGGTAGTATTAATGTGCTTAGAAATGTCAACCATTTTAAAATTCAAGACCCAATATTTATTAGGAAATGGGAATCCCATAGGTCATTAATCACAATAGAGAATGTAGATGAAGGAATCAAATGAACATTAGAAACTAAGATACATGATCTCTATATAATCATATATAAATGGCCAAAATTAATTGGAAATACTGATTGTGTCCTCAAGCTATGGTGGTGCTTACTTTGGATTTAAATATATTATCTCAACACACACTCTCATTGGTTGTGTAGTAACCAATCTTTAAGATTTTAATGACCAAAATTCAATTTTCAAGCTTATATATGTAAAAATGCAGATATGGATCTCTTGGGATGAATATCCTAGAAGCTCTTGGCACAGTTCTATTACTTTTGCTTTCAATGTTGTATTCTATGAATTTACACACCATGCCTATCATTAACACACTCCTTTGTCTTACTTGTCTTGACAATGATCTCAATGTACACACCATGACTTTAGCAGGTGCTATTATTCAATCCTGCATGGAATTCCTCCATCTAATTGATTATTTCATGGGGAATAGATCTACAACTTCATCTTGTAGTTGAGTTAGATATGTAGTTAATCCTTATATTTTTATGGCTTTGACATCCATATAGGCCATCAATTTATGAGATCATGCCTATTGAGGTCATTGATAACACATGTACTATTTGTTGTGTTATTGATTCCACTAACATGGAAACTTATTTTTCCACTTGATAGATAATCAACATCTATAGGATTTAGCCTTCTATCATTTTCCTATTTTCACTTGGTCACCATGTGGCCTCTCTTTATTTGCCTATGCATTTGATTATTTATCCTTGCCTCTGTCATGTGCCAATTTTTGTCACTCATTCAGATGTTCAACTGAGACTTAAAATAGATGCTAATTACTTTCTTACAATGAAGTGATATTTTTATACATGGAAAGATATCAATCACTGACTACCTTAATGCACCTCTTGATTTTCATGGACCACCATAGGGCTTAAAAGTAGTGGGATTTCACCACATGATAAAATCCCATTAAAATTCACTTTGACAAACTACTTGATTTTCACAAACCACCCTAAGGCTATGGATCAATGAGATTTCCCCACATGGAAACATCTTATTAACCCACACTTTGATGAATTGATCGTCTTGCACAGACTACCTTAGCGATGTGGAGCAACAAGATTTTTCCACATGGCATAATCCCACTAACTTATTTATCTTAAGATTCAACAACATATATACATCTATGATATTCTAGGTCATTGGGATCAAAACACATGGAAGCATCTTTCTAACCATGGCTTTGATGGTTTTTTAATTGTATGGATGGTTCTAGGTCTCTGGGTTACTGGGATCATAACATGTGGAAGCTTCCTACCAACCCACTTAATTTTTCACTTGCTAACATCATTTTCCCATGAAAAATTTAACAAAAATGACTAAGCATTTAAAATACTTTTGAACAATCTTGGGACTATCAGGAGAGTGATGTGTGGCACTAGGAAAAATGTTTGAAGAATCAACTAAGTGTCGAGATGCTTTGAGAAGGGGTTGGGCTTGTCAAGACTTGTGAATGATTATCACATGGTATAGGGAGGCTTAGACCAGAGTCTTGACATACTGACAACTAGGTAACCCATCAATACATTACCTAGGGATAATCAATTTTAACATAGTTCCCCCAAAATTATCATTGTGAAAAAGCTCAAAATTGACTAAGTGTTGAAGCACTTCTTCATTTTATAGTCCTGAAGGCTCTAGGAGCACTTTGAGTTCATCGATAAGGCTGATAAGAAGGACAAGAAGATTATAATAAGTTTGGGAATATTATAATAATTTTGGCATCTTTATATAAAGGTTGAAAGCTTTATAAGAAGCCCAAGAGCTTTTGTGCAAAAGGTTCGAAGACCATTCTTCCTTGAAATTTTGCTAAGTAAAAGACTTAACCATGTTTCATGGATTTTGATTGAAATGTTTCATGCCTGCACATAAATCTCAAATATTGGAAAGAATTTTTCTCCTCCATGGTGACTAAAAATGATCAATAGTTTTCAGGGGGGAGTTTTTTTTAGCAATATTAGGTGTTGGTGGGTACAGATGTTTGGGATGCTATAGAGGATTGTAAAAAAATGAAAAAATGTCTTAAAGGAATGGAATAATAATGTGTTGGATATAATTCATAAAAATGATGAATGTTCATTCTTTGATTCATATAAACTAATTTCTCTATGTAATTCCATATATAAGATCATCACCAAAGTCATGGTTTTGAGGTTGAAGGACTGTTTGGAGGAAATAATCACTGCAGAACAAGGGGTTTTGTCCTTGGTAGGATTATCTTAGATGGTATTGTGGTTTTTCATGAGACTTCCCACTCCCTTGATTAGCTTATAAGAGTGGGGATATGAATTAATATTAATATGATGAAACCATATGATATAATAACTTGATAATTTTTAATCAGATGCTTGAAGGATTTGGTTTTAGTGAGGAATGGAGACTCTGGGTAAAAAAAATAGTTACTTTTAATAGTTATATAGTAAGGTATTTGAAATATTGTATAGGTATAAAGTAGGAAGACCCAATCCCATTGTACCTATTAATTACTGTGACAAAGGTGCTAGGATGGGTCTTTAACAAGGCTAGGATAGATGGGAAGTTAAGTGGTTTGACACTCAATTATAATTTGGAAATTATTTCCAACCTCCAATTTTTTGATGATACCTTTATATTGGGTGATCCTTCTAAAAAATAATTAAGGAAGATGAATCAAATACTAAAATTATACTAGGTAGCGAAAGTTTAGAGAGTAGGGGTGGATAAGTCAAAGATATATATCCTTAATGTCAAAGAAAAATTGAAAGAAAATATCATTGAAATTATGTAATTTGTATAAATTAAGCTTCTTATCTCTTATTCAGCTATGCCAATTCTATGGGAAGGTACAGTTCCATGTTGTGGCAACCAATGATGGATTAGATTTAGAAGATGCATACATATTGGAAAGGGAAATGGATTTCAGCTATAAGTAGAATCCAACTAATCCATTCAAATATGTAATAAATGCCAATGTTCTTAATTTCTATGTTTTAAATCACTATAAAAATCATAGATAAGATTTTTAATATTTAGAGGAATGTTTTATGGAATGGAATAGAACAAAAAATAAATTATTCGCTAGTGTCCTAGGAATCTATTTGCATGCCTAAATATTAGGGAGGATTAGGCCTCCAAAGATTAAATGGAATGAATAAAACTCTTGTGGAAAATTTGTTTTAGATAATTTATGAGTTTATATAAATTATTTAGAGTAGGGTCATTTAGCATAAATATCTGGACTACTGGGAGGATCTCAAAATTTTTGCTCAATCACAGCTTCCTCAAGGCTCAATGTGTTAAAATTTTATGAAGTCATATCCTATTATTTTCTCTGATATTTAGGTGGAAACATGGATATGGATTAAGTATCTTCCCTTGAAGATATTCCTAATTATGCTCAAAGGCCTTGGTGACAAGTGATAATTAGGATTTTTTTGGCTTCTTTCACTAAGAATGTGTGGGGGTCCCAAGTGTTTGATTACTTAGAAAAGGTGGGATCAGAAAGAAGGTAGAATAATCTTTGATGTCCAGAGGAGTTCTCTCAAATTTATGTGGATGATTTGGTTGTCGAATTAATTAATTTTTTGATTCCAAGAAGAACTAAAGCAAGTAGTCTAATTTCAAAAGGAAGTCCTTCTAGTGAGGTATCGATGGATGCAATTTACCATGTGATTCTAACACTAGGGGTAGAAATTAGAATATTTATTTATTGGGGATGTGTGGGTTCCTAAAGGCCTTACAAAATCCAAATTATTCTTTTGGATTTCCACACTTAATAATATTTTAACCTTTGATCAAATAAGAAAAGGGGGGTGTGTAGGTCCTTCTATGTGTTCCCTATGCTATGTGGAGGAGGATTTATGTGACCGTTTATTATTGAATTTACCCTTTAAATTTTATGGGCTATTTAAGGGTAGATTCAATGTTTAGCTTCATTTTCACAAGTCTCTCAAGTTCTTCTTGTTCAAGTGGATGTTAAAGTTAAAATTAACTTTCTTTAGGATTATTTTGAAGGTGGCTCTAATAATGGTCTACTAGAATATTTGGTTAGATAATAATAGAAGAACATTCAAGGATTCCTCTCTTTCAATATATTGGGTTTCGTACGAAGATATAAATTAATTTAAGGAGATAGTAGATACATGGGATGAGAGCGTTATCTCCTAGGATCTAACAGAGGATGAATGGACTGAAAAATGGTTCAATTGTTATGTGCACAATAAGGAATTTGTTACTAACAGATAGAAGTAAGAGATTATAAATTAGAATTGTAGACCCCCAAACAAACAAAATATAAAAATTAATTTTATTTTGGTCTTTCAAGTTAATCCTTGTAAGGTAGGCAAAGGTGGATTTTTTGTGGAAATGATGGGTAACATCTGTTAATCTTTTCTCAAGAGCTAGGGGTGGAAATAAAAAATGTGGTAGAAGTTTAGGTAGTGATAAGAGGTATCCAAGCTATAGTTGATCATGGTTGGAAGGAATTTAATGTTGAAGGTGACTCCCAAATTATCATCAATGTGATAATGTATGGCAGATCCAAGTCATGGAGTGTTTGTGATTGAACTTTTGTGAACCCAGTTCATGGTTACATCTTTCTATTTTTCATTTTTCTTGTTAGAATCTAGTGACACTCAATGGTTGGAACTTTATTTTGTGAGTGATATTCACAAGTGAAAGCATATCCATGACTAATTTAAAAGCTTCATTTATTGAGACTTGATCAGTCTCAATATCTCCAGGAGATCCAACCCTATGAGTCAATATGGTTATGGTATAGAGAAACTCAATGGCCTACCACTCAATCTAATTACCACTTTCAAATTTTTTTGTTCTCCTATCAAGGAAATGAACATGTTTGAAATAACCCTACCTTCAATCCAATTACTTCAAAAAGGGAGTATGCACTTCTTCAATTTTAATATTATAAACCAATTAGATTACATACTCTTTTAGGTGTATACTTTTATTGATCTCTTTGAAAATATTAAATTTTTAAATTTAAGATTTTCAATATTTAAATATGGACAATAACTACTTCCAGTGGCGTTGTTTTAGGTTTTGCATTAGGTCATCTTGCACAACCAAGTTTTACATCCAAAGGGAAAGCGTGTATGCCACTTAGGTTTGCATCTAATTTACTATAAAATTTTCACTTTGTAGCATCACTATAATTAAGTTGAGGCAAATGCAGACACATATAATTAATCATTTAGTGCTTGACAATGTTTAATATTGACATCTTTACTCTTATTGGTTTATTCACCTTTTTGGTAACCCTCAATCTATAAGAGATCCTTCACTATATTGTAAACATTAACAATATCATAAGGCATCCCTATCTCATTCAATTTTATATTATTCAATCTATAATATCATGTTATGCATGTCCTTGTAGTCTTTAGTCTTCTCAGACAAGTCCATGTTAGGTTGGACAAGGCCATGCTATGACTTTGTCCACTAGTGTGGCCTTATCACCCGTACTTTAACATTTACCATTCTAAATTTATACAATTCACAACAACTCTTCCACACATTTTTGAAATTCAGTTAGTGAAAATATTGTAAATATTTCCTTATAAATTCACATCAAAGAATTCACTTGGTATATATAGAAATCACCTGAAAATTATACTAAACATCAAGTAAGAACATTATTTGTCCCAATTGTAATTTTGATGCATTCTAATAGTCTCAAGCCTAGTTCAAATATATATTATTATAGTTCAAGGGCATCCATTGTAAATCATTTGAATCAATCTTCTAGTTATAGTCATAGTTTCATAATCATGGATCACACAATCACCCTAGGAGGGAAAACTACATCGACCTAAGGTTCATTTAGACTATGTAGGTAGCACTCATATTATACAATGTTCATTGAGGATAACTCAACCATTCTCCTTATCACTTTCTCCTTTTTGCATTTTATCTCCTATTTGATTATTGTGTAGGACTAGGGTTTTAGCTTTAATAGATCTTCCACACATCTATTCAAATGTCACATAGAATTAGGAAAAACTTACAAGTAGTCACACTAATCTATATTTATAAATCAAGCACACAGTGAATTAAGATATAGATGTTCAACAAAGAAGGCTACAATACGACCCTATCCCCCTGAACTGTGGCCTTGTCCTTGCTTAGTTTATAATATTATTTTTGGATGTGACTATTTTCAAGCAGTATCCAGTCACAATCAACCTACGTAGTCAGAATGAAATTTGTTTTAGTGATCCTTGTGTATCTCTGGGCCCTTTTAGTATTTTTTTTTAAATTAAAAATTCTCTAATTTTTTTATCATGTTATATTTTAATATCAAATCTATTTATTCCATCATTTCAATTTCAATAGTTTAAATATATTCATTTGAGTTCATTCAATTAAAATACACTAAACACGGTGCATTGTCCCCCTGTCTACCTAGGAAAAACCTATCTAAAGAAGTTATGGACCCTAGTTTAGAGTTGGAGTCAGTCTGATGGGTTTTTAAATAACTTAATCATTTGGTATTGAAAAGTCTCATGTAATGATAATGTAAACAAAGGGTTGAACCAACATATAGATAAATGGCTTAGAGTAACAGATAATAAGATTCATATATTTGAACATAAATCTTTAAGTTTTGAATATGTCAATAATTGGCATTGTCAAATATTTATGATCAAATTGATGTGTCTACAAAGACCTCTTATCAGATCTATTAATTTTACCACTCTATGTGATCGAGTTCCCCTTATTCTAACTAGAATTCCTCTATGTGCCATATTTATTTCTTCACACACAACACCAATATCAAAATACTATAGTCTATGCCTCCTACCCAACAAACAAAGCATTAAAATATGTCTATAACCACTTTCTACCCACAATTGATCATATAAAAAGCAATATAATGCAAATGACTCGCCTATAAAACTTACAATCTCACTTTAGTACCAAATTGGTGTAGTCATAATTAAAAGGTCTTATAAAAGACTCTCTTAAACCACACACCCCGAAGATATACAAACTCAAAATGACCTTGTACATGCAAAGGCCATGTCATAACTTTAAAATAATAATAATTTTTTTAAAATTAATTTGATGAGAAAAATATTACAAACTCAAGACACAACACAAAACAATCCTTGATATAATCATATAATGAATACATTACAACAATCCACAATGGTACACAATTTTAGGACTCCAATCCTAACTAGATTTGCAACACGATCCACGTTGTCTCCTCTTATTCTTTTCCTCTTCTATTTATACAATATAGTGGGAGAGTAAAGATCCTTTTACGAATAAATATACCTTTGTAAAGATTCCATTTCCTTATCAAATTATCGTCGGATGGGATGAAACGGTCGTTTGGTAGTCACTCATGGGGGTGTTTTGTCTAATCATAACTAACCTGGCAATTTTGTTGCATAGAACACAGATCTAACGACACATGCTCGGTAGACAGCTCATTATCACAAGGGTATGTAGAAGTGTGTATGAGTTCTGTATCCTTGTGTGAATATGTAGAAGTAGTGGAATGCATGTTTCCCACGGACTTCGTCACGAATGTCTGTCACTGTCCGGTGTTGCCAAATGACTTTAATCATATAACGAATCGTTGAATGTACGCGCGAAGTATTGGCCACAATATTTATGTCGGAAATTCACAAGAAGATGTATACAGTCGGTGTTGTGTACGCAAATTGCCTCGTCACAGATGACGTCTATCTCTCATCTCATTCGACGTGATGACGTGAAAGCCCATCGGAAGTTCATAATTTTGCAACTTTCCCCCACCAATGAGCGAATAATGACAACACAAAAACATAGGCGTGGTTGCATCCGTCGTCGTCTTTTGTCGAACTTTTTCGTTGGTTTCCTATTTTCTTGAACAGTCATCGGATATTTATAATTTTGTAACTTTCCCCGTATGAGCGAATAATGACAACATAAAAACATAAGAGTGATGGCATCCGTCATGGTCTTTTGTCATTCCATTCTAATACCACTTCTTTACAGCCGTGTCTTTTGTTTTCACCATTCATTTTTTATACATAATAATTGTAGGTTAGTAGGCCTACACTCGATTTAGAATATAAACATGGTTCTAGTCTTTTAGTTTTACTAAGTCAATTCGTTAATATATGTTTTTTTAATTATAAGGTGTTTAAATATTAGTGGGATTTGAATCTAGGTCATCATTATATCAATACATTCGTTTTAACTATTGTTTTAACTATTCATTATAATAAAAAATTATAATTCATTTGAGACGAATTTTTGAACACTCTCTATTGATATGTTTGAACAATTAATCCTTAAATATTGAGTTTCGACATAAATTTTGAGTTTACACACAAATTCAATAATACATGAATATCTACATAATTTCTTATGATATATTATGAATTTATAGATTTTTCAAGTACAAGAAGATAAGGGTGGAAGGAGTCAAGGGCAAAAAGTAGACACATTGTGTTGATGGCTTATTTTTTTCTTCTTTCAATTATTATTGGTTTAGTGTAGTGTTTAGCGTCAAATATCAAACACACAAGTTTACACTTAACCTCGCATATCATTGAACATGGGGTTTGAAATTGAATGGAAAAATATTCAAATCTCATCTCTAATTACACATTTCTTGTCTGCCATTGGTTTTGTGTAATATTAACCCCACACATTAAGCATGCAAGTTATACACTTAACCTTACATATCAAACACCAATCTAGCGTATTGTTAGTTTTGCTTATCAAACATACAAGTTATTTACTTAGCCTCGCATATCAAACACAGGTTATAAAGTAATGCACAAAACAAATTTCAAAATGCATTTATTATTGACTGCATATGTTCTACCATGCCATGATTTGAACCCATGATTTAACGGTTTCCAACCACACCCTTACCATTGTGATGTGTATGCATTTGAGAATGTAGGTGATGGTGCTTTAATTGATATGCAATGCTCTATAGTTTTGAAAAAACTACAAATTATTGATATGGGGACAAAGAGGTGACCTAATAGACAACTCTCTAAATGAGGATCTAGATATGTTATATGTATTTATAGAAATTGTGCATGTGATAATATGTAGAAAATCAAGAGAGAGATAATAACTTTAGAACAATAAATATTTTATTTATTTATGTGGCTTGTACATAACATACCTTTGAGAAAGATGTATGAATTTTTATCTTTTACATTGATTTCTAATTGAATCTACAAATGTGTATACATATATTAAAAAGTTGCAAAGGTAGAAAGAATTTTTAGAGAAGTTGAAATGATTGGATTTATATGTGACTCTTCACCTTATAATGGTTGCATTGATTGACTTCAAAAGTAACCCTTGACATTTTGGCATGGAACGTGTCCTTTTAAAAGGAAGAACTTCTCCTCAACCCTGTACTATCTAATCCTTTTAAGAACACATGATTTACACCTATTTGGGGTGAAGGGAACAAGTTGAAAACACTTGATGGGGTTGTGTAGTGTGAGTTCTCCTTTATAATTTTATACAAAGGTAACACCTTGTTAAAGTTGATGATACATATTATAGAAAGTTTGGGCACGCACAAGTGATATCACATTTGATTTGTATAAATTGCATTGTGCTACTATTATTTAATGTGTGTGACATCTATTAGAGATGAGATAATATTTTTGGAGGTTCCATCGACCTCTAGAGTTTATGTAGATGTATCACAGGCCATTAAAAAATAATCACAATTATTGAAAACTGTAATAATAGGCTTGGTTGTGTTGCTATAAAAATTGTTTGGAGATCCTCATGGATCAATTAGCATGTATGTAATATCTGAACTGTGGCAATTCAATGTATGTAATGTCAAAATTTTAATAGAATCCATTAAAATCTAATAGTAATGAATTTGATTTGTCAATTAAAATTTTTCTTTTCTCCCTGCATGCTCTATTAGTGTTATTTGTAATGCTTAAGGGGGTTTGAGGGGAATTTGGTCCTGAGTTTAGTGGTTTTTTTATAGAGATTCCCAAGTTTTACGGTATAAAAGACCTATGAACTTCTAAGGTCGACATTGGCTCTATTGTATGGTGTAAAGATTTTCGGTCGCTTTTCTCTAACCCTAATAAAACCATTTTCACGAGCTATTCTTTCATGCTTAGTTTTGGTTTTTTAATAATTTCACCAGTCTCTGGTTTTTTTGTTTCAGATCGATAGATGAAACATGGAAATGTTTGAGGGTTTGTAATTATTGGGAGCCAAGGTAGGTGATGGCATGGTTTAGTGTTATGGTCAAATTCAAATCTCGTGGGCATACACGGTTTCCACATGATGGGGAGATAAAAGGGCGAAGGAAATAACAGTACTGTTGTTGTGATTTTAAAAACTTCTTAATATGTTTCCTATTCTTCTTGATGGTTATCTATATTAACAAAGTGTTTAATCTTGCCACAGATAATATTAGGTACCCGTTTGAGGAATTTCATGTACTTGGAAGTATGTTTCACACCATTTTTCTTAGTGGAAAAGGTTTTTCCTTCACAGATGTTAATGTGTAAACCCTTCTATCGGTTTCATAGGTGTTGACCCTCTTCATGGAAGGTTTAATGTGGATATGGATATATTGTCTTCATATATATTTTTTTTACATCATAATTTTTGTTGTGTATGAATGATTTATGGCATCACATTTTATTGTTAGTGTTAACTTTCTATGGGGTTTATCCTTAATAATTCTCTTTAGCTATCTCGATATATTTTATTAATTATATATATATATATATGTGTGTGTGTGTGTGTGTGTGTGTGTGTGTGTGTGTGTGTTGCATTAATTTATTTGTAAAATATTTTTGTACACAAAACATAATCATTGGTTTAGAAGAGGTGTTATGATAAAAATAAGTATATAAATTATTTGTTGAATATGATTTACGTCTTTAATTATTTGAGATCAATATTTAAAAAAAATATAGTTATTTTATTATTGGAATGCTTCACATTATATTAACAAAAAAATATAATTATAGAAGGTTACAAAGTAAAGTAGTCGTACACATCACAACTCAAACTCCCTGCTAGAGGAACATCTTGGATTAGAAACAAAAAATTAGTATGTCAAAGCGCGACCCGAAAAATTTTAAATAACCAAAGAGCAATATTTTACACACAAACCACTACCTTAGAAGGCAAAGGTGAGAAGGATCATCCTTGAGAAGCACTGAGTAAGTGAGTAGATCTATGTCATGAATATTCGTAGCATTCCATCCAAGGGGTCAAAATGAATAGTGAAGGCCAACCATTAGGCAACTATATATGAACAACAATGCTAGCCAAAGACCACTATGAAGGACTAGCATAATACTTTCCATGAGAAATCCAGCCACCCCATGGGGAGGGAAAGGATAAAAGTGGCCCTTACTTATAGATTGACTTCTAATTTGATGCCTTTTGGCAGGAAGAGGTGTTAGACTATGAGGTAGGCCATTAGGTGGAACCATGCTCATGGTGCAAGGGGCACTTCCCTAGTAGTCGAAGAGATCCAACAAGTGGTGGAGGTATATACCTATATTTTACACTTAGCTTGAATATGGAAATAGATTGAAGAAATAAAAATAACCTTTTTATTAATATAAAATAAAACTTCATATGTTTCATGACAAAAAATAGATTTGTTCCTAGATTTCCATAGCTGAATGAGATTAATACCATGAAAGAATTACCAAAGAAAGGAAATAGAGGCCATCCACTTAGAATAATCCTGATAGATCATTTTCCACCAAGAAAAAGGCTTAAGGTGATAAGGCTAAAATAACGAATGAAACCAACACAAGGCAGACCTAACTTTTAGACAAAACTAGAACAATTGTTTAAAGGACTATATACATTTGAAAGTTGGATAGAAGGGATAAGGAATGTGAATGTGGAGAAGTATCTCATCGAGGGTAAGTCCTTGATAAATCAAAAAACATAAAAATTGAGCCATGTTGGGCTCAATGGTAGGTTGCCACACATGATCTAGATGGGCGAGCCAAGTCTAAGGAGATGAATTGAGACCCCAACACCTGTTAAGCTTACCTAAACTTAGAGAGAAGGGACTCATCACCTGAAAAATTATCCTAAGAGTGTCTATCTTGAAATGCATATCACAATTCCACATCTAATCCTTCCACCAAGTCCTAAGAAGTTGTAGGCAATGTTTATACAACATAAAATCCGGTAGCAACTCCTAAATGCAAAGAATAGAAGGTAAGTCTACATTGTTTAACTGATGACTAATTTTTGGTTTAGGATGGGGAATCTAATTCCTCTAGGTAACCAAATTTGAAATAGTGTGAATCCCTTTATAGAATAATCCTAGATCTTTAATACTAGGTATTTTATCTAGGGGAATAGATGAAGTAGTAAGAATAAGGGACCATTATAAGATATGGTCATTAAAAGATGAACTTGTGTGAAAACTATCCCCCACCCACTTCAAGTGGGGTTTGATGGATTCAAAATCCTTCCAAATGATTTTGACCACAAAAGAACCAAAAATCTTAATAGGAACCATAGTGATGAGAAGGGATGGGAAGCTAGTATTTTACCAATTAGTGTTACCATAGGGACAACACACAGAGATATAGTTCCTTAGCATACTTTTCATAGATTAATTTCCTCAATATACTAAACAACTCACTTATCACACAAGTCCATACTTTTTCGATATGTGTAAATGATGCCCATGCCACCTTTATCATAAGGGAGGCAACAAATATCCTAGGTCACGTGATAAAAACCCAGGGCTTGATTAGAATTGGCCAAGAAGAAGTCTCTAAGGATTTTGGCCAAAGAATTATAAGAGGCCTTGGAGGGATCCCAATAGGAATAAAATTAGACTTGATTACTGGCCAAGATTTTGGTGCAAATCTAAAAGTTGTCTGCTAGAGATAAGGGCTTAGAAAACCAATATTCAATCTTGTTGAGGACATACTACCAAATAACGGCTAGATAACTATCAAAATCAAATGGGATGCCCATGAACTTAAATTTTTCCCCTTGATCAATCAATTTTTGATTATGCTTGTGAAGCCACCCAAGTATAAGCATCGTGATTTGTTTAAAACACTGAGTTTTCCTCGTAATAAAGTTACTTTAAAAATAATAGTACTTGTGTTTTTAAAATTATGAAAGGAGGATTTGTCATAATGTTGGGAAGAAAATATAAGTCCATTATATACATCTATGTACAACTATGTCAACATTTCCTTAGGGCAATATTAATTTTCCTTCAATTGTATCCTCATATTTTTGAATTGAACATATTTTTTCATAAAACTACGAATTAGTCAAATTTATTCCTTGGGATGTTTATTCCACTTCATCTTTCCTTTTTCTATGCCTTTGATTTGATAAACTTAATAGGGTACATTGAGAATGGGTATCCACATAACATCTGGACTCAACACTGAGAGGGAAGTTAAGAATTGCCCCCTACTATGTATCATGAATGTCGCATGGTTAATGGGGTCCATTGAGTATGCCATTAACTAGAAAAATATGACCTAAGTCAACTACAAAATAATTTATCTCACTCTAAATTTGATAGTTATGTCCCTAGAGAAATATTCGCACAAATATGCATCAACATGAGATAACGTTTTTCCCTATGAAGATCATTTTATCAGTGATAATGGAACATACATGCTTCGTAGATTCTTGAAAAGTCACATGTTATTTAATTTCCTTTATAGTTATATAAAGGTTTGCATTTATAGTTTATATATGAATGTTGAAGGTTTCAATGACAATAGGATTAAGTAATACTAATGGTAAGTTGTTTTAACCTACATCTTAAGCTAATGTAAGCTTGATGCTATTAATGAGATATGCTTTTCCTATACCATTTGTTCTTTGGATGAACATTTTCAATGGAAGCAATATATAATGTTAAGTGAAGTGATGCAAAAAAAATTCAACTACAAGTTATTATTCTAAAAATAAACCACTAGATACAGGAAAGGTCAAGGAAAGACATTGTGGGATTTGGTAAAATGATCGATTTAATTCTATAAGAGAGAGATTTATATTTCATGAATATACAAGTATAAAAATAATAAAGTAAAATCATATCAAGTTCATTTATTTCCATATCATTGTTGGGGTGTAGTGGGGAGTAGAGTTGCCTTATATCAAGTTGGTTGGAGTCATGGTTAAGGATGACATCATCTAAATGATCATCATCTCAATTTTTTCATTAATGTAAGGTTTACAGTCAACATGACAAGGATGATATAAATTTTTCATCCATTCCCAATTTGTAGTAATTTATTTATTGGTAGAACCAATTTTAGCAATGATATTGTGAAATGGTTTGTATAAGACGAATCCACTTCAAAAATATATTTGTAAGATAAGAATCTTTCCATATATAAAGACCCTTTAAATCGCACTTTAAACCAAGATAATGTTAATCTTGTCATATATAAAGACCCTCTTACTAATCATCAAGATAGCGATGACAAGCCTACTCCTTCCACTAACAATGTTGAAAGTCTTGTAGACCAAACTACTAAATAAAATGTGGTAAATATGACCAACATGTGAAGGGTAGTTACTTTCATTGATTCTACTCCAACACACATGCACCAAACATCCCAAAAATTTCATGAAATTTAGGATTTTTCCCCATCTCACCTAATATAGTTGGGGTAAGAGGACATTATCTATTTCCAAAATCCACTTCCAACACCTCAATTGGATAATACTTCTCACACTGTCTCTACCATTACTCCAACATCTACACAAATCCACAATATTACCCCACTTATAATAGCATTTCTTCACCTAAATCATAAGAAATACCTAAATCTACTATCCTATATTGTAAAAATAATCAACATATTTGTCCTCAAACTAAAAAAACTACATCTTATGAAGATAAGTTTGAATTCACTTCCAATCTTCCTTCCTAGAATCTCATACAACATTATGCACCTCTATCTAGTAGTCCCTCTATGGTTTATGATGAATCAGACCTCATCATGGAACATTCTCGTCTCCCATATCAAATACCCTTTCTTGAACTTATGAGAACTTCCCCCATCATTGCAACCATCTGATGCAATTATTATTTTAAGTGAACATCCCTTATCCTCCCTTAGTAGGACATGAAGCTACCTTATCTATGTCTGAAGATAGTATCTTACAAAAATTCAAAGAAATATCCATCCATATCAAGGTTATATGCTAGATTATATTCCATTGATTTTAGATTAGATTCTACTTCATGTGGATGATCAACCACTATTTATTAGTATTCAAATCACTGATATCCAAGTCAAATGCACTTTGATTGATGAGGGGTCAAGCACTTGTGCCACTTCCCTCGATTTCATTAAAATTCTTGGATATTCCAAGTGCACTCTTAAGTCCACATGAATTACATGTTAAGGTCATGATAGAAGGCAAATGCCTCCTTTAGGTTACATGTGGCTTCTTATTACTATCCTTCTTATCACTATTCAAGTGATAGTTATGATATTTAACTTTTATCTTTCCTATAACATCTTACTTGGTAGACATTGGACTCATTGCATGAGGGTTTTGCCTCATCTACCTACCAATACATCAAATTCCCCCATAATAGAGCCATCTATAAGATTAAAGGACACACAAACCCTTAAAATTTTAAATAATTAAGAATGTGGTGCCTTTAAAATTCTAACCCTTGAACCCTTGCTTAGTATCCCATTCAGGTAAAATCAATGTTTTAATTATCTTGTATATTCTACCTGAGGTTATCATGGTCACCCAAAACTCATTTGGAACATACCACCTAACCTCTTAGATTTTGGTGATGATGAGTTGTATGAGATCAACATTAGGACTAAAACTTTGGGTCTCTCCTCTCATCTCATCACCCAATTTCCACTATCCTTGAAACTTTGATCCCATTAGCCCACTATTGACAACATACCCATGGTCTTAACTAAGACTCAACATTCCATACATCATACATCTTCTGATGAGAATATCATACCTACCTACACCATTGATCTTCACACACCCAAATATGATGATGGTTATACTTTAGATGATCCATTTATAGGAGGACTTATTTGGGCTAGAGATGTTTAGATTTTTCATTATCATACTTCTTTATTTCATTATTTATGTTAATCTTAATGCATTCCTTATTTCATAGTAACTAATTCTAATATTCTTCATATTTTTCATAGGGTATAGATTGAGTGATCACATGGTATACCTCCATTGTTTATAGAGCATATTTGAATCATGCTCATGGATCATGTTATGACCGATCCTTATAATTTTTATAAATACGAAGATCCTTATAGTTTGCTTCCCCTAGAGATGCTAGCTACTCCTCTTAATCCCTCTACATGTCCTACTTCACCATTGACTGACCTTATTATGGTTCCTACTCCATCTCTGCCTTTAGCTGAGCCCATCCCTCAAGATCAAAACTCTATCATTGATTCAATTGCTTCTTAAGCATCTCTCTTTCATCTTCACCAAGTTATTACTTATTCTAATTTTATTATTCAAATAAGAAATCCCCCATCTTCCATTCAGCCACAAGATTCACTTATCTATCATATTGAGGTTGTCACCATCCAATAGAGCCCATGGTACAAAGACATCATTCAATTATTTAAGCATCAAACCTATCCTCCAAACATAGATTTCCATGAAAAGAATTGAATTAGTAAACAAGATTTCAAATATGTCTTTCGATATAACATCCTTTATTATCATAATGCTGAAGGTACCATACTCTATTATGTCATGAAATAAGAATTTACTCCTCCCTTTGAACAAGCACATGGGGGAATTCGTAATGGTCACTATAGAGAACATGATACAACACACAAATTCCTATATGGGATAATTTTGGCCTAATATTGAAATGGATGCTGTCAAATTTGCTAAAAAATGTAGTCCTTTACAACTTCATGATGATCTCATCCATTCACCACCAGTCGAGATCTAAGCTATGGAATCTCATTGGCCATTCTCAATGTCAAGATTATATCTCATAGGAAAACTACCTAGATCATAGGATGGGCATATATTTATCATAATGGATACTGAGTATTTTACCAAATGTGTCGAAGCCATGCCTCTCATCAATGTCACAAGAACCACTATTTTTATGCTAAATTCAAAATCTCTCACAATTTTTTTATTCCCTACTATCCACAATGCAATGGCCAAGCTAAAGCCAAAAACTAAATCCTCAATAAAATTATCCAAAAGAAAATCCTTGAAACTTGCTTGGATTGGCATCTTTATCTATATCTCGCTCTTTGGGCCTATCATACTAACATCTGCACTACCACTAGGGGAACACGTTTTTTCTAGTCTATGGTTCTAAATTTATCTTCCTATTATAAATTGAGATTCCCTATCTCCATATATCTCTTCATAGTATCATACCTAATGAAGAATTATGTGAGGCTTTCCTTCATGCTCTTGATCTACTTGATGAACACCATCTATTTGCTCTAAAACACAATCACCAATACAAGGCTCATATCACCACATAACATAATAAAAGGGTTAAAGTATAAAATTCAATATTGGTAATCTTGTCCTTAAATTATATTACACTCATGATAAAGAAGGAAAATATGCCCAAAACTAGTGGGGTCCTTATTTAATAAAAGACAGACTTGTTCCTATCACCAATCACCTTCAATTTAATGAAGGCCATATTTTCAAAGAGCCCACAATGCATAATTTTTAATGTACTTTGTTTAGATATCTCCCTTATTATCATGATTTCTATATATTATCCTCCTAACACTTTTTGTAGGATATCTACATGGGTCTCACCCTCTATAGTAGTTTATCTTTCCACAAACCTTAGTTCATTCTTTTGGTCCTTTGGTTTTTTTTTCTCATGAGTTGCATTATAAAAAAATGGATAGGACCCACTCTTCCTCTTGACTTTATTTACTCTTATTGTTTTGTTACTTTCCAATGCACATTTTAGACCTATTGGGTTTTTATTTTGTGATTTGTAGTGTAAGACCATGGATAAGACAAGGCCTTCCTCACAAACACCATATTTTTTATCTATATTTTTCACATGCTTTATTTACCCTCTTTGGTTTCTCTTTAATGAGTTGTAGTGTAAGACCATGGATAAGACTATGCCCTCCTCATAAAATCACCATCTTTAATTAATTCAATGTTTCTTTTCTAGAATGTCAAACAATGGTTACAAGTTTATGATCCTTTGTTCTTAGCTTTAGTTTTTGTTTCTTTTATAGATATAACTTGCACAATAAACTATGTTAGAATGTTTCCCTACACTTCAACATTCTTCTAATAAGGAATCACACTTACCTGTCATTGTATCCCTTTTTCACCTTTGTCACATTTTTTTGATTTGAATTAATTCAAATTATTTCATGTTTCATTCCTCTTGATTTCCTTTCCTTTCATTCCACTCTAGATAAACCAAGGTTGAAGTACAAATATCACTTTTATTTCACCTGGATTAACAAGACTCTTAGACACCATGCTCTCTAAGTTCTCTTTCTTAGTAACCAAGTCCAAAGTTTTTAAATGAAAGTCATATTTAACACCCATGTTTGGTTCTCTAAATCTGCATGGAGGATAAATACAAAATTCCATTAAAAGTTAAAAGCTAAATCATTTGAAACAAAAGGTAATAATCAAAAGATAACATACAAAGTTAAAACTCAAAATCACACCAAAATACATGATTAATAGCACATATCCTATCTCCAATAAATTCTCAAACTCCATATATAGCCTCATGATAGATCCAATGTCTATATGGGCATGGTAGTACATTATATTGGGATAGGATAATTAAAAATACTCTATGGTGCTATCTATTTTTTCATGTAAGTATCCAATCTTCAAAGTAGATTGACAACTCTGTAAAGGGTCTTATGGAGTGGGGAACATGTGGTGAAAAGGTAGGTACATTTTAATTTTCATACATATATCCTTCATGGGATGATATTAATACTTCATTTATTGACCTACAATTTGTATGGCTAGGAGAAGTTCTTCAGAGTCCTTAATGTCAAAAGTCTTCTTGTTTTGACAAACCTAATTTAAGTGTCTTGACTTTGATAAAGAGTTTATCTACCTTGATTTTTATTTCATTTTCCCATCCACCCATTTTATTTCTCCCTTGATAGGTAAGTTTGATTATAAATCTATTTTCTCACTTCTATATTTCCTCTTCATCATATCTTAAAAACATGCTAGCACTACTTATTTTAGTTTTATTTATCTTTAGAACAAAACATGATTGAGTAACTATGGATTACTTTCTTTACACCATGGCTTTACTTTCTTTACAATTTTTCATTTTTTTACTTCCTTCCTTTGAACACCTACATCTGTTTCTACTTTTATGCACTTCTTCCATTATTGAGTGAGGTTGGCTTGTTAATTCTCACTCACCAATGTTGTTTTCCATTTTATGCACTTTTTCCATTGATGATTGAGTAAGGATTATAAATGCCCACTCATCAATATTTTTTTTTCATTTTATTATTTATTTTTATTTAAGTAAGGATTGTTATTAATTTTACATTGATGATTGATTACCATTTTTGACATGTATCCTTGGTTTGACTTGGTTAGTTTGAATTTCTTACTCAAGGTTTACTTGTTTGATTTTTTATGTCATTTAGTAGCTTTGGATTTTTAGTTACCTAACTTACTCTAGTTTTAACTTGGTCATTTGGTATTAACTTAACATTTTTCACCCTAACATACCAAATTTACATGTATGTCTTGCCTACACTGCATCAATTCTCTTGTCTTTCCTAGGTTTTTTTTTTTTGCTCTTTAATTTTGTATCCTTGGGTCTACCCAAAGTAGTCTTTGCACCCTCCATGATCAAAAATACAAACATAGTAGACAACTATATAGAGATAAAGGTAATTCAAGGTATGCATAAATTACTTTTGTGTTCATTTATTTCCATTTTAGTCATTTACTTTCAGTTATTTTATGATTTAAAATACTAAAATTTATTTAGCTTTAATATTGTGTGTTGCTATGTCCTTTTCTTGAAGCACCATCCCCATTGTACCTGAGTGACATGTGATGAGATTCAAGTGGGGCATATGTATACACACAATATTTTAAAACCTTATTAATTACTAATATTTTCTCTCTTGTAGGAACTTGTCAAGTCTCAATCTCTCTAACAACATGCCTTAAAGGGTGCACCAAGAAAGGGGTGGGCAGACATTAGTGTTTCAAAGGATTGTTGTCCCCTATAACACCACTTTTTATCAATCTAAATTGCTCTTAAACACATCTCTAAGCCTTATCTCCTCTCTTTCTCCCTCTCCCAACCATTTATTGCCATCATTAGCCCCTTCCTAAGCTTAAAACCCTTTTTGATAGTTTACATTACATCGTCAGCCCCTTTGACCCTGTAATCAAACTATTAAAATCACATTATGGGTCCAAGTTAGCTCTGGCCAACCTAGATCAAGACATAACTTATTTTTTAAAAATAAAGATATAAAGTCAATTGGGTTGTCCTTGTCAACTAAATTTTTAGAAAGGTTTAGGGTTAGATTCAACTATATATACACAGTCATTTCATCATTTCTTAGAGAGATAAGAGATTTAATTATTCATTTGTACTTATTTACAATATGTTCTTCTACCATTCTACTTGAGGAGTTATAACTTAGGGCCTACACTTGGAGAAGAATCTTGTATTGTCGAAAAGTCTTGGATACTTTGTCCTTTCTTAGTGATCCTTACAAACTATAACAACCTCTTGTAAATCACCTTTGGCCAAGGGAGAGATTGAGTCTTGATGGGTTTATCTTCAAGATAAATATCTCTAACTTTATTTCTCTATTTTAGTAGATAGAAGCAACATAAGTAATAGATTTTGAGTATATTGTTCTATGCATGCATTAAGGTTTTACCTAAACATATATTAATTAGGATTATATTATGCATTTAATTTTTATGTTTACTAACCCCCACTTTGTGCCACAATTTTTGGTAAGCATCAGATTAGATTTTTATTTACTTATCATTTACTTTATGAATATGAAAACATAGGACCTAGCCAGGGTTATTGCATAGTGTTTCTTGACTAGAGGCTTTGAAATGTTCTCTAGTGATATCATTATGCTAAGAGATCCATTAGTTATGTCTAACGGATCCATCTTGGTCATGACCCCAAATATCTAATGTATCAACAATCGAAAGTGTAAGTAAGATTTATATTCTTTGAGCTAGGATTGATTAATAGATCAGTTGTATTTCCATTTTCATACACATATGTCTGAGGCCCTCCTTGGAGTATTGTATGTGTGTGAAACACTCATTAACAAAGGGTTCCTTGTGTTCAGCTCAACTTCATGAGCCCACTAACCCAATGTTTGTAAAGTGACATGACCTAATGTGAATAAACTAAGGTTTGAGCTATATATAGTCATACAAAGTTTGTGCACATTATCCATATATGCTAATAAGATGATGAAAAAAAAACCTAATAGGCACAAGTGATTGCTTCTTAATATAATGAATTTTTTCTAACCAAACATAAATGTTGATCCAAACATAAAACTGTTGATGATAATGTCCATAGGTCAAGGTAGTGTCTCGGCCTACCGATCCAAAACTCAGAAGTTCTGGTTGACGAATATTTCAATAGCACATAAATAACACAATAACAATGGATTCTCTGAGAAGAGACATCATATTACTTAACAACTGCAATACAAAACATGTGCTTATATTTGCGAAGAGATGTTTATCTTTCCCTTTTGGCTTACAATACATTTATACATATTCTTGAAGGCCACCTCAGGAGATTGCGTGGCTCAAGGAATTAACGGTGATGACTAAATAATACAATGCTCGAGGATATAATCGCTCATAGCATTAAAAAAATACAATGCTCAAGGATATAATCACTCGTAGCATTGAAATAATGCAACGTTTGAGGATATGATCGCTCGAGGACCAAAACAAAATGAAAACAATACAACAGTCGAGGAGCTAACTACCACCTAAGTACCATTGAGGATAAAATGAAATGAAAACAATACAAAAGTCAAGGAGTTAACTACCACTGAATGGTCACCTCGAATGGTTGCCTGGATCATTCCTCCCTCCTTGATAAGAAATGGTCTCCATTGCATCAATATTCCCCGTTAGGTGGGGTAGTTGTGTCTTGATGTGATTTGCTATGAGCCACTCACCTTGGTGGCTAAGCTGGCCTCTCTTGATCACTCAATACAACAGAATAGAGCATCCTCGTGTTGTCTTCATCCAAGTATCCACAATCTGATCCTCTTCTACCGAAGCAAGACTCTATGGATCAAGCTCATTAATGTCTAGTTGTTCTGCCACAACTGAAGTGTCCAATAGAGGTGGGTGATATCATTTAAGGAGCTCCACATTGAATATTGGATGCAGACCAAGGTAGGGGGGTAGGTTCAACTCAAAAGCATTTTTTGCAACTTTTTTGGTGATGGTGTATGGACCATATCGTAGAGGCCGAATCTTTCTGTGTGGGCCTACAAGCCATTCCTTCTGAAGCCATAACCAAACCTTGTCACCCACAGTAAAATGGTGTGCAATCCTATGTTTGTCATGGCGTAGCTTATACTTCTGATTCATCTTCTCTAGGATGTCGTGAACTTGTTCCTAGATATGTTGCATGTGTTCAATAAACTTGGTCACTTTTGCTACCTCAAAGCTTCCATGAGCTATGTATTCCATGGTGGAGAATGGAACAGCTACATCAATTGGTGCCATGGGTTGGAACCCAAAACATACTTGGAAGGGACTGTGCTTGGTCAAGCTGTGCAGTGCTTGATTGTATCCGTGTTGGATGAACGTAAGTCCCTCATCCCATGTGTGTGGATGTTTGGAGTGATACATCTAAATCATGTGAACAATCAAGCAGTTGACCACCTCAATCTGACCATCAGTCTGTGGATGGAAGGCTGTGGACTTCATCAACTTAGTATCCATCATTTTCCATAGAGTGGACCAGAAGATGCTCAGGAACCTGTTATCTTGATCCGAGACAATGGACTTGGGGAGGCCAAAATGGAGCCATACATGGCTAAAGTATAGTTGAGCATTTTCCTCAGCAGACATATTTTTCTTACAAGCAAGCATAATAGCCATTTTTGAAAAGTGATCAACTACCACAAAAATATAGTCCTTGCCATGTTTGGAAGTGGGCAAACCTGAGAGGAAATCCATTAAGACGGACTCCCAAGGCCTAGTTGGTTCTGGTTCTAGCAATGGTGTGTACAATCCTTGCTTCTTATTGGTTGGCTTGGCGATTGCACACGGGGTGCAAGATTTGAGATATCTTTCCACATCTTTGCGTATATGGGGCTAGTAGAAGTGTTTCTGAAGAACTGCCAATGTTTTTTTGATACCAAAGTGGCCAGCTATCATACTGAAGTGTGCTTCCCATATCATCATTTGCTACTCTGCAATAGGAACACAGATGTGCCCCATATGGTAGAGGACATTATTTTGCAAATAGAAGTCAGAAACATGTTCACCTCTTTGGAGTGCTTGATATGTGTCAGCAAAGATAGGATCTGCTTAGCACCCCAAGTGGCAGTCTCATGTCCTCACAGGTCAAGCACTGTTGTGAGTGTAGTAATTGGTGGGCGGCTTAGGCAATCTGCAGCTGTATTTGCGCTCCCCTTTTTATGTTTGATTATTAGGTGGAATTGCTGAAGACATGTGGCCCAATTTTGGTGCCTCTCATTTCATAGTTTGCTTTGCATCTAGATGAATTCCAATGGTCTATGGTCAGTGTGGATGACTGTCTCTTACCCTAGGATGTAGTGTTTCCAGTGTTTGTAGGCTTGTACAATGGCGTAGAGTTCCTTATCATATGTTGGATATTTTCTGATTGTATCGGTGAAAGTTTCACTATGGTATGCAACAGGTTGGCCATGTTGCATGATGACAGCTCCCATGACATATTTAGATGCATCTGTCATCAACTCAAATGGTTGATGCAAATCTGGCAAGGCAAGAATAGGGGTTGAGTAGAGTCTATCCTTCAAATTCTCAAATGCTCTTTGTTGTACTTCACACCACTGAAATGTACCTTTAGCTCCT
The DNA here is from genome assembly GCA_037957365.1 of Torreya grandis. Classification (NCBI taxonomy): domain Eukaryota; kingdom Viridiplantae; phylum Streptophyta; class Pinopsida; order Cupressales; family Taxaceae; genus Torreya; species Torreya grandis. The sequence goes on along the minus strand of JARHVA010005901.1, from coordinate 240,669 downwards.
CCTTTAGTCAGTTGGGTTAGTGACCAAGTAACATGTGAAAATCCAAGAACAAACCTGTGGTAGAAATTTGCAAGGCCCAAAAAGTTGCGAAGCTCTATGAGGGTCCTTGGTGTGGGCCATTCTCAAATAACTTGAATCCTTTTTGGATCGACATGGACCCCTTCCTCATTCATAATGTACCTGAGGTACTGAATTGTTGCCATTCCGAATGTGCATTTCTCAATATTTGTGTACAACTTGTGCTCCCGAAGAGTTTGAAGCACCTTACGGACATGTTGCAAATGTTCTTCCCATGTTTTGCTATAGATGAGAATGTCATCTAAGTAGACCACCATGAATGAGTTGGTGAAGGGTTGTAGGATGTTCTCCATCATCCTCATGAAGGTTGTAAGTGCGTTAGTTAGCCCAAAAGGCATAACCAACCATTCAAAGAGCCCCTCCTTGGCTTTGAATGCAATTTTCCAGACATCAGTGGGATCGATGGGAATTTGGTGATAACCAAATTTGAGATCAATTTTGGTGAATAACTTCGCACCACGGAGCTGGTCTAGCAGGTCATCGATTATGGGGAGAGGGTAGCGATTCCTCACAGAGATTTTATTCAGGGCTCGATAGTCAATGCAAAGCTTCCATGTTCCAACTTTCTTCGGTACCTGGACAATTGGGCTACCACAAGGTGAAGAGATTGGCCTGATGTGACCCCTTTCGATCAGTTCTTGAATCTATCTTTTTATCTCATCGTTCTCCAAAATTGATCTACGATACACAGGATTGTTAGGCAAAGGTGATATTGGGATTAAATCGATAGAATGTTTTACCTGGCAATGTAGTGGAACTCTTGTGGGTGACTTGAATAAGTCAGCATATTCACCTGTGATTCATCCTATCTACTTTTGTTGTTGTGTTGATTATGTAGTTAGAATCGCAACATCGGCCTCCTTGGATCTTTGTGGTTTCACCATCATGAGAACAAATTGCTTTGTCTTCTCCACCAATCTCTTACATTGCTTAGCACTAATCACGGAAATAGATGTGGGAGGTGGTACCTCTAGTACCCTATAGTGACATGTTCCAAGAGTGAGGGTGATCCTTCAGGTTCAAGATTCATAGATGCCATGCTGCTTGTACATGAATAGTTGGCCAAGGAGGACATCACAAACATCTAGGTTGACCACATCACACAAGACTTCATCTTGGAATGGTTTTATAGCATATGAAAGAAGACATTGATGAGTGACGTGAAGGTCTCTCCCTGGGCTTAACCACCCAATACTATATGGCTTTGGATGAGGCTTCATGGATAGACCTAGATTTCTCACAACTTTAGTCGAGATTAAATTCTTTTGACTCTCGCTATCAAGAATGAAATGTAGAGGCTTACCTTTTACCCATAATTTGGAGTGAAACAATCTTTCTTTGTCATCTGGTCTTTCCTCACGAGTTTGTGATGAAGCGATGATGGTGTCGGGCTCAACATCTACAATTTCTTCTTCGTCCTCTTCGACTATAGGTTGTGTATGAGGCAAAGTAGTAGACGTCGAGCATTGCGACTCATAGAGCAATGACTTGATGGCTTGACATTCTTCTTTGGAGTGAGTTCCAGTTTTGTGGTAATCACACCATTTTCCAACCTTCCCCTTCTGGGATTTCTTATCCTAAAACTCCTTCTGCTTCCAGTTTTGGCCTCGTGTTTGACCTTCCTTGTCGCTTTTCCATTTTGAAGGTTGATTCTTTGTATTCTTCCTACCATGCTTCTATTCAATCTTCACTACAAATTTATATGCCTCATCAAGGGTTTCCAAATTGAAGAGTTCCATTTACCCCTCGATGTACCATTGTAGTCCACCACGATATTTGAGAGTTTTATGTTTCTCACTATCTTCAATGCCCAGTCTTGCAGACAAAGAATGAAAAGCATCTGTGTAATCTTGCACAAATTGGTCCTTTCCTTGGCAGAGTTGTTTCCACTGTATGTACAGATCATCATACTCGCCAAGGGGATAGTATTCTTCTTTTACTACTTCCGTAAAATCATCCCAGTTGGGTTCCACCCTAAGGCCAATGATATCCAAATCGAACCTCTTTTTGTACACTTCCCACCAGTGTTTCATGAGCAATGATGATTTCAGAAGAGCAAAAGTGATATTTTCTCCATCGGTGAACTTATTTATCGAGAAGTAGGAAGATAGTTGGTCCAACCAATTTTCCACCGCATCAACATTGATTTTGCCTTCAAATGTGGGAATATCAAAATTTACCTAAACCTTGAAGGGTGTTGGGGCACTCAAAGGAAGCTCCCTTGATGAGGAGCCCGGATGTGTAGCCGCAGAGCCAGAATTTCCCATCGAAAGTGTTTGAAGAATTTGAGCAAATCGTTGGAGCATCTGCACTTGTTGCCACTAGAGGGCTTCATTCACCATTTCCTTGAAAGGATCGGATGTCTCAGTGCCGTCTGCCATTTGAGGTCATTTGGGGTGAATAGGGGGAGCATCTGGAAGCTCTATCACTTCCCACCCAAGTTTCTTGTATCCTGACCTCGTCCTTGGGAACATACACTTCTCAAGACAAACTGCTTTGATACCACTGATCCAAAAATCAGAAGTTCTAGTTGATGAATATTTCAATAGCACAGAAATAACACAATAACAATGGATTCTCTGAGAAGAGACGTAGTATTACTTAACAACTGCAATACAAAACATGCGCTTATCTCTACAAAGAGATGTCTATCTTTACCTTTCGGGTTACAATACATTTATACATATTCTTGAAGGCCACCTCAGGAGATTGCGTGGCTCGAGGCTCAAGGATATAATCGCTCGTAACATTAAAATAATACAATGCTCGAGGATATAATCACTTGCAGCATTGAAATAATGCAACGCTCAAGGATATGATCGCTCGAGGACCAAAACAAAATGAAAATAATACAACAATCGAGGAGCTAACTGCCACCTAACTGCCACCAAGGACAAAATGAAATGAAAACAATACAAAAGTCAAGGAGTTGACTACCACCTAACTGCCACCGAATGGTCACCTCGAATGGTTGCCTGGATCACCTACATAATTAATATATACAAAATCTAATGATGAGAGGATAAGCATTAGTCTTCATGTTTCCACACCTTTACATCTCAGATCCGCATGCACATCTACAAATAAACTAACTATTATATTTTATTTATGTTGAAATTATCAGAATATCAATTGGCATTGTACTTTCTATATTTGGTAATTTTCTAGATTCAGTATATTATGTGATATAAATTAATTTAATCGGTCTACTTTAGAATAGTTTTATTCATCTATTTGATTTATATATTTTAACCCCCTTAACCCTTATCTATCCAAAAAAAAAAAACTTAAAACAATTAAATAAATCTCAAGGCACAACATAACACAATTCTTGATACAACCTTATAATGAAGATGTTATAGTAATCTATATGGGGATTCAATTCTAGGACTCTAATCCTAACTAGAATTGCAACACAATCCTGTCTGTGTCCTCTTGTTATTTTCCTTTTCTATTTATAAAATCTAGTGGGAGAGTAAAGATCCTTTTATGAATAAATATACCTTTGTAAATTTTCCATTTCCTTATCAAATCATCATAGGATGGAATGAACTAGTCATTTGGTAATCATGCATGAGGGTGTTATGTTCGATCATAAGTATCATGTTGTGTAGAACATGTATCTATGAACACGTTCTCAACAGATAGCTCATCATCACAAGGGTATGTAGAAGGGTGCACGATTCCCCACTCCACATAGTCACACAAGGATTTGTGTAAGTTCCTTTACCTAGATCTTTGAATATAATAACTTTTATCTGTATAGGAGTTTCACTAAACTTGTTGGTAGTGCATAGCCTTCCTTATTTCTAATCTAACAAAAGGTTTTGCACATTGTTGTGCTAGGTTACACAAAGGTGTGTAAGCTTCTTATTGCTACTCTAAATTTTTTGGTGAATGCAAGATGGCTAGTAAACTTGAATGTTTTTGCATCATTTTATAAGAAATAAAATATTTATCTTACATTTCATTCTTGGAAACTTTAAATAGGAGGTTAGTCAATTAGACAACGGAGCCTTCCTAAATTTATGTTGATTCAACATTTTAGTTAAATTTTCCAACATTAAATTTTCTTGTGAATGTAATTCCTTAAAAAAAATTCCAATACTAAATCAAGAATGATCCAATATTTTAAAATCTAGAAAAATAAATAACATGTATGTTTGTTAAGTGCAATTAAAATTTTAACATTTATTTAATTTATAGCATTACAAGATTTGATTCTTTATAATACAAAATATTAATAATTAATAACAAATTGCATCTATTATATCTATTTTCTTTGATAAAATATGGTGTAATCAATTTTAAGTTATCAATTGTGTATCGTTCTTATACTCGCAATAATTGAAAGCCAAAAACAACCATACAAACATTCAATATGGTAATAGTATGTAACATTTTATTTTTAAAATAACATAATGCTAATGAAATTGCATATTAATTACAAATTTGTGCACACAATCAATCTTAAATTTCGTCTCCTAACAAAAAGACGAGATTGACAACAATAAATTGAAGTCAAAGTCACATCAGTTTGGAATATTAATTTCCCGTCCACTCTGAGCTCACATTTTTTCGATTGGAACCTATCACTTGGGTTGTTTCCACTTCAACTTCACTTTTTCTGTGCCTTTGATTTGATAAGCTCAATGGAGTCGATCGAGAATGGAGATCCACGTAACATCCCGACTCAATGTTGAGCGAGAAGTTAAGAGTAGCCCTGTCACCGTGCATCCTGAATGCCTCACGGTCATATGCCAAGCCAAAGTCTTGAACCCTTTTTCTCAGGGTTTCGTATCTCTGCAGTTAATTTTCCTCCAGCATGACTGCGCCTTACTCCTCTGTAATGTTTTTCTCCCTCTTTACAAACTGTTTCCGCCTTCGCCAATTTTTCATTTCCGTCTGACGAACTAACTGATTTGCATCCGCCATTTGCAGACTCATCCAATGTGTTATTATGATGATCCACTGGAGAAAGCGAGGTGGAATTTGAAGGAATAATGGTAGAGGAATTGGAAAAACATTCTCCCTGTGATGGAATTGCTGCTCCTCTGCTAAAATAGTATTGTTTGTAGGGACAGTAGATGACAAGGAGTATTCCTCCCCAAGCAAAAACTTGCCAATTGTTTCCAATATTCTGGCAGTCTCCACGGCTTGTTCAACTGTATTACTCATGCCCTTCGATATGTTTTCGTCTTACCCAAAGATATTGTTGAGGTCGTTCACGCTGGTTGGGTTCGTTCAAGTTTGCCAAGTTTTAAAGCGAGGAAGTGATGACTGCATTGTCTACGTACGCCGTACACCGTCCAGCTATTTCCTGGTAATTTCGTTTGAGAAGCACATTTCTTTTATAATACTTCCGACGTCTACAATGGTGTTTCCTTGCAGGTAAAACACGGTCTTCGTTTTTATTTTTCTGCAGAAGGTTATTCCAGGGAAAGTACTTCTCGAAAATTCGAAAAAGTGGAGTCATAACGAATAGTCAGCTTCAAAGGTAAATGTGACGTGGGCATTTGCGTTGGGGTTACCAAATACCTTAATTGCTTCAGACGCTTTTGAGTATTACAAACTAGTAGTTGCCACGATGGTACCAAAAATGTTTAAGAGTGTAATATTTAGTCTTTGACCTGTAGGTTTTATAGGAATCTATTGAACGATTAATTTTTCATTCCAATCAATTAAATTGCATGATTTAATATATTATTATGATAATACATTAATTTTATGTGTAATATTTTGGAATATTTTTTAAGGTGATATTAAAGAATATTTTATTTAGCGATTGGTAGTTGATTCTTTAAGGGGCACTGTTTTTCATAAGTCTAAAAAATTCTCCCAAATCAAAAAAGAATCGATTGATTTTAAAAAACATCAACATAATTTATTTTTAATTATTATTGTATAATATTTTTTTAATTTTTAATTATTATTTTAATTCAACTTTCATGTTATATAATATAATTATTTGCATTTATTTAATAATATTTAAAAAGACAATATTACTTTAATTAATATTAAAACTCATATTTTTTAGTCTCTATGTTGTAGGGTACTATAGCTTTCACTTAAAGAAATTAATTATTTTGTTGTAGCCAATCAAAATATTAGAATTAATGTATTATTTCACTCATTACCAACTTTCTATTCTTTTACTTAAAACAATTATTTATATTTTTTTATTAAAATTTCTATTATATAATATTTTTAAATTATAAAATTATAAATTTTTTATTATTGAAATTATATTAAAAAATATATCTATATTATTATTATTATTATTATTATTATTATTATTATTATTATTATTATTATTATTATTATTAACTCGCCTTTTATGGGTGAAAATTTTCAAATAGGTTTTGTTTACTTTTTCTTGTCGCTTTTATGAATCATATTCAATTTTTGATGGCCCATATGCAAGCTCTATTATTATAATATTTTTAGGATTTATAACTCGCCTTTTATTAGATTAACACTATATTGTAGCATTTCATAATTATATGAAACATATTTAAATTGTCACAATACAATTTTTTTTAATTTTTGATCATCTTATTCACAATGTCTTCAACCACATGCTTCTAAAATTCTTTTTTTAATTTTAAATTTTATTTCTAATCATTTTAAATAATTTTTAATATTTTTTCCTATTAAAGCAGGATATTTCTACAATATTGCAATCCTATAAAATTGTTTTTCAACTAAAATAGTAGGGACTAACCGCTATGTGGTCCTTGTTTGTTTTCGTAAAGTAGGATATGATTATTGATGCTATCTTAGTTTTTGTATATGGAAGGTTAAATAGTAATATTTTTATAATTTTTTTAGAGGTGATATGGAAAATGAGGTTGTGTGTTTTTTATACAGCGTAGTAATGTATTGTGTAAAAAAGAGACATTTCATTTCAAGGTAAGTTTGACCAATAATGAAGTAGTGAAAAAGGGTAAAGCAATACACCACTTTGACATTACTCGAACTTATTATGAAATAAATTGTGTCCTCCTCACACAGTGCATTTCTATGTCATTTTAAGGAACAAACCTCATTTTATAGCATTACCTCCATGAGAAATATTAGATTACATATGTTTCAATCATGTATTAGGTCATATTTAACAATATAAAATATTATTATATTATATTATATATAATATTATATGTAATGTATTATAATATTGAAATATGTAGTAAATTATAAAAATATTATATATATTTTTATTATTAGTAAAGGTCATGGTTTTGAAAGCTCCCCACCCTTTTAAAATGGGGAGAAATAAAATATAATAAAGGTTCAACAAGGCTCCTCTATCAGCAAAAAAAGAAATGGTTGTAAAAATATTATGAAGGCATTACAACCGTGATGCAAGATAAATTATAATCCTCTTATAACATTTTCTTTTCTAGATTTGAGGGTGTTAGGAATGGTAAAACATTCCAAGAAGCCAAGATCTGAAGAGTTGGTAACAATAACATCATAAGATAAAACAAAGAATTAAGTAAGTCATATGATTATTCAAAATGAAAGGCTAGTGCAATAGGACACCTTTACATAAGTAGGCAAGGCAAAACAAAGAACTAGTCTAATTAAGCAATTCAAAATAAATCATCACATAGGACAAACTAGGAAGAAGATGAAATACCTAGCTAATATACTAGCAAACATGAAAAATACAAACTCTAACACCCCCCTTCAAATGAATTTAGAGGCTAAAAATAGTTTTAAAAATGACATATTCACAATATGAGTCCAAACAACTAGGATTGATAAGATACTCATGTACAATATGTATCCATAAAAATAAATAAGAAAGATGTCATCACAAACACTCTCCAAAGATAACATATGAAAACTTAAGCATGTCATGAAATTAAGTAAACAAAGTGATGAAAAAGGCTTCATAAAGATGTTTGAAACTTATTATTGAGTTAGAATGTACTCCAAGATAAGAAATCCATCCTAAATATATTGACCAATGAAGTGCATATGTACCTCAATGTGCTTGGTCCACTGGTGCTCAACTAGGTTGCGAGATATGTGAATTGTGCTCTCATTATCACTCTAAAGTATAATAGGTGAATCCTGTGTGAAGTTAAACTCTATAAAAAATTGATGAAACTAAAGAACCTACTAACTCTCTATAAATACTACCCTATACTCTGCCTCTATAGATGATAGTGCAATATATTGTTGCTTCTTACACAACCAAGCAACATGTGAAGAACAAAGATAAGAGATGTAGCTATAAGTGGAACTCCTATCATCAAGAAAACCTACCTAATATAAATCACTATACCCACCTAATTGAGTATAACTCCTGGTGTAGTGTAATCCAAAATAAGTAATACCTTACAGATATCATAAAATTCTCTTGGCAGCCTGTCAATGACTATCATGAGGAACATGTGTAAACCTAGATACAAACCCAACTACAAATGAAATGTCAGGGTGAGTATGGGTCAAATACATAAGACTCTTAACCATCTATCTATATAATGTAGGATCACAAAGTGGAGTCGTAAATGTGGTAGTGAGAGTCACTCCAAACTAAAAAGGAGAAGGACATGGCTTACAATCAGCCATGTTAAAATGCTGAAGAAGATCAAGGGTGTACTTGTGCTAACTTAAATAAATCCTTATATCTGATTGTGAAATATGCAAATCAAGGAAGGAGTGTAAAATATCAAGATCTATCACATCAAATTATGATAAAACTACCTACTGAATAGCCTAAATCTAAGAAGGGGAGCTGATTGTGAGAAGCAAATCATAAACATACAAAACCATTATAACAATGTCCTTCTGAATACATTGAATATATACTATGGGATTAGAGTGGTAGTGAACAAATCCACTGGAGAGAATAAATGAATCTATATTTTCATACAAAGCTTGAGGGGCCTATTTGAGACCATAAAGAGACATCCAAAGTTGAAAAATAAGAGAAGAATAATGAACAAACCCAACAGGTTGATCCATATAGATTTATTCATGTAAGTCTTCATGTAAGAAGGCACTCTTAACATCCATCTGATACACTGGCCAATCATGAGATACAACAAGAGAAAGTATAAGGTGAATAAAATTCATCTTTGAAATGACTGTAAAATTCTTAGAGTAGTCAATACATTCGACTTGTGAGAACCCCTTTGTAACAAGGCGTGACTTATACTTATCAATAAACCCACTAGCTGCATACTTGATGTGATAAATCCACTTTCACCTAACCAACTTTCTTCTCTTATAAAGAGTAACCAAATCCCAAGTATGATTCTTCATTAAATAAGAATACTCATATGTCATCGTGTCATCCAACTCTTGTATCCTATGAGCCTATGAAAAAAACTATAGATCCCCACATAATTCTTGAGACAAAATTCTAGTACTTGTAGAATGTGCATGATGATGTCAAGTGGGTATAAGATCATGTATGAAAAGAGCTACCTCAGAAATGAGCCCACCTAGGTATAGTGGAAACATCAATGTGAGTAAGATCTTCAACCTCTATAACCTTTGCAAAAATCTCTTGAACTGGCTCCTCAAAGAATGAATCCTCAAGAATAGGTGATGAATCATCAAAATAAGAAGGCATGGAAGAAGATGAAGAGTCATGAGATATGAAGTGCTCATCAAACAATACGTGTGTTTAAAAATGAACTTCATAAGTATCAAGATCTGAAAGATGATAAGATGTCATGTCCTCACAATACCCTACACAAATCAAAGGTTTAATCTTCTTATACAATGTGTTTATTCTTATTTTGTATAAACATTCAAGAAAGGCTCCCAAATACTCAATAAAAAGGACATCAGACTTGATTCCATACCAAGTCTCCTCTGGATTCAAATGCTCAAGTGCTCTTATGTGATGTGTGGTTATGAATGTAGTTAACACAATTAACTACCTCTGCCCAATAGATAGGAGGTAAATCATATGAATGCATCATGTGATTAGTCATCTCTTTCAAATTTTGGTTTTTGCATTCTGCTAAGCTATTCTATTGTGGAGTATGAGTAACACAATACTGGAGAACAATATAATGAACTACCAAAAAATTAGAGAACTCTCGATTGAATTACTTCCCCTCATTATCTGTACAAAGCTTCTTAATGCAATTAGAAGACTGTTTCTGGACCAAAGTCTTAAAGAATTTGAAGTGAGCAAAGATATCACTCTTGTACTTGAAAAAATAAACCCAAGTATGCCTCAAGAAATTATCAATAAAGGTAAGTGCACATTTAATCCCATTGAATGCAGGAAAGACCATAAAATCATTGTGTGCAAGCTCAAGTTGTGAAGAAGTTCTTGTGGACATACCCTTAGGAAATAGATCTTGGTGTTGGGTAAGTGCACAAAGTTGGGCAACAAAAATTGGCCTATTTATGGATATAATTCTCTTAAAATTTAAAAAAATTGAACTTCTATAGATAATTTAAGATATCTACACTCCAAATTTGAAGATAATTTAAGAACATGAAATGTATCAATTTAAGTCTAGTTTTCAAAACACTAATTTTTAAAAAAATGGTTAAGTATAACTAGGTCAAAGATCTAAAATTTGAAGAGAAAATCCTATTTTTTTTTAAGAAAATAAAGTAGATAGACAGTCGTGTGGCACATTATATTTTTAGCAAAGTTTAATATCATTTGAAACCCTCTGGAAAAAATTTAGATAAGATCTTTTAATTTGTGACTTATATTTTTATTTTTTTTAATAAATATTTTTTGTATTAATTTTAAAAGTAAATAGATCCTGAAAAATGATAAAAAAAATAGATAGCCATTCATTTGACACACCTAACTACCTCAATATATATATATATATATATATATATATATTGTTTTTAATGTGTGTATAATTAGGCCTAGTTTGTGACCATATAACTTGTTTTTCACTTGGATCAATGAAATACAAATTACATGATAATGTATAGACATGTATATTTGCAGTATGTAGTGGCCTAAAAAATGTATAGTTATAAATCAACATAATTTGAAACCTTAAATTAGTCCAAAAATTATAAAAATCATATTTTTGGAAAGACGAGAGCATGCTAATCACTATAGTATTAAGTTTTTAAAATTTTATGTTGAAATTCATACTATATTTGGCGATCAAAGTTGAATTTTATTATTTTTTATCATAAGTTTTAGTCTCGATTGTAAATTGAAAAGGAAAATTAACAATAAAGATACATCAAGTAAAAGAAGACATGAAACATGTAAATCTTGGGATACAACATATTCAATTAATGGTAAAGCATGTTAACATTACAACTACAAAATATATGCATTACTATAAAGTATATGTTGCATAACAATTTATTATATATTTATCAATTTGTGAAATTCATATAAAAAAACAAACCCCTGTAAATATTTAAGATCTTGTATTGAATATTTATTTTTTCAATATACTAATTTTTTTGTTTTTTGTATTGCCCATGGACTTGAAACTTTTATTCACATTTTTTTTAAATATTAAGTAGGTTTAAACTTTGTTTCAATCATCAACACTGTCATTAAAAAAACCCTAATATTTTTGAAAGTGATCCAACAATTTAAAATCATAAAAGATAAATGACATTTATATTTGTTAAATACAGTGGAAGTTTTAAAATTTCGTTAGTTTATAATATTACAAGGTTTAGTTCCTTACAATATACAATGTTAACACCAAATTACGATCTATCAAATCTATCTTCTTTGATGAAATATGGTGTAATCAATATTATGTTATCAATTGCCTCTTCGTTCCTTACAATAATTGAAGGACAAGATTAACCATACAAACATTCTTTATGCCGACTATTTTGTAAATGGTATGTAATGTTTTATTTTTAAAATAAAATGATGCCAAAGAATTCAATCTTTTAAGAAATTGCATATTAATTACAATTTTTTGCACACAGTTCATCTTAAATTTCTTCTTCTAACAAGACGAGATTGACAACAATAAATTGAAGTCAAAGTGAGATTAATTTGCAATATTAATCTCAACCTATGTCTTGTGATGTTTCCACTTCAACTTTCCTTTTTCTGCGCCTTTGATTTGATAAGCTTAATGGAGTCCATTGAGAACGGGGATCCACATAACATCCAGACTCAACGTTGAGCGGGAAGTTAAGAATAGCCCTGCAACCGCGCATCCTGAACGCCGCACGATCATATGCTGTTGCAGCTTCTTCGGCCGAATCGAATGTGCCAAGCCAAAGTCTTGAACCCTTTTTGTCAGGGTTTCGTATCTCTGCAGTAAATTTCCCCCCTGCTTGACGGCGCCTCACTCCTCTGTAACGTTTTTCTCCCTCTTTATACAACGTTTCCGCCTTCGCCGCTTTTTCATTTTCCTCTGACGAACTAACGGATTTGCATCCGCCATTTGCAGACTCATCCAATGTGTTATTATGATGATCCACCGGAGAAAGCGAGGCGGAATTTGAAGGGATAATGGTGGAGGAGTTGGAAAAACATTCTCCCTGTGATGGAATTGCAGAGTATGGCTGCTCCTCCGCTGAAATAGTATTGTTTGTAGGGACAGTAGATGACAGGGAGTATTCCTCCCCAAGCAAAAACTTGCCAATTGTTTCCAATATTCTGGCAGTCTCCACCGCTTCTTCAACTGGAATACTCATCCCCTTCGCTATGTTTTCTTCTCACCCAAACATGTTGTTGAGTTGATTCGTGCTGGTTGGGAATTTTCGCGTGTTGTGGTTGAAATCTGCCAAGTTTTAAAGCGAGGAAGTAAGAATGACTGCATTGTCTACGTACGCTGTACATTGTCCACCTATTTCCTGGTCATTTCGTTTTAGAAGCACATTTCTGTTATAATACTTCCGACCTCTAAAGGTGGTGTTTCCTCGTACGTAAAACACGGTCTTCGTTTTTATTTTTCTTTAATTAATTCAATTTTCCCCTATCGTTTCTACGGAAGGTCGTTCCAGGAAAAGTGCTTCCCGAAAATTCGAAAAAATGGAGTCGTAATGAATAGTCAGCATCGAAGGTAAATGTGACGTGGGCATTTGCGTTGGGGTTACCAAATACACTAATACCTTCATACACTTCCAAGTTGCTTCCATAGTCTTAAGGAATGTCGGAAGGGTTGTAATATTTTGTTTTTTTAAAGTATGTATGATCATTGATGTTATTTTAGTTTTTGTGTATGAAAGGTTAAGTAATAATATTTTTATATTTTTGGTAAAGGTGACACTAGAAAATAAGGTTGTGTGTTTCTTTATACAGTATGGTAATGTAATGTGATTGTATATGGAGGAATTATTCAATTTCACGGTGAGTTTGAGCAATGGTAAAATGGTGGGAAAGGGCTACCCTAGTTTGCCATTACTCAAATTTACTATGAAATAAATGTTCTCCTCGCACAATGCATTCCTATGTCATTTGAAGGAACGAACTTCATTTTCTAACATCACCTCCACTAAAAATATCAGAGTGCACATGTTTCAATAATATATTAAGTCATATTTAACAAAAAAAATATTATTCTATTATATATAAGCTATTATAATATTGAAATGTGTAATAAATTATAAAAATATAAAAGTATAACTATCACCTAAACCAAACTTCATTTTCTACCATCACCTCTATCAAAAATATAAAAATATTGTCATTAGTCATACCGATTTACACTTTCTCACTTTACATTATTCTTAATATGTCGTTTATTACTTCTTACTTATATCGTTTATTACTTAGAAGTCTTCCAAGAACTTGTCCATTAAAATTATTGATTTCTTAATGACAATTAAATTAGATTTTCCAGAAACCTATTCTAAGTAAGTATAGCACTTCCAAGTGTGTTACAAGTATGCACAATGTTGCTTAAAAACTTTGTGCTCCAAAAAAAAAGAAAAAAAAAGTTATCACTATCCAAACTTGACCATAAAGCTTCTTTATTATTATTATTATTATTATTATTATTATTATTATTATTATTATTATTATTATTATTATTATTATTATTATTATTATTATTATTATTATTTACAAATAAAATAATATATCTTATATAAAATAAGGATTTCATTTTACTATAATACCTTTAACAAAAAGGTAAAACATAAATAATATTATTAAACTGCTAATACCTAATATAAATATTAATAGTATTAATTTTAATTGAATCATTGCCCAATTTGAGTAACATTGATCAAATCTAAAATTCGTATATCCATGTAGATGTATTCCCCCAAAAGCTTCATGAATTTATTGTAAAAACATATCAAATTAATTGCAAATTTGGTAATATCCAGGGATCTGAACTATTGTTTTTTTCTGCCATAGTTCATTTTAAAGTTGTCAAACACTTTCCATTTTTATTTTCATGTTTTCCTATTAATATTTTTAGCTTCCAGCAAACTTGAAACTTATGATTGATGACCTAGTTTAATTTTTGTGCATAAAATATTAAGAAATAATAATATGATTTTGTTGGGAGGAATTGACAATGAAAAATGAACTTGTGTCTTTCTTCAAGCGACATAGAAACACACTCTACAAGGATGAGATATTTTGTTTCACAATGAGCTTGAAGAATAACGAAGTAGTGGAGAAGAGAAAGGATATATAAAACATGAAAGTAGTGAAATATTTGAAGGCTAGTTAGGTGATGATAGTGAGAGGCAATAATAGAATATTTTAGGTGATAGACTCAAAAAAGCTAAGGAAGATACATGTGAAAAATTAAGTTACATGCCACATCCATCAATGCAATCTATAACTTCCATTGAATTGCTTCAATTACATAACACGTGATTAAAAAAATATCATCTCAATGGAAACATGTGTCTGATACTAAATGGCTCCTTTAAAAATATAGAGAATGCACCATGTGTTACTTTAGATGAGTCTAAAACTAATTAAACAAATATGTTGACTGTGTTAACAATATGGATTGTTGGTCAATCAGAGAAGCAATATAAAGTCATCAATCTAGAAAAGTGTTGCATGCGTATGACTATCACCTATATTTGATTATATTTTCACACATATATAAACATTTCATAATGCATGACACAATTTGTTACTGTAAAATACTAATTATTTGTGTCACTTAGTTTGTTAACATATGTATGTATGTAGTTATGTAATATTAATATTTGTAAATTAGTAATTATTATTATATAATAATATTTAATTGGTCCTCTTATAGTTTCAAAGAAGGTAGTACCATCATCATTGTGCATGGGATCGCCATGAATGAGAGTGACATTCTAGGCAAGAGGATCACCATCAAGTATGTTAGGGGCAAGTTTATATATATATATATATATATATATATATATATATATATATATATATATATATATATATATATATATATATATATATATATATATATATATATATATATATATATATATATATATATCCACTCACTACATTGAATTTGGGTTTGGTGTATGATATGTACCCTCTATTTATAATGCCACATGAAATAATATGTCATCGTCCTTCATCTCACCTTAGAATCTTTCACCACTTGCATGTTCTATATGGTTAGCCCTTTCCCAATACTTTATCATTGCTCAAACTCACCATGAAATGAAACATTACCTCCTTTTACAATGCATTTCCATGATATACGAAGAAACAAACAAATTCATTTTACACCATCACCTTAACTATAAAAAACAAGATATTATCGTTTAACCCTTCATACACATAAACTAAGATGGCAACTACTAGTATAAAGCATATTGAGTCAAATGAGCTATAATATCAAACAACTAAAGCAACTTTGTTGTTGTTGTTGTTGTTGTTGTTGTTGTTGTTGTTGTTGTTGTTGTTGTTGTTGTTGTTGTTGTTGTTGTTGTTATTATTATTATTATTATTATTATTATCTCTACATGAGTTTCCCATATCTTTTTAAATTCATCATTTTGTCCCATACTCTATGCCTTTGATTTTTCATTTGATGTTAAAGGAGGCCAAACCCACTACTCCATTTAGATGGAACAAGTTATAGATAACATTTTAATTTACATCATTTATATTTAGTACAATTTAGTGGTTATCAAATTTGGTTGAAATCAAAGGTGAGTCATAAAAAATGATAGAAATAAACTCGATGTAGTGAGTTTTTGTAATTATTCAATGTGTTTGCCTATGTATGATGTTTTTTATGACTTCAAAATTGATAATTATTTTTTATTTTTACTCAGGGTTTAGGCATATGAATATCATGGATATTTTACAAGTGTTAATTATTCTTGTAATGATGTTTATAAGAAATGGACTTGCACACCATCATCATTATGTTTTAATGCTTTTGTATTCATAAGAGAAATATTAAACAATAAAGTTTTTTGAATGCTAATCAAGTACTATTTAAATTTTTACAATGTCATACAATATTTTGATAATATATCTCATTTAAACATGTGTAATAAATGCAGTAAGTTTTAAGCAACTAAAAGATAAAGAGAGTGTTTCTTGTTTTTCATTCTGTTCTAGACTATGGAAGTGATCAGGGGTCGTCATAGGGTTGTATTAGATATCTTGACTTATTCATTTTGTATTTAAAATATTTTTTATCTTTAAATAGTTGCATCAACCAGGAATAATAAAGTTGACACATACGTCCATATATGATGAAAGTGTCTAATGAGAGATATACATAAGAGTGACTTTAAATTAGGACCAAGCCTATGTTGCACCTTATGTAATTATTCTATGCATCAAATAATGTTCACTTGTGTGCTATATATAGATAATAAGCAACCCTAGCTCCTTTGCATTATACCTATTGCAACCTAGTAAAATGGAGTTAGTAATGTGAGTCTAGCTAGCCCTACAAACCATGTTTGTTTCTAAGTGTTACTTACATAGCCAATACTCCTAAGAGGGCCTTAAATTTACATGTAGTTCTTCATTATATGCATGTGTGTGCAATTTTAATAGTGAAATTATATGTTCTTTCTACTAGTAACCATTGGTATAAGTGATGCAATAGTATATTTAACCTTTTAAATGCTTCATATATTTGATTCAGTGTTGTAGTACAGTTTGATAGATTGAAATAAAGAAAACTTTATTTTTAGAAAGTTGAATTTTCAAATTGATAGGTGTGTTAATTAGACCATAGCTTTTGTATATATAGGAACCTTTTGACTTTGACTTAGAACCTAGTCACACGTGACAATCTGATTATAGGATGGGAAAAGAGGACTAACAAAATGGTCACATATCAAGACATATAGAAAATGATAAAAAGATAAGCCTGGATAGTTACATCAAAGATAGACACTAACTTTAATGCTAGCATCTAGGATATATGCAAGTGTCTAGGGGATAAAAACATACAAAAAATAGTCACAATAGGTAGGGATAACTAGCAACCATTGGATGAAAATAAATAAACATAGCACACAAGCCCAAAGAATACGTAAATCAAGTGAAATAAGATGGAACCGAAGAGGTCCATGAGAGACCACATCACTAAAAGTCTAATTGTTAGTAAAAAGGTATACATATACAAGAAGACTAGAAATATGTGTCCTTGTACCAAAATGTGTCTACATTTCCACCCCTCCCCTCCCCCCTTTAATCTATTAATGCAATAAAAAATGGAATTACTATTTTAAAGGATATTAAAATGCATATCATGGTGTGGACAACACACCTTATCCTTATTTGAGTTTTTATTAAATATTTTATTTTGAACATTAACTGCAACTAAGAATATTCCAAAAATAAATCAACATATATAATATGTATGCAAGTAATACTAAGAAGTAAACATAAAGAAAGAACATAGATAGAGTATAACTATGTATGTGTTACATATTAAAATGGTTCTAGACTTATGGAAAATAGAGAAGTAGACAAGGGGCTTAAAACCTCATCCTTCTTCTAAACATGAAGATGAGTGAGTCTACAAGTGGTAAAGTGTGTTGCACCATGGTGGTGCTATGCTTGTATTAGAGAGAGTGGTAGGTGAGCATGCCCCCAACTTGGAATAGGAAGAGTGGTGCTTCAACCATCAAGAGTATTATTTCCCAATGACCAAATCTAAAGTGTAAAATATATGTATATGGAAAGCTCAATATAGGGTGAGTGATGTAATAAAGTTCACCTTAAAATTTGATGAGGCCATATGATTTAATCCCTCCAATCACACCAAAAATAAGAACCAACCACTATGGATGGGTAAGGCTAGATACAGTCTGTGAATGCTTGATTAGTGTCTCAGTACATCAAAGTATCAGTACACAATTTTTTTTCCTATGGTAACAATATAAAATAGTTTTAAAATTTTTAAATTGATATGTATTTTGTAATATTAGGCACACCTTACATAGAATATGCACCTTGGATATGTGTCATGCTAAAATTGTGTATAGAAAATAGTACCAAAGTACAAAATTTTAACATAACTATGAAATTGGATCATATATTGTGTATGTTTTTTCCAATTTGTAGACTATTTAAGTGTGGATAATATGTTTGGAAAGCATACCCTAACTATATATGAAAAAATATCAAAACTGATATAAGTACCAATGTAAAGGACATGCTTTCCAAAACATACCCCCCTATAAACTAGGAATGCTTGATATGGAATAGATGTGAGGAAGTTGCTTACAAATCATGCCTCCACTAAATCTAAGAACTATAAATGTATGGAAGCCATGCCCATATGATATGCCCCCACAAAATATAGAGAATTTGTAAACTGTATTTGATTATGTAGAACATGTTTATGAACATGCCCCTACTAAGATGACCCTTTTTTGGGAGGAAAGTATAGTGTCTATTCTTTTATCTCCTTGTAAAAGGAAAAAGGATGATGTGCTTTATATAATTCAAATGATATTCTGAAAGTATTGTGGATAATAACTTATTATTTTTGGTAGTATTTCTAATCTATCAAAATATCTTTGTAATAAAAAAATAGTGATTTTTGTTGGTGTTTGAATATTTACAAATTTATTATAATATGGAAGTACTAATTAGCTATATCCTAATGTAAATTGAAGTTTCATATTTGGATATCTAGGGCTCAAGATATGTAGATTTAAAGTTGGTGCAAAAGGGGTATATTAGGTGGGTTGTAATAGAATTTTGAAATCCTTTAAATTTTAAACATTTGTTAATTTTGAGCTCTAAGTATAGAGAAGAACAATGCCATGTGGAATATCCAATCTAATGATGCGATTTGATGTGCTCTAGAGGGCCTTAGTTATCTAGGATTTTTCTAAACTGGTAAGTAGGTGTTATCATAATTTATTGGTATTTTTGAGTTTTGGAAAATTTTACATTTTAAGTGTATTTTTCATTTTTTTCATAGGAGGTCAGATGCAACATCCTATACACTTGCATTTGAACTTATATGTAAGAATATTGTTTTGGAACTGACATTCAACATATTCATAAAGTGCAGATGGTAGCATTTGATGCTTATGTCCCACGTGAAGGATAAAATCTAACACTAATATGTTTTTATTTTTCATATGATTAATTAATATTTTTATATTTATGCATCAAAATATGATCCCTAATGATTTTTTATTATTTATTTATTTATTACATAAGGATATTTATATTAGATAGTTTTGGTACAAGCGATATTATTTTTCATTAGTAAAACTAGGTCTAGATGCAACTGACTAGGCTATTATTGATTAGGTAGGCTTGGGGAATGTGTCCCATTTAGGATAGATCTTGTATGATATCTAACTCATCACATTCATAGCTAAGAGGTGGAATCTAGATACATGTACATTTTGGATTCCCATTGGTGAGATGACCATCACCTTTAAGGATATGTATCAATTTTTTTGGCTATCAATTAGGAGTGAGAGAGTTCAGGTTTATGGATATGGTATTCAAGGCTATATGAAAGATTCCAATGCATATTTTACTTATCAAAGGGTTCCTGAGATATAGCCAAACAATATGATTAAATTTGATGACATTATTAGATGTGATGTTCCACGATTGTAGAAGTTTAGTTTCAATTTATTGGCATCATTTGCAGCTATAGAAGGTGGTGCTATTGGTATTTCTTATTGGATGCATTGGATAGTTCATTACATTTAGCTAGATAGGACTAGGTTTTCTAGGGCTATATTGTACTAGCACACTTATTAAGGGATCTCAATAGGTTTACATTGGAGATTCATTTTGGGGGTATTAGAGCATTGACTCTATTACATGTCTAGGATTATGATCATATCACAATATTACATCAAGTTGGTGGTCCCCTTCTTAGATGGGATTATTCATAATTTTTTATAGAATAGTGGGTATTCCAACATGGTAGACATCATACCATGATGGATTAATAGAATAGCTTAGATAGATTATCTCTAGATATAGGACTTTTGTTGGGTGGCCCGATGATGGACATGATTTACAAAAGGTTGGCATTAGTATGTGGTTTACTGATCATTTTCTTGGTGTCTATGAGTTATTACAATATGAAAAATATTTACAATAGTTTGGTATTGAGCATGGAATGCCCTCAGCACCATATCCATGGCATCAGATGCTATGGATTGGTCATAGGTCACCTAATAGGCTAGCACCTACTACTATAGATCTAGTCCTATGCCCAAGTGATGAGTGA